>CM033023.1:30225752-30935752 GCA_019207045.1 Branchiostoma floridae x Branchiostoma belcheri | reverse complement strand
AAAAAAGTGCCCAAATTTCCCTGCTTGTGTGAAACACCGTATCGTCCTGCTGTTACTGCTGCGTGTGTCAGTGATTCAATCAATCCTTTTTTGTTTGTTTTGGCACATCTGAGCAGAATACATCTGAAAACCTCTGCACAGTGGGCCCAACGATCATTCCAAACGTGGAAGACCTAATTCACATGACTTAATTAAGAGCGCCGTATGGCTGTTATTTGCATATTTGTGACTCGCGCTACATGCGACCTTTACAGGTTTCTCCAGGTCATTGACCTTAGCATCAGCAGACGACAACAAACATGGCTGCCACAGGGAAGACAGGAAATCTACTTGACGTTCACAACAGGCTGGTGCTGCCTGTTTTGTTTATCATCCTACATCTTACAAGCAGCAAGATGCAGAAGAAACCAAATATTGTCGTGCTATTTGCAGATGATCTTGGGTTCGTTCATTTTACTCTAGTACGATCGATAGTCTCAACTCGCCACTAGGCCAGGCCAGTATTAAATACCTGAATACCAAGATTTGATCGGCTAAGACAGAGAGAGGGAAATAAAGAAAGCTATAGATACATAAAGAAAGAGATAGACATAGAAAGAGATCAACCTAGAGATAGACATATAGATTGAGAGAGAGAGAGAGAGGGAGCTAGAGAAGGAGGGAAAGGGAAAGCTAGAGAGGGAGGGAGGAAAAGAGAGACAGAGAGATAACGTTAGAGAGATAAACAGAGATAGCTATATGTTCAAAAGGCTCCTTCGCGCTTCAGCCTGGATTTTTAGGATGCTCAAGTTTACAAGTTTTTTTATGGGTGTGATAAAAAGGTAGTTTTGTTGGTATTATCAACGCCAGTGTCTAATGGTGCTAATTTGAAGTATCAAGTAGCTGTTATAAAAAGATAAAAACAGCTAAGTAACTTGTGTGTTGGTATTATTAACGTCTTACATTTGTAGGTATGGAGACCTGCCCATGTACGGCCATCCTACCTCCTCAGCACCTCACCTGGAGAGGATGGCACAGGAGGGGATGGTGTTCACACAGTTCTACAGCAGCTCACCTGTCTGTAGTCCATCCAGGTAAGGACTGGAGGTTCACACAGTTCTACAGCAGCTCACCTGTCTGTAGTCCATCCAGGTAAGGACTGGAGGCTCACACAGTTCTACAGCAGCTCACCTGTCTGCAGTCCATCCAGGTAAGGACTGGAGGCTCACACAGTTCTACAGCAGCTCACCTGTCTGTAGTCCATACAGGTAAGGACTGGAGGTTCACACAGTTCTACAGCAGCTCACCTGTCTGTAGTCCATCCAGGTAAGGACTGGAGGCTCACACAGTTCTACAGCAGCTCACCTGTCTGCAGTCCATCCAGGTAAGGACTGGAGGTTTACACAGTTCTACAGCAGCTCACCTGTCTGCAGTCCATCCAGGTAAGGACTGGAGGTTCACACAGTTCTACAGCAGCTCACCTGTCTGTAGTCCATCCAGGTAAGGACTGGAGGTTCACACAGTTCTACAGCAGCTCACCTGTCTGTAGTCCATACAGGTAAGGACTGGAGGTTCACACAGTTCTACAGCAGCTCACCTGTCTGTAGTCCATCCAGGTAAGGACTGGAGGCTCACACAGTTCTACAGCAGCTCACCTGTCTGTAGTCCATCCAGGTAAGGACTGGAGGTTCACACAGTTCTACAGCAGCTCACCTGTCTGTAGTCCATCCAGGTAAGGACTGGAGGTTCACACAGTTCTACAGCAGCTCACCTGTCTGTAGTCCATCCAGGTAAGGACTGGAGGTTCACACAGTTCTACAGCAGCTCACCTGTCTGTAGTCCATCCAGGTAAGGACTGGAGGTTCACACAGTTCTACAGCAGCTCACCTGTCTGTAGTCCATCCAGGTAAGGACTGGAGGCTCACACAGTTCTACAGCAGCTCACCTGTCTGTAGTCCATCCAGGTAAGGACTGGAGGTACACACAGTTCTACAGCAGCTCACCTGTCTGTAGTCCATCCAGGTAAGGACTGGAGGTTCACACAGTTCTACAGCAGCTCACCTGTCTGTAGTCCATCCAGGTAAGGACTGGAGGCTCACACAGTTCTACAGCAGCTCACCTGTCTTTAGTCCATCCAGGTAAGGACTGGAGGTTCACACAGTTCTACAGCAGCTCACCTGTCTGTAACTAAGTGTTTAGCTAGGAAAGTCGTGCTGACAGGTTGTCATATTGCATAGCTATCCCTACGGCCGGTGAGGCTATGGGACCGGTGAGGTGAAGTAATCGTAATTGAATATTAGGTTTTCTGTTTTTCTATCCAAACAGAGCAGCCCTTCTAACTGGAAGGTACCAAGTTCGATCAGGGGTGTGGCCTGGTGTATTTTGGGCTGACTCCACTGGAGGTCTGCCACTGAATGAAACAACCATCGCAGAGGTGTTGAAGACTCAGGGATATGACACAGCTATCATTGGTAAGCATTTTCTACAAATTGTGTCCTTATCATCCATGTTATTGTTTTTGTATCCTAAATGTTGATTTACATGTTCACATTACAACTAGTGGTGTCATGTTGGCTTAATGGTTAGGCTGTTTGACCCAGAGCCCAGAGGTACTGAGTTTGAATCCCCTGACATGCCACCGATGTTGTGTCCTTTGGAAAGGCACTTAACTCAACTTTCTTTACTTCTAGCTTGATTAAATCTCGCTTATATCAGCCTGCCTAACATTCGCCAACCTCAGCGGGAAGGGGCCAGTTACAGCCCCGGACAGCAGAGTTTGTGTTACACACAGACTACTTTACTCCTCCAAGGTGTAAAAATGGGTGGTAGGGGTGGGATGGGCTCCACCTTCCAATACCGCACCCTAGACACAGTGGACAACAACCCACTGCCCTTATGAACTCTAAAGGGCTATTGGACTACATTTCTCTTTTTACATTACTACAGGTAAATGGCACCTTGGTGTTGGTGTGAACCAAACCTACCTCCCAACAAACCATGGGTTTGACTACTACTACGGCATCCCCTACTCCCACGACATGTGTCCGTGCCCCGTCTGCTTCTGGCCAAAGGTACCCTGTGGTCTGAACGACAACTGCAACTCGCAGTGGACCGGATGTCCAGTCTACGAGAACGACCGGATCGTAGAGCAGCCCGCGGACTTGCTGACCCTGTCGGGACGTTATGCAAAGCAGGCCAGCAGGTTTATCCAGACCAGTGCTGAGAAGGGGAACCCGTTCTTCCTGTACCTGGCCTTCCAGCACACCCACCATCCACAGTTTGCTGGTGTGGAGTTCACCAACACTTCACAAAGGTGGTGTAGTTTGTGTAATTTATATACAAATTACCTATTCCCTTGATTTCCAGGTTGTTGAGAGAACATAGAATATATGCAGATAGAGAACTGTCCACAGGCTTGACTCTCTGTCCTCTCACCTCCACGAGAATGGAGCTATAGTTTTGGGATGGTTGTGTTTCTTCGTGCGTGCAATTCTGTGCAATTTCTCAAAAATACTTCAAGCAATTGCAATGATATTTGGAGCGGTTACAGTCGGTACTAATTGTAGACCTGTGGGCCAAAGTCAAATTGGGCCTCTTGGCAGCCAACCTTAGTCCTGTAGAACAACTTTTGATTTTTGTGTCTTTGGTCGTTGATATGGTCTTGATCAGAGTCTCAGAGCATTTGCAAAATCAGTTGACAGCTAGTCTTTTTGCTGAGATCTTTTTAAAAAAAAGGTAAGAGAATCCCTGCCTTACCCTATTTTTAATGACCATAAACTGAAACATTTTGCTTGGCTTAAGTAACTAGTAAAGTAACAGCAACTAGGCTATGTTTTGTATAACCCCTTGGCCATGAATTCCTTTTAATATCTTCTCTGTTTGATTCTCCAGAGGTGAGTTTGGAGACGCCCTGTTGGAGCTGGACTGGGCTGTAGGAGAAGTACTGAGTACCCTACAACAGGCCATGCTACAGGAGAACACACTGGTGTTCTTCACATCTGACAATGGGTAGGTTCTGATGTTACATAGAAGTACAGGGTACTCTACAACAGGCCATGCTACAGGAGAACACACTGGTGTTCTTCACATCTGACAATGGGTAGGTGTAACATAGAAGTACTGGGTACTCTACAACAGGCCATGCTACAGGAGAACACACTGGTGTTCTTCACACCTGACAATGGGTAGGTTCTGATGTAACATAGAAGTACTGAGTACCCTACAACAGGCCATGCTACAGGAGAACACACTGGTGTTCTTCACATCTGACAATGGGTAGGTGTAACATAGAAGTACTGGGTACTCTACAACAGGCCATGCTACAGGAGAACACACTGGTGTTCTTCACATCTGACAATGGGTAGGTGTAACATAGAAGTACTGGGTACTCTACAACAGGCCATGCTACAGGACAACACACTGGTGTTCTTCACATCTGACAATGGGTAGGTTCTGATGTAACATAGAAGTACTGGGTACTCTACAACAGGCCAATATTGCTACAGGTGAGCCCACAAGGCCGGAAAGTTGGATAAGTCCCAATTTTGTTGAAGCGTAGGTTAGATAAAGTTTAGTCTTCACTCATAAAGAGATCTTAGGTTTAAGTTAACAATGTTTAGTTGAACAGGCACACATATGAACATACAGTATGATTGATTAACGAAGATTTAACAACCAGGTAATAAGATATGCCAAATAGCAGTTACTCCAGCAACTGGAGGTGATTTTAGGAATTGGTCAGACGTTTAGGTTGCATCCACTACCTTTCTTCTTCCCTCCAGCCCCAGCCTGAGGAATGAACAGCGAGGAGGCAGTGCAGGCCTCCTGAAGTGTGGGAAGGGCACCACGTATGAAGGCGGTCAGCGTGTTCCTGCCATCGCCCACTGGCCGGGAGTCATCCCCGCCCACAGCAGGACAACCGAGCTGGCCAGTACGCTGGACCTGTTCCCTACCTTAGCCAAGCTGGCCGGGGCAGCAGTGCCCAGTGGAGTTGTTCTGGATGGAGTGGATATGATGCCCATCCTACAGAATCAACATGTAAGTATGAGGGGTGACCAATACGTTCTGCTCCATGCTATGAACTAAGGTGTACAACTCAAATTTTGGGGCATAACTTATCATACAAATCCACCAAATTTCAAATCATTGTGGTAATTACTTTCCAGTCAACATTATCTTAAAACAGAGTTGGTAAGTGGCAAGTAGAAGAAGGGTGTACTGATATGAGAATTACCTCCTTGAAGTATGGAGGTTTTTACTCTGTATGAATGGGTGTGTGCATGTTGGGCAGAATATCTTAGGAACCTCTCGACAGATTGTGATGTTTGGTATGTGGGTTAAGGTTTTGTTGACTTGAAAGGTTTGATTTTGAGCCTTCTATTGGCTAACCTTGGTACTGCAGCAAAACATTTGTGGGTTATATCTTTTGGACTAGAATTGCTGTGATCTTGTTTTGTTCTGCCAGATTTTGTCAGCTGTAATGTCAATTTGTATCAGGACTATTATCCATTGTGCTTCATCTTAGAATGATAATTCATGTAATGCTGTAGAAAATGCAGCTTGACAAAATATCTGTTTTCATGCCTACAGGGTTCCAGGGAATTGTTTTTCTACTATCCAACCTCTCCAGATCCTAAGTACGGCTTGTACGCAGTGCGATACAAGCAGTACAAGGCGCACTACTACACCCAAGGACAGGTGAACTCCGACCCCAACAACCACGACCCCGACTGTCGGCCATCTGCACAGCTGACCCGACACGATCCACCGCTGCTCTTCAACCTCAACAACGACCCCTCCGAACAGTTCAACCTGGGGAACATGTCGGAATACAAACAGCTCCTGAAAACTATTGACTCCAAGAAAGTAGAATTTGAGAAGACCGTGGTGTGGGGGGAGAGTCAGATTGCTGGACACTCAAGCCCAGATGCTGAGCCGTGTTACAATAAAGGCTGTTCTCCCTTCCCAACATGTTGTCACACTCCACAGTGGTGGTGGCCTTGAATTACTGTAAATGCATTTAAGTTCGCAGGGATTTAAGTTCACGGTAGCGGGAAAAATGACTTTTCGCGGTGGTTTTGATTTCGCGGTAACACCATCGACTGCAGTCTTATACCATAATAGAAAAATGTACGCGGTGGTTTTATGATCACGGTGAAGTGGTCGCCGCGAAAACCGCGAATATTAATCCACCGCAAACATTTCTGCATTTACTGTATCACTCACTGTACAATGAAGTTTTCATAATCTCGAGATGTAAGGACCTGACTCATTTTTGGTATTTTATGCCTGTTTTTTTTTTAAAACATTGGTAGTCTTTTTCAGTATTGTATTTAAATCTGGATGCCAACATTTGCTTGCAGGTTAGCCTTCAGTGTGTTTTCTTGTTGCAGAGAAATTATGTTGTGAAGCTGGTATATCAGTTTACATTATACTTATAGTTTTGGTACTTAACTGTACATTGTACAAGAGATTTAGCCTGTTTCTTAAAGAAATATATAATGGCAACAAAGTTAGATATGCCAGAAATAAGTTAAGATCAAACAATGTGAAAAATTGAAAAATGTGATGGACAGGAATGCAGTCACAAGACTTTTAAGTTTTGCTGCCACAGACTTAACATATTGAAACTGGAAGACATTCCCGCACCCCTCTGGAACAAAGACTATGCAAATATTGTAAGTTAAATAGAACAGAGAATGAACGTCTTTTTGTAGCAGAATGTAGTTTGTATAGAGAAGGGAGAAATGAACTGTACAATTATGGTTGTATAAAAAATCTATTCCCCTATTTCATACACTTAAGTTCTGTAAAAAAATTCATTTTCCTAATGAAATTAGGCAAACATCGATCATAAGCATATCTGTTCTTTTATCTGTCACCATAACTGAAAGCGATGAGAAGTTACATTTACCTAACGTTTAATTTGTATCTGATAAATGTATTTATTTGACATGTCTTGTTGTGACCTGTACTTAGCCCCGAGTGGCAAAAATGTGCAATAAAGGTCTTCATTCATTAATTATTTGTGTCATATCTCCATGAAATATTCTGATTATGCCAATGACTCACTTCCACATCTACATAATCAATGCTTGGTTATATACACCTTTAACAAACTTAAACAGGTCAAAATGTCCAATCATTCACTAGTTATATGAATTTTGGCACTATTGCATTAAGTATGCTCAGTTCCAGAGCAAGCCTACATAATTTCGTCATCACAAGCTATCTGTCACGAAAATATCAAGACCATAGCATGTCCAGGTCAGAAGATACGAAATCTGGAAGTTCTGCTGCAGTACCAATGTCACATTCCAGGTGGCCAAAACTCGACCTTGACCCTCGTCTTTCCAATCCCCACACAAATATCATTAAAATCCAACCAGAGGTTCTTAAGTTATGTTGGCCACAAATATCCGGAAACACACGCATAAACACAACTAAAACAATTTCTCCATTTTTGAAAATTTTTCATGAAGATGAACATATATCTCTTCTTCCTTACATCATCCACCTGCCAACAAAAAATCAAGACCATAGCTTGTCCGAATCAGAAGATAGAAAAAAAAACGGAAGTTCTGCTACAGTAGCAAGGTCTAGGGGGCCCAAAATTGACCTTGGCCTTCCCAACACTAACCCACATACCAAATATCGTAATCCATAAAGAGGTTCTTGAGTCATGATAATTATTTGCGTTTGAGGAACTAACTTCGTTACCGTGACGAATTAGCAAATAATTGAGTTTCTGCAGTAACGCAGGTGTATCACAGGTGTGGGATCACGCACACAGGGCGTGATTCACAGGTGTATGGTAAGTACTTATAGGGCTACAGGAGTAGTCTGTTCATTCGACGCTTGGCACGACACCCAGGAAGCAACAAGATCGTTGTTTAAGGTAATGAAATGTTTTTTAGTGTAGCAAGTTTGTGCCTTTGGCGAAAGTGACTGATACTTGGTGTTTTGTATTTAACAGTCCAATATAATCACTTCTTTGAACTATGTTTTGTGTGTTTCAGGACATGGAGTGATTCTTTTCAGAAATAAACCCCAGGGAAGATTGGTTGTTTGCGCCAAGGCTCTGGTGCACGTCCCCCATTTTTTTGGCCTTCGTACTTTCGGGAGGTATTTTTAGGGGTTGCGTGGCTGGCAAAAACGTATGCAGCTATTTATGCTGTGCTTTACGGTTTGGCTTACTCGATTACGAAAAATCGAGATGTTTGGTATATGTTTGGAATTGGTTTGATGATCGTGTTTGGGTATTGATGTTTCGGTTTTCTATTGCATTTTCGAACTGCCGTTCTCGTTATGATTGTACCTTTGGCAAATAAAAGTCTTCCTGCGGTGTCCACGCACTCGCGCCCATCCTAACACTTGTGTTGGTGTTTTTCTGTGTGTGTGAAGAGTATGAATGTATCGTGAGGGAGAACTGTGTAGGGGTGATGCAGAAAATGGTGTTATCCGGAAACACAAACACCCACACAGAGACACACCAAAAACGATATCTCCAATTTTTCATGGAGATAAAAACCTTCTGTCTAGGTAAGGCTGACTCAAGACCCGTCCTTCTGTCCCTGGATGGAAATTTGTTTGTTGGCACGGCACAGACATAGATTTCACCCCATCCATAACAAAAAATCATTGTGACAGGAAAAAGATGAAAACGTATTTTTGTTGAAAGTGAATGCCCTCGATTGATAGCATGAAACATAGCATGCAAGATGACTCATGGTTTAGATAGAAGTAGATCACTCTACAACCAGAAATTATCTCATGCAATCGGAGTGCCACGTTGGGGACCAAAAACTAACATGTCCCTCTTTTCTGGCCATAGGGTAAAAGCAATATTGACGCGAATCATTTCTTTTTGATTTTATTGATATGTCTTCAGAAACGTTGACGTACCGATTTAAGTCAAGACAAGAAAAGAATATTAGACTCCTTGTCGAGTGGCGCGGCAGGGCAACTCGTCTTTACGCACGCTTGGTTGATGAAAACCTGTTTTTTGCTGTGACGACTTCCACCGACATCACCACACCTCACCTATATATCCCTTGACCTCTGTGTGGGTCGTTGGGGCACCACACAGAGGTCAAGGGATAGGTGAGGTGTGGTGATGTCGACATACTGCACGTAAATTCTTGGATGACAAACGCCAATTATCATTCAAGATGATGCGTTTATTGCACTGTGACAAAACATCGCAGCTTAAGTTAATATATGATGTTGTACATCATGTATCTAGTCAATCTGATTTATGTCATGTTCGCCGACTTGCAACTCCTGTAACAACCTTTTTTCTCTGACGCCAACTATCGTACTATTTGTCTACATCGGTATGATTAATTCGTGTCACACCACGCCTATGCTTGTAATAGGTGTCCACCACACCTACATTCTTGCCAACCACTTTGGGTTTACGGAAAAGGCTGGGCTGTCTAGGTTGTCTACCTGGGCTGACGTGATAGCCAGCTCAGGTAGACAGCCCAGGTAGACAGCCCAGGTAGACAGCCCAGCCTTTTCCTGAAACCCAACAATTTTAGGCGTAACAATCCAGTCTCTGACTACGTCACCTTGACCCTGAGGCGTTATGACAGTCACCTTACTCTTGACTACTGTCCTCTGCTTAATACTTTATATACTCACATACTTTCTGATTGCTGTCCGATGGTACTATTTGTCAGAAAACAAAGCTGTCAAAACACATTTACCAAAAGATAGGGCTTAAAAAGGTTATTAGACGGGAGGTGATAATAAAAAAACAGCACCCAAAGCCTGTTTTGGAGGCTATCCTCCATTACTAAATTAGCATGACTTCGTGATCGGTCACTGAGCGCACCTTTAATTGTCGGGCGTCCGTCCATTCTACCGAACATCCCGTCTGAGTCGGGTGGGGAATTCAGTAGGTCCTTAAAGAATCGCCACAATGCGGTGAGTACGAATGAACATTTATTAGAACGTTGTTGCAGACGTCATTTTCAAACAGATTTCGCCAAACAATCGGCAGTGAACGCGTTTTTGTGGGATATTTGGCGAGAAAAGCGGGCGGTGAGTTCGCTCAGGTGGTTAGCACGCACTGCTCGGAGTCAGACTGGGAATTATCTGATACAAGAGGCCTCAACGGTTTGTAAGAATGAGGGTTTATGGAATTATAGAGGGTTTAGATTGAGCAGTTTGTCACAGAGACGAGGGAATACAAGACAAGAACGGGTTCTTTGCCGAGGGCGTGGCAGGGTGAAGTTTGTCTTAGTGGACATAATTTGTTATTGTGGTAGCAGGCCAAGCATATGCATTTCAATATTAGGAACTTGACTAAATTCTTAGATTAACTTTTACAAAAAAAGGAAAACATGCACAATACGTGATTTGGGCAAGAAAAGTGACAGAGAAACCATGCCCGTAAACAATTCTGTGTGCAATGACTCTCCCTGTAAAAGTGTAAGTGTTCCAGTACCCTTAGGGCCTTGTGACAGTCGACTTGCTTGACTGCCAGCCTGACTAAATTCTGTGTGCAATGACTCTCCCTGTAAAAGTGCAAGTGTTCCAAAGTGCCCTTAGGGCCTTGTGACAGTCGGCATTCTTGACTGCTAGCCTGACTGAATCGCGCCCCTAGCGGCCGGCCGGACAGATACTCCAACCCGCATGGGGCTAAATATTAACCCCAGAGTTTGTGTGAGCAAAGCCTACTCGACTGTTATCTCCAGCTGAATATTGCAAATAAACGCAATCATCAGAATCCAGTAATGATGAAAAGTTTGTTTCCAGACAAAAGGTATGAAAACGTCATCCGAACGCGCGGACGAATTGCTGTGGAATTTCGGGAATTTTTGCCAATCGGATATATCCTTAGCAGTAAGTCTAATATTTGAGTTACATATGGCATATTTTTGAGCATTCTAACATGAAATGCAGTGTATTTATAAACTCTCCTCATTAATTATGCAAATTAGCCCCTGATGATTAGCATCTAATTATGTAAGGCATCTCTGAAACTATCTTCATTCAATGATGCAGCTACACTCTGGTTTCCGTAGTACATTATATGGCTTCATTAAGCCGGCTTTACAATTCATGCGGACGCCGGCCGAATTTGTAGCCCGGTCAGAGCTCGCCGAATTTCAACATCGCCCGAGTATCGGCTGTATTTTTCGCTGAATATCTGCCCCCTTTACAAATGGACGGAGCCCGTCCGACGTCCGTCCAACACAACTGATTATAATTTGTTAATGAGACTGTACTATGTCTTGACTATGACTATGACTATGAACATGGACGAAGTCAGAACTGACTAACCTTGTAAAAAGCCAGTATTTGTGTAGAATTTAATTTCTGAGTTGCGGATATGTGTAGGGCATGAGTGGAGTAGACGGGCACACTGAAAACAATAATATCAACAGGAATGTCGTCATACACCAATCCAAAATCTACCACAAGAGCCACAAAGTGAACAGACCAGTCTTATTCACCATAATACAATAATATTGACAAAGTTGCGATCGGGCGAACCTCGGGCGGACCTTGTGCGAACCTCGAGCGAAGGCCGGCAAAGGCCGTCCGAGTTTCAGACTGGAAGCCTTTAGACATGAAGAATACATGATCTCACACATCCAAACCTATAGCAAAAAAATAAATAGGGAGTACATAGCAAAAAAATAAATAGGAAGTACTGTCTTGGTGTCCAATTGCCTTACATTATAAAAGGTACGCAGCTTTTTTCTAGAAAAGTTCATACAGTAGTCTTTTTTTATCTTATATGTCGGAACAACCTGTTTACTAAAGATGAAAGCCAAAAACAAAGGGACGTGCATGTTCAACACAGGTGTCAAATCGATTAGGTGACATTAAAAATTCTGCCGGAGCCCTTCCAAGCTCCCACCGACAGTAGCACGACGCCCGCCCGAAGCGCACCCAACTTGTCAATGTCGGACGGAATATCGTCCGGTTATTGTAGGAAACCCGAGCGAGGCTGGCGCGAGACCGAAGAGTTCGGGCAAGCTCCGACCGGAAAAAATGACTTTAAAACCGTCGGATTGCCGTCCGAGTATTGGCCAAGTCTTGGCCATTGCTCGGACAAGCTCCGGTCGAGCTACAGGCAATCCATTGACGAGCTCTCCGAGCTCAACACTCACCGCCGAGGCCTCGCTGAAATTAAGCGCAGGCCGAGCTGCCCCGCAAACGCCGGCCGAGCTGCTAAAATTCGTCCGGAGCCCGTGTAATCGCCCAAACGCCGGTCATACTCCGGCCGAAAATGGCCATTTGGAGCTCGCTGACAACTCGGCCGAGCTAAATTCTTGATTTGTAAAGGGGGCTTTAGCACTGTCATTAGATGGTTACAGATTGTTTCGCAACATTGTCAGTTCGCAATCGTCAGTTCGCAACAAGGCAAGTCTTTTCGCAACAAGGTACAAGTCGTTTCGCAACATTTGAATGTTATTAATCTTGATGGCCTAACAGTAACAGAAATCGTGTTACCTGTGCAAGCCGCGTATGAAACTGTACGGCCCGGCGTATGAAAATCACCGGGCTGTCAGGTCCATGCGGCCCCATTCACACCCGGTAAGATTTTTACGCGGTAGGAGTATAATTATGTCAGGAATACGATTTCTAATATTATTAGGCTATCAAGATTTATTTCATTTAATAACATTCAAATGTTGCGAAACGACTTGTAACTTGTTGCGAACTGACGGTTGCGATGATTCAAATCAGTGCTGTACTGATACCCCTGTCACATTATCCACGATCTTCGAGAATTCAATAGACCTAGCCGCGATGTCTTCCTACCTTAAAGTTAAATGGTATTTTTTCTTTGTTTTAGTGTCATCGTCGGCCTTCTTCTGCTTTGTGTCACCATTGTACTCTGTGTGGGTCCTGTTGGCGGAAGGGATGTCAACAGTACGTACTGGAGCTTGTTGTATTTGACAACGAGAATATACAGCCTACAATGTGAAAACATCTCGGTATCACTTGATATAATGTGCCAACATTGGGAAGGTCTACTCCGTGCACCCATGTGTATTAAAGCCCTTTCTTATTGCCTTCATGATTACTCTCTGTTTATAGCTATTCATCTTTTGTTTATTCTAGAAAAATCATTTCAGTCGAAAAACGTGATAACTACTTTTATACAAGATAATGGTTGTCACAAAAGTATTACAAGATTTCACCAGTTAATAGAAGACTCGTGTTTGTGGCTAAAGGACAATTCTCTTACTAGAACACATTTTGGACCATTTTCTTAAAATTGGATTAAAAAGATAGCACCATTCTAACTCATTTGTCGCTAGAGGACAATTCTCTTACTGGTAATCGATCAGATAGCGCCTCTCTGTTTGCAAGTATGCCTTGTTTTACATGACCGTATCCTGTCTCTTACAACGTTTTTAACTAATAAAGGAGACATAATGCATCTTTCTGCCTTGAAGGGAGGTGTAAGGCTAAATCGTTCAGAGACGCCACATCGTCATGCGACCAGGAACCAAACAGCAACGGGTACCCCCACGGAACTGTCTGCATCTTTAGTTGTATACCGGGATGTGAGAGGGAGAAAGGAGCCACACGGAGGGAATGCAAGGTCGTGAAGCGGTCAAAATGGTGGACTGGAGGAAAGGGTCTGAAGTGTTCGTGTGAGTGGCTAACTTTTTTTTTCATCCCTCTACAATAGTATGAACGTAAGAAGTAACTAATGTCTATTAGTAACTGTTTTTTCACTGATATACAAAATGTTTGCATGTCTAACTTATAATATTATGATCCATACATGGACGGTCTTGTGTCAAAAACACAAATGCTGTATTAGCACGTGCACCTGCAAAGCATCATATATACGCCAAACAGTTACTAAAGCAATTAGTTATGAATTTGGAAACTTTCAGACGTTAGTGACACTAAATATAACTGCGAAATAGCAATGTATGTACCTTTACTGGGGACGGTCAGGCTGTCTATACGTCTGAGTTTGATTTCTTCAAAATTCATAGTTTGGGCGTGTCTGTCTGTGTTTGTGTTTCCGGATTTTTGGCGATGCCTCAGGGGCGAGCCAAATGATATATTATTGTGTTCAGTCTGGAAAAAAATCTAGGAATTGTCCAGAAATGTTTCCACATGAATTCTAGTAGTCCACAGGTATGCTGCGTATGTAAGCCCCCCAAATGATCTATGCAGGATGTACTAGTATCTCAGGAATGCAATGGTGGAATGTAGGTCATACTGGCTCCCTGGAAGGATTTGTTCTAGAAACGTAGTCGTAGATAGGGACACTCAATTAATCACCTCGTCTTGGTTGTTATGTTATGAAGGATACATTTTTAGAGCTTGTTCACCTCCACACACACACACGCACACACACACACACACACACACACACACACACATACACACAGAGTGTTCAACATACTTTTTTGGTTACATGCGAAATTCAAGCGCAAAGACAAGCCAGCCACCGAACATCATTCTGCCAGCATATGATATAATCTTGTACAATACTGAGAAATATTTCAAACCCTGCTTTTCTTTGGACACATTCTTACTCTACTCTGGCTAGAATTCAGGTGGCACTGCCAAACACTACCTCTCTGGCTGCAAATCCAACAATGCCGCCTTTCTCTGGAATTCCAACAATGCCTCTCTGGCCAGAATTCCAACAATGCCACTGGAATGCCGACATTGCCACCTTCACAGGAATGCCAATACTGCCACCTATATGGAATGTAGGTCATGCTGGCTCCCTTAATTGAGGAATTTGCTCTAGGAAACTAGTCGTAGATAGGGAAACTGCACAATTGATCACATGTCTTGGTTGCTTTATTATGTACACGTGACACACCTTCAAGGGGTATGTTAACCTCAATCGTCGCCATGGCAATAATGTTTTTATTGCGAGTCTTGTTGGAGTTAGCATAACTCAAGAACCTCTAGATGGATTACAATGATATTTGGTATGTGGATAGATGTTGGGAAGACGAAGGTCCCTTACGATGACATTTTGATCAGGCTGAGTTCATGTGTACATCAATAAACGCATACCTTTCCTGGCATGTTTACTTCAGGTAAACCCTGTGCACACGCCCCGCCTACCGTAACGAACACGACTGGTCCGAACTGCGCATCTCCCTACAGTTCCGGTACCACCTGCACCTATCAATGCCTCCCCGGGTATGCTAGGGCTGGCGGAAATGAAAATAAGATATGTGTGAATGGGGGATGGACGGGTGAAGACCTTGTTTGTGGTGAGTACGTATAACATCAAGTTTTCATCAATTCAGCAAAAAACTTAGATCAAAGCAAATTATAGAAATTGCTAAACTTTCTTTCCAACACTGACTTAATATAGGGACTTACCCTAAATTTTCGGTCGAACTCCGTCAACCTTGTTCACAGAATGACCCTCTCTCAAAGCAAATTGTTAAGGTACTGTCTTTATTTTGTTTCAATGTAGATTTGATGGGAATTATTGCGGTGGATCAATCTAAGTATAACATGTAGGATTAGATATAATAAGTGTAATAGAAAACCCGACAGACAGCAAATCTTTCCGCATCAAATCTGCCAGCACAGGTATTTTTGTATTGATACTATGATATTGATACTATCCAGGTATTTCAACTCTGTGTGAAGCAGATATTTCAACAAAGATGCCATCGTGAAATATAAAAATGTGAAATTCGCCGTCTGGTGCCACTTCATTGATAGTCACATACCAGCTAATCTTACAAAGCATTACATTATGCAGTCGCGAGCGATGAGCTGTGCTTCTGATCCGTGCAATAATGGCGGCACTTGTAGGGACGACATCATAGGTTATACCTAATCTCCAAGCAGATTCCTCCGGTGGCATAAAACAGTAACATAGGCTGGGGAAGGAGTTTAGCCGGCAGAGGAGTAAAATCCGCGGTGGCCAATTTTACTCCTCTGTGGCTAAACTCCTTCCCCAGCTTATGTTACTGTTTCATGCCACCGGAGGAATCTGCTTGGAGATTAGGTTATACCTGTGCTTGTGCGGCAGGATATACAGGAGATAACTGTGAAAGAGGTCTCATAGGCCATATTGTTCTAACACGTTAGATGTTTGAGAATACTATTTACAAGTACCGTTGTGCTGTTAATTGATTGGTACAGTCATTGTTTGTTACAACATTGATTTTTTTCTTAAGAAATATCATGTTGTTATTTCTTTCCCAGATATCGATGAGTGTGCTTCTAATCCGTGCAACAATGGCGGCACCTGTACGGACGGAGTCAACGGTTATATCTGTGACTGTGCGGCAGGATATGCAGGAGATGACTGTGAAACAGGTCAGATGGGTTTACACACAATATTTTTGAACACGTTATAGATGTTTGAGAATAGAAGAAATGCTAACAAGTAATGTTGTGCTATTGATTGATTGTTCGTTACAACATTGATTTTTTCTTAACAAATATCATGTTGTCTGTTCTTAAGGTCAGCTGGTCTCACAGGCCACATTTTTCTAACACTGTAGATGTTCGAGAATAGAAGAAATGCTAACAAGTACTGTTGTGCTATTGATTAATTGGTACAGTCATTGTTTGTTACAGCATTATTTTTCTTCTTAAGAAACCTTATGTTGTCTTTTCTTTCCTAGATATCGATGAGTGTGCTTCTGATCCCTGCAACAATGGCGGCACCTGTACGGACGGAGTCAACGGTTATACATGTGACTGTGCGGAGGGATATGTAGGAGATACATGTAACTGTGAAACAGGTCAGCTAGGCTCAGAAGCCATATTGTTGTTACACCTTTTAGATTGAGAACACAAGAAATGCTAACAAGTACTGTTGTTTGAATGATTGATTGTTGTATTGATTGATTCACGGGTACAGTCATTGTTTGTTACAACCGATTTCTTCTTAAGAAAACTTATGTTGTCTTTTCTTTCCTAGATATCGATGAGTGTGCTTCGAATCCGTGCAACAATGGCGGCACCTGTACAGACGGAGTCAACGGTTATACATGTGACTGTGCGGAGGGATATACAGGGGACAACTGTGAAACAGGTCAGCCGGGCTCACAGGCCATCTCTGTTCTAGATATAGTTTTTCCCGACATCTGCGGAGATGTTGGGAGGGATCTAGACCGTAGAGGGCGGGACACCCTTGGCGCTTGGATTGCAGTCATAACACATCGCGCGATTTTCAAAATGGCGGGAGAACGGTCAATATTCTAGCCTGGATACCATACCCCAACCTCAGATATCGATACTTGAGATCGGGCTGGGGTTTAATTTGGTAACCAGGCTATCAACATTCCAGATTATGTTCTCTCTGTATCTCACTAAGCGTGTTTTTAAACATGAGAATATCTTGAATGACGACACTGGCCAACTATATGTGTATTAGTTAGATAAGCGTTAAGTTATAGAACTGTAGTTATGTAGATGCCATATACTTTGTACCCCGTACAATTGTTGTGCAATAAAACTATATATGATCAACCCTGCTTTCATCCTCGCTGCCCTCATCATGGCGGAGGTGGTGCCGCTCCGCCGCTCGATCTCGCATCATGTAAGGAGTGCTGCGTCCGTTCGGACAACTGATCACTTGTCCTTGACATACTGAGCGAAGCATAGTACCACTGTACAGTAGTAGTGACACTAGTATCATGAACTGTATGATGCAGCTGCTATAGCCTAGTGAACCCCCGTTATATGCTAATGAGCCCTCCCGAAGTCGGGACGCATCTACACGCGCGCGGAAGTTGTCGGGGACCCCTGCTAAGCTATCGGGTGAAAACTCGGAGGACCTTTTGGGAGAAATTTTGCCAACATCTTGACGGCGATATCTGCAGTTCCATCTAGACGCTGAATAAAGCTGTCGGCGACAAGCTATTGGCTCCTAGATCGTGTCTAGATCGTGCTTATTTATGATACCCACCGTAGTCAATCTGGTGGAGACTCGCAGATATCGGGAAAAAACTGTGCCTTTTTTAGATGCACAAACACTAGTAAAAGCAAGAGTTCGTAGACCTCAGACTTGCATGAAATGTATTGGATGTTTGTAGACTTATTACATGTATTTCTCCTGTCGCGACCTTTAAAGTGATTCCTCTCCATCGTTCCTGGACCGAATGACCTGAAATTTGACACGTTGTTTATGTCGCGATTGTAGCTTAGGCTTGAAGTTCCGGCCTGGCAGACTTGGTATAATTGGAAAGCTCCCTTAGTAAGGAATAGAAACTTTAAGGTGCAAACCGCAAAATCTTCGGATACTTCCTTCTCGAGATATTCTTGAGTATACGGACCCCGTTTAGGCGCAACCGCTAGCTCCTTTCTTGAGACCCCGCCTGCCACGGCAGCGGGTAGGGTGATGACTTAATGTCGCGATTGTAGCTTAGGCTTGAAGTTCCTGCCTGGCAGACTTGGTATCATTGAAAAGCTCCCTTAGTAAGGAATAGAAAGGTGCAAACCGCAAAATCGCGATATTCTTGAGTATACGGACCCTGTTTAGGCGCAACCGCTAGCTCCTTTTAGAGACCCCGCCTGCCACGGCAGCGGGTAGGGTGATGACTTAATGTCGCGATTGTAGCTTAGGCTTGAAGTTCCGGCCTGGCACACGTTGTATCATTGGAAAGCTCCCTTAGTAAGAAATAGAAAGGTGCAAACCGCAAAATCTTCGGATACTTCCTTCTCGAGATATCCTTGAGTATACGGACCCTGTTTAGGCGCAACCGCTAGCTCCTTTCCTTAGACTCCGCCTGCCACGGCAGCGGGTAGGGTGATGACTTAATGTCGCGATTGTAGCTTAGGCTTGAAGTTCCGGCTCGGCAGACTTGGTATCGTTGGAAAGCTCACTTAGTAAGGAATAGAAAGGTGCAAACCGCAAAATCTTCGGATACTTCCTTCTCGAGATATTCTTGAGTATACGGACCCCGTTTAGGCGCAATCGCTAGCTCCTTTCTTGAGACCCCGCCTGCCACGGCAGCGGGTAGGGTGATGACTTAATGTCGCGATTGTAGCTTAGGCTTGAAGTTCCTGCCTGGCAGACTTGGTATCATTGGAAAGCTCCCTTAGTAAGGAATAGAAAGGTGCAAACCGCAAAATCGCGATATTCTTGAGTATACGGACCCTGTTTAGGCGCAACCGCTAGCTCCTTTCTTGAGACCCCGCCTGCCACGGCAGCGGGTAGGGTGATGACTTAATGTCGCGATTGTAGCTTAGGCTTGAAGTTCCGGCCTGGCACACGTTGTATCATTGGAAAGCTCCCTTAGTAAGAAATAGAAAGGTGCAAACCGCAAAATCTTCGGATACTTCCTTCTCGAGATATTCTTGAGTATACGGACCCTGTTTAGGCGCAACCGCTAGATCCTTTCTTGAGACCCCGCCTGCCACGGCAGCGGGTAGGGTGATGACGTAATGTCGCGATTGTAGCTTAGGCTTGAAGTTCCTGCCTGGCAGACTTGGTATCATTGGAAAGCTCCCTTAGTAAGGAATAGAAAGGTGCAAACCGCAAAATCTTCGGATACTTCCTTCTCGAGATATTCTTGAGTATACGGACCCTGTTTAGGCGCAACCGCTAGATCCTTTCTTGAGACCTAGCCTGCCACGGCAGCGGGTAGGGTGATGACGTAATGTCGCGATTGTAGCTTAGGCTTGAAGTTCCGGCTTGGCAGACTTGGTATCATTGGAAAGCTCCCTTAGTAAGGAATAGAAAGGTGCAAACCGCAAAATCTTCGGATACTTCCTTCTCGAGATATCCTTGAGTATACGGACCCTGTTTAGGCGCAACCGCTAGCTCCTTTCCTTAGACTCCGCCTGCCACGGCAGCGGGTAGGGTGATGACTTAATGTCGCGATTGTAGCTTAGGCTTGAAGTTCCGGCTCGGCAGACTTGGTATCGTTGGAAAGCTCACTTAGTAAGGAATAGAAAGGTGCAAACCGCAAAATCTTCGGATACTTCCTTCTCGAGATATTCTTGAGTATACGGACCCCGTTTAGGCGCAATCGCTAGCTCCTTTCTTGAGACCCCGCCTGCCACGGCAGCGGGTAGGGTGATGACTTAATGTCGCGATTGTAGCTTAGGCTTGAAGTTCCTGCCTGGCAGACTTGGTATCATTGGAAAGCTCCCTTAGTAAGGAATAGAAAGGTGCAAACCGCAAAATCGCGATATTCTTGAGTATACGGACCCTGTTTAGGCGCAACCGCTAGCTCCTTTCTTGAGACCCCGCCTGCCACGGCAGCGGGTAGGGTGATGACTTAATGTCGCGATTGTAGCTTAGGCTTGAAGTTCCGGCCTGGCACACGTTGTATCATTGGAAAGCTCCTTTAGTAAGAAATAAAAAGGTGCAAACCGCAAAATCTTCGGATACTTCCTTCTCGAGATATCCTTGAGTATACGGACCCTGTTTAGGCGCAACCGCTAGCTCCTTTCTTGAGACCCCGCCTGCCACGGCAGCGGGTAGGGTGATGACGTAATGTCGCGATTGTAGCTTAGGCTTGAAGTTCCGGCTTGGCAGACTTGGTATCATTGGAAAGCTCCCTTAGTAAGGAATAGAAAGGTGCAAACCGCAAAATCTTCGGATACTTCCTTCTCGAGATATTCTTGAGTATACGGACCCTGTTTAGGCGCAACCGCTAGATCCTTTCTTGAGACCTAGCCTGCCACGGCAGCGGGTAGGGTGATGACTTAATGTCGCGATTGTAGCTTAGGCTTGAAGTTCCGGCCTGGCACACGTTGTATCATTGGAAAGCTCACTTAGTAAGGAATAGAAAGGTGCAAACCGCAAAATCTTCGGATACTTCCTTCTCGAGATATTCTTGAGTATACGGACCCTGTTTAGGCGCAACTGCTAGATCCTTTCTTGAGACCCAGCCTGCCACGGCAGCGTGTAGGGTGATGATTTAATGTCGCGATTGTAACCTCACAGGTATATCCAAGGACCGTGGATTAATGAACTCCACAGCTGTGGACTTCATCGATATGTAGTGATGAAATCCACGGGCATTCCGCCGCTAATACTGACATTTGGCTGTGGACTTCATCAGTATGTAGTAATGAAATCCACGGGCATTCCGCCGCTAAAACTGACATTTTGGTACTCAAATCACCTTTTACCTTTTGCCCACGGGTTTTACTTTGATATTCAAGTGTTGAAAGTAACGCACATTTTGTTTGAAATTTCGGAAGTCCGATCGTAAGGGGTCGCTTTTTTGCGGTTACCGAAGGGTTCGCTTAGCGGTTAGCGGTTATCCCCCAGGTGAGCCTTCATTCGTATGTAGAAAAGTTACAAAGTAATTTTGGGTACTCAAATCACTTTTTACCTTTTGCCCACGGGTTTTACTTTGATATTCAAGTGTTGAAAGTAACGCACATTTTGTTTGAAATTTCGGAAGTCCGATCGTAAGGGGTCGCTTTTTTGCGGTTACCGAAGGGTTCGCTTAGCGGTTAGCGGTTATCCCCCAGGTGAGCCTTCATTCGTATGTAGAAAAGTTACAAAGTAATTTTGGGTACTCAAATCACTTTTTACCTTTTGCCCACGGGTTTTACTTTGATATTCAAGTGTTGAAAGTAACGCACATTTTGTTTGACATTTCGGAAGTCCGATCGTAAGGGGTCTCTTTTTTGCGGTTACCGAAGGGTTCGCTTAGCGGTTAGCGGTTATCCCCCAGGTGAGCCTTCATTCGTATGTAGAAAAGTTACAAAGTAATTTTGGGTACTCAAATCACTTTTTACCTTTTGCCCACGGGTTTTACTTTGATATTCAAGTGTTGAAAGTAACGCACATTTTGTTTGACATTTCGGAAGTCCGATCGTAAGGGGTCGCCTTTTTGCGGTTACCGAAGGGTTCGCTTAGCGGTTAGCGGTTATCCCCCAGGTGAGCCTTCATTCGTATGTAGAAAAGTTACAAAGTAATTTTGGGTACTCAAATCACTTTTTACCTCTTGCCCACGGGTTTTACTTTGATATTCAAGTGTTGAAAGTAACGCACATTTTGTTTGACATTTCGGAAGTCCGATCGTAAGGGGTCGCTTTTTTGCGGTTACCGAAGGGTTCGCTTAGCGGTTAGCGGTTATCCCCCAGGTGAGCCTTCATTCGTATGTAGAAAAGTTACAAAGTACTAGTAATTTGGGTACTCAAATCACTTTTTACCTTTTGCCCACGGGTTTTACTTTGATATTCAAGTGTTGAAAGTAACGCACATTTTGTTTGAAATTTCGGAAGTCCGATCGTAAGGGGTCGCTTTTTTGCGGTTACCGAAGGGTTCGCTTAGCGGTTAGCGGTTATCCCCCAGGTGAGCCTTCATTCGTATGTAGAAAAGTTACAAAGTAATTTTGGGTACTCAAATCACTTTTTACCTCTTGCCCACGGGTTTTACTTTGATATTGAAGTGTTGAAAGTAACGCACATTTTGTTTGACATTTCGGAAGTCCGATCGTAAGGGGTCTCTTTTTTGCGGTTACCGAAGGGTTCGCTTAGCGGTTAGCGGTTATCCCCCAGGTGAGCCTTCATTCGTATGTAGAAAAGTTACAAAGTAATTTTGGGTACTCAAATCACTTTTTACCTTTTGCCCACGGGTTTTACTTTGATATTCAAGTGTTGAAAGTAACGCACATTTTGTTTGAAATTTCGGAAGTCCGATCGTAAGGGGTCGCCTTTTTGCGGTTACCGAAGGGTTCGCTTAGCGGTTAGCGGTTATCCCCCAGGTGAGCCTTCATTCGTATGTAGAAAAGTTACAAAGTAATTTTGGGTACTCAAATCACTTTTTACCTTTTGCCCACGGGTTTTACTTTGATATTCAAGTGTTGAAAGTAACGCACATTTTGTTTGACATTTCGGAAGTCCGATCGTAAGGGGTCGCCTATTTGCGGTTACCGAAGGGTTCGCTTAGCGGTTAGCGGTTATCCCCCAGGTGAGCCTTCATTCGTATGTAGAAAAGTTACAAAGTAATTTTGGGTACTCAAATCACTTTTTACCTTTTGCCCACGGGTTTTACTTTGATATTCAAGTGTTGAAAGTAACGCACATTTTGTTTGACATTTCGGAAGTCCGATCGTAAGGGGTCGCCTTTTTGCGGTTACCGAAGGGTTCGCTTAGCGGTTAGCGGTTATCCCCCAGGTGAGCCTTCATTCGTATGTAGAAAAGTTACAAAGTAATTTTGGGTACTCAAATCACTTTTTACCTTTTGCCCACGGGTTTTACTTTGATATTCAAGTGTTGAAAGTAACGCACATTTTGTTTGAAATTTCGGAAGTCCGATCGTAAGGGGTCGCCTTTTTGCGGTTACCGAAGGGTTCGCTTAGCGGTTAGCGGTTATCCCCCAGGTGAGCCTTCATTCGTATGTAGAAAAGTTACAAAGTAATTTTGGGTACTCAAATCACTTTTTACCTTTTGCCCACGGGTTTTACTTTGATATTCAAGTGTTGAAAGTAACGCACATTTTGTTTGAAATTTCGGAAGTCCGATCGTAAGGGGTCGCCTTTTTGCGGTTACCGAAGGGTTCGCTTAGCGGTTAGCGGTTATCCCCCAGGTGAGCCTTCATTCGTATGTAGAAAAGTTACAAAGTAATTTTGGGTACTCAAATCACTTTTTACCTTTTGCCCACGGGTTTTACTTTGATATTCAAGTGTTGAAAGTAACGCACATTTTGTTTGACATTTCGGAAGTCCGATCGTAAGGGGTCGCCTTTTTGCGGTTACCGAAGGGTTCGCTTAGCGGTTAGCGGTTATCCCCCAGGTGAGCCTTCATTCGTATGTAGAAAAGTTACAAAGTAATTTTGGGTACTCAAATCACTTTTTACCTTTTGCCCACGGGTTTTACTTTGATATTCAAGTGTTGAAAGTAACGCACATTTTGTTTGACATTTCGGAAGTCCGATCGTAAGGGGTCGCCTTTTTGCGGTTACCGAAGGGTTCGCTTAGCGGTTAGCGGTTATCCCCCAGGTGAGCCTTCATTCGTATGTAGAAAAGTTACAAAGTAATTTTGGGTACTCAAATCACTTTTTACCTTTTGCCCACGGGTTTTACTTTGATATTCAAGTGTTGAAAGTAACGCACATTTTGTTTGACATTTCGGAAGTCCGATCGTAAGGGGTCGCTTTTTTGCGGTTACCGAAGGGTTCGCTTAGCGGTTAGCGGTTATCCCCCAGGTGAGCCTTCATTCGTATGTAGAAAAGTTACAAAGTAATTTTGGGTACTCAAATCACTTTTTACCTTTTGCCCACGGGTTTTACTTTGATATTCAAGTGTTGAAAGTAACGCACATTTTGTTTGAAATTTCGGAAGTCCGATCGTAAGGGGTCGCCTTTTTGCGGTTACCGAAGGGTTCGCTTAGCGGTTAGCGGTTATCCCCCAGGTGAGCCTTCATTCGTATGTAGAAAAGTTACAAAGTAATTTTGGGTACTCAAATCACTTTTTACCTTTTGCCCACGGGTTTTACTTTGATATTCAAGTGTTGAAAGTAACGCACATTTTGTTTGAAATTTCGGAAGTCCGATCGTAAGGGGTCGCTTTTTTGCGGTTACCGAAGGGTTCGCTTAGCGGTTAGCGGTTATCCCCCAGGTGAGCCTTCATTCGTATGTAGAAAAGTTACAAAGTAATTTTGGGTACTCAAATCACTTTTTACCTTTTGCCCACGGGTTTTACTTTGATATTCAAGTGTTGAAAGTAACGCACATTTTGTTTGAAATTTCGGAAGTCCGATCGTAAGGGGTCGCCTTTTTGCGGTTACCGAAGGGTTCGCTTAGCGGTTAGCGGTTATCCCCCAGGTGAGCCTTCATTCGTATGTAGAAAAGTTACAAAGTAATTTTGGGTACTCAAATCACTTTTTACCTTTTGCCCACGGGTTTTACTTTGATATTCAAGTGTTGAAAGTAACGCACATTTTGTTTGAAATTTCGGAAGTCCGATCGTAAGGGGTCGCCTTTTTGCGGTTACCGAAGGGTTCGCTTAGCGGTTAGCGGTTATCCCCCAGGTGAGCCTTCATTCGTATGTAGAAAAGTTACAAAGTAATTTTGGGTACTCAAATCACTTTTTACCTTTTGCCCACGGGTTTTACTTTGATATTCAAGTGTTGAAAGTAACGCACATTTTGTTTGACATTTCGGAAGTCCGATCGTAAGGGGTCGCCTTTTTGCGGTTACCGAAGGGTTCGCTTAGCGGTTAGCGGTTATCCCCCAGGTGAGCCTTCATTCGTATGTAGAAAAGTTACAAAGTAATTTTGGGTACTCAAATCACTTTTTACCTTTTGCCCACGGGTTTTACTTTGATATTCAAGTGTTGAAAGTAACGCACATTTTGTTTGACATTTCGGAAGTCCGATCGTAAGGGGTCGCCTTTTTGCGGTTACCGAAGGGTTCGCTTAGCGGTTAGCGGTTATCCCCCAGGTGAGCCTTCATTCGTATGTAGAAAAGTTACAAAGTAATTTTGGGTACTCAAATCACTTTTTACCTTTTGCCCACGGGTTTTACTTTGATATTCAAGTGTTGAAAGTAACGCACATTTTGTTTGAAATTTCGGAAGTCCGATCGTAAGGGGTCGCCTTTTTGCGGTTACCGAAGGGTTCGCTTAGCGGTTAGCGGTTATCCCCCAGGTGAGCCTTCATTCGTATGTAGAAAAGTTACAAAGTAATTTTGGGTACTCAAATCACTTTTTACCTTTTGCCCACGGGTTTTACTTTGATATTCAAGTGTTGAAAGTAACGCACATTTTGTTTGACATTTCGGAAGTCCGATCGTAAGGGGTCGCTTTTTTGCGGTTACCGAAGGGTTCGCTTAGCGGTTAGCGGTTATCCCCCAGGTGAGCCTTCATTCGTATGTAGAAAAGTTACAAAGTAATTTTGGGTACTCAAATCACTTTTTACCTTTTGCCCACGGGTTTTACTTTGATATTCAAGTGTTGAAAGTAACGCACATTTTGTTTGAAATTTCGGAAGTCCGATCGTAAGGGGTCGCCTTTTTGCGGTTACCGAAGGGTTCGCTTAGCGGTTAGCGGTTATCCCCCAGGTGAGCCTTCATTCGTATGTAGAAAAGTTACAAAGTAATTTTGGGTACTCAAATCACTTTTTACCTTTTGCCCACGGGTTTTACTTTGATATTCAAGTGTTGAAAGTAACGCACATTTTGTTTGACATTTCGGAAGTCCGATCGTAAGGGGTCGCTTTTTTGCGGTTACCGAAGGGTTCGCTTAGCGGTTAGCGGTTATCCCCCAGGTGAGCCTTCATTCGTATGTAGAAAAGTTACAAAGTAATTTTGGGTACTCAAATCACTTTTTACCTTTTGCCCACGGGTTTTACTTTGATATTCAAGTGTTGAAAGTAACGCACATTTTGTTTGACATTTCGGAAGTCCGATCGTAAGGGGTCGCCTTTTTGCGGTTACCGAAGGGTTCGCTTAGCGGTTAGCGGTTATCCCCCAGGTGAGCCTTCATTCGTATGTAGAAAAGTTACAAAGTAATTTTGGGTACTCAAATCACTTTTTACCTTTTGCCCACGGGTTTTACTTTGATATTCAAGTGTTGAAAGTAACGCACATTTTGTTTGACATTTCGGAAGTCCGATCGTAAGGGGTCGCTTTTTTGCGGTTACCGAAGGGTTCGCTTAGCGGTTAGCGGTTATCCCCCAGGTGAGCCTTCATTCGTATGTAGAAAAGTTACAAAGTAATTTTGGGTACTCAAATCACTTTTTACCTTTTGCCCACGGGTTTTACTTTGATATTCAAGTGTTGAAAGTAACGCACATTTTGTTTGACATTTCGGAAGTCCGATCGTAAGGGGTCGCCTTTTTGCGGTTACCGAAGGGTTCGCTTAGCGGTTAGCGGTTATCCCCCAGGTGAGCCTTCATTCGTATGTAGAAAAGTTACAAAGTAATTTTGGGTACTCAAATCACTTTTTACCTTTTGCCCACGGGTTTTACTTTGATATTCAAGTGTTGAAAGTAACGCACATTTTGTTTGAAATTTCGGAAGTCCGATCGTAAGGGGTCGCTTTTTTGCGGTTACCGAAGGGTTCGCTTAGCGGTTAGCGGTTATCCCCCAGGTGAGCCTTCATTCGTATGTAGAAAAGTTACAAAGTAATTTTGGGTACTCAAATCACTTTTTACCTTTTGCCCACGGGTTTTACTTTGATATTCAAGTGTTGAAAGTAACGCACATTTTGTTTGAAATTTCGGAAGTCCGATCGTAAGGGGTCGCTTTTTTGCGGTTACCGAAGGGTTCGCTTAGCGGTTAGCGGTTATCCCCCAGGTGAGCCTTCATTCGTATGTAGAAAAGTTACAAAGTAATTTTGGGTACTCAAATCACTTTTTACCTTTTGCCCACGGGTTTTACTTTGATATTCAAGTGTTGAAAGTAACGCACATTTTGTTTGAAATTTCGGAAGTCCGATCGTAAGGGGTCGCTTTTTTGCGGTTACCGAAGGGTTCGCTTAGCGGTTAGCGGTTATCCCCCAGGTGAGCCTTCATTCGTATGTAGAAAAGTTACAAAGTAATTTTGGGTACTCAAATCACTTTTTACCTTTTGCCCACGGGTTTTACTTTGATATTCAAGTGTTGAAAGTAACGCACATTTTGTTTGAAATTTCGGAAGTCCGATCGTAAGGGGTCGCTTTTTTGCGGTTACCGAAGGGTTCGCTTAGCGGTTAGCGGTTATCCCCCAGGTGAGCCTTCATTCGTATGTAGAAAAGTTACAAAGTAATTTTGGGTACTCAAATCACTTTTTACCTTTTGCCCACGGGTTTTACTTTGATATTCAAGTGTTGAAAGTAACGCACATTTTGTTTGACATTTCGGAAGTCCGATCGTAAGGGGTCGCTTTTTTGCGGTTACCGAAGGGTTCGCTTAGCGGTTAGCGGTTATCCCCCAGGTGAGCCTTCATTCGTATGTAGAAAAGTTACAAAGTAATTTTGGGTACTCAAATCACTTTTTACCTTTTGCCCACGGGTTTTACTTTGATATTCAAGTGTTGAAAGTAACGCACATTTTGTTTGACATTTCGGAAGTCCGATCGTAAGGGGTCGCTTTTTTGCGGTTACCGAAGGGTTCGCTTAGCGGTTAGCGGTTATCCCCCAGGTGAGCCTTCATTCGTATGTAGAAAAGTTACAAAGTAATTTTGGGTACTCAAATCACTTTTTACCTTTTGCCCACGGGTTTTACTTTGATATTCAAGTGTTGAAAGTAACGCACATTTTGTTTGACATTTCGGAAGTCCGATCGTAAGGGGTCGCTTTTTTGCGGTTACCGAAGGGTTCGCTTAGCGGTTAGCGGTTATCCCCCAGGTGAGCCTTCATTCGTATGTAGAAAAGTTACAAAGTAATTTTGGGTACTCAAATCACTTTTTACCTTTTGCCCACGGGTTTTACTTTGATATTCAAGTGTTGAAAGTAACGCACATTTTGTTTGAAATTTCGGAAGTCCGATCGTAAGGGGTCGCTTTTTTGCGGTTACCGAAGGGTTCGCTTAGCGGTTAGCGGTTATCCCCCAGGTGAGCCTTCATTCGTATGTAGAAAAGTTACAAAGTAATTTTGGGTACTCAAATCACTTTTTACCTTTTGCCCACGGGTTTTACTTTGATATTCAAGTGTTGAAAGTAACGCACATTTTGTTTGAAATTTCGGAAGTCCGATCGTAAGGGGTCGCTTTTTTGCGGTTACCGAAGGGTTCGTTTAGCGGTTAGCGGTTATCCCCCAGGTGAGCCTTCATTCGTATGTAGAAAAGTTACAAAGTAATTTTGGGTACTCAAATCACTTTTTACCTTTTGCCCACGGGTTTTACTTTGATATTCAAGTGTTGAAAGTAACGCACATTTTGTTTGAAATTTCGGAAGTCCGATCGTAAGGGGTCGCTTTTTTGCGGTTACCGAAGGGTTCGCTTAGCGGTTAGCGGTTATCCCCCAGGTGAGCCTTCATTCGTATGTAGAAAAGTTACAAAGTAATTTTGGGTACTCAAATCACTTTTTACCTTTTGCCCACGGGTTTTACTTTGATATTCAAGTGTTGAAAGTAACGCACATTTTGTTTGAAATTTCGGAAGTCCGATCGTAAGGGGTCGCTTTTTTGCGGTTACCGAAGGGTTCGCTTAGCGGTTAGCGGTTATCCCCCAGGTGAGCCTTCATTCGTATGTAGAAAAGTTACAAAGTAATTTTGGGTACTCAAATCACTTTTTACCTTTTGCCCACGGGTTTTACTTTGATATTCAAGTGTTGAAAGTAACGCACATTTTGTTTGAAATTTCGGAAGTCCGATCGTAAGGGGTCGCTTTTTTGCGGTTACCGAAGGGTTTGCTTAGCGGTTAGCGGTTATCCCCCAGGTGAGCCTTCATTCGTATGTAGAAAAGTTACAAAGTAATTTTGGGTACTCAAATCACTTTTTACCTTTTGCCCACGGGTTTTACTTTGATATTCAAGTGTTGAAAGTAACGCACATTTTGTTTGAAATTTCGGAAGTCCGATCGTAAGGGGTCGCTTTTTTGCGGTTACCGAAGGGTTCGCTTAGCGGTTAGCGGTTATCCCCCAGGTGAGCCTTCATTCGTATGTAGAAAAGTTACAAAGTAATTTTGGGTACTCAAATCACTTTTTACCTTTTGCCCACGGGTTTTACTTTGATATTCAAGTGTTGAAAGTAACGCACATTTTGTTTGACATTTCGGAAGTCCGATCGTAAGGGGTCGCTTTTTTGCGGTTACCGAAGGGTTCGCTTAGCGGTTAGCGGTTATCCCCCAGGTGAGCCTTCATTCGTATGTAGAAAAGTTACAAAGTAATTTTGGGTACTCAAATCACTTTTTACCTTTTGCCCACGGGTTTTACTTTGATATTCAAGTGTTGAAAGTAACGCACATTTTGTTTGAAATTTCGGAAGTCCGATCGTAAGGGGTCGCTTTTTTGCGGTTACCGAAGGGTTCGCTTAGCGGTTAGCGGTTATCCCCCAGGTGAGCCTTCATTCGTATGTAGAAAAGTTACAAAGTAATTTTGGGTACTCAAATCACTTTTTACCTTTTGCCCACGGGTTTTACTTTGATATTCAAGTGTTGAAAGTAACGCACATTTTGTTTGAAATTTCGGAAGTCCGATCGTAAGGGGTCGCTTTTTTGCGGTTACCGAAGGGTTCGCTTAGCGGTTAGCGGTTATCCCCCAGGTGAGCCTTCATTCGTATGTAGAAAAGTTACAAAGTAATTTTGGGTACTCAAATCACTTTTTACCTTTTGCCCACGGGTTTAACTTTGATATTCAAGTGTTGAAAGTAACGCACATTTTGTTTGAAATTTCGGAAGTCCGATCGTAAGGGGTCGCTTTTTTGCGGTTACCGAAGGGTTCGCTTAGCGGTTAGCGGTTATCCCCCAGGTGAGCCTTCATTCGTATGTAGAAAAGTTACAAAGTAATTTTGGGTACTCAAATCACTTTTTACCTTTTGCCCACGGGTTTTACTTTGATATTCAAGTGTTGAAAGTAACGCACATTTTGTTTGAAATTTCGGAAGTCCGATCGTAAGGGGTCGCCTTTTTGCGGTTACCGAAGGGTTCGCTTAGCGGTTAGCGGTTATCCCCCAGGTGAGCCTTCATTCGTATGTAGAAAAGTTACAAAGTAATTTTGGGTACTCCAATCACTTTTTACCTTTTGCCCACGGGTTTAACTTTGATATTCAAGTGTTGAAAGTAACGCACATTTTGTTTGACATTTCGGAAGTCCGATCGTAAGGGGTCGCTTTTTTGCGGTTACCGAAGGGTTCGTTTAGCGGTTAGCGGTTATCCCCCAGGTGAGCCTTCATTCGTATGTAGAAAAGTTACAAAGTAATTTTGGGTACTCAAATCACTTTTTACCTTTTGCCCACGGGTTTTACTTTGATATTCAAGTGTTGAAAGTAACGCACATTTTGTTTGAAATTTCGGAAGTCCGATCGTAAGGGGTCGCCTTTTTGCGGTTACCGAAGGGTTCGCTTAGCGGTTAGCGGTTATCCCCCAGGTGAGCCTTCATTCGTATGTAGAAAAGTTACAAAGTAATTTTGGGTACTCAAATCACTTTTTACCTTTTGCCCACGGGTTTTACTTTGATATTCAAGTGTTGAAAGTAACGCACATTTTGTTTGACATTTCGGAAGTCCGATCGTAAGGGGTCGCCTTTTTGCGGTTACCGAAGGGTTTGCTTTAGCGGTTAGCGGTTATCCCCCAGGTGAGCCTTCATTCGTATGTAGAAAAGTTACAAAGTAATTTTGGGTACTCAAATCACTTTTTACCTTTTGCCCACGGGTTTTACTTTGATATTCAAGTGTTGAAAGTAACGCACATTTTGTTTGACATTTCGGAAGTCCGATCGTAAGGGGTCGCTTTTTTGCGGTTACCGAAGGGTTCGCTTAGCGGTTAGCGGTTATCCCCCAGGTGAGCCTTCATTCGTATGTAGAAAAGTTACAAAGTAATTTTGGGTACTCAAATCACTTTTTACCTTTTGCCCACGGGTTTTACTTTGATATTCAAGTGTTGAAAGTAACGCACATTTTGTTTGAAATTTCGGAAGTCCGATCGTAAGGGGTCGCTTTTTTGCGGTTACCGAAGGGTTCGCTTAGCAGTTAGCGGTTAGCCCCCAGGTGAGCCTTCATTCGTATGTAGAAAAGTTACAAAGTAATTTTGGGTACTCAAATCACTTTTTACCTTTTGCCCACGGGTTTTACTTTGATATTCAAGTGTTGAAAGTAACGCACATTTTGTTTGAAATTTCGGAAGTCCGATCGTAAGGGGTCGCTTTTTTGCGGTTACCGAAGGGTTCGCTTAGCGGTTAGCGGTTATCCCCCAGGTGAGCCTTCATTCGTATTTTCGGGTTTTGCTATGATTTGCGTCTTATATTCACGGATTACTTCGCAATTCGAACCGGAACCTTAAGGCCTCATACCGGACTTTTGTTGCCTCATTTACAATAGTGCTTAAATATGTAACTTTAATGGGCGAAAATCCAATAAAGAAACAGCTCTACTGGAGATGTTTTAATTTCTATTGAAAAAGCACTTATCCAGTACTCAATAAAAAAAATTCCCCAAAATCTGACCGGTGGATCGATTTTTATAACATCTATAACTGCACATAAATACTATCCAGAAAGTGGGGCTTTCCTTCAGTGACCCGCTGACCACATTACTCAGGACAAACAAACGTACACATCCGAGAATCGCCCGAATGCCGAAACCTTTCCACCCGATCCTGTCAGAAATACACAACCTTTCATCTCAAATCCTTCGATATGACATGGGAGCGATATAAGGCAATTTATCGTCTACATAAACACACGATTTTGGGGCCCCATTCATATTTCGGAGGGAATACTTCTGAGTGCCCATCCGCGCAGTAATACCGGAACGAGGCCTTCAGTGCGGATTACAGATATCCGGTCAGATTTGAACTTTGACCCGAAACCTTGACCTGGCGTTTTCCTACGCGCCTGGAGCGAGCTTTGTGCGTTTCGAAGGTAGATATATTTATTACCTTTGCCAGAATGACAAGGTTATGTTTTAGGCTTGTACGTCTGTCTGTCTGTCTGTCTGTCTGTCTTTCTGTCTGTCTGTGAACAGCATCACTCGAAAAGCGCCTTTGATTGATCCTGATGATATTTGGTAGGTGGATATAGGGGTCGTAATCCCCATACTACTTCTCTTGCCCTCGCATGTTCTAAGTTTATGACCTTTGTGATCCTTTGTCCTGCTCAGACTTTTTTTGTCAATTTAACCCTCCTAAGCTGGTTGTTTAATCTGATCAGTAAAACGTGACCTATTCTGTGCTGCTGCTGCAGACTTCCAGATCAGTGCGGTTTCCTGTGGTAAGAAATGCCACAAACCTGTATTTACTGGACCCACCTACAGGAATCATATATGTGCATCCCGTATATATACGGGTTCATCAGGACAGCCTTGTAGATACCAGATTAATACATATATTACTGTATGTACATAGTACATATCATATTGTACATAGTATATATTGAAATATGTTCGTGTTTTGTTTTAGGGAAATATAGTCTTAACCAGCCACGACAACTCATTAGTGATGAGAGTCCTTGTTTCTTACTTTATGACCAATGGCCATAATCTGCATGCTCAAATGAGGTGCTTTTAGCCATCTCTCTTAAAGCCAATGCGACTTAGGTCTAGACAATGCAGCGCAATAAAGACCAAGATTCCCCATTATATAGCGCAAGAGATAAACACCCAAGTATGTCAATGGGGACATCCTATCTCAAGAGGGCTTTATAACGTCATTTACGCCCGAAATCACCCAGCTATTTGATGTAATCTATAGATACCTAACTGTCAAAAGGATTTGCAGTCATAGAAGGATTTGAAAGGGTTTACAGCTGTGTATTGACATACATCTTCCAGGCCCACAACTTAAACGCAGTTACAACTAAAAAATGGGAGATCAAATTCCAACCTAATTGCAGCTAGTGCGTCAATATGGAAGTAACAGTCTTTCTTTCTATGACACATAATGTTTGTAAAGGATGTAATGTATCAATGCTATTAGAAAATTCGGGAACAATGTGGCGAGTCATGATGCCACTTCGCTAGAAGACTAAGTGTGTGGCATCCATGCGGTGAAGAGGGCTATATGCTGTGATTCCGATGGCAAAAATTAGCATGAGGCACTAGGCACATTAGCGTGAGGCACAAGACTGGAATTCCATAGGATGGGGCTTGATAAAACAGACTAGGATATCACATTGGATAAAATATGGTTGAATAACACGTAGCATAACAAGTTATAGCTCAACACATGATTTATGTTTGATGGAAGCAGGTTTATTGTAACTGCGCACATTGATGCGATGAGAAAATCGTTAGGCTCGACTGTTATGCAGCTGTGGAGTAGAATGGACTGGGGATGATCCTGGTTTTTGATGCAGAAAAACGTTAGGGGCTCAAGTCGCGCTTTTATGACACGTCACATCAATTATCTAAAACATAACTTTGTCTTTCCTTCACACAGTAACTCGCAAAAAAAAACCCGTCAGATAACCGTAAGATAATCATACTGACTTACTTGATACTTGATAAGGTCTCTTCATCGTTGTGTCAAGTGGTCTGCATCAAGGCAACGTCTCTTGTGGACCATCCTGCGCCATTCCATGCAATTCTGGGCCGTCACTTCTACGTCTCTAAGATAATCATACGAACCCAGATTGTAATAGAATGTTACAACTTCCGCTGTCTATACGTGTTGCTCATCTTCTAAGGTTGTGCCCCTTTGTTAATAATGTCTATGGTTCTATTTTATTAATGAGGTTCAAACGTTGATTCAAAGAATAAAGCTTCTGCAACTGTTAACATATGGATTGTAGTTTTACATGAATAGATTGATACTCTAAAGAGGGCGTCTTTTCAACTAAAAATAAATTTGGATTATAGCAGTTAGTAGGGATATCATCAGGTTAATTTGACTCTTCAGACAATAACGATGTTACCTGGTTTGGATATGTCTTCTCGTCATTGCAGAGTGGACCGTGAAACAGCATCAAGATTGCTTCGCCAAGGGAGTGCATCCTATGGCAAAGACAAGAAAAGCGCCGCCCAACGGTTAAAATTATCATTGCAGGAAAACCCGCATCCGTCATGTTCAAAACTAACTTGGATGGTATCACATCAAACAGGCCATACAAGATCGATGCACAAAGTCTGGAAGACTGGTATCATTCACCAAGTTGACTACTACATGTACATCGAACTAGTTTCCCTTCTACAACTACGGTCATGGCTACATGTTTAAAATTAATGATGTCGTCATCCATAAAACTTACCTGCCGTGGCCTTGCTGACATTGTATTTCCATGTCCCGTGAACAGCAGTACAGAAGAGGTTGGTGCCCATCATAAGCTGTGGTGTTAGAAACTACTGCACGAGTCTCCCAACAAGACGATGTGTCAGCTCTGGCCCGTGGGTCTACCTGGACAAGCTCAGCCAGTGGTGACCAGAACTGCATGCAAAGAGACAGAATAATCTTTGTGTACTATTCACAGCGTCACCCCTGTCCCCGCGCGCCACAGACAGGTGGTCAGTTAACTCAATTTTGGAGGGTAACCAATCAGAGGAGTTATGCAAATGTACGCGTATGCTAATGAGTGCAGGGGTATAAAAGGGAAAGATATCATCACAAAAAAGGCGCACATTTTGACTTTGGGGAGGAAGATAAAAAGGTGGTTGGCAGAAACAGGCGAAGATTAAAGTCGGGTCAATTAGGGACAGTAGGAAGGGTATGAGGGTGTTGAGATATAAAGAAGAAGGTATCTTTACCCTAAACACCCAACCATCCTCTCTAATTTCTTATGGCTTGGGAAAAGTACTCGCCTCGCTCTCTGCTCAGGGATGGAGACTTTCCGCACTCCTTATCCCTCCATCACCTGTCTGGGACGCGGAGTATGGGTGTGGTGGTATGAATCTTCCACTATATCAATCTAACCATGGCATAATTATAGTTGACCAGTGTTTGATGTCCAATTAAACTTAAGGTTAGCAAGGAGGTTGAAAACCTTCTTGAGGTTAGTTATTTACCCTGTTACAAAGAAAACCTTCCTGTGGATGCGGGTTTACCTGCAATGATGATTTCAGCCGTTTAACGGCGCTTTTCTTCCCAGCCTAAAGGATACACAAAACTTTCTTGTTCCTAGATCCTCATTCTTGCGACAAAAAGGCTTGTCCAAACAAGAAATACATCTTTATGTACAAAATTCGTCTTTGAATATAAAAGAAAAGAAAGACATATAAAAGAAATATTCTAATGAATAAAGACGCACTTACTCCCTGCAAATCAGAGTTGCTTGGAGTGTATTGACTCTCTCAAGAAAGATGATAAAAATGCCCGCAAACATCCGGCCAGCACAGTATCACACTGTGTACGACTTGAAGGACATGTTGCAATACCAACCAGTGTAGATAGGTGGCGCTGTGAGACCGCCTGTAAAGTCATGTCCAAACTTTGTAATGTTTACACATTTATTCCAGCCATGTAACTTTCCTCTTACGCTACTTGTTTGTTCTAATTGTGTTTCATCTACAAATGAAAAGAAGTTACGAATGTGTGCTTTGTATGATCAGGAAGGTGGAAATCGGGTTCTTGGTCCCTTAGCATAAGGAGCTTTTATCAAGATTGATAAAAGCTTCTTGCTTAGCAAGGCAACTTTCCCAGCCAGAGAAGGCCAATTGCTTATCATGCTCTTTTGTTCTTCAATCAATCACAAACAATACTAAACCAACAGACTGTATACATCAGAACTGCACTGCTTCCCAATGTTGTGCTTTGTGGCTTGGGTGGTAAGGGTTTACGATTATGACTTACAATTGTATTTTGGCCCAGGTTCTAATTGTCTACAAGAGAATAAAGGGGTTGCATTTCATTTGCTAATCGACGTGCAGTCTGATAACAGTTATTAGACTGCACGTCGATCATTAAACAGAAGGTCACTAGTCACAAACATGCGACTAAAATATATGATGCACAAAGTAAAGGTGTTTGTCTTTTGAATCCAGCTTAACTTAGAAATGTACCAGAAATATTTTACATGACATTGTGTTGTTCTGGTTAGAGTCTGTTGGAGGCTCTGTCTGTTGTGTTTACTAGTATTGTCAAATAATATACTCCACGATCCAATAAAGCTATTCTAGCTTTGTGCAAATCACTTTCAAAGTAACATTTTCGTACTTCTAGCTCTGTATAGTCAATCAATTCAAATTGTTACAAATGGTATCTGTATTAATATTGTATCACACAATCGATTGATATAAATCAGCTAAAATAGATTACTCTGTGTAAAAGTATTAGTGAAAGGGCGTTTTACTATCCACAGCCAAATGTCAGTATTAGCGACGGAATGCCTGTGGATTTCACCCCTACATATTGATGGAATCCACAGCCAACCAAATGTCAATATTAGCGGCAGAATGCCCGTAGATTTCATCACTACATACAGATGAAGTCCACAACCAAATGTCAGTATTAGCGACAGAATGCCCGTGGATTTCATCACTACATAGTGATGAAGTCTACAGCCAAATGTCAGTATTAGCGGCAGAATGCCCGTGGATTTCATCACTACATACTGATGAAGTCCACAGCCAAATGTCAGTATTAGCGACGGAATGCCCGTGGATTTCATCACTACATATTGATGAAGTCCACAGCTAAATGTCAGTATTAGCGACGGAATGCCCGTGGATTTCATCACTACATACTGATGAAGTCCACAGCCAAATGTCAGTATTAGCGACGGAATGCCCGTGGATTTCATCACTACATACTGATGAAGTCCACAGCCAAATGTCAGTATTAGCGGCAGAATGCCCGTGGATTTCATCACTACATATCGATGAAATCCACAGCTGTGGAGTTCATCATCCTTCTACCGATGAAATCCACAGCTGTGGAGTTCATCAATCCACGGTCCTTGGATATACCTCGATTGTAGCTTAGGCTTGAAGTTCTGGCCTAGCACACGTGGTATCATTGGAAAGCTCCCTTAGCAAGGAATAGAAAGGTGCAAACCGCAAAATCTTCGGATACTTCCTTCTCGAGATATTCTTGAGTATACGGACCCTGTTTAGGCGCAACCGCTAGCTCCTTTCTTGAGACCCAGCCTGCCACGGCAGCGGGTAGGGTGATGACTTAATGTCGCGATTGTAGCTTAGGCTTGAAGTTCCGGCTTGGCAGACTTGGTATCATTGGAAAGCTCCCTTAGTAAGGAATAGAAAGGTGCAAACCGCAAAATCTTCGGATACTTCCTTCTCGAGATATTCTTGAGTATACGGACCCTGTTTAGGCGCAACCGCTGGCTCCTTCCTTGAGACCCAGCCTGCCACGGCAGCGGGTAGGGTGATGACTTAATGTCGCGATTGTAGCTTAGGCTTGAAGTTCCGGCTTGGCAGACTTGGTATCATTGGAAAGCTCCCTTAGTAAGGAATAGAAAGGTGCAAACCGCAAAATCTTCGGATACTTCCTTCTCGAGATATTCTTGAGTGTACGGACCCTGTTTAGGCGCAACCGCTAGCTCTTTTCTTGAGACCCAGCCTGCCACGGCAGCGGGTAGGGTGATGACTTAATGTCGCGATTGTAGCTTAGGCTTGAAGTTCCGGCTTGGCAGACTTGGTATCATTGGAAAGCTCCTTTAGTAAGAAATAGACAGGTGCAAACCGCAAAATCTTCGGATACTTCCTTCTCGAGATATTCTTGAGTATACGGACCCTGTTTAGGCGCAACCGCTAGCTCCTTTTAGAGACCCCGCCTGCCACGGCAGCGGGTAGGGTGATGACTTGATGTCGCAATTGTAGCTTAGGCTTGAAGTTCCGGCCTGGCAGAATTGGTATCATTGGAAAGCTCTCTTAGTAAGGAATAGAAAGGTGCAAACCGCAAAATCTTCGGATACTTCCTTCTCGAGATATTCTTGAGTATACGGACCCTGTTTAGGCGCAACCGCTAGCTCTTTTCTTGAGACCCAGCCTGCCACGGCAGCGGGTAGGGTGATGACTTAATGTCGCGATTGTAGCTTAGGCTTGAAGTTCCGGCTTGGCAGACTTGGTATCATTGGAAAGCTCCTTTAGTAAGAAATAGAAAGGTGCAAACCGCAAAATCTTCGGATACTTCCTTCTCGAGATATTCTTGAGTATACGGACCCTGTTTAGGCGCAACCGCTAGCTCCTTTTAGAGACCCCGCCTGCCACGGCAGCGGGTAGGGTGATGACTTAATGTCGCGATTGTAGTTTAGTCTTGGAGTTCCGGCCTGGCACACGTGGTATCATTGGAAAGCTCCCTTAGTAAGGAATAGAAAGGTACAAACCGCAAAATCTTCGGATACTTCCTTCTCGAGATATTCTTGAGTATACGGACCCTGTTTAGGCGCAACCGCTAGCTCCTTTTAGAGACCCCGCCTGCCACGGCAGCGGGTAGGGTGATGACTTGATGTCGCAATTGTAGCTTAGGCTTGAAGTTCCGGCCTGGCAGACTTGGTATCATTGGAAAGCTCTCTTATTAAGGAATAGAAAGGTGCAAATCGCAAAATCTTCGGATACTTCCTTCTCGAGATATTCTTGAGTATACGGACCCTGTTTAGGCGCAACCGCTAGCTCTTTTCTTGAGACCCCGCCTGCCACGGCAGCGGGTAGGGTGATGACTTAATGTCGCGATTGTAGCTTAGGCTTGAAGTTCCGGCTTAGCAGACTTGGTATCATTGGAAAGCTCCCTTAGTAAGGAATAGAAAGGTGCAAACCGCAAAATCTTCGGATACTTCCTTCTCGAGATATTCTTGAGTATACGGACCCTGTTTAGGCGCAACCGCTAGCTCCTTTCTTGAGACCCCGCCTGCCACGGCACCGGGTAGGGTGATGACTTAATGTCGCGATTGTAGCTTAGGCTTGAAGTTCCGGCTTGGCAGACTTGGTATCATTGGAAAGCTCCCTTAGTAAGGAATAGAAAGGTGCAAACCGCAAAATCTTCGGATACTTCCTTCTCGAGATATTCTTGAGAATACGGACCCTGTTTAGGCGCAACCGCTAGCTCTTTTCTTGAGACCCCGCCTGCCACGGCAGCGGGTAGGGTGATGACTTAATGTCGCGATTGTAGCTTAGGCTTGAAGTTCCGGCTTGGCAGACTTGGTATCATTGGAAAGCTCCCTTAGTAAGGAATAGAAAGGTGCAAACCGCAAAATCTTCGGATACTTCCTTCTCGAGATATTCTTGAGTATACGGACCCTGTTTAGGCGCAACCGCTGGCTCCTTTCTTGAGACCCCGCCTGCCATGGCAGCGGGTAGGGTGATGACTTAATGTCGCGATTGTAGCTTAGGCTTGAAGTTCCGGCCTGGCAGACTTGGTATCATTGGAAAGCTCCCTTAGTAAGGAATAGAAAGGTGCAAACCGCAAAATCTTCGGATACTTCCTTCTCGAGATATTCTTGAGTATACGGACCCTGTTTAAGCGCAACCGCTAGCTCCTTTTAGAGACCCCGCCTGCCACGGCAGCGGGTAGGGTGATGACTTAATGTCGCGATTGTAGCTTAGGCTTGAAGTTCCGGCCTGACACACGTGGTATCATTGGAAAGCTCCCTTAGTAAGGAATAGAAAGGTGCAAACCGCAAAATCGCGATATTCTTGAGTATACGGACCCTGTTTAGGCGCAACCGCTAGCTCTTTTCTTGAGACCCCGCCTGCCACGGCAGCGGGTAGGGTGATGACTTAATGTCGCGATTGTAGCTTAGGCTTGAAGTTAAGTTCCGGCTTGGCAGACTTGGTATCATTGGAAAGCTCCCTTAGTAAGGAATAGAAAGGTGCAAACCGCAAAATCTTCGGATACTTCCTTCTCGAGATATTCTTGAGTATATGGACCCTGTTTAGGCGCAACCGCTAGCTCCTTTCTTGAGACCCCGCCTGCCACGGCAGCGGGTAGGGTGATGACTTAATGTCGCGATTGTAGCTTAGGCTTGAAGTTCCGGCTTGGCAGACTTGGTATCATTGGAAAGCTCCCTTAGTAAGGAATAGAAAGGTGCAAACCGCAAAATCTTCGGATACTTCCTTCTCGAGATATCCTTAAGTATATGGACCCTGTTTAGGCGCAACCTCAAACTCCTTTCATTAGGCTCCGCCTGCCACGGCAGCGGGTAGGGTGATGACTTAATGTCGCCATTGTAGCTTAGGCTTGAAGTTCCGGCTTGGCAGACTTGGTATCATTGGAAAGCTCCCTTAGTAAGGAATAGAAAGGTGCAAACCGCAAAATCTTCGGATACTTCCTTCTCGAGATATTCTTGAGTATACGGACCCTGTTTAGGCGCAACCGCTAGCTCCTTTACTTAGACTCCGCCTGCCACGGCAGCGGGTAGGGTGATGACTTGATGTCGCGATTGTAGCTTAGGCTTAAAATTCCGGCTTGGCAGACTTGGTATCATTGGAAAGCTCCCTTAGTAAGGAATAGAACGGTGCATACCGCAAAATTGCGATATTCTTGAGAATACGGACCCTGTTTAGGCGCAACCGCTAGCTCCTTTCTTGAGACCCAGCCTGCCACGGCAGCGGGTAGGGTGATGACTTATTGTCGCGATTGTAGCTTAGGCTTGAAGTTCCGGCTTGGCAGACTTGGTATCATTGGAAAGCTCCCTTAGTAAGGAATAGAAAGGTGCAAGCTGCAAAATCTTCGGATACTTCCTTCTCGAGATATTCTTGAGTATATGGACCTTGTTTAGGCGCAACCGCTAGCTCCTTTCTTGAGACCCCGCCTGCCACGGCAGCGGGTAGGGTGATGACTTAATGTCGCGATTGTAGCTTAGGCTTGAAGTTCCGGCTTAGCAGACTTGGTATCATTGGAAAGCTCCCTTAGTAAGGAATAGAAAGGTGCAAACCGCAAAATCTTCGGATACTTCCTTCTCGAGATATTCTTGAGTATACGGACCCTGTTTAGGCGCAACCGCTAGCTCCTTTTAGAGACCCCGCCTGCCACGGCAGCGGGTAGGGTGATGACTTAATGTCGCGATTGTAGCTTAGGCTTGAAGTTCCGGCCTGACACACGTGGTATCATTGGAAAGCTCCCTTAGTAAGGAATAGAAAGGTGCAAACCGCAAAATCGCGATATTCTTGAGTATACGGACCCTGTTTAGGCGCAACCGCTAGCTCTTTTCTTGAGACCCCGCCTGCCACGGCAGCGGGTAGGGTGATGACTTAATGTCGCGATTGTAGCTTAGGCTTGAAGTTAAGTTCCGGCTTGGCAGACTTGGTATCATTGGAAAGCTCCTTAGTAAGGAATAGAAAGGTGCAAACCGCAAAATCTTCGGATACTTCCTTCTCGAGATATTCTTGAGTATATGGACCCTGTTTAGGCGCAACCGCTAGCTCCTTTCTTGAGACCCCGCCTGCCACGGCAGCGGGTAGGGTGATGACTTAATGTCGCGATTGTAGCTTAGGCTTGAAGTTCCGGCTTGGCAGACTTGGTATCATTGGAAAGCTCCCTTAGTAAGGAATAGAAAGGTGCAAACCGCAAAATCTTCGGATACTTCCTTCTCGAGATATCCTTAAGTATATGGACCCTGTTTAGGCGCAACCTCAAACTCCTTTCATTAGGCTCCGCCTGCCACGGCAGCGGGTAGGGTGATGACTTAATGTCGCGATTGTAGCTTAGGCTTGAAGTTCCGGCTTGGCAGACTTGGTATCATTGGAAAGCTCCCTTAGTAAGGAATAGAAAGGTGCAAACCGCAAAATCTTCGGATACTTCCTTCTCGAGATATTCTTGAGTATACGGACCCTGTTTAGGCGCAACCGCTAGCTCCTTTACTTAGACTCCGCCTGCCACGGCAGCGGGTAGGGTGATGACTTGATGTCGCGATTGTAGCTTAGGCTTAAAATTCCGGCTTGGCAGACTTGGTATCATTGGAAAGCTCCCTTAGTAAGGAATAGAACGGTGCATACCGCAAAATTGCGATATTCTTGAGAATACGGACCCTGTTTAGGCGCAACCGCTAGCTCCTTTCTTGAGACCCAGCCTGCCACGGCAGCGGGTAGGGTGATGACTTATTGTCGCGATTGTAGCTTAGGCTTGAAGTTCCGGCTTGGCAGACTTGGTATCATTGGAAAGCTCCCTTAGTAAGGAATAGAAAGGTGCAAGCTGCAAAATCTTCGGATACTTCCTTCTCGAGATATTCTTGAGTATATGGACCTTGTTTAGGCGCAACCGCTAGCTCCTTTCTTGAGACCCCGCCTGCCACGGCAGCGGGTAGGGTGATGACTTAATGTCGCGATTGTAGCTTAGGCTTGAAGTTCCGGCTTAGCAGACTTGGTATCATTGGAAAGCTCCCTTAGTAAGGAATAGAAAGGTGCAAACCGCAAAATCTTCGGATACTTCCTTCTCGAGATATCCTTAAGTATATGGACCCTGTTTAGGCGCAACCTCAAACTCCTTTCATTAGGCTCCGCCTGCCACGGCAGCGGGTAGGGTGATGACTTAATGTCGCGATTGTAGCTTAGGCTTGAAGTTCCGGCTTAGTAGACTTGGTATCATTGGAAAGCTCCTTTAGTAAGGAATAGAAAGGTGCAAACCGCAAAATCTTCGGATACTTCCTTCTCGAGATATTCTTGAGTATACGGACCCTGTTTAGGCGCAACCGCTAGATCCTTTCTTGAGACCCAGCCTGCCACGGCAGCGGGTAGGGTGATGACTTAATGTCGCGATTGTAGCTTAGGCTTGAAGTTCCGGCTTGGCAGACTTGGTATCATTGGAAAGCTCCCTTAGTAAGGAATAGAAAGGTGCAAACCGCAAAATCTTCGGATACTTCCTTCTCGAGATATTCTTGAGTACACGGACCCTGCTTAGGCGCAACCGCTAGCTCCTTTACTTAGACTCCGCCTGCCACGGCAGCGGGTAGGGTGATGACTTAATGTCGCTATTGTAGCTTAGGCTTAAAGTTCCGGCTTGGCAGACTTGGTATCATTGGAAAGCTCCCTTAGTAAGGAATAGAAAGGTGCATACCGCAAAATCGCGATATTCTTGAGTATACGGACCCTGTTTAGGCGCAACCGCTAGCTCCTTTCTTGAGACCCAGCCTGCCACGGCAGCGGGTAGGGTGATGACTTAATGTCGCGATTGTAGCTTAGGCTTGAAGTTCCGGCCCGGCAGACTTGGTATCATTGGAAAGCTCCCTTAGTAAGGAATAGAAAGGTGCAAGCTGCAAAATCTTCGGATACTTCCTTCTCGAGATATTCTTGAGTATATGGACCTTGTTTAGGCGCAACTGCTAGCTCCTTTCTTGAGACCCCGCCTGCCACGGCAGCGGGTAGGGTGATGACTTAATATCGCGATTGTAGCTTAGGCTTGAAGTTCCGGCCTGACACACGTGGTATCATTGGAAAGCTCCCTTAGTAAGGAATAGAAAGGTGCAAACCGCAAAATCGCGATATTCTTGAGTATACGGACCCTGTTTAGGCGCAACCGCTAGCTCTTTTCTTGAGACCCCGCCTGCCACGGCAGCGGGTAGGGTGATGACTTAATGTCGCGATTGTAGCTTAGGCTTGAAGTTCCGGCTTGGCAGACTTGGTATCATTGGAAAGCTCCCTTAGTAAGGAATAGAAAGGTGCAAACTGCAAAATCTTCGGATACTTCCTTCTCGAGATATTCTTGAGTATACGGACCCTGTTTAGGCGCAACCGCTAGCTCCTTTACTTAGACTCCGCCTGCCACGGCAGCGGGTAGGGTGATGACTTAATGTCGCGATTGTAGCTTAGGCTTGAAGTTCCGGCTTGGCAGACTTGGTATCATTGGAAAGCTCCCTTAGTAAGGAATAGAAAGGTGCAAACCGCAAAATCTTCGGATACTTCCTTCTCGAGATATTCTTGAGTATACGGACCCTGTTTAGGCGCAACCGCTAGCTCCTTTACTTAGACTCCGCCTGCCACGGCAGCGGGTAGGGTGATGACTTAATGTCGCGATTGTAGCTTAGGCTTGAAGTTCCGGCTTGGCAGACTTGGTATCATTGGAAAGCTCCCTTAGTAAGGAATAGAAAGGTGCAAACCGCAAAATCTTCGGATACTTTCTTCTCGAGATATTCTTGAGTATACGAACCTTGTTTAGGCGCAACCGCTAGCTCCTTTCTTGAGACCCCGCCTGCCACGGCAGCGGGTAGGGTGATGACTTAATGTCGCGATTCTAGCTTAGGCTTGAAGTTCCGGCTTGGCAGACTTGGTATCATTGGAAAGCCCTTTACTAAGGAATAGAAAGGTGCAAACTGCAAAATCTTCGGATACTTCCTTCTCGAGATATTCTTGAGTATACGGACCCTGTTTAGGCGCAACCGCTAGCTCCTTTCTTGAGACCCCGCCTGCCACGGCAGCGGGTAGGGTGATGACTTAATGTCGCGATTGTAGCTTAGGCTTGAAGTTCCGGCTTGGCAGACTTGGTATCATTGGAAAGCTCCCTTAATAAGGAATAGAAAGGTGCAAACGGCAAAATCTTCGGATACTTCCTTCTCGAGATATTCTTGAGTATACGGACCCTGTTTAGGCGCAACCGCTAGCTCTTTTCTTGAGACCCCGCCTGCCACGGCAGCGGGTAGGGTGATGACTTAATGTCGCGATTGTAGCTTAGGCTTGAAGTTCCGGCTTGGCAGACTTGGTATCATTGGAAAGATCCCTTAGTAAGGAATAGAAAGGTGCAAACCGCAAAATCTTCGGATACTTCCTTCTCGAGATATTCTTGAGTATACGGACCCTGTTTAGGCACAACCGCTAGCTCCTTTACTTAGACTCCGCCTGCCACGGCAGCGGGTAGGGTGATGACTTAATGTCGCGATTGTAGCTTAGGCTTGAAGTTCCGGCTTTGCAGACTTGGTATCATTGGAAAGCTCCCTTAGTAAGGAATAGAAAGGTGCATACCGCAAAATCGCGATATTCTTGAGTATACGGACCCTGTGTAGGCGCAACCGCTAGCTCCTTTCTTGAGACCCAGCCTACCACGGCAGCGGGTAGGGTGATGACTTAATGTCGCGATTTTAGCTTAGGCTTGAAGTTCCGGCCTGGCACACGTGGTCTCATTGGAAAGCTCCCTTAATGAGGAATAGAAAGGTGCAAACCGCAAAATCTTCGGATACTTCCTTCTCGAGATATTCTTGAGTATACGGACCCTGTTTAGGCGCAACCTCTTAAGCTCCTTTCCTTAGACTCCGCCTGCCACGGCAGCGGGTAGGGTGATGACTTAATGTCGCGATTGTAGCTTAGGCTTGAAGTTCCGGCCTGGCCCACGTGTTATCATTGGAAAGCTCCCTTAGTAAGGAATAGAAAGGTGCAAACCGCAAAATCTTCGGATACGTCCTTCTCGAGATATTCTTGAGTATACGGACCCTGTTTAGGCGCAACCGCTAGCTCTTTTCTTGAGACCCCGCCTGCCACGGCAGCGGGTAGGGTGATGACTTAATGTCGCGATTGTAGCTTAGGCTTGAAGTTCCGGCCTGGCAGACTTGGTATCATTGGAAAGCTCCCTTAGTAAGGAATAGAAAGGTGCAAACCGCAAAATCTTCGGATACTTCCTTCTTGAGATATTCTTGAGTATACGGACTATGTTTAGGCGCAACCTCTTAAGCTCCTTTCCTTAGACTCCGCCTGCCACGGCAGCGGGTAGGGTGATGACTTAATGTCGCGATTGTAGCTTAGGCTTGAAGTTCCGGCCTGGCAGACTTGGTATCATTGGAAAGCTCCCTTAGTAAGGAATAGAAAGGTGCAAACCGCAAAATCTTCGGATACTTCCTTCTCGAGATATTCTTGAGTATACGGACCCTGTTTAGGCGCAACCGCTAGCTCTTTTCTTGAGACCTCGCCTGCCACGGCAGCGGGTAGGGTGATGACTTAATGTCGCGATTGTAGCTTAGGCTTGAAGTTCCGGCTTGGCAGACTTGGTATCATTGGAAAGCTCCCTTAGTAAGGAATAGAAAGGTGCAAACCGCAAAATCTTCGGATACTTCCTTCTCGAGATATTCTTGAGTATTCGGACCCTGTTTAGGCGCAACCTCTTAAGCTCCTTTCCTTAGACTCCGCCTGCCACGGCAGCGGGTAGGGTGATGACTTAATGTCGCGATTGTAGCTTAGGCTTGAAGTTCCGGCCTGGCAGACTTGGTATCATTGGAAAGCTCTCTTAGTAAGGAATAGAAAGGTGCAAACTGCAAAATCTTCGGATACTTCCTTCTCGAGATATTCTTGAGTATACGGACCCTGTTTAGGCGCAACCGCTAGCTCTTTTCTTGAGACCGCGCCTGCCACGGCAGCGGGTAGGGTGATGACTTAATGTCGCGATTGTAGCTTAGGCTTGAAGTTCCGGCTTGGCAGACTTGGTATCATTGGAAAGCTCCTTTAGTAAGGAATAGAAAGGTGCAAACCGCAAAATCTTCGGATACTTCCTTCTCGAGATATTCTTGAGTATTCGGACCCTGTTTAGGCGCAACCTCTTAAGCTCCTTTCCTTAGACTCCGCCTGCCACGGCAGCGGGTAGGGTGATGACTTAATGTCGCGATTGTAGCTTAGGCTTGAAGTTCCGGCCTGGCAGACTTGGTATCATTGGAAAGCTCTCTTAGTAAGGAATAGAAAGGTGCAAACTGCAAAATCTTCGGATACTTCCTTCTCGAGATATTCTTGAGTATACGGACCCTGTTTAGGCGCAACCGCTAGCTCTTTTCTTGAGACCGCGCCTGCCACGGCAGCGGGTAGGGTGATGACTTAATGTCGCGATTGTAGCTTAGGCTTGAAGTTCCGGCTTGGCAGACTTGGTATCATTGGAAAGCTCCCTTAGCAAGGAATAGAAAGGTGCAAACCGCAAAATCTTCGGATACTTCCTTCTTGAGATATTCTTGAGTATACGGACCCTGTTTAGGCACAACCTCTTAAGCTCCTTTCCGTAGACTCCGCCTGCCACGGCAGCGGGTAGGGTGATGACTTAATGTCGCGATTGTAGCTTAGGCTTGAAGTTCCAGCTTGGCAAACTTGGTATCATTAGAAATCTCCCTTTTGTAAGGAATAGAAAGGTGCAAACCGCAAAATCTTCGGATACTTCCTTCTTGAGATATTCTTGAGTATACGGACCCTGTTTAGGCGCAACCGCTAGCTCTTTTCTTGAGACCTCGCCTGCCACGGCAGCGGGTAGGGTGATGACTTAATGTCGCGATTGTAGCTTAGGCTTGAAGTTCCGGCCTGGCCCACGTGTTATCATTGGAAAGCTCCCTTAGTAAGGAATAGAAAGGTGCAAACCGCAAAATCTTCGGATACGTCCTTCTCGAGATATTCTTGAGTATACGGACCCTGTTTAGGCGCAACCGCTAGCTCTTTTCTTGAGACCCCGCCTGCCACGGCAGCGGGTAGGGTGATGACTTAATGTCGCGATTGTAGCTTAGGCTTGAAGTTCCGGCCTGGCAGACTTGGTATCATTGGAAAGCTCCCTTAGTAAGGAATAGAAAGGTGCAAACCGCAAAATCTTCGGATACTTCCTTCTTGAGATATTCTTGAGTATACGGACTCTGTTTAGGCGCAACCTCTTAAGCTCCTTTCCTTAGACTCCGCCTGCCACGGCAGCGGGTAGGGTGATGACTTAATGTCGCGATTGTAGCTTAGGCTTGAAGTTCCGGCCTGGCAGACTTGGTATCATTGGAAAGCTCCTTTAGTAAGGAATAGAAAGGTGCAAACCGCAAAATCTTCGGATACTTCCTTCTCGAGATATTCTTGAGTATACGGACCCTGTTTAGGCGCAACCGCTAGCTCCTTTCTTGAGACCCCGCCTGCCACGGCAGCGGGTAGGGTGATGACTTAATGTCGCGATTGTAGCCTAGGCTTGAAGTTCCGGCCTGGCAGACTTGGTATCATTGGAAAGCCCTCTTAGTAAGGAATAGAACGGTGCAAACCGCAAAATCTTCGGATACTTCCTTCTCGAGATCTATATTCTTGGGTATATGGACCCTGTTTAGGCGCAACCGCTAGCTCCTTTCTTGAGACACCGCCTGCCACGGCACCGGGTAGGGGGATGACTTAATGTCGCGATTGTAGGTTAGGCTTGAAGTTCCGGCCCGGCAGACTTGGTATCATTGGAAAGCTCTCTTAGTAAGGAATAGAAAGGTGCAAACCGCAAAATCTTCGGATACTTCCTTCTTGAGATATTCTTGAGTATACGAACCCTGTTTAGGCGCAACCGCTAGCTCCTTTGTCAACAGTATAACTGGAGAACCTATTGATGGATCTTCATGATATTTGGTATTTGAGTAGCGGTTGGGAAAAGAAACCTTGAACCTTGAACGTGGACATCTTCAGAGATGCCTTCACGGGTCGCAATGGATCCTTCTTCTCCACTCAGACTTGTCTTCTATGAGGGAGCGAAGCTCTGCTGTGGAGATGTTACTGATTTGTTTGTCTCTTTTAAGGTTGTTAATGGAGGTTGTACGCTGCCTGCCCCTTCTTCTCTTTCCTTCTGTTGGCTCCCAGAGGATAAGCTGGTTGGCGACCAGTTCTGTATGTCGGACGCAATGTCCGGCCAGTGCCATCCTCCGTTTCCTGATCTGGGAAAAGAAAGGTAGAGTTAAAAAATGGTTCACCCGATATATTCCGTCGGTACTTCAGCGGACTGAGTGTATGTGTGTGTGTGTGTTTGCGGACAAGGGCACTGACCTAGGTCATCGAAGTGGTTGTTGATGATGTTCTTAAACCTCTGTCTGTCCCTAATAGTCTCGTTATGTGCTGTAGCAGGGAGTTCTGGAGTATTGTTGTGGCCGGGAGGAAGGTACGACGGTGGTATGTTGTCGATGATCTCACAGGTTCCAAGGCGTTACAGTGTTGGGATGTTGACAGGCGGTGTATATAGGGATCAGGAAGTAAACTGTTGAGTGATGCAGGAGCGTCGTGGTTGTACATGCGGTGCAGGAGGGTGAGGGCTCCAACGTTTCTGCGTTGTTCCAGGGGTTGAATCTGGTATTTGTCAAGGTCAGTTTCATGGAGATCTATAATCTTAATAACTCTGATGTATTTCAAACACTTAATATGTATTTCAAACACTTTATACGTATAGTGAGATCGCGTGGTGCAGCGGCAGCGTGTTTGACTCAGGACCGAGAGGTCTCGAGTTCAAATCCTACCATGTCACCTATGTTGTGCCCTTGGCCTTTGGAAAGGCACTTTACACGGCTTCCATACTTTACTCAGATGCAAATGAGTACTAGTACCTAGCTTCGACTAGGGCCGTCCCTCGGACAGGACGTTAAATAGAGGGTTTGGGGAGAGCCACAACCCAGGCACACGTTAAGGAGCCCACCACACGTGCGATGGTGCGATGGAGCAAATCGTTCTGTCTGGAGTTGGTGATTCACTACAAATCACCCGGATGGAGGCCTGGCGAACCTTTGTCTCGTGTCAGCCAAACGGTGATTAACATGCTGCAGCATTCACCCGGACGGGTGACGTGGCGCATCACTTTTTTTGTGTCTTGTACTCAGCTATACAAGGGTATGTCTTAAGGGTATGACTAGTGTTATTACCAGACCCAGTTCCTGGCCTATGCATACATACATACGCATATACACATACATAAGTTTATAAGACCGCACAATAAATGGAGGTCACTCGTACAGCCCAATCTCCAGGATGTTTTTTTAAACAGGTTTTACAGTAGAAGTCAGATTTTCTTTCGAGAAAAGACTGTAACTCTTGATTTATTTTCCATAGGACGCTGTCCAGAAAACAGCGTGTTCAGTACATGCGCACCTCGCCGTGACTGTCAGCCGTCCTGCCAGGATCAATCGGCTAACTGCACGGGATGTGTAGATGAGTGTGTGTGTATTGCAGACTACATTTGGAGTGGACCAAGCTGTGTGCTAGTAAACCAATGCGGATGCACTGAACCTGACACTAACACATATTATGTGGTTAGTTCATTATAATTGTCTTGCAGTAACAATCTTCTGTGTCATGTTGGTCTATGTACCGCGTAACGGACATACTGATGATATACCAGAAAAGCCTTCTCGTAGATAGGACTTTCATACTTGTGACATCTATGGGTTTTGTAGACAGAGATTGCCAACTGATATGGTGCATGCAAATATTTGAATTAGTAATAAGAGACCTTTATATTGCGTCATTTGTAAATGTTGGTATCATTTGGCGAAGGCAAGAGGTCGTGGGTGTCTAGTTGTCTATTCTTTTGACACAGACGTTCGTAGAAAACAATTTCTCCCTCGACCATAGCCTGGCCCAATCTGAAAATGACTCTTCCTGGTTAGAATGAGTACAATGACCAGCAGTTGTTTGTAAAAACATCAAATTTGTTTGTAATTAAATAAAATATGATGTAGTGTCAGACCCGCCGTCATTATTTTGACAATTTTTGTTTCATTTGTTCACTTTTAGCTCCATGCACAATGGGGAACACCAGACGGGCAGCAATGCTATTGCAATGAGGGAGGGGTCATCGACTGTGTCCAAGTGAACTGTGATGTCGATGGAGGCTACGCGTGGGCGGAGGTGCATGGGGTCTGGGGATGTCATTGCGTGCGCGTAGACAATTGTTGTGGTGAGATATGGTTTTACCACTTTGTGAATGGTTTCGAATCATTATGGTTCACTTTCGAAGTCCCAATGTTTCACATATGTCTTATTTATGTGAAACATTGTGTCGTTCCCTGTTTGATTTGAAAACAAATCAAATGTATGAATCCATCTGATACTTAGTCGATGAAGGTAAGATATCAAGGCAATAAAATACGACAAATAATAGTTACTCTAGCAGCTTGACATGATTTTGAAAACGGCCAGATATTTTTTTTATTTGCTTTTGGACAGACGAGGGCAGTGTGTCACTGCACTCAAGTAGCTTATATCAACAGTGCCACATACACAGTACAGACAGAAGGTAAAGGTTGTATTTTCTTTTACCTCCCCTTGCCCGACCGAAGTCAGGCACCCATTTTTTAAAACCTGGGTAAATTGAGGAAGGTCTTGTAAAGTGCCTTTCCCTAGGTCTCATTGTCGAGGGGCACGGCGGGTATCGCACTCGGGACCTCTAGATTCCGAGCCGAACGCTCTACCAGTTACGCCACACGCGCCGCCAGATTTTCAGACAGAATCTGCTGTCTTACACCGGCGCCAGTGACTGGACAAACATCAGAATTTACCTGATTTTTAACAAGTTGAAGACAATTCTAAGAATTCAAGAAAACCAACCATGTCAAGCACAAGTTTATATGCTCAAAAATCAGCTCCTGTTGTTTGAGTACAGGAGTCAATATTGTCTCACGGGGGCAAGGTTCCAAGGGACAGAGTCCTCTACCCTGTTGAGGGGGGGGGGGTGTACGAGAGGTGATCAATAAGTTGTCGGCCTCACCCCGATGGCCTCACCGAGAAATAATAAGCACAACTCAAATTTTGAGGCACAACTTTATATTATGAAGCCTTTTATCAATATCATCCAAATTTCACATCATTGCAGTCATTAATTTCCAGTCATTCGTTTTTTTTTGCAAATCAGAAGATAAGTGGGGAGAAAAACAAGGGTGAATTGTGATCAGACATGTGTGGGTCGAGTTCCCCATGCCGTAATTTATTTGTCATTAGGCCATGTTGATTTGATTATATGGATGACATCCTCCGGGAACTCCAAAACTGGTGCGAGCGAGCGAATAAAAAAAAAGTTTGGCCCAAAAAAAAAGTTGCCTTCAGTATGAAATCAAAGTGGCCAGGAAGGTTGAACATAGGACTAAACACACATAGTATGGTATACCATAATCCTCTGGACCTTAATTTTCTGTACTGGTACCTCCCCAACCAACAATAGATTTTTTTCTTTCCGTCCTTTCACATCTTATTCTTTGACTTAAGATTCAATTTGGCATTCTATATATGGCATTAGTTATCTGTTTTTTTATATTTTTTCCAGTGTACGGAATATTTGTGCTCATTTTACAGCTGCTTTGCACAATTTATTGTGTGGTCGAAAACTTTTTTTTTTTTGGAAATGGCCGAAAATTGGTGCGAGCGCGGATGTCATCCATATAATCAAATCAACGTGGCCTTAATAAAAGACACAGTCAAAAATGATAATGATTCTCTTTATATTTCAAGCAGATAGAAGTGGGTGTCTGTCCAGCAGCCCAAGTTGACACACACACCCCAGGTCGCAGCTCAATTGTCCACATTTTTATTTCCTTTCCCTTACCTAACGTTACAGGGTGAACTTCGGTAGACATTCATATAAGACTTTATACCTGACATCTATGTTCCAAGTCTGAGTTGTGCGTATTATTTCTGGGTGAGGCCGAGAACTTATTGATCGAATTATCTCGTTTATTGTCCCACTAACTCCCCGTCCGACCCAGCGGGGTTCGCGGTCTAGGATGTCTGTGAATGAATGTCTCTTCTTGTGTTATAGATGATTGAAATGGCAGAGGATACTCGGTATCACTATGTCCGAAATGTTCGATGTACCTATGTTTTAGTGACCGACTTGTCTTCCTAATGCACGAGTTGTTGCATTTAAGGGTTCCTCACATTTCAGTCTGTAACTGACATTGGCTTTGCATGATTCCTTTGCGAGGTCGAGTCCGAGGGCTGAGTGAGGTTTCAAGTTAGCGGTTATGTTGATGTTTCGAAGAATCTTCGAAGGATTACTTTTTCCGGACGGAATGGTGCAAATTTCAACATTGCCACTAAGGCCATATTGATTCCATTATATGGATAACATATACGGGAGGGCAGCCTTCAAAGGTGCATTTTTGCACCTGTTTTGTCCTCCCTGTCATTATGTGAAAAACCCAAATAAAGAAATAAAGAATTAAAGAAACAAACTCTACCCAAAAACTGATGCGAGCGTGCGAATATAAAACAGTTTGACCAAAAAAAAGTTGCCTTCGTTATGAATTGGTCAGTGGTCAGGAAGGTTGACCTGACCACTTTCCTGGAAAGTGGTCAGGAAGGTTGACTGAACACACAGAATATAGTAAACCGAACAATAGATTCTTCATTTTTGTTCTTTTACATCTTTTTTTGACCTTGGAATATTCTGTGATTATTAGTATACGTTTTCCTATATTTGTTTTCGTAATCCACGACGGTATTTGCTTATTTTGAAGCTGCTTTGTACAATTTACAGTTTGGATGAAATTTTTTTTATTTATTTTTGGAAACGGCCGAAAATTGATGCGTGCGCGGATGTAATCCATATAATCAAATCAACATGGCCTAACTTGACATTCAAACCCACGTTAACTGGGTCAACTCTCAGTCAGAAAATAGTACATGAATGCTTATTTGGTGCATCTGATATTTCTTCCATTTCTTGACTTTCCTGACAGATAGAGCAATTTGCAAGGCATCCGGAGATCCACACTTCTATACCCCTGACAACACACGTCATCATTTCCAAGGCCCATGCACATACACGTTCGCCAAGGACTGTACAGGCAACGACTTTACCGTCAAAACAAAACACCAACCCTCAGACAATAATCCGGCCGTTTCCACTGTACATGCGGTCTACGTCATAGTTACCATTGATGGGGTTGAGTGGAAAATTTCTATTCTTCAGGGCAAAGTTGTGCGGGTCAGTGAAATTACTTTGTTTTGAAATTACTTTGTTAAAAAATTGGTTATAGCTGTCCAAGTTGCCACCGCCTGACATCCCAATGAAACTGTGTATGACAAAATTATCACTATTAATGTTGAAATGGGTTTTGTGACGTTTATTCATCAATCATTACCTAGTTTTATAGTGAAACAAGTACGTGGACATAAAAACAGTAATTACATACGGACCATATGAATCAAAGGCTAGTTTAAATGATTAATGATTTGCTTAATATATATTAATGAGACAACTTTATGAATCCACTGCATGTCTTGATAGGACAATCAAACATGTGGCATTAAGTAACCGATACATAGAGAAATATCGATAGATATTCATTATACAATTTTAGCTTTCATAATATATACAGAATTACTATGGTTCTATAGTGGAAGCTGATTTCATTCGTATGACATAAATTGGAAGTAAAGTTAAACATTACTAGTTAAACACTGGGATTGCCAAAAGTATGTCACGTGAAGAGCGATTCGTCAAGATCAGGACACAACAGGCGGAAGCCTTCTATCCTGGACGCAGTATCAAGGTATCAAGGTATTACTAGAATCATGCAAATCAAGGACTCATTTACATAGTGCATGAGAAAATACAATATCCTTCTTTGCTAAGATATGTCATTCATACTTTAAACAAGTTGTTTTTGTCTGGGTGTATATCTTCGCACCTATAAATCAAGGCTGATTTGATGAATAAGTCTGACACAGTGCAAACACGATATTTACATCAAAGAGGATTGTGTCATACAGACTTGTTTTTCCTTAAAACAGGTGAACGACGTGACCCGCACGCTTCCCTTCTTCCTAGCAGGTGGTCAGATCGACGTCAGGCTCACCGGTAGGTTTGTCCGAGTTGAGTTGGTGGACTTGTGCGTGGTCATTCTCTACGACGGACTTCACCAAGTTGATGTAAGTATATAGCAGTTATGACTATTTTTCATGTTTACTTGTTGTGCAGTTACTTGGAGTAGTTCATCTTCTGATGTGTTGTGTACAGACAGAAACTATAGAGACTATTTTTCTGCGTACAGACAATTATTATGGGTATTCTCCACTCTAACATGATAGCAGACCTAATCGTTTGTCAATTCGTCATTTACGTTCACAATCCTGTTCTTAGTGTAATTATAGTAATATGTAGTGTCATTGTATAAATTGATCTATTACTGTTGCCTTACATTGTACCATGTACAAATGTCGTGCATTAAAGTTCATTCATTCATTCATGATGCAGCCACTGCTATAATTGATAAAAATAATTCAACAACACAAAAGGCCATGCCCTGATATTCTAGGTAGGCAGGCATCTAAAAATTATGACGCTTCTACAGGTGGAGATTCCACGTAACTACCAGTACAGGCTGTGTGGACTGTGCGGCAACTTCAACGGCGACAAGACCGATGACTACAGGTTGCCAAATGGGACCATCACCACGGATTTGAACACTTTCGGGGATAGCTGGCAGACAAACGATCCGTATGTTGCGTGGATACAGACTATCTGTGCCTGAAGATTCCAATTTTTGAATAATTCCAAAATGAAAGTAACGTTTGTTTGCTGTACCAAGGACTTTAAATCTCGGTTCTTCTTCAAGTAGAAACGTTTGCTTTCTAGGATGAAGGTGTGATATGACTAACAAGAAAATAAAAGAACGTTTTGAATCATAACACCTAGCTATGTTCTTGATATAAATGCTGGTAATGAAAATTACGACAACAAGAGTTATATATGTGATAACTAACAAATAAACTACTTGATTACCTTTGTTTACATGTTTTTTTTTTCATGATTGTTGTTTTCTTTCCACCCCAGTTGTGAGTGGGACCCTCCAACCGGTGACCCTCCAACCCTAGGACAGTGTGACGCGCAGTATTCGGGCCCGTGTGATGTTCTTACAGCTATGAACGGCACGTTTGCTGCTTGCCATGATTATGTAGATCCTCAGCCATACTGGGAAGACTGCGTCTTCGACATGTGCTCAACGGAGGGAGAGTGGCTTTGTTGCGACCTGGAGACATATTATGACGCCTGTATGGACATGGATGTGGATCCCTTCATCTGGCGGTCGACAGACCTTTGCCGTAAGTTCCGTTTTCAGACTCAGTCTATTAACTGAGATTCAGTCTACTCAGTCTATTAACTGTTATACCCCCTTTCCACTAGGACGGCACTCTCGTCGCTCTCTCTCTCTCTCTCTCTGCAACATAGAATTTGAGAGATCGCCCAAGGAATTGTATAGAAAAGAAACGAATTATTTTAACACTTTGCGTGTTTTGCTGCCCTCTCTGTCACACTTTTACATGTTGTATGATATACCCAGTATGAAATATAAGATTACACATATATATGAGGCCGCGGTGAGAGCGCATCGCAATCGCCGTCCAGTGGAAAGGGGGCCTTACGTGTTTCAGAATTTTTGTACAGATCTGTCGAGAAGTTTCAAGAGCAACCCCCATGGTGCATGGTTTCTAGATTATAAAGAAATGAGTTGGTTTTATCTGTATATACATATCTATTTTCGTCTTACTACAACAGGACAGGACAGCAGTAGCAGGTCCGGGATACATCCTTTTTTATGACTTCTGTAAAGCTGAAAAAACTTACTCGTCCTCTCGCACGTGTTGCGTAGAGCCAACTAAATGACGCAAATCACGATTATTCATAATTGATAACGACGACATTGTATTTCCTTCTGTAGATGTAGATTTAGTTGTAGTTCAAGAATCCAATAACTGGGATGACTGCTTTGTCTTCGATAGCTATGGACTGTCCAGCAAACAGCGTCTACTCTCCATGTGTAAGCCCCTGCCAGGCAACCTGTTTGAACCCCGACGGCCCGGAAAACTGTGACCTTCCCTGTGTAGAAGGATGTGAGTGCAATGCAGGATACTTGGAAAGTGGGCTGGAATGCGTAGAGGAAACGCAATGTGGTTGCATCGACGTTTATGAGAACTACTATACGGTAAATGCGATTCATCGTGAATGTATAAGAAACTGTGCTGTAAGAGAGCACATCGAATTTGTCTCTCAATAGATAGAAGTGCACGGTTCAATCATAGCCCGATTCAGTTCTGGATTGGTCAAGAGTAACATGACTTTTTGTGGTCGGCATTGGACCAAACGATGATGAAAAATGAAGTAAAGCGTGGGCACACTGTCTAACTTTCGATATGCATGCCGTAATATGGTGACTTTACATTGACGTGTTCTGTACATTTTTAGATCGGACAGCAATGGGGAACAGAAGACGGACAACAGTGTGAGTGCGGATTTCCGTGGGGATTCCCATGGATCACCTGCACACAAGCAGAGCCCTGCTATGAAGAAAGAGGTTACACCTGGGCGCTCGTGGATGGAGTATGGGGATGCCATTGCGCTGTACCCTGTCAATGTGGTGACCCATAGCTTTGCAATAGTTTCTTTCTTGCTGATGCCATCTATCTTTTATAACCCTTCAAATCTCATAATTCAGTGGGAGATAGATCAGATAACGTAACCAGGAAGGTGAATTAACCCACACATAATAGAAAAAGTGGGATCTTTCGTCTTCCACTGTCTTCGAAAAAGGAGTCGAACCCAATAACCCAGGATCTAGAGTTAGCTTTTACTAGTTTTAGACTAGAGTAGACACTTGTGTTATTGTATTTTACACTGTTTGAATCTATGTCACCTGCAATTAGCCCTCGGGCAAGAATTTGCAATAAACTTGAATATTAAAGAGGATGCATTTTAGCCTCTCAAATAGAATCACCCTTTAACTACGCTGCAATGTAACTATATACCGACTTTTACCCTATATTATGTTTTGGCTTGAGCCCGAGCAACTTGCTCTGGAACTGCATGGACATTTTTGTTAAAATATTTCAAGGAGCATAACTGAACAAAGGAAAAAAAAAAGAATTTCCAAGATATTCGGTATGCAGGTGGCCTACACAGAGAAATACAAAATGAAATGCAAATAGGAATTGACTTGCATGATGCGAGGACTTCTATATGTATCAAGGATATATTACATGTATTGTGCCAGTGAGATCAGCTTGTATTACAAGTAAAAAAATTTACTGCTATCGCTATCGCTAGTTCTGTGCTGTTTGCAAGACAGTCAGGTGCAGTGCTTGTGGTGAAAGTTTTTACATAAATGCCGAGACTGTGAACAACATGTATAGGTTCAACGTGAGATAGCTTGGCGTAATCGGTAGCGCTTTGGGCTCAGGCCCAAGAGATCCCAAGAGGTCCTTGGTTCGAAATATACCACGTCACCGATCTTGTGCCCTTTGGAAAGGCACTTCACACGACTTTTCTCACTTCAGTCAGGTACGAAAATGAGTACCTAGCTTTGGTTAGGGCCGTCCCACGGATAGGACGTTAAATGGAGGTCCCGCGTTAACGTTCGGGGAGCAAGTTAAAGAGCCCACCCCACAACTTATCGAAGAGAGTCGGGGTTCTTCCCGGTGCGAATAAATCCTACTTACAATTGGGGTACATTGTGTACATCGTCATGATCATGGGCATCATCGTCATGATCATTGGCACTAACGGAAGAATGAAAGTAAGAAAGACAACGTCCGAAGAGGTTTCGGTGTTGTGAGCATTCAGAATATGAGTCAAGTGAGTCAAGCTTCCACTATGATACTTGTTATCTGACAAGCAATTGGTACCTTCTGTACTGAGTGGCTTTTGAAATCTAACAATAGAACGTTGACCCTCGGTGATTTCAAAATGCAATGTTTGAAATATTGCAGTTTGAAACGACTGTCCGTCGACTCGATTTCCATTACCACTCTGTTTTTAAACAACGGATATAGGTTGCCCCTCGGATAAGGGTGAACTAGCGTTACGTCTCCAGCAGATTGACTTACAGCTACAAATACACAATAGCTAATTGACAAGGTAAAAGTACTGAGGAGAGGAATGTGGTAAAGGAAAGCACACTGTGGTAGATGAAGGGATATAATCTAGATGGACGTGTCTGTGATTATAGTCAAACGCTCTTACTGGTAGAATTCTACTATAGATATGCAGACTAAACTTGTTTCCAACTGCCAAGGTTTTTATTCTACAGCAGCCTTTTGTATTCTCTTGCATGACAAAATATTGCAACATAACAGTACGTAAACTTTGTTTGTTATTGTTAAGATAATATACTTAATAATTATAAGGAATAGACTTGGATTGTTTTGAAATCCATAAAAGAACTCTATATAGGTAAGCTCCTATGAAATCTATGTTTAGAGGTGATACGTGCTATGACGTCGACGACGATTTCAACGCATTTTTTTGTTCGTAATTATCTACGCTAACGTTAAGCATGTAGTGAAAAGAACTAATTGTTATACATTCTATATTACATATGCGAGTTATTATCTTATCGTTTAAGGCCATGTTGATTTGATCATGTGGATAACATCCGTGAGCACATCAATTCTTATCCGTTTCTAAAAAAAACACTGTAAAGCGTGCAAAGTAGATGTAAAATGAACACATGTATATGCCGTGAATTGAAGAAAATATCGGAAAATGTTGTAATTATAGAGTTATCTTTGACACAGTTTCACGATTTCTTGTGTGTGCAAAGAATAGCAATGATGTTTTGTGAAATACAGTAAGCACATAATAGAAATCGTCAAAGAACAAGTGATGTAATAGACCATGATACATGTACAAGAAACACAAGAATCACTCGAGCCAAAATATCGTCTTGCAGATCAGTTGTTAAATGTCTATACCATACTTTGTAGAAAAGGTACGCAATGTTGACATCGGTTTATCTAATTGTTGCACTATATTGGCAATCAAGTTACTTGTATCACATAATTTAAAAAGAAAATCTCTTTATCTAGAGCATATTGTGCATGCTGCCGTTGGTTTACTAAAGAAAACGATTGGGATGTAAACAATCAAATAGTATAAGGCGAAAACCACTGTGACTTTAAAAATATCCTGTAGATTATGAATTGCTTTACAATTGTATACTTATCGCTGACGACTTCTAGTTTGGTGATGTCTTTGAATAAAGCTGTTTCTTTCTCACTGTCAAATCAGAGTGGTGTGTTCTTTCACCTTTGTTCTTTCACTTTTAGCCCGAAAATAATAGTATATGTTGTTGTTGATACCCCCTTTCCACTAGGAATGGCGCTCTCGCCGCGCTCTCTAAAATTTGACAGGTCGCTCAACAAGTTGTACAGAAAAGAATCGAATCTTTTTACACTTTTGTTGTCTACTTGGTCACACTTTTACATTTTGTATGATATACCTAGTATGAAAATGAAGGATACACATATCCTAATGTAGGTTGCAGTCAGAGCGCAGCGCGATCGCCGTCTAGTGGAAAGCTTTCCATATCTAAGCGGTGACCGTCCACTAAAAGTATGTTCTGTATTACTTCTTTTTCCCGCTAGTTGCCGCTATAGGCTCGTTCTCAATGAACTGTGTAAACTATACATGACGATTTTAGAATTTTTCAGTCAAACTCACCTTATCATTATGTGGGCGAAGCCACACATATAGTTTTCTTACAAGTATTTCACCGGAAATCAGAAACAAATGGAAGCCTCCATGTACTCCATGTTTCAAGCTTTTTGATTGGCCTAAAGTCGCACTTTCTCGGTTGTACGTCAGAGGTGAACCTATCAACGCGCAGGACACAATCGGCATCCATTTTGATAATAGCCAATCAAAACTCAGAAAAATGGAAGCTGTTAGCAAATACTCCGCGTTCCCAGCTTTTTGATTGGCCTAAATTCAGACTGTCTCGGGTGTACGTCAGAGCTGGACCTATCAACGCAGAGAACACAAAATGTCATTCGGCATCCAGTTTTATAATAGCAGCTGAGACGCGGCAGTAAATCGGCCATGCATTCGACCAAACAGGCGCTCAAGGAAGAAGTTGCCCGCCACGGAATGAACAAGATTGATAAATTTGCACAGAAAAACATTATCTTCAGAAAATGGGACCTTGGAATCTTGCAAATTAAACAGTGAACGGACGTGTTCAAGCTACGCATTGCATTTGTATAGATGTACCTGTTAAAATGCCGGCAATAACGTTACGGCAAGCTTGGCCGAATGGCTAAAGCACCAGCTACATTAGCGCTTTTTTCGCTAGGTCAACTCTGGTTCGATTCCGGGCGGGAACAACTTTCTTTTAGTTGTCCTTTTTTTTTCTTTTTTTATATTTACAACAATTTTATCTTGCAAACAGAGCATCGTTCAGTTTACACGCCTTTTTATTTATTTTTTAACTGCCCTCAAAAGACGGCGTTTAAACGGTCGGACGGTCCATGTGGGGAGGGGGGCTCGTCAACACCTCGGACCATACCGGCAGCCAAATACTGTATCGTCGATGTCTGTCGCCTGCGGCGTTAAGTCAAATTTGGAATGGAGGCTACGGTACGGTACCGGACCTGAACCTGATCATGAATTTCAGCTTTATAATTGCTACACAGCACAACCCGTGACGTCAGGTAAAGGCCGAGAATAGGGGTGAACCGAGAATACGGGGCACCTAATGGCAATTATTATTGTGTGTAAGATACTTCAAAAAAGGCCACGGGAAAGACTTGCTGCATTTTCGCGAAAATGTTGTCATTCTAGTTGTTTCTTTTCTTGCGATTTTTCCTTTCTTTTCCCTTCGCCCACATCCTGCATTTTTTTCAAAAATGTTGCCTTTCTAGTTTAGGAAATTTTTGAAATGCCTTATGCTCCCCACCCCGTTTCTGGATAACATGACGGCACAGAAGCAGTGGCTCAAGACCGTCGAAAAGTCCAATTTTCGATGAAATTCCATTCAAGGTGATGAAAATTTAAGAATTGTTAAAAACAAGGTGAAATGTGTGTTTTGTACATGGCCATTTTATAAAAGACGCCAAAGAGCACTATAGGAAAACATGAGGCTTTACTGCTTTAGATACATCAAGGAGGTTAAAACACACGAGGTGCTAATTATGAACCTCCTCCTTGTGTTTTAACCTCCTTAGATACATCAAGGAGCTCTGATAAAAGCATACATGAGGTGCAACACAGGAAAATCTAGTACTGGGCTGTCCAGAATTCATGACACAAAATCGGCACGTAGCAACAACGACATGGCTAAACATGAACTCAGTAGTTTGGCAACGTGGTGGCAAAGAAGTAGAACAAATCAGGGCTGCCGCCGTCAAATACAGTTACATAAGATACTGTTGCTGAAGCTAAGCCTTAGGCTAAGGTAAGAAAAAAACATAAAAATATAAAATGTACTAGAAAGGCAACATTTTTGAAAAAAATGCAGGATGTGGGCGAAGGGAAAAGAAAGGAAAAATCGCAAGAAAAGAAACAACTAGAATGACAACATTTTCGCGAAAATGCAGCAAGTCTTTCCCGTGGCCTTTTTTGAAGTATCTTACACACAATAATAATTGCCATTAGGTGCCCCGTATTCTCGGTTCACCCCTATTCTCGGCCTTTACCTGACGTCACGGGTTGTGCTGTGTAGCAATTATAAAGCTGAAATTCATGATCAGGTTCAGGTCCGGTACCGTACCGTAGCCTCCATTCCAAATTTGACTTAACGCCGCAGGCGACAGACATCGACGATACAGTATTTGGCTGCCGGTATGGTCCGAGGTGTTGACGAGCCCCCCTCCCCACATGGACCGTCCGACCGTTTAAACGCCGTCTTTTGAGGGCAGTTAAAAAATAAATAAAAAGGCGTGTAAACTGAACGATGCTCTGTTTGCAAGATAAAATTGTTGTAAATATAAAAAAAGAAAAAAAAAGGACAACTAAAAGAAAGTTGTTCCCGCCCGGAATCGAACCAGAGTTGACCTAGCGAAAAAAGCGCTAATGTAGCTGGTGCTTTAGCCATTCGGCCAAGCTTGCCGTAACGTTATTGCCGGCATTTTAACAGGTACATCTATACAAATGCAATGCGTAGCTTGAACACGTCCGTTCACTGTTTAATTTGCAAGATTCCAAGGTCCCATTTTCTGAAGATAATGTTTTTCTGTGCAAATTTATCAATCTTGTTCATTCCGTGGCGGGCAACTTCTTCCTTGAGCGCCTGTTTGGTCGAATGCATGGCCGATTTACTGCCGCGTCTCAGCTGCTATTATAAAACTGGATGCCGAATGACATTTTGTGTTCTCTGCGTTGATAGGTCCAGCTCTGACGTACACCCGAGACAGTCTGAATTTAGGCCAATCAAAAAGCTGGGAACGCGGAGTATTTGCTAACAGCTTCCATTTTTCTGAGTTTTGATTGGCTATTATCAAAATGGATGCCGATTGTGTCCTGCGCGTTGATAGGTTCACCTCTGACGTACAACCGAGAAAGTGCGACTTTAGGCCAATCAAAAAGCTTGAAACATGGAGTACATGGAGGCTTCCATTTGTTTCTGATTTCCGGTGAAATACTTGTAAGAAAACTATATGTGTGGCTTCGCCCACATAATAATTAAGAGATCTCAAAACACCCCAATGGCTAAGAAATTATGTACTTTAAATTATATACTATGCAAAATAACAAATTAACGCTAGTTCACCTTATCCGCAGCGTGACCTATATCCGTTGCTTTTGAAAAACGGGTAGTTAGGGGTATCAAGACGACGGACGATAGTTTCAAACTACAATATTTGAACATATTACAACTTGAAACCACCGTCCGTCGACTTTATATCCCTTTATACCATGTGGGTAAACACAACGAATATAGGTTACCCTGCGGATAAAGGAGAAAGATGCTTATCACGAGATGAGGGTGTTTTACGACACGCTGACGTTTTGCGGTAACCAGAAGTAACCCCTCCAGGAAGGAAAGAGGAAAGCGACACGAGTGTGGCTCAGCAGAACTTACAACAATACAAAGGTGGAAACTACTAACATATTTCAAACTGTTCAAATCTAACGGTTTGTACATACTGTTATAGAAATAGTGTGCACGTTAGCCAGTTTATACTCAACATAATTAGCGAGAAATTATTATAAACAAAGAGGTGTGGGGGGAGCGTTTTTTCTTGCATCAAATTTCTTCAGCAGCTTTACATGTGAGCATAACAATGATAGTGCCTTCACAAGCTTTTAAGTATCATTTTAAGATGAATATTAAAAGGGTTGCGGTCGCATTTGTCTCGTCACGAAAATGCAAATGAGCAAACGCCCGATTTCACGACCACGAAATTGGAATATGACCTGACGTTGCGACGTTGCACGTGAGTTGCCCAATCCCGGCACGCGAGGAAGCCCAGGACAGCGATCGTGCCCCACGACGTATGTCTATGATTCTCAAACTGACAACATACAATTGACGAATCGCTGGGAAAAATGATGCCCCACGACGTATATTTAACGTTATGTCTATGATTCTCAAACTGACAACATACAATAATTGACGAATCGCTGGGAAAAATGATGCCCCACGACGTATGTCTATAATTCTCAAACTGACATACAATTGACGAATTGCTGGGAAAAATGATGCCCCACGACGTATGTCTATGATTCTCAAACTGACAACATACAATTGAGGAATCGCTGGGAAAAATGATGCCCCCACGATGTATGTCTATGATTCTCAAACTGACAACATACAATTGATGAATTGCTGGGAAAAATGATGCCCCATGACGTATGTCTATGATTCTCAAACTGACAACATACATCAGTTCTGTCATATCTGATTTCACATCTGACAGTGCTACCGTAATGATGTGAATATGTGACATATGACAATGCGAAGAACTTCTGTCATCTGCCCTACTATGATGACCTAAAATATTACACCAAGTCAGGTTTTTAATCTAACATCTGACATTGGTCCTTACACCAAGTCAGGTTTTTAATCTAACATCTATAATCTGACTGTTTGAAGACGAATGTTTGATGTTTGATTAAAAAATCTGACAGTGCTACAAAAAGTGCCAGATGTTAGACTAGAAATCTTACATTGGGAGGATGATTGTCAGATGTCAGACAGGAAATCTGACAATAATATGAAAAATGTCAGGTGTTAGATTAAAAATCTGACATGGCGTAAGGACAAATGTCAGATGTTAGATTGAAAACCTGACATGGTGTAAGGGCCAATGTCAGATCTTAGATTAAAAAAACTGACACCGGTTGTAAGGACCATTGTCAGATGTTACTAGATTTAAAATCATAGTAGGGCAGATGACAAAATTAGTTCTTCGCATTGTCATATGTCACATATTCACATCATTACGGTAGCACTGTCAGATGCGTCAATTGTATGTTGTCAGTTTGAGAATCATAGACATACGTCATGGGGCATCATTTTTCCCAGCAATTCGTCAATTGTATGTTGTCAGTTTGAGAATTATAGACATACGTCGTGGGGCATCATTTTTCCCAGCAATTCGTCAATTGTATGTTGTCAGTTTGAGAATCATAGACATACGTCGTGGGGCATCATTTTACCCAGCAATTCGTCAATTGTATGTTGTCAGTTTGAGAATCATAGACATACGTCGTGGGGCATCAATTTTCCCAGTGATTCGTCAATTATTGTATGTTGTCAGTTTGAGAGTCATAGACATAACGTTTATACGTCGTGGGGCATCATTTTTTCCCAGCGATTCGTCAATTGTATGTTGTCAGTTTGAGAATCATAGACATGCGTCGTGGGGCATCATTTTTCCCAGCGATTCGTCAATTGTATGTTGTCAGTTTGAGAATCATAGACATACGTCGTGGGGCACGATCGCTGTCCTGGGCTTCCTCGCGTGCCGGGATTGGGCAACTCACGTGCAACGTCGCAACGTCAGGTCATATTCCAATTTCGTGGTCGTGAAATCGGGCGTTTGCTCATTTGCATTTTCGTGACGAGACAAATGCGACCGTAACGATTAAAAGTGATCCTTATTTTACTGTAAATTACTAGTATTTCACCATTCTGAGTACTCATCCGCCGCAACGGGAATTGTGGGCTATATGTCAAAGGTGAGGGCCCCTGACTTGTAAACAGTTCTGGTCTGGATCATTGTCACAATTTACAACACTGTTTTTTGTTTATGTCTCAGGGGCCTTTACCTTTGACATATTACTCGCAACACCGGTGAAGAAGCGTAATATACAAATTAAGAAAAGAGGCCTGCAGGCCGATTTGACCTTAATGAATAAACAAAGGTTCAAACAAACAAACAAAAATATACTAGTACATATAATACAAAGCTGTGCTGTGCTCAAGATTAATGGCACCACATGTCATATGAGGATGGAATACGAGCGATCGCTGTTGTTGTTTATATCCAGGGTATTCGGCGGTTAGTGCCTACCAAGACGTCAGCAGATCAAATTACCGGTTAACATGTAAATCAATCTTTTGCCAAACACCTGCTTTTTGCCTACCACAGCGTCATCGTGACATCATCGCGATCGCTCGTATCAAACATACTTGTAGACGATGTAGACAGGAACGGGATCATCTTATGTCTTATAAACATGTACAATGAACAAATAATGTATTGTTTTCTGTGTATTTTGTTTTGTAATTTTGTTGCTGCTTTGTTATGCAGTAATTATGTTCTAGTCTGTGTAAACTGACTGACAGTTGTCAATGTTTTCTGCAGACAGGGACTGACCCAGAACTGGGAGTGTAGTCATCACACAGACACTGTTGTGTCATCTGTACTCTCTTCACTGTGTAACCTTCTAACAACTGTGTCTTTTCCTCTCACATCTTGGACAACAAGAACTGTTAACCAAGCTCAAGATGTTCAAGACTAACAAGACCAAGAAGACCAATCTCTGGATTGGCAGTGATTGATACGTCCTTAATGAACAGATAGATTGTTGGTTCAACACTAACAAATGAGTTACTTAATGACATCAATTATTAACTGGTTAAAGCACAATGCTGTGCCCTTCGACTGTTAGGACTTACAGGAGGTTCTATGCCATCTATGCCTTAACTTTTCTGGTCCTTCTCCCAATCCTATGCAATGAGCTACCCTACTCCAAGTACTTCACCAGGACAGTGAGGAGAGAGGAGGGAGCTCGAAGAGTTGAGGCTGAGAACCAGGACAGGGTGGCGGACGCACAGTTTTTCCTGAAACAGAACGGGCCACACAGTAGGACGTTCAGGCAGCTTCGGCAAAGACTGGAAAGAAAATCCAAACCTGAAATTGTCATAACCGTGGTCACGATCGCTAGGAGGTCGGGAGTGAAGTCTAAACCTGGTCCGCAGTACTTGACCCAAGATACCTTTGCCAAATAAACCAGGTTTGTTATGTAGAATGATGTCTGTAGACAAATGCGTTACTCATTTCATTTTCTTTATAATTAAATGCTTGGAGTTGGTTTATAAAATTTCGGCATTTATTATGCAGTGGATTTATGAACTTTTCCTAATCAATTATGCAAATTAGCTGTTAACTTGCATAATAAGTATCACATTATATAAGTCTTCATTTAGGCAATCTACATGCCGAAAATCATGATGATCCGTCAACACGTTAATATTTTCTCATTAATTATGCAAATGAGATCATCATTTGCATGATAAATATGTATTGACATTTCTCTCTTTCTCAGCTACATATGTGACAAGTTTTAAAGCCCTATCATGGAATGTAGTGAATTTATAAAATATCCTCATTAATTATGCAAATTAGCTGTTGATTTGCATAATTGTTATCTCATTATGTAGGTCTTCACTTACGCTACCTACATACAAAAAAACATGATGATCCGTCAACATGTTCCTATTTTCTCATTAATTATGCAAATGAGGTCATCATTTGCATAATTGATATCTGTCGACATTTCTCTCCTTCCCAGCTACATATGTGACAAGTTTGAAAGTCCTATCATGGAATGTAGTGGATTTATAATTTTTCCTCATTAATTATGCAAATTAGCTGCTGATTTGCATAATTAGTATACCATTATGTAAGTCATCACTCATTCTATCTACATACCAAAAATCATGACGATCCGTCAACACGTTGTAGAGTTATTCTCATCCAAAGTGTGAAAGGAAACCGGCGCCTGCAGTTCCAAAAAAAGCCGCTAGGAGGCCCAAACTCACAGCACTTACTCTCTGCCTCGAGGGCTATCTACCACTCAAAAATCATGATCACAGCATGTCCAGAACACGAGATATCAAAAATTGAAGTTCTGCTGCAGTACCTTAGCAAGCCGCTAGGGGGCCCATTATCGAACTTGACCTTCGTTTTCCCGACCCCTACCCACCTACCAAATATTATCGGGATCCATCCAAGACTTCTTGAGTTATGCTGTTAACAGACAGACACACAGACACACACACACAGACTCACAAGCCCAAAACATAACCTTAGACATTCTGGCAAAGGTAATGAGAATATATATGTGCAATAGATTGAAAAAAAAGTACTGGAAAACAAATGAATAATGACCTAGAATGACAGTAAATGTAAAGTCGAAGAATAAGATGTGAAAGAACAAAAAGGAAAAGTGTGTTGTTGGTAGGGGTAGGTACCAGTACAGAAAATTCAGGTACAGTTCTAAAAAAACAAAACTTTCAACTTTTTTTCCTCTGGCGGTTTATTATGGTACTACAGATTAGACTCTGATTGAGTATAAGACACCCCCAATAGTTCGTAAACTGTGTCACGATTAAATTACTTATAGGGCCTTCACACTGAAACCGAATCAGCAGGAATCAAGCAGAACCAGCCGGAATGAAGTATTTGCAAACTTCGTGCCACATTCGAGGTCATTTGGGTAGAAAATCCAAATGGGCCTTAAATCCCCTTCACACGAGAAGGAATGAGCCAGAATGCCGTCAGAATGAAAATTCGTAGTGTATTCTAGACATTCTGACTGCATTCCAGATATTCGTTCGGCCACATTCGGGCAGGATTCGAGGTGGCTTGCCGTTTCGGTTCTCAATCAAATGAGATAAGAATGTTTCGAATGATATTGGAATGCCGTGGAATGCGGTCAGACTGCAGTTAGAATAGTTAGAATGCACGTAGAATCCACTAAGAATGCCATTCGATATTTATGCACTTCGAATGCACCTCGACAGTTTTTAACATGTCAAAAACATTCGGGCTAGCCAAAAGAACGGGCACAAATAGCTGGAATGCAATTAGTATTAGAACACCTACAAATTGCCAGGAATAGAAAAGAATTTTCAGTTCGACGGCATTCCGGCTCAATCGTGCTCTCGTGTGAAGGGGGCTTTACTCAATTACTCATTTATCCTTTTGATAGAATTTATTTTTGCTTGATTTTAATTGAATATTGAATACAGAAACAAACCCTTATTATCCATCAAAATTCACCTATAACCCTCACACATAATGCACTTGGTAGTTTTCCACATTTACCAGCATAGCTATAATTAATTACAATGTATAAAAGAATAAATCGTTTAAGATACATATTGAAATGCTATCAAGTTGGGAGACCATTGACTGCCTTTGAAAATAAACATTACAAAAAAGCAACAACATAGAAACCGTGAGATATTTTCAAAAAGTCCTATCGACTAGAGGGTTGGCCCATTTTGTCCAGAGCTAATTAAAAGACGAATATCATTTTTGATTGTATGTTTCAAGTATTCTGATCTACATAATACACTATACACAAGGCTATCATCTTACATATGATAAGGATTTATCTCATGTATGAACTCGAAGAGAGAGAGAGAGAAAGAGAAAGAGAGAGAGAACGGTTTATCCGTTTCACAGCCAACTTGCGACTCCAAAGCCGAATTATCAGGCTCGTTTACATTGAGTATCGCACCTAATTGCTACTCACAAGAACATTGTAACATAAAGAATACAAATACGACGTGTAGCATGAATATCATAATGAATAAATATATGTTGTAGATACGAGTACAATGTCTAAAAGGCAAATTGAAATATGGTTAAAACTATCAATTAAAAGTCTGATCATGCTAAAACTTACTGACTGTTCTACAACATTAGCTAAACATACCTTTGCCAAATAAACCAGGTTTGTTATGTAGAATGATGTCTGTAGACAAATGCATTACTCATTTCATTTTCTTTATAATTAAATGCTTGGAGTTGGTTTATAAAATTTCGGCATTTATTATGCAAATTAGATCCCAATTTACAATTAATTGATATCAAATTGTATCAAGCATTACTTAAGCTATCAGCATACCAAAAATCATGATGATCCTTTGATCCATTCTTGACTTATTCTCTTTCAAAGTCTTTAAATACACCTCTTACTCTCTTCCCTCTTTCTCAGTTACATATGTGACAACTTTGATGAAAGTACTATAATGGAATGCAGTAGCACGTCACCGGAACGTACTACGCCTGCGCGAAAAGTATAGACATGCTAAACCTTGCTAAACCCCCGGTTTACTAAAGGGCCGCATTTAAGAAAGTACGTGCGTATATAAGGGTAAAATCCCGTGTACGTTTTGCATGAAACCATGTCTCTAACATATACTGTACAACAAGCGGGATTTCAATGCAACGTTGACCAAACCAACCCCCCAAAACACCAGGGTTCGCGCAGGCGCAGTACGTTCCGGTGACGTGCTGAATGCAGTGGATTTATGAACTTTTCCTAATCAATTATGCAAATTAGCTGTTAACTTGCATAATACGTATCATATTATATAAGTCTTCATTTAGGCTATCTACATGCCGAAAATCATGATGATCCGTCAACACGTTAATATTTTCTCATTAATTATGCAAATGAGATCATCATTTGCATGATAAATATGTATTGACATTTCTCTCTTTCTCAGCTACATATGTGACAAGTTTTAAAGCCCTATCATGGAATGTAGTGAATTTATAAAATATCCTCATTAATTATGCAAATTAGCTGTTGATTTGCATAATTGTTATCTCATTATGTAGGTCTTCACTTACGCTACCTACATACAAAAAACACGATGATCCGTCAACATGTTCATATTTTCTCATTAATTATGCAAATGAGGTCATCATTTGCATAATTGATATCTGTCGACATTTCTCTCCTTCCCAGCTACATATGTGACAAGTTTGAAAGTCCTATCATGGAATGTAGTGGATTTATAATTTTTCCTCATTAATTATGCAAATTAGCTGCTGATTTGCATAATTAGTATACTATTATGTAAGTCATCACTCATTCTATCTACATACCAAAAATCATGACGATCCGTCAACACGTTGTAGAGTTATTCTCATCCAAAGTTTGAAAGGAAACCGGCGCCTGCAGCTCCAAAAAGCCGCTAGGGGGCCCAAACTCACAGCACTTACTCTCTGCCTCAAGGGCTATCTATCACTCAAAAATCATGATCACAGCATGTCCAGAACACGAGATATCAAAAATTGAGGTTCTGCTGCAGTACCTTAGCAAGCCGCTAGGGGGCCCATTATCGAACTTGACCTTCGTTTTCCCGACCCCTACCCACCTACCAAATATTATCGGGATCCATCCAAGACTTCTTGAGTTATGCTGTTAACAGACAGACACACAGACACACACACAGACTCACAAGCCCAAAACATAACCTTAGCCATTCTGGCAAAGGTAAAAACAGATTGTCTTGGTGAAGTATATACATAGAGTCTACAGTTCGTTCAAAAAAGAATAACAAATTTAAGTACATAATTATGACATGTGACAAATCCTACATGGTATAGATAGAAAAAATATGCTAAAGAATTAGAAATTCCTCCAATGATTACAAAAGCCAAATCTAATCCCATACTACACACTCTTGTATTAGATCGATTAGTTTTCTGAAACTGTAATTATTCACCAGTACTAGCTTATGTACAATTGTTGTGCAATGCACTTATTATATCGTTTTTCTAGCAAAAAGACTTCAGCTGACAAAGCAGTACACCGGTCACAGAACAAGCAAATTTACAATCATAGATCATGTATGTATGCCATTTTATGTGTGACTTTGATTTTAAGGCATCTGCAACATCTTAAACAATGTCTTTACTTAGTAGCTGGAGTAGCTGAAGAATAGTTTCCTCTGCGGAATAGCCAAACAAGTCAAAGTCCGCCTTGTACTTTTTTTCAATACGTTGTATTTCCTTTAGCGGTATTTGTCGATAGATATCCAAAATCTTTTTCTTTCCCTGGCGTTCCCTTGCTCGAGGGAAAATGTTTTCTTGTCCTTTGACACCAGCGACGTTTCGAAAGAAGGTGTTCAAGTCAGTAGCCAGAGTCTCAGTGTGGGCAATGAAGTCAAATTGAACCTGAAAAGAGAAAAAAAGGAATTACAATACACCTTTCTCACGCGGCGGCCATGATAGGTCTAAAACGAGTTCAATGAGGCAAACAACAGGCTGTCCATCATAGTTAGCAGTTCAACTAATGACAGCCTGCCAATTAGGAAAGCGACCAATAAGTGAAGTCCGTCAAATATTTGCATCATTATGTTTTAATTTTGCATCTCTTAAGGGACTATGGGACCAGTCTACCCTACTCTAAATTGCTACATTTTTAGTGCATAATACTAGTTATAATTTTTATTATTCTATCTTATATCATGAAAATTTGCGTGGTTTGGGGGAAAACTAAATGGGACCTGATTTTAGAAATAAGTTTTGTCTGTTTGCCTCATTGACCTCGTCTTCGATCTATCATGGCCGCCGCGTGAGAAAGGTGTATGGGGTAACTTGACCCTCTACTTATACGTGTCCGCTCATATTCTACAATTTACGGCAAAGGCCAAAGAGAAAGAAAATCTGCTTCCACTCTTGAAAGCGCTAACCCTGTAAATGTTAACAAAGTTTATTAAAATGGATGCTTATCTGTGTCATTAATATTAATATCTAAGCACATCATCCTTCTCTGGGGGAAAGCAGGCGGTATCAACTTCTGGTCACCTTTGATCCACTGCTGACGTCACATTTTCGGGAAAGGGACGCATGTCTGACTGAGGGACCAGATATATCGCCTCCAGTCCGATGTGAAGGGCGAACATTTCTATTTTTATAAATGATTTTTGTATCAGCATTTTTCCGCAGGAGGCTTGGTTATCGTTAACGTTATCGCCATACTATTCGGGAATTCAGGAGCTGGGTGATTACGTATAGCTGAAACTTCAACATTCCCTTAACAGTGTTTCTAGATTATGTAAAGAATGTCTACATGAATATACATATATAATAAACATCTCGCTTGTAACACAGAAGCCGGTTGAACAGTTCCCAATCATAAAAATCAGGCATTTTGTGACTTTTCTTTTGAACAAGCAAATAAAGATAAGATTGTACGTAAGATAACAAACAATCAGTGTACTTACTTGGCAAAGTGGGCAAAAATCAGAAACCAGCGCCCAGTGTTTATTATCATGCCATCTATCTGTGTCGTGTGTTACAGCTCTTATGAAGGCCAAAAATGGAACTAGGTGATACGTTTCATTGTTTCTTTTAAAAAAGTCGTAGTCCTCGGTGTATGGAAGCTGCAAGAATTGAATTAGTAATGGTTAGATACAAATATTGATAAAAAGAAACAACGATTGACATAGACGTGAATGAGTATTAGAATCAAATTTTCGAAGACATTAGTAACCGCTTAGGTGCACTCTCACTGGACTTGCGTCAGGCTTGCGTCACTGGGGCGTTCGTTCACTGCGTCACTGTTTTGTTATTTTCTCCGATATATTATAATTTAGATATTGCGTAATACGTAAAAGTATGACTTAGAAGACGACAAAATAAATACACAAAGTAAATTCGTTCTTTATCTCTGAAATTAGTTGAGTATCTTTCGAACCCCGCAGTGACGCAAGCTTGACGCAAGTGCAGTCCTTTATTAAAGCTAAGGGCACAGCCCGCCGTACGTGCAAATACGTGATGTCTACGTGCCAAAGCGTGGGCAATCTTTTGGGATCCGTAAGAGGTAAGTACCACCTCCGTACGAACTCGTAGGGAATGGATTTTGGAGCACGCAGACACGCCGTACACCTTTAAGCTAGGGGCACAACCCGCCGTACGTGCAAATACGTGCTGTCTACATGCCAAAACGTGGGCAATCTTTTGGGATCCGTAAGTGATAAGTACCGTCTCCGTACGAACTCGTAGGGAATTCGACGGATTTGGGAGCACGCAGACAGGCCGTAGAACTTTACGTGCATGCAGAACTTTCTCTGCTATCGGGCTGTGGATTCGCCCCCCGTCCGTGCCAGTATGGGCAACGCGCCTGCCCTGCACAGCCAATGAGCGCACAACGCACTGGCTCCGTGAGTGTATTAAAGTTTTCTCACAGTCAATTGCTGTACGGACGCGAATGCGGTAGAATGGGTGGCATCTTGCTTGAGGCAGCAGCTAGGACTTCTGGAGGCAGCAGCTAGGACCTTGAAAGATCGTCCTATATATACATCCCCGAAAAACTTACGTTCGTCGCACTTGAACGCACTTACACCGTGCGAGTGAGTAAGGAAACCGTACGTAAGCAGCACGTGTAATTAGGGCCTGCATACGTTAACGTGGCAATCGCACAGAGATCGTACGTTGTAAGCACGTTCAACTCACCTACCACTTGCGCAACGAACGATGATCGCAACCGCTCGCAGCCAGGCGTGGCGTGCAGACCACGTACTTACACCTTGCGCAACCGTGCGAGTGACGTGCGTTGACGTACTCCCTCCCTGCTCTTGCCAGTCGTTCCTCACGTTTTCAGAAATACGTGGCGGACGTGGCCTTCCCCCAAAAAACGCACGGACAAATTGCACGTACGGCGGGTTGTGCCCCTAGTTTTAAGTGCAGGCAAAAATTTGTGTTGCCGTGTTAACGTATTCCCTCCCTGCTCTTGCCAGTCGTTCCCCACATTTTCAGAAATACGTGGCGGACGTGGCCTCCCAATAAAACGCACGCAAGGTGGGTTGTTCCCTTAGCTTAAGCTTAGGTCCCATTCCCGAACCGGGTCCCGGCCGGGATCTTTGCGGAAACGAAAACTAGAAATGTCTATCATGGAATATATACACATTTTGCTCATAACTATTCATTTTCCTTTCTTTGTGTTTTGTTGCCTTATGTATTATATATTTCGTTTCCGAAAGCTACCCGGCCCGGCCCCGGGTTGGGAATTGGGGCCTAAGCCTTACCTAAGCCCCCACACCAGCTTTCACTATCCATCCAGAATATATATAGTACAAGACTGTCCCTGTAGTGTTCTTTCAGCATTTTAAATGAGTACGAAATAAATAATATTAATCCCCACCTTCTCTGATGATACGTTCCAACCAATCGTTTCCATCATGTCTTGGTACTTCATATTGTCACGGACTTGCCTTCCATTTGAGACGAAATGCTCTTTTCCTCCAAAGAAGAATAAGTAGTCCGAGACCAATCTAGATAGGATACAGAACGCTTTGTCAGGTTTTTTTTAAAGTTAACCACGGCTACATTCGTTTATGCCTGAGATATGTTGCGAAGAATGCATGCAACTACTAAATTTAGTATTAATTTCTATATATTCCATCCTTATCTAACGAAAATTAGACTTTTTAATTGAATAAACACACATTAGCAAAATACAGATAGCGGCCCACTCAAGTTGAAACAAGTAATATTGATGCCGCTATTAAAACAAACTGAAAATTGCAGATAATTGACAAGAAATACAGAAAGATAAATACGTAACAACGATTAATTGGATATTGAGGGCTTGAAGCGCAAATCCCCTCCCTCCCTGACACGGAGAAAGCATGATTTGCCAAAAATGGTTTATGATGGTGAGAAACGGCCCATTTGTACAGTGTAATTCTGGGTCTTTAAATATAGACTTTTGGCCATGGGCATGAGCGAAGTACCCGAAAATACACAGAAGTCATATAAAAAACATCATATTTTTCGTGTCATGCCTCTCCCTTGTTCATTGACTTTGGAAAAGAAAAAAAAGGCATATTTAAGATGTGAATATAACAAACTGTGATTTTTACGTACCTCTCAAGAGGATTACGCGACACCACGAGTTTTTTGTAAGTGTTCAGACGTAGCATTTGTTCATCCTTCGTGTATGAAGTCAGCCTTTTCATCGGTACGGTAGCAGTGTGTTTCCAGTACTCTTGTTGACTGTAGTTTGTCCCGTACTCCAAGTTGTAAAGCAGAGCAGAGGTTGTGGTGCTACCGGTTTTGCCGATTTTGCAGTACAGAACTTTGTATTTATCACTGACGAAGAAATTATCCATGGGCCTCCTACGGGAAAGCTGAAAAAATGAAGAAAAAAAATCATATGAAACGGTTAGAAATTCGCTATGGCCTGAGTCGGTAGGTTAGCATCGAACAAGACAAAACGCAATTGCCAATGTATCCTTTGCATGCAATTGCAAGAATAAACACTTTGAGCAAAACTTTTCCATAACATCACTAGCTTATCCCTACTAATATGAGCGATGTACCCAATGTGCCGTAAGTGCAAAATTGAGAAAAATTATATTTAGAATAAAGTCACTAACCTTGTTGGATGACGATTTGTTTTTGCAATATTCTTCCACTATTTCCTTCCTTCTGGTCTGTTCTCGATCTTCTTCCATTTTTCCGTTTTGTTTGCCGCCTAACTTCACAGGGCGTGGCTGTGGGGGCGCCATGTTGCTTCTGCCCCAGTGACCTATGAATTGATAGACGTGCGTCATGGTGCTGCAGTAGGCCACAAAGATTCATTTCAGTACTCAAAATCTAGCGCTGTCGTACCCTCGTCTTCCGTGGTAGGAACGCCCAACCTCGGATTTATTTGGAGTTTCACATTCAAACATTTTCGACGATTGACATAGACGTGACATCCTCCTACACAGGGACATCCAACAGCCAAACCGCCTGTCTGGATGTGCCCTGCTCTTTTAACCGTCACTCTTAGTTCCTGTGGACCAGCTGTCAGCCAATCAGAGAATACTATTAGCTGTCTCGCATGTACAAGGGTAACCTCATTAATATTTATAGGCAGGGCGGTCAGGAACTGAGCAGGGCACATCCAGACTGAAAAAGGTCGAAAGAGTAGGGCACATCCAGACCGGCAGTTTGGCTGCTGGATGTCCCTGCGTAGGAGGATGAGACTTCAATGAATATTAGAGTTGAATTTTCGAATACATTAGTGACCTAAGCCCCACACCAGCGTTCACTATCCATCTAGAATAAATGTATATATGTATATACAGTACAAGACTACCCATGTAGTGTTCTTTCAGCGTTTTCAATGAGTACGAAATGTAGTGTATGCCCCACCTTCGTTGTTGATGCAACATTCAACCTTTGCTTGAACCAGCGGCTTTGTTGACAGACATTTATCATGGTAATGTATATACTAGATGATAACATCCTCGCTGTGTCTACTCTCAATCATATTGTTTGTATAACATGGAGCCTGACTGTAGTATGTACAATATTCATGTTATTTGCAAGTAAGTCTGTAGCAACACATTGTACACTGTGTTTGATTGACTTTGATTGATTGATTTTTTATTTTGCACTTTAAAAAAAATCATAAATACAGCAAATTAAAGAAAACAACAGAACGTGCAAGAGGAGAGAAAAAGCCGTGTGGCTTATACAACTTCTACCCCCTTCAAAATTTACAAATTATTATGCTATTCAATGAATATGAAGACCATACATCAAACCATAATAAATCAAGTGAAATCCAGTGATCATCATGACGCAGCAAATGATCATAAAAAACTGAAACAGACAAAACTAAAGATGATCTACAGATCATAAAGAAATAAGTCAAAATCATAGAATTAACCTGCTAGCAAATACCGAATGAAAGCAAATACAGAAAATCAAAGCAAGGAATGCAACAAACAGGCACCAAGTACATGGTATAATACTTAATAATAACTGAACATAATATAATCAAGAACAATAATATTTGTTCGAACATTGCATAGCCTTCATCTACTGTTACCTTATTAGCTGCATTCTACTACTAGTATATTGCTAGTTGTCTTATACAATATAACATTAACGCTAGTTCACCTTTATCCGTTGGGTAACCTATATCCGTTGCTTTTAAAAAAACCCAGGGTATTTGGGGATATCACGTTGACAAATATTGGTTTGCAATTTCAATATTTCAGTACATTGCAATTTAAAACTACAACCCGCTGACTTAATGTGCCTAAATACACTGTTTTGAAAAACAACGGATATAGGTTACCCCGCAGATAAAGGTGAACTAGCGTTAAATAATTTTGCCTTACATTGTACCCGTTCTACAAATGTTGTGCAATAAACTTTGACTTGACTTGACTTGGTGTTTCGCATTCAAACATTCTGTACCCCCTTCCCTACTTTTTTTATTATGACTTTCAAAAAATGCATAAGGAATTCCATGGTATACATACATATACATATATACATATGCACCGACGAGAAAAGAAATAGTAAGACCTACCCAAAACAACGGTGTCAAGACGAAGGAGGGGGGGGGGTGCAAGTTTCCGACCACCGTGCTCTGTAGTATGAAGCCAAAAATCAGTACAGCTACCCCGCCAATCAAAATGTACTGGACAGCTTTTGAGCTTCTTAGCCATTCACGAAGGTCCATGGTGCCACCGTTCTGGGCCGTGTGTGTGAGAGCTGGATGTTCTAAACCTCCTGTGGGGAACAAAATAGGGCTTAGGCCAAAATAAGTACATTCTATGGATGACTGTGGACCGCAAGATAATGAGATGGGGCGAGAAAAAAAGACAAGATGGGTAAAAGAAAACAAGATCACTGACTTTTGATAAAACACACCACAAACGTTGTTTAGGAATTGAAGTTATCAGCTTATATTTTTTTTTCAAACTTTATTCAATATTTCAGCATAATACACAATAGCTCATACATATACATCATTGGAGCACAATAAAAAAACATTAACATGTGGTATAACAGGACTGGGTGAGAGAGAGAGAGGGATGACAAGCGTTGATCATTGGTCTGTGATTGACTTAACAGGTGTATCTAAGGGATATCTATCATTGGCATATTGGCAATTTTAGCTTTAAAGTATTTCAAGTTTGGTTTCAAATCTTTCAAAAAACAGGTGTAAATTACATATTTGGCAATAAGGATACAATGTAAAAGCTTGTTGTCTCTGTATGTTTCAGATATTTCATATATAATCAAGTTCTCATCTATGTTCAGATCTTGCTGTGTTTTGATTTTCCACCATGTACAAAAGTGTTTCCAGAGAAGTACAACTTCATGACAATATACAAAAAGATGCTCAATAGTGTGTTCTTCATTACAGTTATTCCATTTGTTGCTTTGTTTGATGTTAACTTTTTGTAGCCAGTTGTTTGTCGCAAGATACCGGTGTAGAATCTTATACTGAAAACATTGTAATTTTGTGTCTTTTGTTACAACAAAGGCATTGGTACATGCATTTTCAATGTTATCACTTCCTATTTTTTGTATAATGTTGTTATCTTGACCTGGTGACACAAATTGTTTCTGTATCAGGATATCATATATTTGCTTACATGTGAGGGTATGAGGGTCTATCTTATTTGTATAATGTATGATGTTTTCAGGATTACATTTTCTTCTATCTTTTTTAACTACTTCTTTCCATTTCTGTGGTATGGCTGTTTTGAGTGAGTTGTATTTTAATACATGACATGGATTGATTTCTATACCATATGTGTTGTGTAGATCAGTTATACTATAAAAGGTTCCATCGTTTTTTAACAAATCATTGAAATATATAATGCCTGCGTTAGCCCATGTTTTATAGTATACAGATGATGCTCCAATTACAATGTATCTATTATTCCATATAATTTGAGAACAGATCTGTCTGTGTGAGAGTGGTTCATGCTGTATTACTTCTTCCCAAGAGGATATGACATCTTTATAGAACAATGGTAGGTTGGACAAGTCTAGCAGTATACATGAAAAATTACATTTGAATAATAAGAAACCTCCCCATTTTGAGAAGAGATTTTCTTTTTCTCTTAGTGGATCTGTAATAAGCCTTCTTACCCATGTTGCCTTTATTGCTTTATTCTTGGTGACAAAATTTACCATCTTTAGTCCTCCTTGGGGTATTTTTCCAATCAGAGTTTTCATTTTAACCTTGGGAGGTTTGTTTTGCCACACATATTGAAATATATAATCATTTACTTGTTTTATAAAGGTTGGTGGTGCATGTAAAACTGAACAATTATAAACAAGCTTGGAGATACCTAGTGTCTTGATAATTAAAATTCTGCCTATAATGGTAAGATTTCTACTTTTCCATACATTGCATAGTTTTTTCATCTTTGTAAAGTTGTTGTCAAAATCCTTATTGTAACATATATCTTTATTGTGCCCAAAGTGCGTGCCTAGGGCTTTTATGGGTGTGCAGGGCCAGCGTGTTGGTAGTGGTTTGTCTTCTCTATTTTTGTTAGGACCTACCCACAGAGCATCAGTTTTCTTAGGGTTTAATTCTAATCCACTACATCTTTTAAACAAGTGTAAAGTATCTAGAAGTCTGCCTGCAGAGTCCACATCTGCTAGAAGGGAAGTCATATCATCTGCGTACATGGATATTTTATGAGTTTTGCCATAAACCTCTAGTCCTCGAATATTAGAGTCAGATCTGATTTTGCATGCAAGTACTTCTAGCCCGATAATGAATAGAGTGGAGGATAGGGGGTCGCCCTGTCTCACCCCTCTCTGTACATTGAACCATGGGGAACTGTACCCATTGTTAACCACGCAACTTTTTATGTTATATATAGAAGCTTCACCCATCCAATCATATCTTCACCAAAGTTCATAGTTTTCATTGCTTTGATTATAAATGATATTTCAACACTGTCGTAAGCTTTTTTGAAATCTAAAAACATGATCAATCCTGCGTTGTTTTCTTTATCACAAAAATCTATAGTATCCCATATGCGTCTTATATTGCTACCTATGTATCTTTGTTTTATAAAGCCGGTCTGATCTTCATGTATTATGACTGGAAGTAAGGGTTCTATTCGTAATGTAAGTGCCTTGCTTATAATTTTGTAATCAACATTGAGTAAGCTTATTGGTCGCCAATTATCCAATGTACTTAGATCTGTTTCTTTTTTTGGAATGAGTCTAATAACTCCTCGTCTTTGGGACATTGGTAAAATACCGGTAACGAAAGCGTGGTTGGTAGCATTAGTGAGATTATGTTTTATTAGCTCCCAAAATTTTGAATAGAACTCAACTGTGATCCCATCACATCCTGGTGCCTTATTTTTTATTTTTGTGGAGATGCTCTATTGCTTTTTTAAGTTCAAGTTCACTAATCTTCCCTTCACAACTAGTCTTATCATCCTCATTTAGTCTTTTAATTTCCTTGTTTTTAAAGAAACAGTCAAATTCCTTCTTATCTGGGTCACATTCACCAGCAGTGTATAGTTTTTGATAGTACTCTGCTTCTTTATTTATAATTTCTTTGGGGTCTGTTATCATGGATCCATCCTCTGACATAAGTGAGGTAATGACTTTTTCTTGAAAGTTTCGCTTCTCTAAGTTGAAGAAGTATTTTGTGCTTTTTTCTCCTTCTTCATACCATTTACATCTGCTTCTTATTATTGCCCCTCTGGTTTTCATATTTTGTATGTTGTCTAATTGTTCTTTTACTTCCTGTATTAGAATTTGGTTATTCGGATCATTATTTTCATCATTTTCTTTAATTAATCGGTTGAGTCTATTTTCTAATTCTTGTTATCAGCTTATATTAACGGTGCCACTGTTGTGTCACTGTTGTGTTACTCTTGGGTCACTGTTGTGCTTGGGTCACTGTTGGGGCATCTTGCCACTTGCGTTATTTTTTAACTTCCAAAAAAACGTCGCGCTTGCTTGTGTCACCTCTAGGTTCGCTTGCGTCACCTCTAGGTGCCGCGGGGTCACGTCTGCGTTGTCGAACCCCGAAGCGACGCAAGCGTGACGCGAGTCTAGTGAGAGGGGGCCTTAATTTTTCTGTGCATAGCAGAAGGAAACTGTGCTGAATGTTAGAGGATTACATCAGTTTTAAGACGGTATAAATAATCAAGGAGGTTATATCAGATAACCTCCTTGAAATAATATAGCTAAGTTGGATTATAATGTTTGTTCGGTCTGTGTGAATTTGCGCCTGGATACTCTTGCTAGCTCCTGCCTGCAGTTCCATGACCTCAGTTGGGGGTCAAATAAATGTGGCGTTTAAAAAAAACGAGCCGGCGAATTTTAGCTCATTTTCATAAATTCTGTAGGATGTATCCTTAACTTTGACATATCGAATTCTTGTTGATTGCTTGTGCACCCTGCTATAAATTTTAAGGCGTCGAACTTTATCACTTTGGTATACTACGTAATATTTCAACAAAACAAAAAGTAGCTTTTCCTACTTTTTCTTTACATTATTTGTTCAATCAACCCTATAGCATTGCATACCAATATTCAGGGAAGGATCCTGGTGGCCAGCATGTTGTTGTTTACATCCTGGCTTTTTGCCTGTTTGCCTGACCTGCACATGACTTTTTATGGTGAAGGAGGGGTGTGCAATTCCTTCTCCACCCTCTCGTCTACTGCAGCACTAAATCTCACAGGGGCAACTGTATGCAACGTGTGAGGCGGCTCCAGCAGATGCAGCTTTGTTGTTCGGAGTATCCGTCTCCTAGGAGGACTTCCGACCAAGGATGTAAGGGGTTTCTCCTACCCCCGACTCGTGTGCATTGGCGGGTGCCGCTCATGCCCGAACATGCCCCTAACAAGGCCTGTCTCGGCCACAAAGTCCCGCCAAGGCCACACAAGGCTACTCGCCGCAGGCAGATCTCATTTACACCTGAGTTTAGTGAGGAAAGTCGTGTAAAGTGCCTTTCCCAAGGGCACAAGATCGGTGACATGCTGGATTCGAACACACAACCTCTCGGTCTCGAGCCACACATGCTGCCACTGCGCCACGCGGTCCCACGGAAGGTACGTCTTTGCAATACTCGGATTAATTATAAGCAGTGAGTGTTCTTTGATTTAACCCCCCCCCTCCCCCCATCAGCCCTAGCCACTGTGTCATACCACTTTCAATTGGCTTTCAATCACGTGACCCGACCTGATCCGGCCATGGCAACGGTTGCCATCCGCTAAATTTGTGTCCCCCGGCGGTTGCGGGTCGAAAAGTGGTAAAAGTGGCCGGACAACTCCTCTAAAAGTAGTAGCACAACTCCCCAAAGATGGCAACACAAAAATACCGTGTGTTTGTTTTACTGTGGGGAGGGGGGGGGGGGGGGGGGAGGGGGGAAATACTTTACTTTGCGGCCTACACGGTGTGCAAACAGGGCAGGGGTTTCTAAGATGCCAAAATGGTGTCATTTTGCAATTATGGTAGTCATTTCACTATTCACATTCCCCCCAAAAATTAGTCACATGATTTCACTTGCTTCAACTTTTTCCTGCCAAATTCACATAAATATGGCATTTGTTGTATTACTGTATACGCCCCCGCAACTGTCGAAAATCCTTTTTTTTTCGGATTCTATCGGATCTTTTACCGTATTAGTTGGAAATCTTGATGTAAATGTGAATGCGCTGCAGCTATTATACACAGCCCATATGGACGAATCGAACATTATGTTACCCTTTTCGTTTGAGAAAAGATAACGCTACATCCATGATAATTGCCGACACTTTTAGAAAGTCCACATAAGTCGGCAAATAAACAGTAGGTTGTATCTAAGAAAGAACAAACAAACAACAAAGATTTCAGTTGTTCCAAATATGGTACGAGTCCTCTACTACGTACTAGGACGGCGCTCTCGCCGCGCTCTCTCTCTGCGACCTCAATCAGATTTGACAGATCGCTCAACGAATTCTATAGAAAAGAAACGAAACTTTTTACTCTTTGTGTGTTTTGTTGTCTCCTCACACTTGTCACAGTTTTGTACGATATACCAAGTGTGAAAGGGAAGGTTACAGATATCCTATTTAGGTCGCAGTGAGAGCGAAGCGCATTCTGATCATACTTCGTCTAGTGGAAGGGAGGGGGGGGGGGGGGACTTACCGAGTATCTTGTCTGACCGACCACAGTGAGATTCGGGACTGGATATCTTTTCTCTCTTCTTCTCTCGTCTGATGACCGGAAAATGAAATGCAGAAATTGGAGAGGACAAGACAAAACTAAACTGCTCATCACACTACCCAAATTTATGCGGAGAGCAGTCATTGGTGACCTACATCCATATAAACAAGGTGCCTTCATCATGCTTAGGCTACACCAAGTAAATTTCATGGATGACATCCTCTGCAGACTGCAAAAAATAGTGAGATAGGGCAAAAAAGGGACTGGAGAAATGTGGCCGCTACAGACAGGTGGTCGCTATAGAGACAATGTTGATCAACTTAACCACGAGCAATAAGTTAAGCCTAGGTTACACATAGCCGAATTTTGCTCCAGGACACCAGCCGACCCTTAGCCGACTCAGGTTGGCAGACGTTCGGGAGCAGTCTGACCAGTTTAGGTCACGCCTGTCTTTTAGCGCCGAACATGTCCCGAACATGGGGTCTACCTAAACACCACAAACGACAACAATCAACCACAAACGACCACAAACGACTCTAATATACAGTGTATATGAGGCAACGACCCTGTGTACGCTCTGGAGACATTGTTTATACATTTATGAATTTAAAAACACGCAGCAAGTCCTACGTATTCACCAGTTATTTCGAGTTAGTCCGGTTTCAAGATTAAAGCCATTCTTGGCAACCATGTTGGATCGTGCTTGCTCGCATTTGAGGCTAAAAATACTTAGTATACAAGTTTTGTAAGTTGACAATGATAGAATTACAGTATGCTATGATCTATGAACCAACAGCTTCCATGGTTTTATCGCCCTGTCGTCCATGGAGCCGAGGAAGGTATAGAGAACTTCCCCATGCAGACTCCAAGCACGGGCGATCCAACATGGCGGCCAAGAATTGCTTCGGATCTTGAAACTAGCGGACTAACTCGAAATAACTCGTGAATACGTATGAGTTGTTGCGTGTTACGTTTTTTTAAATTCATAAATGTATGAACATTGTCTCTAGAGCGTCACATTTACCCAACATCATGAGAGAAAAAAAATGCCAACGGCCAGTATACGTTTTTGTTCATATTACAAACTATGATTAGTCACTCCCCGCAAGAGGCACTTATTCGCTGCCAATGTACAACCGCACCACTCAGAACCTAGGACTGATGCTATCTCACTGCACTTGCGTCACTGTTTTGTTATTGTCTCCGATTTTTTATAATTTATATATTGAACATTCGTTCTCTATCTCTGAAATTCGTTGAGTCTCTTTCAAACCCCGTAGTGACGCAAGCGTGACGCAAGTGCAGTGAGAGGGCATCTTTAGCAACAAAGCAAATTCACTATGTAACCTCCTTGTTGGGATCGAGCGCCGCAAGTCGCTTTCTGTTCCCCAAGCTTGCCCGTGACTCGAAAAATGACCCTTAATCTGTCTCGGAGATTTCTTGGATGAATAACTTCTGCATAATGCAGAATTTACGTACAAAGTTTCGTTTGAAAGATGGCGACCGAAGAATATGTATATGTGTCATTGTGGATCGTTCCAATTACAGTGGGGGCGCATAACGTTCTGTTTTCAGCCCTCCGTTTAATTTCAACTCAAATTGAAACAACGTTTATCTTTTCATATATCTTAAGTTTATTTCTGTTGTTTTAAGGCGGTAAAGTTTTTCTTTGAACAAAGAAAGACGCTATCGATGTTAGCAGAAGGAGCCAGCACCCATAAACTATTTAATAACCGGTTGATAACGATTTTCCATGTATTACGGCGTCATAAACAACATGACATAGGGCTTTCTTAGGCTTAGGTAACATTTCAGAACCGGGCCGGGTCGGGATGTTTTAAGCTGCCCGGCCAGGCCCCGGTTTGGAAATGTGACCTAAGCCTTGTTGGTCAACGTCCTCAGGCTATATGATAATGGAACCCTAAAGCTAGGGGCACAACCCGCCGTACATGCAATTTGTCCGTACGTTTTTTTTTGGGGGGGGGGGGGGGGGGGAGGCCACGTCCACCACGTATTTCTGAAAACATTCAGACTGTACAGGGCAGGCGCGTCGCCCGTACTGGCACGTACGGGGGGGGGGGGCGAATCCGAAGCCCAATGGCACACAAAGTTTTGCCTGAATGTAAAGTTCTACGGCATATCTGCGTGCTCCAAAATCCGTCGGATTCCCTACGAGTTCGTACGAAGGCGATACTTACCACTTACGGATCCCAAAAGATTGCCCACGTTTTGGCACGTAGACAGCACGTATTTGCACGTTCGGCGGGTTGTGCCCTTAGCTAAAAACACATTGTATTAATTTTATGGAATCTCGTTGTTCATAAAGCTTTTGTCTGATTGTCTATCAATACACCCAATTTTGCAAATGCTGTATGGTTTATGGATAATTTGACGGTGTAATATAACCTTGGGCGCTTGGTGAGCTTTTGTTACAGTGCTCTGAAGACAATATACCTCCTAATGAAAGAAGAATATAGAGGCTTTTATTTTATTTTACTATCTTCTGCGTTTTTAATTATTTTGCATCCTTCGTCGTCACATGAGTTTATAAATCTTTTTGTCACCATTTTTGTTCCAAGGTTTTGACGAATATTTCCCACAAGTATCCAGACACACACACACGCACAAACACTCAGACATGCCAAAACTAACGTTACACACCTTCATTTTTCATAGCAGTAAGAAGGAAAAAATAAACGATTATGGCATTATGGATGTTTATTTGAATGTAACCACAACGAGTTGTCATCGTAGCAAGCGAGTTAGTCTAAATGCAACTAAAGCAGAAGCTCATCAAAACGTCATTGTTGTTTCTGAATGACTGGAATGATGACGATTGTTTCTGTGGTTAGTGACGTCAGCCATATGGGACGTCAACCATTGATGACGTCAGTGTTCATCAGAGGTGAGGGGAGGGTCGTTGGTTTAAGCCTTGCTCTGTGAAGAGAAAGAACTATTGTCAAGTTGTGTACGTTAAAAGTATTGTTTAACAACAGGCGTGAAAACAGATTGGAAGCAGTGCCCTACCGACCCTGCCCTTTCGGATCTTCCATTTTGTTCAAGTTGCTAGGTTTGAAACAGCTCAAAGTAGCAATAACTAGAGTTCCACAAACACATGTGATGGCTGCTTCTTCGTATCCGAAGATCAATGGTAGGCAGACAAAAATTTGCCATTAATCATGCAAATTAGATCCCAATCTATATAATTGATATCAAATTAAGCCTAAAACATAACCTTGCCATTCTGGAAAAGGTTATAATAATAAAAATTACGTTGCCTATGAAATTTTTTAACGTGTGCAACCAACCATGCGGTGAACCATCTCTCGAAAACACGAGAGGCATGTGAAAATCAGCACGTAACTGTTATACATAAGGCTGGTAACTAAATCCGCATATCTTCGGAGAAGAAGGGAGACTTTGATACTAGTCTAGATTTTGATACCAGGTTATGTGACAGAAAACAAATTTCTGTCCTTGGTGGCAAATACGTAAAAGTATTACTTAGAAGACAACGAAATACACAAAACCTAAGAAAATTCTCTCTTTATCTCTGATGCGTCAGGAAAACGTCGTCTTTCAAGTTTGCAATGTCGACACTCCCCCAGAAAGCCACAGGGAAGCCATGTACTTATCCAAGTATGTGCCAGTAATAAGTAAGAACAGTTCTGAACCGGTGCCAACGAATGTTCACATTCAGAAGTTTGAGAAAGAGAAGCAGGATTACGTATTCTGTATGGAGCGTAGTTTGGAGCTGCAGCCAGACTACGTGTTGATGGTACAGGACGACGCAGTGCCGAGAACAGAGTTCTTCACGGTTTTTCAACACTTGCTGAAGTATAACATCGAGGGGAAGGTCATTCGCGGGAACCCACAGAGCAACCCAGAGAAGTGGGCCTTCTGGAAGCTGTACTATCCGGAGAGATGGCAGGGGTACGGTAACGAACAACGACTGTTCTTAGAGCTAATATGCAGCGGTCTCATAGGAGGCACCATTTTTGTCGTCTCCACCTTCGGATTCACCACAGAACGTGATGCAAGAAGGAGAAATACGGTTTTCGTGCTGGGCTTTTTCTACACCGTGCTGTTGTGCCTTGCCATTGGGAGACAGTACCTGATCGAGCTGCGTCGGATGTCCGTACACACGTATGCTATCGTTGATGCGCCCGACTGCTGTATACCCGCTGTCTTATACAACTCTGAACAGGCCGCTGCCATTGTAAAGTACTTAAAGGGACAAACCTGTAGTAGTGTATTGTAGTATTGTACACAGCTCAGGGTTGAAACAATACCTTGTGGAACCGAACCTGTTTCACCACATCGGTATTGTTTCCACCCTGCATGCAGGGATCAAGAACCCAGTGGACTTCTAGGTGGACACTTTAAAAAAAATCTTGTATCAGTGGCTAAGTTTTTAAAACCAAAGAGTATGAAGCATCTTAAGGATAAGGACTAACTTATAATGTACATGTACTTACTTAGAAAAATGAGTGATGCAGATGGGTTCACAGCGTTTTATCAGTTTCCGATTAGGACTCCGCCATTGACTACGCCCTGTACGAACATTTCAACCGCACGCTATGGAGCAAGATCAACAAGGCTGGGAGCGACTTCCGGGAAGAGCTGGCCCACTTCCGGTGGCTACAGACGACAATGAAAACTGAGTGTAGTCGAAAGTTTGATAACTTCTCTGCTGTTTACATAGCTAAAACTGCCTGGAATGCCGAATTTTACATCGACTCGACGTTCTGTACCTGGATGAAGATATTTCGCGTATGTTATCTGACGTTACTGCAGGACAGGAATCTCAGACGTCGTGACAAAAGTCTTAGAATTCAGCAATACAGACAACCGTCGGGGTCATGTGGGTTGTATTCCAACCCATACTGCATCCTGTGCACGCAAATTCGGAAACAATGCACCCACCACGAGTACGTCACTCATCTATACCAGGAAGGTCTCCTCGTGCCGGACCAGTCGAGCTCGGCAAAATTAACGAATCCGGTGCCGCATCATGGAGGGAAACCGGAACCGATTTCTTGATCCTGGCGTAGGCCTTGCCATGAGTGTGTATGAAGAACTATGAGGGGTTGTTGTTCTCCCCTAGTCCTTTTTAGATGTTCGTTACGAGAAGTAATAAAACACGCAGATACATGTCATTTTCCGCACACACAGGAGGCTCCCTAAATATTGAAATAGTTATCTTTATGAAAAATGGATTGCATGGTTTTGGGTGTGTCTGTGTGTCGTGTCTGTGTTTCCAGATTTTTGTAGTCAGCACAATTCAAGAGCCTCTGGATGGATTATGAGGATATTTCGTATGTTGGTAGGTGTTGGGAAGACAAAGGTCAAAGCCGGTTTTGGCCCTCCTAGGATATGCCATTGGTACTGCAGCAGAACTTCCATTTCTGGATCTTCTGACCTGGACATGCTATGGTCTTGATTTCTTGGTGGCAGTTAGCTTTTGGTGTGAGAAAGAAGTAGTGTATGCTTTGGCCCGCTAGCAGCTTGCTCTGGAACTGCAGGTGCATTTTTTGTCAAAATATCCCAAGGAAACAACGGAGTATAGGAACGGCAGCTTTCCAAGATACCGCTATACCAAGCATGTACGTACTTTTGGTAGAGATGTACATAATAAAGTGCAAATTAGGACGACATTTGCATATCTAGTGAAGAGAGTCTATATTTACAATAACGAAGAAAGTCATACTTACAGTGTTTTTCATTAAAGGAGTCAAATGTATGTAACATAATGTAGTTTGTGGCAGGTGGAAGATATTTATGAAAATAGGGTATTGTGTCTTGTGGAATTGTACTAAATCTTGAGCTTTAGTATTCATGGTATACAACAATTGCTATTGGGACAGGAATATAGTAAAACACGAAAATGCTAAGATAGTTTCATTCTTTTATTTGATTCATTGTGTAATACTGCTAAAAGTTTGTACAAGCAAATCTAAAATGAGAGGGGAAAGCAATGCCAATGACACACTCACACTTTCATGGCTGTCATCCTCTGTAGCCCCCCCCCCCTAATGCAAGCGCACTGAAGAAAAAAGAACATTCCTCCAGTTTGAAAGTTTGACACCATCAGCTTTAGAGCAATAGTAAAGAAAATGGGAATATCTCAACCAAGAAGCCTTCAATTCTGTTTTTTATTTCTGTTTCTAATGATACAATAAGCGGCGCTGGTGCCAACATTGAACATGTACTGTACACCGTCGGCAGTAACGCCGTCACCTTTCCATGCCGGAACATCTATGCTAATAGCCTGAGTATCATCCTCCGTAGTAACCGCTGGCTCACGACTTTCGCTCCGTAGTTAGCAAGCGAAAGCCAGCGGTTTCTACGGAGGATGATACTCAGGCTACTATACTAACGTTGTTCAGCTTAATATGGCCAACATATGACATATTGCAATAGACCCAATAAATGTTTACTTCAGATTTTCCCATTGCCAGAGGGTGTTAAACGACACTTCTTTTTCTTTTTTTCTTTTGTTTCAAAATGTACCAAAAGCAATGTGTGTCCCATAGGATTTACTTACTGTGGCCTTACCAGTAAAATATCCATTTGGAATTTTCTAAAGGCAAACCATCGAAATGATTTGACTTTGACAATTCTATTTCTTATTTTAGTAAATCATTGGTTTGGGAATTTTGCAACTTAAAAAGATTTGTATTTTTACCACGTTCACATGGTTTAATGCTGGCTTTGTCATTCACATATAAAGTTGATACAAATATTAATACATGCACAAATGGAGCACAAGTGCTCTAGAACCAAACCTTGGAACTAACTCAAATCAAATGGATATGTCACGTTTCTTTTCAGTAAATACAAACGAGATCAAGATTGCACTCTATTGTTTGTGACATTACAACAAAATTAGTCAACCACTTCTACTTTCTAGTATCAAAATCAAAACAAAACCAACAATTTGTAAAAAATCAAAGATGAAGAATATAGCGTCGATGTAGGTGAAACATCCAGGTAATAAGATACGCCAAAAAAAGTAGTTACTCAAGCAACTGGATATTGTTTTACAAACGGTCAGAATATAAGAATATAACGAAGAATATGACGTTACATATATTAGAAGTGACACTCAGCAAGGACATAGTTTCACATTAATCTCCAGGCAGATTTACCGGTGGTATGGAATAGCAAAGGCTGACCAAGAAGTGTAGTCTTTGGTAGCCATTGAATGAACACGACTAAGCTGGTTATACTCCTATGCCAGCGTATGCATGATACTATCTTATGCCACCATCGGATCTGCTTGGAGATTAAGCATGTTGACAAATGACAATACATTGAAATCCATTTACATGGAGATTTCACTCCTTGTTAGCACATTAGTACTAATCTACTTCACAACGCGTGATTGCATAAAACCCTACAGGGGAAGGTCAACTGTACAGTGCATGAGCTTGTGGTTAATGGTGCCGATCAGCAGCTGTTTCTCGTGGTAACATCCTATACTGGACCCCCATAGCCACCGGCCGTCGTCAGAATACATCTCGGTGACCGTGACGTTCTCCCCCGCCGGGTTCTCTATCCGCAGCACCTGGGAGCCGCACGGGCGGGACGCGTCTTTCAGGTGCTCGGCCAGGTGAAACGCGCTGGGGTGGGCTCCTACCCACAGATCGCCAGAGGCTGGGTCTACACAGATCTTGTGAACACTCGAATGAATTGAAATATCCCGACTAAACAGTAAAGTGTTGTCGTCCCGCCGGTGGTAGATCTTCACAACACCGCTTGTAAAGTCAGCCACATACACGAGCTTTCCCCCCGGGGATAAACTGATACCGTTAGCGTACACAAGGCCGTCAGCCGCGATGGTCGCCTCTCCGCCGCTGTAGTAGACAACGTTAGACCACGGGAGTAAAAACCAAGTCTCTGCAATTCGGGTGTACAAACCAGTAGTATACTTGTCGTTGGATGCGTAAAAACTCTCCGGTCCTATGGCAAGTATGTCGTTGAGGCTGTACAAGAGTGGATGCTCAATAGATTTGATGTGGTACAGACTGTTTGATTCGGCGTCGAAGCGAAAGATTTCCACCCTCTCTTGGTGACCTTTGGCATGGTTCACGACAAAGAGCCGAACTTCTCCCGAGTGGTCGTCTTCGTAAACGCTGATACCGTGCGGCATGAAGTCTTCCTCCACGCTCTTGGGCAAGATGTTGAGTTTCTTGGCACCTGCAGTGGGGTTCTGAAAGTCATACACGAGAATTCCCTGCTCGTAGGATAAGTACAGAGGGTCGAGGATGAACCCTTGTGGCACCAGACCTGACGAGATGAATGCCAGCCCAGACGAGGTCATAGCGATGTCTTCTGAACCTTGCTCAGCCCCTGGAACGAAGCTACAGGTGCCCGGCACGTGGTTGTAAACATGCTTCAACATTCCCGTCGCCATGAGCAGTTTCGCCACATGGTTGAAAACGAAGGCTGACGATGCGACTACAAGAACGAGCACCACTGCTTTAGACATTGTGGAAGCGGCGTGGCGTGAAGAGTAATTAATGTATGTCCCGTTATGTAAGGGACCGTGCGATATTCATTGTGGGGAGGCTTGGTGGGGGAAGTGGCCTGGCCCAAATGTCAACCCTTCCATTGTCGAACATAATGATGAAACAAAATCAAATACGATAATAATTTTTTCATTACCATCATTTCAGATTATCACATGACCCTCATTCAAAGACAATTTTTATGGTCCCCCTATCTTGAAAATGGTAAAGCCAATGTACAAGTATCAAACTGTGCGTTGTATAACGTTAACGTTACTAGTAATACTACTGGCGAGTTACATCTTTCTTATTCACCATTTATTATTCTAATCGATAGAAGACACAATAAGGTGTACTAATATTGTTTTCTGTACAGCTACATACATGCTGCCTTTCCTGTGTGGTTGTATTGTATTTCAATGGAACTGTCAATTCACTGAAAATCTGAGCGGCTATATTTTCTTTCAATGACATTTGCTCGAATTTTACAAGTTTAGATATGTTTGTGACGGAGACTGCAAAAAAATTACTAGTACATAGCCCAAAAATTGAATCTGTCCCTCCCCGACACCCCCTCCGATGGACAATGTACGTTCCCCCATGATTTGGAAGACTGAAAGATGCTTATCACGAGATGAGGGTGTTTTACGACACGCTGACGTTTTGCGGTAACCGGAAGTAACCCCTCCAGGAAGGAAAGAGGAAAGCGACACGAGTGTGGCTCAGCAGAACTTACAACAATACAAAGGTGGAAACTACTAACATATTTCAAACTGTTCAAATCTAACGGTTTGTACATACTGTTATAGAAATAGTGTGCCCGTTAGCCAGTTTGTACTCAACATAATTAGCGAGAAATTATCATAAACAAAGAGGTGGGGGGAGCGTTTTTTCTTGCATCAAATTTCCTCAGCAGCTTTACATGTGAGCATAACAATGATAGTGCCTTCACAAGCTTTTAAGTATCATTTTAAGATGAATATTAAAAGTGATCCTTATTTTACTGTAAATTACTAGTTATAATTTCATCATTCTAAGTACTCATCCGCCGCAACGGGAATTGTGGGCAATATCTGATTCAATATGTCAAAGGTGAGGGCCCCTGACTTGTAAACAGTTCTGGTCTGGATCATTGTCACAACATTTGCATGTCACTGTTTTTTGTTTATGTCTCAGGGGCCTTTACCTTTGACATATTACTCGCAACATCTGTTGTTGTGTATGCGTACTGGGAATGGTGAATAATATTAATATACAAATTAAGAAAAGCTGTCTGCAGGCCGATTTGAGCTTTCATGAATAAACAAAGGTTCAAACAAACAAACAAACAAATTCTAACAAACAAAAACATACTAGTCCATATAATACAAAGCTATGCCGAACTCAAGAATAACGGCACCACATGACATATTAGGATGGAATCAAACACAGAAGACATAGACAGGAACAGGGTCATCTTATGTCTTAAAATAATATGTACAATTAACAAAATATGTCTTGTTTTCTGTGTATTTTGTTTTGTAATTTTGTTGCTGTTTTTTTTTTGTACAGTATGTCGATTCTTGTCTGTTTTGACTAACTGACAGTTGTCAATGTTTTCTGCAGACAGGGACTGACCCAGAACTGGGAGTGTTGTCAGTCATCACACAGACACTGTTGTGTCAGCTCAGCTGCCTGACTCTTCTCTCTCTCACAGTATAACCTTATAACAACCGTGTATGTTCCTCTCACATCTTGGACAACAAGAACTGTTAACCAATCTTAAGATGTTCAAGATTCAGACTAACAAGACCAAGAAGATGTTTGAAAATAGACTTTGGTTTTCTACGGATCGGCAATGACTAATACGATTCCTTAACAAACTGGTAGATTGTTGGTTCCACATCAACAAATGAGTTATTTAATGACATCAATTGTTAACTTGTTGAAGCACAATGCTGTGCCCTTCGACTGTTAGGACTTACAGGAGGTTCTATGCCATCTATGCCTTAACTTTTCTGGTCCTTCTCCCAATCCTATGCAATGAGCTACCCTACTCCAAGTACTACACCAGGACAGTGAGAAGAGAGGAGGGAGCTCGAAGAGTTGAGGCCGAGAACCAGGACAGGGTGGTGGACGCACAGTTTTTCCTGAAACAGAACGGGCCACACAGTAGGACGTTCAGGCTGCTTCGGCAAAGACTGGAAAGAAAATCCAAACCTGAAATTGTCATAACCGTGGTCACGATCGCTAGGAGGTCGGGAGTGAAGTCTAAACCTGGTCCACAGTACTTGACCCAAGTTGTGGCCAGGTTCGCAGAGCTGCTAATGCGTCAGGAAAATGTCGTCTTTCAAGTTTGCAATGTCGACACTCCCCCAGAAAGCCACAGGGAAGCCATGTACTTATCCAAGTATGTGCCAGTGATAAGTAAGAACAGTTCTGAACCGGTGCCAACGAATGTTCACATTCAGAAGTTTGAGAAAGAGAAGCAGGATTACGTATTCTGTATGGAGCGTAGTTTGGAGTTGAATCCGAGCTACGTGTTGATGGTACAGGACGACGCAGTGCCGAGAAACGAGTTCTTCACGGTTTTCCAACACTTGCTGAAGTATAACATCGAGGGGAAGGTCATTCGCGGGAACCTACGGAGCAACTCAGAGAAGTGGGCCTTCTGGAAACTGTACTACCCCGAGAGATGGCAGGGGTACGGTAACGAACAAAGACTGTTCTTAGAGCTTATCTGCAGCGGTCTCATAGGAGGCACCATTTTTGTCGTCTCCACCTTTGGATTCACCACAGAACGTGATGCGAGAAGGAGAACTACGGTTTTCATGCTAGGCTTTTTCTACACCGTGCTGTTGTGCCTTGCCATTGGGAGACAGTACCTGATCGAGCTGCGTCGGATGTCCGTACACACGTATGCTATCGTTGATGCGCCCGACTGCTGTATACCCGCTGTCTTATACAACTCTGAACAGGCCGCTGCCATTTTAGAGTACTTAAAGGGACAAACCTGTAGTAGTGTCCTACCTATAGACCTGGCATTGGATAAGTATGTACACAGCTCAGGGTTGAAACAGTACCTGGTGGAACCAAACCTGTTTCACCACATCGGTATTGTTTCCACCCTGCATGCAGGGATCAAGAACCCAGTGGACTTCTAGGTGGACACTTTAAAAAAAATCTTATATCAGTGGCTAAGTTTTTAAAACCAAAGAGTATGAAGCATCTTAAGGAAGGACTAACTTATAATGTACATGTACTTACTTAGAAAAATGAGTGATGCAGATGGGTTCACAGCGTTTTATCAGTTTCCGATTAGGAATTAGCGTCAACTACTGATTTTTTACCCCATAAGGTCATGTTGATTTGATTATGTGGATGCCATCCTCTGGGAACCAAATAAGGCCCAAACTGATGAGAATATGCAAAAAAAAAAGGTTTTGCAAAAGAAAAAGTTGCTTTCAATATGAAATGTAAGTAGTCAGTAAGGTTTGACAAATGACTAAATGAGTATGGTATGCTGAACGAGATTCTTGATGAATGAATGAACTTTATTGCACATGAGCACGAATGTCATCCATAAAATTGAATCAACTTGTCCTAATGAAATATCAAATGTGAAATATCTCAGGACTGAACTTTGTGACGTATTCTCTGCAGTTGGAAAATCCTACAAATATGTTCATGTGAGAAATCATTTCTTGGTACAGACATATCAAATTAAAAGCCATATCCTATCCTAACTTGTGATGAAAGGGCTTGGGCCACAAGTGACATGAAAATGCAGATGTTTCTGCAAAATATAAAGATTTTAATATCTTGACATTACATGGTGAAATTGTTTCTCAAATGTTTTTATGAGTTGAATTTGATCATCTGGAGGTTAAGGAATCAAGAACTGAAAGTATGATTTTTAAGGTTCAATGTTCAATAGTTGCATTTTTTTGTATGTCATTCATCTATATTCATTGAATGATATGGAGATTTAATGCAATCTTGAAATGCTGTACTTAAATTTTATATTTGAATGATATACTTATTTTCAGTGAACATTGGTGCAACCTCAGAATGAGCCTTCATGCCAAAAAGACATTGTTACATTACAGAAACATTTTCTAATTGGTAAAAAATCTGGTGCACAAATTTTTTTCAGTTCAAGAAATACTTTTCAACATACCAGTACCACTTGGATTAACTGAAGAGATTCTGTATATTTTTTGAAATTTTGATATAAATTTTGATATTGTGGTTTTCTTCAAAAGCGATGGTTGCATACATGTGCCACTGACTCGAGTGAAACTTAGTTTAGACAAATTTGAACCACACTGTTGAAGAATTTTCTGTCATCAGAGGAAGGATTTCAGTCACAAAATATTTATGCCATTGCGCAAAATATTTATGCCATTATGCCATAAAATAATAGCACGCATTCAAATGACATTCTCTGAACCCGACCTGTGTCATGGCGCATGGTGTCTGGCAGGTATTCACTTTTAAATTTATTTGGCGCCCTGGCGCCCACACGTTTGCTGTGAAACGTTTTCGGATATCATTATACAATGTAGGTGGATATTCCCTTTTCCCACTGTAGTTAATACCCAAAGAATGGCTTTTAATTAGTTATTTTGTTACCTTCCTGGTTCAGGGAATGTCTGTTTTGGTGCAACTAAATTTGATTTCTATTGAGCTGAAATGTACTGTGAGAATAACATAATTATGCTACTTAAGTCTATCAATTCTGCAGTTTTACGATATGGAATTCTATTTTTGAGGTATAGAAAATATTTGTAATTTTGCTTTACGTATCATAATACATAGTTACTGTAATAGGTCTCTAGTTTCTGCTGCTAGAGCTGCTATAGTGAAGTGGAATCAACAGCAGTAGTTTGTAATTTATTCCTATGGAGACTTTTCAGATTTGAGCTATGCTATTGATCAGAAATTAGATCTATATTGAGGACAATTATTATACAGTTTTTTCTCAATCATTCTACTAATAATAAAATTAAATCATATCAGTAAACCAGGACTTGTCTGCTTTAGCAGTAAAATGGCAAATAAATGTTCATTTGAGTTTTGTTGAAATTGACATGTGTACTGGTAGATAGTGGTAAGAAATATGATATTAATAGTCTGCGTTGGAGTAATCAATTCAATATGCCAGAATTGCTTGGTTGTCACTTTTCCTTTTGCTCTTCATTGCTTTGTGTATCCTTTTAGCCGAGCATCAATTTTTTTTTCAAATTTCCTGAAAAGTTGTGTAAAGTGACAAGGGCACAAAATCAATGTCATGTCAGTGGATTGGAATTCAGAACCTTTGGATTCTGGACCAAACACCCTAACTGTTAATATACACAGTGCCATGACACAACGCAATGCTTTCATGCCTAGAGATAACTGAGGTTTTTATCTTGCCCTCTCAGCTTTGCAAGAAACCTCAAGAAGTGATGAAATCATCACACAAGAAATAAGGGAGGAGAGATGTGTTGTAAAAGTCTGTCATTAAGGAGGATTCAAGTTCATATTGAGATGTTCAACTCATCTATTTCAATATAAAACATGGACAACTGAACACCAAATCTGTAATCTCAACAGTTTAATGTGAAATTATAGATGACCAAGTTAGAATCCCCAAAATACTACATTACATTCGAGAAGACAAAATTATGACATATCATGAAGACTTTAAACAAACAATACCGTGCACTTGCAACATTTTAGTTTATCTATGTTAATGAAACAGTGAACAATATTGCCTTTTTTTTATTACATTGTTTTACTCTTCTTAGACATAACAAAATAGTGGCAAGTAGTAACAAATTACAAGTTAATGGCTATCAAAGCAGGAATTGTGGATATGCACCTGTATTAATGAATGTAGCTGCTAGTGTATATTTTGAAGGGAAAAAAACTGTCATTCTTGAAAATGTGCAAAACTAAAATATAGTAAAAGACAGCCCGTGCAATTTAAAACTAGCCACTAGGTAATTGATGGAGTTAAAACGGACGGTCACGAGGACTGCTTGTTTTTCTCATTCTGAAGCCGCAGTTGGCGGTCGTCCTCTCGGTTCTTCTTGAGGATCTGGTTGATGCAGTACTCGCTCTCCTGCCCGGCCTCGGTGAGCCGCAGGTCCATCTCCAACACTGTGCTGTTCTCCTCCATCCCCTCCTGCAGCTGTTTACCTCCATCCTGAGATGATGATGAATAGTTTATTAGTATCAGGTTAAAAATTTCTTACAGCCTGTTGGCTGAATTGCTGATTCTTTACAATAATAGTTGTGAAGACAGAAATTGTTCCATAGCCTTTTTGAGGCCGGTCGTAGGGGCACTGGGTTGTTATCCACTGTGTCTGTGGCATGGTATTGGGATTCAGAGCCCAACCCTCTTCTGCTGCCCCAACCAAAGTCAGCTTTTCAACATGTCTATGACACTGAGTTTCACCAGAAAACAAACTGTTTTTGACTTTTGTTGGCCAATGTGTTATTTGCACTTTATCTATCTTGCTTTGGAAAATATATCCACAGTTACGTAGAGCACACTTTTGTCTAAGATTAATCTAGCTATTTGTGGATGGTGTTCAGCACCAGGGGCAGGTCTGTGTGTGGATGCAGGGACAGGTCTGTGTGTGAATGATGCTGTAGCAATGCATAATGCTTTATCTATAACAGGTTCCAGTGGTCACTGGAAGAATAGCAGAAATTGCCCCAAAAGATGTAGACTCATAACGTATTATTTTTTTGCCAGAGAAATAAGCTGAGAAACAAACTGCTAGACCTGAATCCGGACCTGAACCTGAATATGAGTTTAGGTACGTACCACTTCTAGATTGTATTTCAAGTGAAAAGAAAGGAGGTGCATATTGAACATATTGGGGACTTCTCAAGTCTGCTACAGGTAACTGAAATAGCAAAAACGCTACACCATACTTACGGGCCCAACTCTGTTGCAGGATAGGTTGATCGTGCGAATCGTTGTGTTTGTTGTGAGAACCTGGGACAGGATGGAGGCTGTCGGTTCCGTCATGTTGTTACTCCCAATGTTCAGGTCCGTCAGGGTGGAGTTCTTCAGCAGGGCTTTACAGATGGCCTGTCCGCCGTCATCACCAAGGCGATTCAGCCGCAGGTCCAAACACTTTAGCGTCGTGTTTTTCGACACGGCGTGGCCGATAGCCAGCGCACCGGGGGCGCCTATCTTGTTGTCGCACAGGTTCATCTTGACTACTCTACTGCGGTTGATAAGCTTGCCGGCGGCGCGCGCCCCGCTGTCTCCGATCATGTTGTGCGAGAGATCGAGCTCCGTGAGCGAGGGGTGGTCCAGGAGGTGACTGATAAGGACGCGAACCTTATCATCGTCCACCTTGCTGCGGCACAGGTGAAACTTCTGCAGTGTCTTGCAGCTCTTCACGGCCTTGGATATCAGCAGGCAGTCCCGCGTGGTGAACTGGAACAGGTTCCACTCAAAGTTCATCCCACAGTCCTTCACTCCGTACGTCACGCCAAATTCCTCCAGGTGCGGCAGCTTCTCAAACACCGGACCGAACTCGAAGTGATCCACCTCGGGTCCGTCTCCCAGCTCGCTCCCCGTTTCCGAGGTGTCGTCATCTTTCTTGGTCTCCTCCTTGATCGGAGGAAGCAGCTGTTTGATGTTGAGTCTCTTGATGTATTCCCCAGACAGCGGTAAGACGTCCGTCACGACGTCCATGTTGGTTCTCTCCGGGACGAAGTGTTCGATGATGTGCTCCAGGTTCCGCTCAAAATACATCCTCTTCCAGCTGCCGCCGTAATGCGAGACGTCGCAGATATCCCATCTTGCCTTGCAGCACCTCTGCCAGTACCCTTCGTCACTGATGAGATGCGCTGTGACCTTTAGGGGAATGTTGGTGGAGATCTTCTCTAAAACTTTGGCCCTGTGCTTTGGCTTTAGTTCATCCAGCAGAGGGTTGTCTGGAAATAAAGAGATACCAAATGTCAAAATTTTATTGTATGTTTTTGTATGAGACGGGAGAAGCGGTTGCATGGATGCATGGATGCATGGATTGGTCACTTTAACCAAATAGCCCATCTATACGTGCTATTGCGTAATCGAGCCAGCGTGGCCGAGCGGTCTACAGCACGGTACCTATCTTAGTTGGCTTCTCCAGTCGTAGATCGTAGGTTCGGACCCCTCTTGCCAAATTTTTTTTTCTTTGTTAGACAAATCTCATGTAGTGTTTTTTTAATAGAAGAAAGACCAATTCAGTAATTCGATGTTTTTCGTGTGATTTTGTTTAACATCCAGGCTTTTTCCAAAATACGCACCGGCCAGCTTTTTTCAGAAGCTTTCTTGTGTAATAGTTTGTGAAATGTGTGAAATAGAATACATGAATATATATAGGACACTGTTGATTTGTTAGGTTGTATTGAATATTGTTGCATGTGCCAAAAATATTCATCCTTCTCATGTTATTGAATATTGAATCTTACAAATCATAAGGTACCCCCAGTTCCTTGTTCCTGCTGTCAGATATTATCAAGGAGTGATCTTTTAAGCCAGCTGTGCATACTAATCATAAAGTACATTAATACAATTACAAATAACTACAATGTTTGCCTTTCTGCTTCTCAAAGGATTGTTTTATGTGATCATGAGTCGTACAAGTTCCAAACTCACTGTCGTGTTTACTATGACGTCATGGGCAGAAATCATAAAAAGTGTAATTTAAAACACTCACGTTCAAAGTTATTGACGATGTGCACGATACAGAGGTCCGTGAGGAGCGGGACTGTGGCCAGGGACCACTCGGGATCCTCCGCAATGATCCTCCTCATGGTGCGGGGGTCTGCAGAGGGGTTGTCCTTTGCCGTGGTGACAGGAGACGGGACACCATCCTTCCCTTTTGACTTACTCCTCGCCGATCCACCCTTACTCTTGCCACTTTTAACACTCCCCGGGCCGCTCTTAGACCCATTCTGAGCAAGTGGAGGCTCCGCCATCGTAACAGACTCTTAAGAATGTACGAAAACCAGTACGACTTGCGGTAAACCCAACTAAACTTGTGTTGTACACTGTGAATAGTGTGATCAACAAGCGACGTCTGTCCTTTCTTCTTGTTTACCTGGTTGCTAGGTTGCAAGTCTCGGTCCCAGTAGTCTGTGCGCCTCTCGTACCCAGGGCACTGTAGTATAACCTTTGACCTGAAAAGTAAAAGAAAATGGCGCCCGAAATGTGAAATTTCCCGCGAAATTGGTGTAAAAGAGCTCGTGTATTACCGCTGAAAGGATGTATTCTGCTCGGCCAAAGCCAGGGGACACAGAGGAAGATCTCCTGAAGTCACAGAGGGAATTCCTGGCTGCTGAAACCACTGGATCCGCCAAAGTCGTCAGAAAACCGGGCTCGAAGGAGGAACAGCATGGTCGGGAGAAGCAGACGACAGGGAGGGATGTTGTTGATTTAGAAGTTGGAGGTACAGTACTGCATGAAATGAAATGATAATATTGCTGCTTGGATGGTGTAATTGTGCTGGTGCGTAACGCCGAAGGGCGGTTATACCGGCTACATAGATACAGGTACAGAATTGTTTGGCAGGAGTGAAAGGATATCGTGGATGAGATGAATGACAAAGGTAATCAACAATATCACCGTGTTGAAGACAGAAATTGCTTTGTTCTTCTGCCACTTTGGAATAAGCTGACTGTTGATGAAAAACGCAACGAATAAAGGTTAATTAGCGTTAACGCACCATGACTTTGGCAAATATTATGGATTGACTCATGGAATTCGGTATGGCTATGTATTTAGGATCATCAATTATGGACTCAGAAAAAGACTTCACAGTAAGGAAAGCCATAGCTTGGGACGCGTGTAATAAACTCGACAAAATCTGGCTCTCAAATGTTAGTGACAAACTCAAGACACAAGTTTTTCGCACCATTGTTGAACCTGTACTTCTCTATGGCTCCGAAACGTGGACATTGACCACACGTCTAGAGAAGAGACTGGATGGAACATACACCTCACTTCTGCGCAGAGCAAAGAACATCAGCTGGAAAGAACATGCATCCATCAAGACTATCTACGGTAATCTCCCCCGAGTATCCCACAGCCTCAGGCAGAGGCGTGTCCAGTTTGCAGGTCACTGTCATCGCGCAAGTGAAGAAGTGATCTCTTCACTCCTGCTATGGAAGCCGAGGGGAAAGACCTACTCTAGAAAGCTCACTTACCCAGCAGCCATCTCCAGAGACACTGGGATTGACACTGAGGACCTAGGAGCAGTTGTGAACGACCGAGCGCTATGGAGAGATATTGTGCAACACCTTACCCCCCCCCCCGGCAGGGACGACAGATGATGATGATGATGATGTATTTTTAGTGTAACGTTACTAGTAACGTTCAGATCGAGAAGAAACGAAAGTGTTTGTATCAAGGATAATTGTAAATCACTTGTTGGCTTTCTTTATAATCTTACTACAGCAGACTTTCTGCTTCTTGTACTGTTGTAGCTCATTTGTCCTTCCTGCTCATGAAAATGAATCTGATAATGATAAAATTGTATGGTCCTCATCACTGAACTGCAGGGGTGGTTTTGTGTTCCCTCTTGTTTCTTGAAGCAGGCATATCACACATGGATTTTCATTTGACAATGTTAACTATGTTCTTTGTTTTTCTTGGGCCAAACATACGACATGTTTTCATGTGCATTTTTGCAGGTCTTCCACCACAGCAACCATCATTTGAGACTGGTCCTAAACCTTCCAAGAAAGCATCAAGGTTCAAGCAGAGACAGAAAAAGGTGTGCCTCTGTTAGAGTGGGGTTCAAGTGCAGCCAAACTGTCTGCGCCAAAGGATCCAACCTTTTGGCATAGCGGTTAGTGGTGTTGGGTTTGTGAGCTGGCATGGTTTGGCGCGGGTTGAATCCCAGGAGCCAAAAGGATTTCTACTTGCCTGTTCCAACATGTTGGATGTGATTCCATATTTGTATAGTAAGACCGTAAGATCTTAAGGCAGTTTGGGACTGTGGTACCAAGTTACATGCCTATATACAAATTACATGTACAATACACTTTAATTACCTGAACATTCCACTACATTTAGTGATATTAAAAGAACTCACAAAGAAACAATTATGTTAGCTAACAAAGACTCTACCTTCGTCCCAGGTTCAAGATGTGGAAGAAGAAGCCTTTGATGTGGAGGAACAGATGGAAAGTATGTGGACAGTTCTATCTTTTCCACTGTTCGATAGACATGTCCCTGTAGTGCAAGTGGTAACCCGCTTCTTGGCCATGTAGAACAAGGTCCATGGATCCTTGGGCCAGAGTTTGATTCTAGAGTCAACCCTTGCTCAGACATGTTGCAAGGGTTTGCATTCATCATTTTAGGCAGCCCCGAGTATGAGGGAGCTTCAGGTGTCAGCCTCAAGCGTCAAACCTCAGAGTCAGACTCACTTATCAAGAAGAGTAGGGATGGCCCAGTGTGCTTGGCCTTGGGAGTCGAAGCGAAGCTGCATTGCACTACCACCAGCTACTAGAAAAGGCATCAAGGTTTACCTCAATTGAAGATGACTGCTTTAGGCCACACCAATTTTATTTGTTGTTTCTCGGATTTCCCGACCCTATTTTTTCCGATTTGAAAAAAAAAACAAAAATTCAATTTGATGGTCACACCTCCTGTTGACAAGATTTCACTGCTTCTCCATTCTCAAATTAACTATGGTCCTCAAATTCCAGTACTGTAGCTGTATGTGCCTATTTTGGACGGTACGTTTATAATTTTTTTTCAAATTTTGGACTTTGCTACCAGGGATCCCGTAAATTAACTGAAACTTGAGTAAGCCCCTCAATCTCTCCTATCCCGACTTTTTGTAAAAGTTTTTTTTAACTTTCTTTTCGACCTACCGACCCAATCCTTTTACGAAAAAATCAGAGAAACAACAAATAAAATTGGTGTGGCCTTACCTCACTTTAAACTTTGTATATTTTAATAATAAGTAATATGTTGACAACACAAAGCAAATGTACTTTATATTTCCACAGCTCATGACACCCATGTCACCAAGGTTCTTACAGAGATAGTGGTAAGTTTGTACTGCTTCTACTCTCAGATATCACAATGGCTGTTGACAGGAACATCCTGTTAATAGTGCAAAAACTCTTATTGACAGGAACATCCTGTGAATAGTCAAAAAATGTTGTTCATAGAAACATCCTGTCAATAGTGCCTTTGCCCCCGAACGATCTGCTTGGACATTATCCAATACCAAAATCATTAGTTTGCAACAAATAATGCATTCTTTGATCACTTTATGGAGTAGATATTTCATGATAACTGTGACTAATAACAGTCCTTCAACTAACTATTGTGAAATGTGGCTTCACTTGTGTTTTGTACACAGGAAAGAGACACCAGTGGACAAACTGTGAGACAGCCGCTCACAACTGGCTTGGCATTCCCCAGGGTGCTGCATAGACAACAGCCTACAGCAGCAACAAAGGTCTGATGCAGATAAACTAGTATCAGTATCTTTTCTTGTCATTTTAGTCCGACACGTAGAAAGCTTGTATACAAAAATTATCTTTACAAACTATTTTTTAACTGAAATGTTCCCCAATGTGTTTGTTATTTGCACTTCATCTATCTTGCATTGAAAAATGTATCCACCGTTACTTAAAGCACTTTTTTGCCTTAGATTAATCTGGGTCTGTGTGGAAGGTGTTCAGCACCAGGGACAGGTCTGTGTGTGGATGGTGTTCAGCACCAGGGACAGGTCTGTGTGTGGAGGGTGTTCAGCACCAGAGACAGGTGTGTGTGTGTGTGTGTGTATGGTGTTCAGTAGCAGGGACAGGTCTGTGTGTAGATGGTGTTCAGCACCAGGTACAGGTCTGTGTGTGGATGGTGTTCAGCACCAGGGACAGGTCTGTGTGTGGATGGTGTTCAGCACCAGGGACAGGTCTGTGTGTGAATGGTGTTCAGCACCAGGGACAGGTCTGTATGTGGATGGTGTTCAGAACCAGAGACAGGTGTGTGTGTGTGGATGGTGTTCAGCACCAGGGACAGGTCTGTGTGTAGATGGTGTTCAGCACCAGGGACAGGTCTGTGTGTGAACGGTGTTCAGCACCAGGGACAGGTCTGTATGTGGATGGTGTTCAGCGTTTCAACCCTACTGTCAAAAGATAACACTATCTGGTAAAGATGACTTGTATGTATAATATTATCTTCTTCAGAATGAGAAATCCGTAAAGCCAGTCAGCCTCTTTGCACAGCAGTTCTCTGCAGTGTCCCCAACAGTATTTGGACTTCCAGAACAGAACCAGGAGGTAGCCACAGAAAATATGGAGACAGACCAGGGAAATACACAAGCCATCATGTCAGGATTTGGAGGTATGTTCTCAGTGCAGAAGTTTTGTACAGAAATAGTTATCCAAACCTTCATTGTCTGAAAGTCTGTCATTCTTATCTATGAATTTGTCTTAGCCATCACTTGATTTTGCATTTCAATTAATAGGCTTTACCTGAAAGGGTTGAGGATTAAGATAAAGTTTGGGTTGTCTTAGGCATAGAATGCAACATAAAATACGACTCACTCACTCACTGATAATCACTATCCAGACAAGGGTTAAACATGCTTGCAAGTAGATGTGGAGGCTTGATGGCAGCCTGCAACAGCCTGTGTCGTTATTTGAGAAAATACAGCACCAAGCAATATCATGATACATGACATAGAAAATGATTTAAGAGTTTGAAAACAATATTGGCATTCATTTATACATTAAAAAGTCAAAGTAAAATGTTAACTCAAACGCTGTTTATCAGACTATAAGGAATGTTTATATTTTCCCTATGTGAACAACTGAAGACACCAGCACCATTGTGGAGGGATCAGGACTCTCCCACAACAGAAGAGCTGTAGAGACAGAAGTACATCAGATCCACCAGGAGAACGTAGCTCGCCTGTCAGCCATGTCAGAGGAACAGATTCAACAGGAAAGGGACAAGCTACTGCAGACACTTGGTAAACCTAGTGTCCATTACCAGATGGTGCATAGGGCGGCGCCTATCTCCATTTTAGTAGCCACACAACGTATGTGCAATCACTACACTGGTAGTGGTGTGTGTTCAACTATCATACTCTGTCCTGAATGCTGATTGCTAAGCAGTGAAAGCAGCATGTGCCATTTTTAAAGTCTTTGATTTGACTTGGCCAGGTATCGAACTCGTGACCTAGGTACCTACCAAATGCAAGGCAAACATTCTACCCACTCGGCACAGGTTCATTTGGGTTCATCAATGTTGTGTTTCCAATTAGGCAATGTTGATTTGATTATATTGACATTTGCACATGCATAAATTTTTGTACTTTTCCAAAACGAAGGTTTTGGATCATATAGTAAATCGTAAATATTGTCGTAAATAGGAAAAAAAATATATTGGAAACAGATGCCAAAGTCAATTCCAAAGTCAAAGAAGAAGAATACAAATGCATGTGGAAGAATGACCATGCACTGTGTGTTAAGTTATTTCTCTAACCTTCCTGACCACTAAGTTTTACACAGTTTTTTTAAACAAATTATATAGATTACTGTCAATCTTTTGTCCCTTCCAGATCCCAGTCTCATCCAATTTCTGGCTTCCAAGAAAAAGCACCAGTCAACAAGAGAGACACAACACACCATTAATGAGAGCCCCCTGACTGCTCCTGTTGGTACTGCAGACCAAACACAAGTCCCTGCTGCAGGTGTGTCTGGGGTATCCATTCTGAGTGAAGAGGAGAGACTAAGGAGTCTGGTCAGTGAGCAGGACAACTCTGAGGATGTGTTACTAGCTGAGATGGACACAGGGGTTCCATTACAAGGTCAGTAAACAACCTTATAATAGGGGATGTCCCTGTGGCTCAACTGGTAGCAACCTCACAGTTTACATCCCAGTCCCAATTAGTTGCTAACTGGGAGGGCGCAGTTCTAGTCTTTGGTAGGGCATTTCTTTTGGGGATGCAACGAAAGGAACGTAAAATAGGGGTACAGTGTTTGAAGAGGTATCTCTTGCATGGTAAAGCAGAAGGGCTAGCAACCCCTATTTGTAAGAAATATAACCTGCTACTCAAAACAGTAAGGAAACCTTTTTTTTAATTTGAATGTGCATATCAGTTTTGAGGTTTCCAGAGGATGTCATCCATATAATCAAATCAACATAGCCCAGTCAATAAGAAGTTTACTAATAATGGCTTTAACCCTGCCATCAGAACAAGTTCCCATCCAGTCCTCCAAAGACTGGTTAAACATGGATGTAGTGGAGCATGAGAAGCTGGAGTGGATGAAGGACCTGCCTGCTCCTAAACCTGGGGACAATAAGGTACGGCAAGGAGTTATCATCAAAATGGCATAACATTACTTGTCGCATATTTATGTTCTTCAAGATGTTTCAGGCATACATTTATTACTACCTTTGTCAAGAAGGTTATGTTTTCAATGTGTTTGTCTGTCAGTCTGTCTGTTTGTATTTGAGCAGCAGAATTTGGAAAGCCTAGAGTGGATCCTAATGATATTTGATACATAGGTAGGGATTGAGAAAACTAAGGTCAAGTTTGATGATAGACCCCCTAGTGGTTTTTTAAGCAACTGCAGCAAGACTTGTGGTTTTGGTATCTCATATTGTGGACATGCTGTAGCTGTGGTTTCAAGTGGTAGATAGCTATCAGGGCAGAGAGTAAGTGCTGTAAGTTTAGGCCTCCTAGCACCTTTTTTGGAACTGCAGGAACCAATTTGGTTCAAACTTTGTTTTTGTAGATATCTCTGCAGGTAACATTAATCTAAATCCTGGAACTTTGCACTGAAACCACTACAAAAAGTACAAGTTTGGTGAGTATAGTATCTCTCTGCAGAAGGAAGGTTAACTGGAGATAACCTTATGTTATGTTCCTGTTATGTAGGGCAAGGTTGCCAGGTTTGACCTTGAAGGTCAGCTGATGTGCAGGGACAAGGACGTCCCCACCCACCTGGGTCTGCATCACCATGGAGATGAACCAGAGGTCAGTGAACTTGTACAGTTAGTTGCCTGCCTTTTGAAGGTAGCGAAAGTACACTGTTTTGCCTTTTGAGATATACATGGGTTAAGGACCCCAAAGTGAGGAGTTTCAACACCTCAACATTTTTAGGAAAGTGCACAAGGAAAGTACAAAAATAGACCCTTAAGTTATCACATGACAACACTAAAGCAAATTATTTCCCCAGATGGCAGGCTACACCCTGGAGGAGCTGTTCATGTTGTCGCGCAGTCGGCTCCCCCAGCAGAGAGCACTGGCACTGCAGGTGCTGGCCAGGATTGTAGCCAGGGTAAGGCCTGTTTCATCATTTCCAGAAGAAAACATATTGTTTTTTCTGGCCAATCAAAACTCAGCACGGTTACTGTGACATAGGCCAAAACACTAACGCTTTCTCAGCGTTGCACCTAAACATTAGAAGTCTCCCGCGAAATTTCGACAATTTTACCCACTATCTATCTACTCTAAATCATGACTTCTCTATTATAGGTTTATCTGAAACATGGCTAACTCAAACTACTTTTCAACTGTATGATTTCCCAAACTATACCTCAGTACATCGTTGTAGATCGAACAGAGTTGGTGGTGGAGTATCTCTCTTTATACGCGAAAATCTTGAGTTTGTACAAAGGGACGATTTAACTATACATTCGCATGAGGGAAATGTGGAGTCCATTTTTATTGAACTTCCAGTGTCTTCCTCTCCTACTCGTAAGAATATGATATTAGGATGTGTATACCGACCGCCTGACACGGATATTAAGGACTTTACTAGTCATCTTGCGACAACACTGGATACAATAAGTAAGGAAGGTAAAACATGTTTTCTTCTTGGCGATTTCAATATAGACCTACTAAAAAATGAAAGACATACTCTAACGACAGATTTTTAAAATATGTTATTCTCGTGTTGTATGTATCCCACAATCACCAAACCAACAAGAATAACTGACAAATCTGCGACCCTAATCGATAATATATTAACAAACTCCTTATCTGAATCCTATACTTCTGGCACTCTTGTAACAGATATTTCGGACCATTTACCTATATTTTACATAATGAAATGTAAATCCGATGTGAGTAAAACTAACAGTACAAAACGATGTTTGCGCAAATTTACTAGTTCCAATATCGCTAAATTCAAAAACCAATTAGCGGATGTAACATGGGACAAATTATACAATTACTCTAACACAAATGATGCCTACAGTCATTTTATTCAAGTCATTACTTCTCTGTTTGAAGAATGTTTCCCGATTGTTACTCACTCCGAACGTAATGTAGAAAAGAACAAACCCTGGTTCACTCCTGCGCTTCATAAATCGTCCATCAAGAAAAACAAGCTATACATAAAATATGTAAGGAATCCAAATCCAACTTCTTTCCAGACATATAAAACTTACAGAAATAAATTCAACACATTAATTCGCTTATCTAAAAGGAATCACTATCACAAAAAATTCAAGGAGACAACAGATAACATAAGAACCACATGGAAATTGATAAACGAGCTTCTTAATAAAAAAAAGAAATCGAATGTCCTTCCTAGCAAACTCTGTGACGACACACATGAAGTATCAAACCCACAAGACATTGTAGATGCCTTCAATAACTTTTTTGTTAATATTGGACCCTCATTAGCTAAAAAGATCGACAAGACTGACTGTTCTCCTCTATCTTTCATTAACAATGTCTACCCATCTTATAGCTTCTTTGAAACACCCACTGCATCCGAAGTCCAGAATATTATTTGCAATCTTAAGAACTCTGCTCCTGGTAATGATGAATTAAGCACCTCCTTAATAAAACAAGTCAGCAGCTCAATACTAGAGCCCCTCACGTATATATTAAAATTGTCCCTGGAAACTGGTATGGTCCCAAATGATTTAAAGATAGCCAAAGTCATACCGCTTTTCAAATCGGGAGACACTTGTTTACTGTCAAATTACCGCCCCATATCAGTTTTGCCGGTATTTTCAAAAGTCCTTGAGAAATTAGTATACAAGAGAATTCTACAGCACTTAGAAGATAACAACATTCTCCATGAACACCAATATGGCTTCCGTAAACACCATTCAACATATATGACACTTTTGAAATTAGTAGATAAAATTACCTCGGCCATAGAAAAGAATGAATTCACCATTGGTGTGTTTCTGGACTTGTCGAAAGCATTCGACACCGTGAACCATAAAATTCTATTAGAAAAACTTAACTGCTATGGCTTTCAAGGATATGTTTTCACATGGCTAAAAGACTATTTATCTAACAGAAAACAGTATGTTTCCAATAATACCTACTCCTCAGATACAAGATCAATTTCCTGTGGCGTCCCTCAAGGTTCTATTCTTGGTCCTCTATTATTTCTCATATATATCAACGACTTGGCTTACGTATCTGATCAACTATATGCACTACTATTTGCAGATGATACTAACTTGTTTTCATCACATTCTGACCTTGATATATTAGTCAGTAAAATGAATAGAGAATTAGACAAAGTAAACAAATGGTTCCAAATTAACAAATTATCCTTAAATGTCAAGAAAACAAATTTCATTATTTTTGCAGGGAAGAAAAAATACAATAAGGAAAATGTTAAAATAGCTATTAATAACACACCAATTAATCAAGTTACGCACACGTGTTTCTTAGGTGTCACCATTGATGACAAACTTACCTGGAAAAAACATATTGACCTTATTTGCAAAAAAATCTATAAAAACATAGGTATTGTCAGAAAAATCGCAACGCTACTATCTTCTAAAACATATATGATATTATACTATAGTTTACTATATCCCTATCTTGCATATTGTAACATCGTATGGGCGAGTACGTACTCCACATCACTTAAACCTCTACTTCTTCTGCAGAAACGCTTCGTCCGAATAGTCTCAAATGTGTCGTATACATTCCCTTCCGCATCTTTGTTTCGTAATTTAAAAGTATTGACTATATATGATATAAACAAACTGCAAAATTGCCTTTTTGTTCACAAAACAATTAATAGTTCTTGTATACCAAAGCAATTCCAGAACCTTTTCCATCACAATTCAGACCACCATCATTACAATACTAGACAGTCTAACCATTTAAAACAGATACAAGTAAAAACACAACAAAGAAAGTTTTCCATGTTGTTCAAGTGTCCGCAAATCTGGAATAGTTTAAGTGAAACCTTACATTTTTGTCAGTCACCAACCATCTTCAAAAAACTGTTAAAAAAGTCATTATTAGATAATCAAACATTTAATTAATCTCCCATACATTGTTAGTTGTTACATTTCTTACAATTTTATATTTAATTACATCATTTCATTCATTTCGGCGTTATGATATTGCATTAGTTATCAATTATTGATCTATTATGATTTATTTCCATTTTGTTAATTGATATAATTCTTTTGGTTACATTATTGTCTAATGTATAATTTTTACACGTCTATTCAATCTTGTTACTTTGGAGGAAGACTTTGTACAAGCCACGAGGCTTTTTTCTTCCCCCCTGCATGTACTTTCATTCTTTAATTTGTTTTCTGTTAACTTTTTTTTAAAGATTGTGCAAAATAAATAAAATCAAAAAAAAAAAAAAAAAAATCAAAACAGTTTATAACATTAAAAAATTGCCATTACGTAATGCTGGTACAAGTAGCTTAACCAGCAAGGCATCTGTCTTTGACGTGGCAGGACGGAGGTTCGTGTCTCACCTTGGACATTTTTTTATCTATTCTTCTTTTTCTCTCTCTTAAGACATGTATCTTATACATACATTGCTTTCATATTGCAAACAGGGCATGCACGTTTGACGATCGGCTTTTTAAATTTCTTAATTATTTTTCCTTTTCCCTTCGAAAACATCCTGCATTTTCTTGAAATATGTGGCCTTTCTAGTTTTATGCTGTATTTCCCCCCAATTCCGGCAAGTCACCAACAAATCCAGGGGACCAAAACAAAATACAAGAAAACTCAAATAAAGTATACGTATCCCTTCCTCACCAATCTTGAACGCATTTTGCACTGGATGAAACTATTTAAGGTGTTTTATTTATAATTTATGGTGTTTTTTGTCTTGTATGTCTGCTTAATATGTTTACACCCAATACCAAACCCAGGCGAGGAATGGTGAGTTTGCCGTGGCGCTGAGCGGTCCCCTGTTACCCATGATGCTTGAGTCAGGGATGGTGTTTGTCGTCCGCTTCAGTCTGGATGAAAACACCCCCAGTCTGGTAGCCACGGCCGTGGACGCCTTGCACAGCCTACTGGTCCTAGCTGGGGACGAGGTAAGTGTCGTATACATGTGTCGTATACATTCCCTTCTGCATCTTTGTTTCGTAATTTAAAAGTATTGACTATATATGATATAAACAAACTGCAAAATTGCCTTTTTGTTCACAAAACAATTAATAGTTCTTGTATACCAAAGCAATTCCAGAACCTTTTCCATCACAATTCAGACCACCATCATTACAATACTAGACAGTCTAACCATTTAAAACAGATACAAGTAAAAACACAACAAAGAAAGTTTTCCATGTTGTTCAGGTGTCCGCAAATCTGGAATAGTTTAAGTGAAACCTTACATTTTTGTCAGTCACCAACCATCTTCAAAAAACTGTTAAAAAAGTCATTATTAGATAATCAAACATTTAATTAATCTCCCATTCATTGTTAGTTGTTACATTTCTTACAATTTTATATTCTAATTACATCATTTCATTCATTTCGCCGTTATGATATTGCATTTAGTTATCAATTATTGAACTATTATGATTTATTTCCATTTTGTTAATTGATATAATTCTTTTGGTTACATTATTGTCTAATGTATAATTTTTACACGTCTATTCAATCTTGTTACTTTAATTTGGAGGAAGACTTTGTACAAGCCACGAGGCTTTTTTCTTCCCCCCTGCATGTACTTTCATTCTTTAATTTGTTTTCTGTTAACTTTTTTTTAAAGATTGTGCAAAATAAATAAAATAAAAAAAAAAAAAAAAAGAAGTCTGCTGAAGCATTATGGGAGATGTTGTTATAAACTATTACAGTATGAGGTGAGGATAGCAGAACACAGTTTTCAGCCTATTCGGATTTCTTTGGTTAAGGGCCACAAGGTGACTGGCTTTGACGCAGTAAAAAGTATACTATGGTGCACTAGAGAAAGACAAAAAATGAATATATTTGAGTTTAGTGTACAGCCTACAAAATACTCAGAAGCAAAATTTTGTTACTAATTTTACATGACTTTGTCTAGTAAATGACGTAAACCTTTATCTGATTGTAAAATGGGAGTGATGTAATCACACATGTACACACATGTAGATGTGCAACCTCTGACACTGTGGTGGGACATTGTGTATTCTAAGTTCCTCTTATCCCCAGTTGTGTGCAGACCATGTGTACAGTTGGTACCGAGGGAGTGAGTTCCCTGCCTTGTGTCCTGTGAGAAATCCTGAGGAGGAGAGGGAGGAGGAGAAGGGTCAGGAGAAGACTGACCAGGACCTGGCCAAGGAGGATGTCATCAAGGTATGTCCATCTACCTTCTCCTTCCATGTTAGGACTTTGGTGAATTTCAGACTAGCAAACTTTTAAAAGATTGTGAACAGTTGGCATACAATAATAAGTTGTGGATTACTTTCAAAGAGGATTGAAAGAGGCTTTATACATCAGAGCATACCAACCATCTTTCAACCGAGACAGGGGCCGATACCAACTGCCAGCCACAAGCACCTTTGACCTGTGACTGATGACACAGGTCAGGTCACTAGACATGAGCTTTGGGTCATCTCAACGGGTTTTCGGAAAAACCTGTCCAGTCCGGAGTGCGGAAAACCCTGTCCAGTCTGAAAAGAGGGTCTGCATGGGGGTATACGTTGTAAGCTACTAAGTACTAGTATACAACAACATTTTTTATCTTTGATATGGCTAAGCACAGAAATAACATCAACTTGAAGTGTGACACAATGTCATACAAAAATTATAACTTAACAAAAATCATCCATCATTGTTACTTCTGTGCATCATATAAAAAACTTCTACTCTTTGAGACTGAACATGCTATTAGCCTTACGGCATAATTTTGCAAATAAAACACATTATTTTTAAAAGGATACATAGTTCCATACAGCTCACAACTTCTACTAGGGTTTGAACAATGCCATCTCGACTTTATTGTAGTGCATTGTAAAATATATGTAATGTTTTAACATTGTGTACTAAGGTCATTCTTAAGTCAGGATTTAAACAGACCAGCTCTCAAAATGAGTGCTGTACACTTATCATTCAAAGAAAACCTTTCAAAGCCTGTCTTTGTAATGTATTGCCACTATTTAACAACCCGAAATTGATGGACACTCACTATCCATTGTTTGATGGACAATGGGTGTAATTCTCTCCCCTCATGTCCTACCAGATAAGTGTTAATTGGGTACTTTGCATTTGACAGAACTGACTTTGTGTGCATGTTGTACCTTTGGATCACTCATTATGCTGCCGATTCTATAGTTATGTGTATCAGTTTAGTATAGGTGCTGTCTGAAGTAATAGTTTTAAGCATTGCCAGGAACCCCTATGCAGACCCTCTTTTTAGACTGGACAGGGTTTTCCGCCCCATTTCCCTGTTTGGACTGGACAGGGTTTTCCGAAAACCCCAGAAAGCTTTACTTTGTGTATGGAAACTGCATACGGAACCTTTACAATGTTAATCATTGTCACAGTACATATGTTTGAACAAGGAGGTTAAAAGGGGGTGTATGCAAATCAAGACCAATTCGCACCCCAATGTTACTGTTTTTTTTCACAAGTGAGTCGAAGATGGTTGAAAGGGGACAAATTATGAGCCTCCTCCTGGCCTTTTTAACCTCCTTGGTTTGAATCAGTCCTGACTTTCCGGAAACCGTAAGCATGATGACATCAGGAGTGAAGGTAGCAGTCTACATCAGGGCCCTTCAATACTCTCTGAACCGTGACAAGGGAAGATTCTTTCTGCCATCTTTGATTCACTCCTGATGTCACGCTTCCAGTTTTCAGAAAGTCAGCGCAGTGAGTCAGACATTCGACGGAGGTCTTTTCACTGTGAGGTTGACTAAAAATTTATGGTTTCCTCTGCGTTAAGTTAGTTAGTTAAAAAAGTCCTTCCCGCGCCTGATGGAGCATGGGGCGGCGCCTATCTCCGTTTCAGTAGCCCTTGGGCCACACAACGCAACCACTATAGCAGGTGGCTAGTCCACTGGTAGTGGTGTGTGTTCAACTTCCATACTCATTCATTCATTTCCCAAATGCTGAGTGCTAAGCAGAGAAAGCAGCATGTACCAAGTCTTTGGTATGACTCAGCCGGGGATCGAACTCAAGACCTACCGCATGCAAGGCAAACAGTCTACACACTTGGCCATTGCACCGGTCCTCTGCGTTAAATCAAAGCTTGAATTTTGCAACCATCACCTGACGTGTTTTTCCCAGGGTCTCCTGAGGATGACGTTACTGCCCAGACTGCGTTACATCCTGGAGGTGCTGAGACCAGACGGCCCTGTGGTCATCCACATTGTAGAGATCCTCATCCGCGTGGCCAGGCACTCTCTACAGGCCGCCTACCAGGTCTGGCTGGGTTTATCTTTTATCTATTTTCTTTTTATTTATCTATTCAGTTTTACCACATTTGTGGAAGGGTTGGCATAACAGGTGACTATCACTGTGACAGTCTTTCCTAGATGTCAACCCTGAGACCAGACTGCAAGGTTTGATCCACTCACACCGGGAAGTACCCCTACTCTTTTTGATAGGTGTTGCAGGATGTTTTGACTTTCGACCGTCAGGTGGTCCTACTCGCGGTTGGGATGGTACTTCGGGTGATAGTACATGTATAGATATATACACCAGCAGTATTATTCCAGTTGGAGGATCAACACTGATAGATGTGTATCATTTGGTCAGTTTGGTATTGCATCTTTGTAATGCTAAGCTGTTTAAGTCCAAAGAAAGCCACAATATACAATATATGTAAGTTAGTAGTAAATTGACTGTTATGTTTCTTCTTAACAGGTCCTTCGCTGTCCCCACTTAATGGAAACAGTTTTTACAGAATTTCTGCCACTATCTTGGGCAGACAAAGGTAAGGAAAAGTGTTTTTTATCTACTAGTTTCTCCATTCTTACCGTAAATATCACATTTCAAAGATATGCTTGAGATTACTGAAGAAGGGTGACATATGTTACCTGGACCAGGTGTTAGTCTCCTTTGCAGATTTTGATGAAGTGCCATATCAAATGTCCATACTGTTTTACAGTATCCAGTGCAGACAAGTCAGAGGCGCACGGCTGTCCCCTCCCTCAGGCCATGAAGCTGATGAGGGTGTTGTGTACAGCAGGGAGGAACATAACAGCAATATTGGTTTGTAACAAAGACAAAGAATTTGTTCTATCGTTAACCACTCTTCTCTGTGTGTGAAAGTGAAATTAATCTAGTTTAGTTCACTAAAGAGCTACATGTATTCATTCACTGATTATAACAGAGTGGAAAGGCACTATATGTACAGTTTTTACAGGTTCATTGTATTGGGGATATACCCCTAGGTGGACTGTAACCTTATCCTCTGGACCTGAACCGGACCTGAATTTGCTGTACTGGTACCCACTGCTAGTGGTGACCAACTTTTGGCTTCATCAGGCTCAAAATATTCTTTTTTTTTACTTCAGATTTCCAAGCATTCCCTGATGGAAAGAATAATGAGATATACCGCAGAGCACCCAAGGTAAGGTTTACCTTGCAAGGATTTTGTAAGTCATACATCGATACAAAGTAACAGATATTCAAGCACCTGGATAAAATTTGAAAATGGTCAATGGACAATATCTTTCATTGCGCTAGGCCAAAACATTCTTGCATGGACATTGCAACTGTTCTTGTTAATAGGCAATAAGGCTGATAATGATGCATCTTTTCCCAGTGATCTTGAGTTAGACCAGCTGGAGGCCTTCAGTCTGGCTGTGGAATCCCTGCGTACCTGGGCAACCTGTGCTGTCTATGGGCTGGGCTGTGAGGCTTTCAGGTACGTCATGTCAACATGTCAGTCAGATTTTAAGTGTTCACTTTCATTCCATATTATTGCCAGAATATTGTGATGCATGTTACTGTATATGAGGTTATTCATATTACTGTATATGAGGTTCCCAAAATGAAAATGAGCATTTTTACAAATAAGTGAGGACAATGTTTTTTAATGAAAATAGCACAGAGAAGACAGAACAGATCCATGAATTTGAATCTATCTGGTAAAATTTGTGTTCAAGCTAGCTGGAAAATGGCTGCGTACTTGACTGGAGTTTTCCCATTTTTTCTATGTCAACCCAACAAGATAGAAATTCTCAAGTTCGACTTTTCACTGCTCACGTCATACTATTCCAAGTCATCCCTACCTCAAACTTCAAACTTTATCAAAATCAACATGGCAGCTCATGCACATAGTACAGTAATGAATTGAGTTGATTTTTAGAGATACAAATAAGACGAAAATCATATAAATCAGGACTTTCATGATGTTAAAAGTAACATGCAAGACAATCTTTAAAGATATGTATACTCAGACATCATCAGTCTATGTTTTCTATACCCCATGTAGGGAGCTGTACCCTGTGGTTATGCAGACTCTACAGAGACTGTTTGGTACCCTGTCCTGTGTGGGGAGCCTTGCTGACCCACAAGCCTTCCAGGCTGCAGCACTCTTCAGTCTGATAGAGGGCGCCACCCACACTGCTGGGGTAGCCGCAGAACTGTCAGCAAGGTATGGCTAATGTATACTTTAGAGTTCCACCTACTAGAACTATGCAACATTAGCAGGAAGCTTTCTAGCCTTGAGATTTTGACATCAATGTGGTACACTGCCTGCACTGAACATTATAGATTTAAAACCAAGGAAAGAAATGTTGTGTTTTCGGTTACATTCCTGAAAAATAGGGTTAATAACTAGAGATTCTCTCTTTTTTTAATTCTTTTTTATAATACTACTGAAGTGAATGTAAAAGAAAAACAAATGAATTCACCTTGATTCTACTGTTATTGTTTCTACATAACTTACATTTCTGTGACCTACAGTACCAGCATAGTGTAAATTAACAAAGTTTTTGGCGTGCACTATCGAATATGGGCAGCGTACTTGCACGCGTTGGTACATTCAATTAGATCTTGATATTTCTACTGTAACTTGCAGATTGGCTAATGTTGGAGAGAGAGAAGGTAACCATGACAACCTGCCTGCCCCGCCCATCAACTGGAGCCATGTGATTGGCCTGCTGCCGGCTGTACAGCTGTGTGTGAAGAAGTGGGTAACACAGGCTGTCTCTCACACAGGGGAACCACAGGTAAGCTGGGCTGTATGGTGTGGGTAACACAGGCTGTCTCTCACACAGGGGAACCACAGGTAAGCTGGGCTGTATGGTGTGGGTAACACAGGCTGTCTCTCACACAGGGGAACCACAGGTAAGCTGGGTTGTATGGTGTGGGTAACACAGGCTGTCTCTCACACAGGGGAACCACAGGTAAGCTGGGCTGTATGGTGTGGGTAACACAGGCTGTCTCTCACACAGGGGAACCACAGGTAAGCTGGGCTGTATGGTGTGGGTAACACAGGCTGTCTCTCACACAGGGGAACCACAGGTAAGCTGGGCTGTATGGTGTGGGTAACACAGGCTGTCTCTCACACAGGGGAACCACAGGTAAGCTGGGCTGTATGGTGTGGGTAACACAGGCTGTCTCTCACACAGGGGAACCACAGGTAAGCTGGGCTGTATGGTGTGGGTAACACAGGCTGTCTCTGACACACAGGGGAACCACAGGTACGCTGGGCTGTATGGTGTGGGTAACACAGGCTGTCTCTCACACAGGGGAACCACAGGTAAGCTGGGCTGTATGGTGTGGGTAACACAGGCTGTCTCTCACACAGGGGAACCACAGGTAATTATAATGATTACAGGTATATTGTATAGAAGTTTATTTGCAAGTTCGTGCCCGAGGGCTAATTGCAAGTACATGGTATAAACATAGTAGATATACAAGTGACAATGGACAGTTATGAACAATATTCTACTGTAATACTAGAGTTGGCTATTTCTAAACAGGTCGGGTTTTACTTCTTTTTTGGAAGCAGAGGGAGACAAAAAGACCCACCTTTTCTAAAATTTGTGGGTTCTGCGATTTCAAGAGAAAAGTGGCCTTCTGTTTGTCTGTCAATGTGGGGAAGTTTGGATAAGTCTTTGTGGCTTCTACAGTGATTCTTTCGGTTTCGTTGAACGAACATTTGGAAAATTAATAAAATGTGTTTCGTCTCCCACTGCCTTAGATGTACAGTATTTACAAATTCTTTCACACACTGGTAATAAGCCGGGCTGTAATGCTAGTTCACTTTGGAAGAAACACATGGAACGTGCCAACCTCAACTTTTTTTTGTGTGGGGATGAACCTCACATTGTGTATCCCCTGTTTAATACTGTAGTTCGTGATAGTCACATATGCAAATGATGTTCTTAATATGCATTTCAGTTTTCTCTTATATGCCTCTTAGACTTGTAGTTTTTGTTTTCGAGTGTTTTAGGGCAGGGCAAATAACTGAGACAATACTTATCATATTTTTTTCCACATATTGTTTGTATCTTATCAGGAAGTAAACTCCTCACTTGTTGCAAGCTGTCTGCATTATCTGGCCTCCTACCTGTCCAAGCTGGTACTGCAGGTAAGAAAAGATTGATAGAAACAATACACTGCCCTTTCGATCTTTTGTCTGTTTCACTGCATGTTACTTTGTAGAATAAATTTCTTTGGAGCCCTCTTGTGCTATCCTGTACAGAGCAGTGCGATGTAAAGGCTGAAGAACCTTGTCTGTTATACTTTATGACATAAATATAGAATACAACACGGTGTATTCCGTATCACCCGAGGTACCAGCACGACCACGGGTAGGATCGCCCGACGGCCGAGGGCCGGAGGGTGATCTGACCCACGGGCTGGTGCGGTGTGAGCGGTTCAAAACCTACAGTTCTTTGGCCGCATCTGGGGCAATTACTGTCATATTGAGGTCACCTGAGTGGCGCCGAATGGCAGCTCGCTCCAGACCCTTGCGATTTAGCCCCGCCTATTGTAAGCTCCTCGCAATTCAGCCCCTGGCTGCAAAGAGTGAGTAGTCGGCCCACCCAATAACAATAACAATAACAATAACAAAGAGTGATGCGGAATACACCGTGTTGTATTCTATTTATGTGAACCCCACCTGAGAAAACCCCTGTTTTGATGCGAAATGCTCCAGAAGTTGAACAAATTTGGTGCTCTCGAACAAAAGGTGTTGCAACAGTAATGTTCCAACGTCCGAATCCGGTATTCGAACTTTCGATGGCGCCGCACTCAGCCCGCTTCAAACAGTTTGATTTATTCGAATGGAGCCCGTGTGATGCGCCTTTTGAACCTGTGCGATACGGAAGTTATGGCCCGGTCCGGAACACCCGTATTGAACGTTTTCGTGTCACAGGTTTGACATAAAGGTCTGTATAACGTTACAATATAGATTTCCCCAGCACAATTCACTATAACTTGAAATAATTTTAATGCTCGGAGTAGTATCATATCTACTCTCCAAGCAGAGGTTTGGCTCTTGCTGTTATTTTATTGAGTTTTTGTCGGTTAAACTGACGTCAAGAAAACAAGACAAAATAGAAAGCATGGCAAAAATGCTTAAAATGCATGAAAAAGCAACTGCTTGGAAAGTATATTTTATCGGTCTTGGCCAACTTGTAAGGATGGTCTTGTCTGTGTGCTCTGCAGCCTTCCCATGATGCAGTGGGAACCCTACAGTACCTGGAGGAGCTGATGTCCCAGGTGCTGCTGCCACTCATCAACTCTGCATACTTCATAACGCAGCTGCAGAAAATCAGGTGCGTGCAGCTGCAGATGTATTAGATGTGGTGTTAGCATTAATTTGACAGGTGCATCGATTGACAGTACCAGGGAAGTTTGTCCACTAAAACTTTGAGGCAATTTTTTTGTTAAGGAAAGTGCCGAGAGAGTTTACCGTTGAGCAGTTAGCATGAAGCCTTCAATTGCTGTTGTGTTTGTGGTTCTAAAAAAAGCAGGATTGGTAGTTAGGGGTTATGTTTTTTCTTATTTTTTTCCCCCAGATTTCAGCCAAAGTGACCAAACAAATACAGTTTAGCAGTGTAGAACTCTAATGCTTTAGGTGCTGGTATTTTCAATATTTTTTTTTGTAATCATAGCATACATGTGTATTAAGCATATTGACTATCTGAACAGAAATATTTACTGCACATTCTTATCAACTGCTTTGAATCTTATCACTCAGATGTCAGTCGTTGCGTCAGCTTCTGACAACAGAAGTATTATAACACTTAGATATTGATAAGAAGCCTTTATTGGTAACATTTTGAGTGAGACATTTAGGTATTCTGGGAATTCCCCGGTTTAGCCAAAAAATCAATTATTAATGACATCATAATTACGTCATATTACGTCATAAAAATATAAGCCTTTCATCGCTGTGTGTAAATCAGCCCATGGTGTTGTATGACTGGCATTTTAATGGCCTGTTATGTGCCATCCTCGGGGTTGACGTACAACAGGCTATGAAAATGCCTGCCATATTACACCGTGTGCCGATTTACATGGAGCAACAAAAGGTGTTGTATGACCACAGATTTATGACTTTGGCGTACACTGCTGTCATATGTCCACCAATTTTTCCTTGTACAAATCGGGTCATAGATACCTTCACACTGTGATTCCATAGTTCCATAGAAGGTCCAATATAGCTCAAGTAGGGCTTAGCTAAAGCTGCCTGTGATGCTCTTTCATAGCTCTGTACAAACATCATTATTCTCATCATTGTCTGATAGCAACATTTTTGTCATCATTGTCTTCCCCCAGATGATATATTAAGTAGACATGGATTTAGAATAGATATCATTTTCCTTTTGACATATCCCTATGTTTCATTTTCATTCTTTGTAAATGTATACTACTGTATACCACTGTATACTGTATACCACTGTCTTACTTATGATTAGTTTTGGGCATGGTCTTTCAATAAAGTTATATATTATGTTTTATAACGTTACTTATGTGTTATATTTCTCTCTCTAAAGGACATTTTCGCCGACCTGCCAGCACTGTGGCACAGCTGGTCCCAGACAGGACAGCCCGGCGCTGCCCGACCTGGGGTGCAGGAAGGCTGTCAGCGGACAGCAGCCGTGGCTGTGTGTGCACGAACACTCCCCGTACAGCATGGTGATAGCAGTGTACAGACTAGCTGTACAGGCTGTCAGCTTACACAAGGGGCTGGCTGACAAGGTGGACTTCTCTTTCTGCAGTGCTGTCAACATATCAATCAATCAATCATTTGCAGACATCATAGTCTGATGCATAGCGACTACAGACTATACTTTGTATGAAATTCAATGTTCTTTCATGTGCACTCAAATCTGTGTGTGATATTTTCTTCAGATAATGGTTTAATAAAGCCATGTTGATTCAGTTTTGGATGACATATGGACTCGCATCAATTTTCAGCTGTTTTCAAACAAAGTTTTTAACCATACTGTAAATTATACATTAAGCAGCTGCAAAATGAACAAAAAGATATTGGAAAATGGATACTAATGTGACATAGAATGCCATAGTTAATTCCAAAGTCAAAGAAGATGTGAAATAAGAAAGATGAACAATCTATTATTCAGTATACAATACTTTGTGTGTTTAGTCATTTATTGGGGCTTTCTGAAACTTAGGTTTCATACTGAAGGCAACTTTTCTTTTATCCAAACATAATTTTTTCTCTTTGCGTGCTCGTATCAATTTTGAGGCTCCCAGAGGATGTCATCCATTTAATTGAATCAAAATATGGCCTAAGCAAAATTTTATGGTTTATGCTTTATTTTACAGGTATCCTCCCTGGTGACACACCAGCATGTTGTGGCCTTCCTGTCCAGCTGGCAGTCACAGTCAGACAGCGCCTCCTACTGGTTGAGGTTTGAACACCACCTGCTGTACCACATGGTCAAACTCTTCACACAACTGGTACTTCCACTACTCTTATCAAACACATCCTGAAAAGACTGCATATTCACATTACATCTTTACTTAGGCCTTGGATAAGATCTCTAGTACAGAGCAAAGTACCACAGTACACAGAAAACATACATATGAAGAAAATAGAGTACAAACTACAACAGGAAAGAGGGTATACATGGGGTGTTCTTGGCAATGCGTAATGGTTAGTTTAGGGGAACTGGTAATGCTTACTTAATGGTAAATCGACTTGTTATTGTGAAAGGTTTTGGGACGGTTTTGTAGTTTATTTGATTGTTTTGTTGTTTGTCTGGCAAAACAAGTCTGCAAACACTCCTGACACAACAAACTGCTACATGTTGTATGTCGTGACTTTTGGATTTCACAAAAGTTTTTAATATGACTTAACGATGACTGCAGGATAGCAAATAACATGCTTTCTTATGCTCTGATGTTCTGAAGCAGGTTTCTTTAAATCTAGCAATGCAATAATCATTGGCATCTTCAGTGAGCTAACTTTAAGCTTTATTGTTTTGCCTCACGATGTCTGTTTTGCGTAGTGATACAAACTGGTTAGAAGTGACATGCTGCAGGTCATAATGTTCATGCCTGATGACAAGAAAGACAAGATATTTAGGTGGTGGTTAGACATACCTGATGAGAAAGGTAGTGTGGATTCTTGTCTATCTTGACTGTGTAGCACGTGTTTGTTTCTTCTTCCCCAGGTACCCTCTGTCCCCTCATGTCATCCCCACACAGTCCTGTATCACCAGTCCGCACTGAACCTCCTCAGGAGACTGTTACCAGGAGACGAGCACTACATCCACGATCTCATGTCTACTGTCATCTTCCAGCCAAGCTTCTTCTTGTAAGCAGGATGTGAAACTTCAGTGTCTAAAGATTTCTGTTACAGTAGTCATGTCCCAAATCATATCCAGTTGCTTGAGTTTTTTGACATATCTTATTACCTGGATGTATCTGTATCTGTATCTATATAGCCGGGATAACCACCCTTCGGCGTAACACACCAGCTTCTGTATCTGTATCTATATAGCCGGTATAACCGCCCTTCGGTGTAACACACCAGCTTCTGTATCTGTATCTATATAGCCGGTATAACCACCCTTCGGCGTAACACACCAGCTTCTGTATCTGTATCTATATAGCCGGTATAACCACCCTTCGGCGTAACACACCAGCTTCTGTATCTGTATCTATATAGCCGGTATAACCACCCTTCGGCGTAACACACCAGCTTCTGTATCTGTATCTATATAGCCGGTATAACCGCCCTTCGGCGTAACACACCAGCTTTGCAGGCATGCGGTGCGGCAGCAGCTGGTTATATTACACTGAACGTCTAATCGATGTATTTCTGTAATGAATGAATTTGAATCACACAAACTGCTTTTGTCAAGGGGGATTTTGATCACAAACTATCTATGTCATTGCACATGTCTGTGAATAATAGAATGCGTTGAACTACTCATACATACCCCAAGCTTGTCTTGCAAGTTTTCACTTTTGTGAATTGTAGTTTTCCACAGAGTAATAAAATGTTTTTATTTAAAACATGGATGAAATCTCAAGTGGAGACTAGCAATGAAGACTGGTACATCCAATATTTGATATGTTATCATTTTCATTTTATTTTTGTCTATTGTTTATAGTAGACTGGACTAATTTCTCACCTATCCGACATCTATTGCACCACAGTCATCCCTCAGTAAGACCAAGCAGGCTGAATAAAAGTTCTCAAACTTGAACTATGCGGCTCCAGATGTCTTTCTGTGGGATGACTGCAGTGCGATAGATGTCAGTTAGCTGAGGAACGAGTCCAATCTACTACTACATATATTTTTTTCTCTGTTGCTTATCTTGAAATACATAAACTAGCCAATTCCATAATGTTTTTGCCCCGTGTATGTTAAACCCAGGGAGAGCAGACTTGGTGACCCGGAGGCAGCCGACCTGTCGGACATGTTACAGCTGTCTGGCGATGCTGTTCCCACCCAGATCGGCAGCGCCGCCCAGCTGTCCCCCCACCCCAGCCGCGGCACGCTGCTGCAGGAAGCCTACTCCAGGCTGCCCGCTGTCAGGGCCACGTACCTACAGGTCCTACAGGGATTCAGACTGGACGCAGACAAGTCAAGGTAAAAGTTGAAGCTCAGGGAAACACATGAGAAAAACATTCAGCAGAAGTGGAGATATCTCCTGTGTGTATCCTCCCATTTTTCCCTAGTCAGGGGTTTCTGATGTCTGCTTTACAGGACATACATGTCATGTAACGCTAGTTCACCTTTGTCCGCAGGGTGACCTACCGGTTTTCCGTTGTTCTTAAAAATAATGGGCTATTTAGGGATATCACCTCAAAGGACGGTGGTTTCAAATTATATTTAAAATATCTGACACTGGTACTGGATTTAGAATATTACATTTTGAAACCCCTGTCTGTCGAATTGATATCCTTAGATACTCTGTCTGTAAAGAAAACAACGGGTATAGATTATCCCACGGATAAAGGTGAACCAGCGTTACATGTATAGCTGGCAGATTTCCAAAGGCAACTGTCAAAGTGCTGTTTGTTTCTGTAAAATAGGTAATCCTATAAAGGTAGTCCCATAGCCTCCTTGTGACCGCAGGGGCAATGGGATGTTCTCCTCTGTGTCCAGTGCACAGTATTGGAAGGCTGCTTTATACGATTTACATTTTTTCTTGTTAGCTGTACTTCTACTGAATTGTTCTGCCAGTTCATTTTAATAATGCTGATGAAGAGTGATGGATGTCAGTCAAAATGAGTGGAAGTAAATCTCCTTCTGTTGTAGAGATTGAACTGTTGTTTTGAATATTGTTTACCTGGATGTCTAATCTTCATAAACGGATATACCGTATGGTCGAAAACTTTTTTTTTAGAAAGGTACGAACAAAAATGGATTAGCGTGCTGATTTAAGTGTGTGGATGTCATATAATGATAGTATGTAATTGAATCAACATGGCCTTAACGTCACAGTTGAAACTGTACTTGAAGAAAGAAAGTAACTTGAGCAAACATACACTGAGTTCCATCTGTATATGAATTAAATCACAGCAGGGTTTCATTTTGTGGTAGGGAGAAAATGGAGTGTTTGCGATGGTTTTGAGTTTGTGGTAATTTAGCGGTCACAAAAACCGCGAACGTAGAACCACCATGAATATTTCTGCATTAAACCATTCCCTCCCCCACAGAAATCGTGCCCTGAGACGTCCACACCAGATCCAGTCCCTCCTGTTACCGGTTTGTACCGGTCCCCTCCTGCCCACAGACTGGGTGTTCCTGCCACTGGTACAGCTGCACAGCATGGCCAACAGTCTGTAGGTTCAATATTTCAACACCAGCTTTTGGCTAGCAATGCAAGACATAAGTCAACCACACACATCCAATACATATAGTATACAACATGGTATATTCCATATCACCCAGGGTGCCAGCCCGATAGTGGGTAGGATCACCGGACAGCTGAAGGTAGGAGGGTGATCTGATTCGCAGGAGGGCTCAGGGACCAAGGGTGATGGGTAATTCACTATGTAATGTCATTCTGTTATTGTCATACACATCGGAGAAAACACTTGTTTCAATGCAAAATGGACCAGAAGTTCAGAAAATTCTATGTCCTTAAAGTGTAACAACAGCAATTCTTAATTCCTAATCAGGTATTCTAGCTTGAGTCATCTGATGACAATTAATGTTGACTTGCAAAATCTGATATTTGTTTCAGTAGCCTGTATCAGCTTAATTAACGATCACAACATGATGTTGAAAATAGGTAAATTTTTATGATTACATTGAATATTCAATAACTATATTGTTAACGCTCAGTCTAAATAATATGTATCCTGTTCAGGACCTTATTCATTTACGTGTAATTCTAAACATAGCATTTTTTTCTTGTCATAATGGTACTTTTGATTTGATTTCAGTGAGTCTAGAGGATACCCAGTGGAGAGTGTACCAGCAGATGTCGTCGCCACGGTAACCAACAGCCTGAGACTGGTCCTGATGCTGGAGACGTGGCGCCCAGAAACCCTCACGGCTCTGACGGCGGCCGCCAAGCTGACCAGGCTCATGTGTGTGTTCCTTACAGGTGGGTGGGGACTGGGGACCTCTGTGCATTTCTTATGGATATGAGGGGTTGTGTTTTCTACTCTTGACTGTGTGTTTCTCAAAACTAGTAGAAGTTTGGTACTTCTCTTCTGTTTGTATCTCTGCTGGATGTTAAAAAAACTGAAGCAATCATGACACTAAGTAAAAGTGGTTGCTTGGCCACTATAACTGTAGGGAAACTGCCGGCCATTTGCCATGCAAACTGATGGTGGTGGAAGGTAGTACTGGGTCTAAAACTTCAAGATTTTTTTCTAGTCAAATGTTTAGAAATACTGGCAGTTTTGAGGTGGATTTGACAGGGTAGGGTTTTTACTTTCTGAGTTTTTGTAGTTATCAGGGGATATAAAGTTGGGACTTTTTTGTCCTAGCTCAAGGGTCTTTCCACTGGGTAGTGTAGCGGTCAAGAGGATAAAGATTGTTTTGGCCATCCCAGAAGTTTCCACCATTAGATTCTTGGTGACAGTTGTTTTTATTTGGACAGCTAAGATGACGGGCTTTCATATGAGGGTACATGTGTATGTTTGTGTGCCAGTAACATCAGAAAGTTGACTTATTAACAAATGCTTTCTTCTCTTTTTTCTGTTATTATTTACTGATAGGAAACCATTGTTAGGAGTCTATATGTTGAATGACCAGCATCTGTTGGTCAGATTCTGACCTGTCTAAATGTCCCACTGTAGGAAATGAGTTGTTCCTGGACAGCTCAGTGCACCACATCCTGTCTGCACTGCTGAGGCACTACACCCAGCCGGGGCTGCTGGCAGGACTGGACTTCAACATGCCCATCCCTGGGATCACATCCTTCTATGACCTGTAAGTACAAGTTATGTAATCCCTCCTTCATCACTCAGAATCATGAGCCTTGCACTTTTGAGGCCAGTATCTCGATCTGTATCCCTCCATTCACTTAAGTGGGTATCTCATTGGGCCACACCTGTTTGCATCAGACATTTGCTATCCGCCACTTTGTTGCCAACAATTGCCATTGGTTGCCTGAAATGGTGATTTTTTTTTAGATGGAAAAAAAAATGCAAATGTTGTGAATGGGCATGAACTAGACGTGAACTAGTGGCCAATGGGTGGAAAAATGTATCAATCTTAATCTCATTGGTTTTTGATTCAATGGCAACACTACAATTTCCTATAAAGTTATTTTGTGTCTAATTTGGGGCAAAAATTGAGGATGTGAACTTCCTGGTGCAGCCATTTTGTTTGTGGAGGCCACACATTTTACCCATGTGTTGCACGTGATAGGACCACAAGGGAAAATTTACGAAAAAATTTGCACAAAGTTGACGCAAAAGGCGCGGCCTAGGGAGATACGCGTCCAACCTTGGAATTTTTTCAATCTTTGCAAACATGTTTGAACCAAGATGTCTTTTGGTTTTTCACTATGAATGTTTGCCACCCATCTGCAGCTACAAGGGCCTGTTGGCCCAGTACGAGGCCACGTCTTTCGGAGACCCCCTGTTTGCCAGTTTTGTGCTGTTGCCGCTACAGCAGAGGTTTGGGGTGGGCTTCAAGAAGCTGCTGTTGAGTGAGCATGATGCTGTTTTCAGGACGTTCCCTCTACAGTTCCAAGAGGTAAATAGAAAATATTTGTTCATGATGATATTTGTATTGCATATCTGCTAAACTGCCTCATTCAGTTTGCACTAGCTGCATATCCAGACAGATTTATTTGAGCCCCTCACACCAGGAACGATACCTACTCTTTTCAATAAGTGTGGTGGGTTCTTTAACGTGCTTAAGGTTTTGCTTTCCTTAAACACGTGACCTCCATTTAACATCCTATCCAAGGGACACTCTGCAACCTAACCTCATCTTCACCTGAGTGAAGTGTGGAAGTTGGTGCTTAGTGTGTTTCTAACATTGGAGTGTGTTAGGGCTTTAGACTTGATTCACACAAGGAACATTTCTGTTCGTATAACAATCATTGTGTACTATGGCGTACGTCTTTGTTATACAACACCATTTTCACTTTGTGTGAATCAACCTCCTTATGAGCTATTTTATGATCCAGGTCTGAGATTCTTTGTGTGAATGTACATTTGTAAACCTGGCTTTCTAGTAGCCTGACTAAAATTGCGCTCCTAGCAACTGACCCTACCTAGGGGAGGGAGAGATAGTGTAAACACAGGCTTGCTTCCAACTGTGTGTTTCTTCACACACAGGTTGTACCCCAGGTCATCGTATGTCCTTGTCTTTGGAATTTTGCCTCTGTGAATCGGGCCTAATTGACACCTATTGATGTGTTTCCCCAGCTTGTTGTACCAGTAGAGAACTACCTGGAGCCCCAGGAGACTGACCAGGAGCTCTTACAGATGTACCTGGGGGTGTTGTTATCAGGGACAGTCAGGCAGCAGTGGGCTCCCTTCTTCTACCTCGTCATGGTCAAACACATCACAGGCTACATCTTTGGTCATCAATCTGGTCAGGTAGGTATTTGTTTGTTTGTTTGTGTTGTGTACTCAGTAAATTGCCTTATGGCATGGCACACCAGGTTTGTAGTGAACCGTATAAGCTGCACATCCAGACAGATTTGATTGGTCTGCTCACAACGGGAACTGGACCCAATCTTTTTGATAAGTCTGGTAACCTAGGTTGCTTTGTTTGCTCGAGGTGTGGCTATCCTCAAACACGGGACATTCAATTAACGTCTGTCCAAATATCCAAATATCACAATGTCGTGTCAGAGATTCGAACCCAGTACCCCTGGGTCCTGGGCCAAACACCCTAACCATTACACGAACACAATGCCTGATGTCCTAATCATTGAAATTGATTCACCTTTAGCTTGTCACCTTGTAATGAAGTTGTATGATGTTTGTCAAGGCTTCATGTACTTAGATTTGGCATCATTGCATTCTTTTTACTTTGGTCTCAACCACACTCTAAAGTTAAAGTTGCTTTGTTTACAGCACGAGTTAGCACTCTATTTTGTCATTATGCACAGATATGAGTAGATTACCTTTGCTATATACGTATCACGTTAACCATACTGTTATGTACAGGATACTGCAAGAAGAAGTCTTCTAAGACAAGTGATGTCATCAAGAAATGAGGTAAAACCATTCTTGATTGTTTTATTCCTGCCACCAGGTCATCAAGTTACTGTAAATGCATTTAAGTTTGCGGGGATTTAATTTCGCGGTAGCGGAAAAGTGGACTTTTCGCGGTGGTTTTAATTTCGCGGTAGCACCATGCACTGTAGTCTCTTACTGTTATAGAAAAATATTTGCGGTGGTTTTAACTTCGCGGTGAAGCGGCCGCCGCGAAAACCGCGAACATTAATCCACCGCGAACATTTCTGCATTTACAGTAATTGGTGCTAATGACAGGGAACAATGTACAATGTACATGTAGCTGGTTTGAAAGCTTGGACCATAGCTCAATGAAAAACATCCTTGTGAGAAGCTGAAATTTTAATTTAAAACAAACATTATGAAATCAGTGTTTGTGTGTAATTTACAATCATTCTGCACCTTTTGCTTCTGGAACGTTTCTGCCAGTCACGGTATACGTACCATGTTTCATCACTGACAGTGGAAATTAAACTTGATTACGGGAATTTTTTTAAGAACTGGCAGCATGATTTGTAAGATTCAATAACATCAGAAGGGTGAATTGGCTAATGCAGCACCACTGACATTGAATTTTGCTCAATGTTCGTTGACTCAATACTACATGATTGTATAGAATAGAGTAGCCGACTGCTGCCTACCGTGTCAGGGATCCCAGCAGCATTATCAAACAATGGATAGTGAGTGAGTGTATGATGGTGCACTTAATTTCAAGTCTTTTTGGCTACTGAGACACTACTGACATTGATAATGGCTATTTATAACTCAGTTGAACACCTTCTTTCCAGACCCTGAAGCACCATCTCCTTCACTACCATAAAGTCAACCTGGAGGCTCCACCTTTGGGATTCGACCTTCACTGTCAGCTGCCGCCAGACAGACTAAGACTGATACAGGATGTAGGAGATCTGTAACATTAGCTGCATCGACTTTAACTTATCATTTTAGACTACGAATATCTAATTTAGTCCCAACTTGAGAGATAAGTCCTTACGTTTGTGGATCATTGGCATGGTATAGCACACCAACAAATTGAATCAAGAATATATGTTTGTGGCCTAACAATGGAATCATGTACTAGTGACCTACTGAGCAACATTTGTAAAGATAGCAATACGGAATTATCTTATTTCTGTGATATGTCTTTTGCGTCTTTTTCTTCTGCTGTCAATTTATGTGTTATAAGAATACAATGTACTTTACCAACCAACCCAATGTGTCAGTGACTTAATGGACAAGGCCTTCAGGCCTTTAACACATATCATCAGAGTCATCTCATCTTTGCCTTTTTCTTGTTTTTTACCGTTTGGACCCCACAGACCAGTTTTCTCCACCCTTTTCCTCCACCATCTATTTTTCTGTGTTTCACTTACTAAGTAGTGTCATGCCTGTCCATCCCTGCTATCATCCTTCCATGTTTTCTGTTCCCTACCCCTTTCTTCTTCCCTGGACGGTTCCTTGCATGATAGTTTTGGCTAGTCCCGATGACCTTGACAAGTAGCCGTACCACTGAAGTTTTCTTTTCTTTACCGTTAGTTACTTTTACCCAATCTGCATCTTAGACTTTATTTTCCTGTGTTCTTCTATTGCCCATTTTCATGTATGAAAGACTAGAATTACTATCACTTTTCTGTTAAGCCAGTTGTATATACAATTAATACACAAACAACACATTGAGGCACATCAGACACTTTTATTGACACCTGTCCGGGCGACACAGTCAACAACATCCCCACATGGCCCCTTACCCTCTAAGTACATCTGCTATAGTTTTCACCATAGCTTCACCTGTACATATACTGTGTGCCAATTCCAACTATTATACGGATACTTAAAAACTGGTGTGAAGGAATCAACCGGTTTAAGCTGAGAAGAACTCTGCCTGTTGGATTAATGTACATTAAGAACTAAAGTAACACTTTCATTGTTTCACATCCCTCGGGAGCCCATTGCACACTGATTGGCCAAACTAAAGTACATTTAATGACTAGTAAGAAACCATCCTTCTTCTTTAAAGTAGACATTACGGACTTAAGCTTGTGACGTACTATCTAACAACACCGATGTAAGCCACATACAGTATACTTGTGGCAAGGCAACAAAGAAGTGAACTTTTTAAGTCTTGCCCAATGATCCTCACCATCATTCCGAATCTTTCCGAACCCATAGGTCACCAGAATAACCATATTCTTAAATCTGTTACATTTCGGGATTTAGAGTGATCTTTTAAGTCCATCCTTTTTTCCCATTGCTGTATTTATACTGACTTAGCTAAAAAAGAAAAGAAAGGAAAAAGAACTAAAACCTTGACAGCTTTGTCATCATCAATACTCGATTGATCTATAGACCAGTCGTAAACTTTGTAATTTCTAGTCTAGCCTTACTACTGATTTCCATACGTGGAAAAGTCTACAAACCCTATCTAGCTGCTACTATGACTCAAATTCTGAGTGGATTGAAAAATAGTTAATGCAATGGTATAATCAATTCATCGATAAGTACAATTACATTACAACACTACAGATTCTCATCTTATGCGCCCTATACATTTTTTGGTGTTACATTTCAAGAAAAATAGATTTAGTCTTTCTTATTGGCTGTATAAATGTAGGAAAAGTATGGTAGAGAAATTGCTCATAGCTATATATAATTACAAGTACTTTTCCTATAGCAGAGATTGGGAGCAGGTAGTCAAGAAGTCGCGTAACTGAAACTACCGGAGATCTCACACCAAGGTTGTGTCATCTGGAGATCTCTCATAGAGGTTTCGTCATGTGGTGCTCTCACACGGAAGTTCCATCATCTGGTGTGGCTTGCACCTGGAGGGAAGATATTACAAGGTTTGCATGTTGCAAAATGTAACAATCATATAAACTAGCGATAGTGTAAACACAAATCAATTCAGCACAACCTACACTGTGCATGTAAATGTAAATGTGAAAGAGGTTTAGGTTATTGTTATGAATTATGATTGTGTTTGACTGACATGACTCTAGCTTGGTAGCCAATAACATTGGAATTCCTATTTCACAGAAAAACTATTTCAAGGACAAATATCTTCACATGTCATGAAATCATTATATGAAGTGTATGTTTCTTTGAAATGATAAGTCAGACTTTGTATTCATTAACAATGTGAAAGATAATGCCCTTCAAATTTGAAAATTTGGAGATGATGAGTGAGTGAAAGCCATCCTTCCAACAGCCAGTATTCCTGATTGATTTGATTATATGGATGACATCTTCTGATGCAAGCTCGAGCTCGTGAAGAAGAAAAAATTAGCCCCCCAAAAGTTGCCTCCATTATGGAATGTAAGTGGTTAGGAATGTTAAACAACTGAATTAACACAAGATTAAAACAACAAATTCGTCATTTTTGTTCCTCGACTTCAGAATTGCCTTTGAATTGCAACTTACAGTACGGTTGAAATCTTTATTTTGGAAAAGGACAAAAAGTGATGTGCGCAGATGTCATCGATAAAATCAAACAAACGAAAGGCATGACTTGAGGTTTCTGGTTTTCCTCTAAATTGAGGTGACAAATATGGCTATTGTTTCTTTATGTAGCTGGAATGTATTGCATTGAAAAACAAACAAAGTAACAGGAGTAGTAGTAGTAGTAGTAGAGGTTGTATAAAAACACACCAGGACAAGGAACTTTTAAAAATAAATTAACATTGATTTACCATGGCATTCATTGCCTCCCTCTTAATGATTTTGCCAACAACTTTAAGTTTTAACCAACAAAGTGTGGACACAGATTTATGGCAATATTAGGGATGTTTAGCTCATGCACAACTCACAACACATACAGGGGGAGTGTTAGTAGGAAAGGGGGGGGGGTGCATTGGCTTAGGGTGCAAGAACATCACTCGACACTTGGAACATAGGAACAAGTACCTCTTGTAAGGCGTCTGCCAAATCTTTTTCTATTTGTGACTGATTGAGAGACTGTGGTGCTTCCACTACATCTGACTGATCTGTGCTCCCCTACAAATTAGAACCGGCAGCCGCAATTATTCTCAGCATTCAGCTTTCACAAGTTTTTCAACTGGATGTTTCCTTTGTACATGTAGTTGAATTTTACCTGGTATCCATTCTATGCTAGCTCTGTTTGATCCTCCAAATGCTTCCCTGCTGAGAGTCTGGCCCCCGAGAGAAACAACATTTAAACTTGACTGTGTAAAAGATACAAGAGAGCTTCGATTGGGTCAAACAGTCATCATTATGGTAACAGTTCAAACTGGCATTTGGAACCTCAATAACTGTTACAATGCGTGAAGAACTCGTTGTAATAACTGAAATATGGAGTGCCGTAAGGACCAAACGGGTTTACAGTATGTTATCCTGTGCCAGACTGTACAGCAGGGAAGCAATCGGTGGAGCAGACCAAAGCTAGACTCGGACGGATACCAGGATAGTAAAATGGTCTGGTCTCTGGTGAAAGCCAAATGTTCAAAGTTGGGACACACACAACACTACTGTAGAGCAATCACTACTAGTACTACTAGACTAAGTGTGTAAGTGCAGGTGTGGCAATGTAGGTGTAACATGGAAACTATGGCAAAGGCTTTGAGTGGAAGCAACAGCAGATAGCCATAATAAATGTTACCTTGAGATTCATTCTTACAGATGTCAACAACAAACAGCTGGATAAAGCCTTTTTTGCTAAATAGTTTTATGTAAACAAGAGGGCCAAAATATTTTTCATTATATCATATTTGAGTACTTTCAAGATCTATCAAGACATTTAAAGTTGGGTGGAGGCAAAAGTGAAAAAGGGCAAATATCATGTTTGGTTTATCCAGCTCCTTGTTCTATCATTGAGGAATTGATGCAGAGGCAATCAATGACAGAAACTGTTGAGGAAACACAATCCACACAAAGGCAAGCCAAGTTTGGCAACTGCTCAATGAGAAAACTCAAGAAATACAAGAAGAAACTCACCTTTTCCTCAGAATTCCCCTGTGGAACACGAAAGGACAGAAAGACTTAAATTTTTGACCAACAACAAAAAGAAGACAAAGGAAATACAATACAGGACAAAAAAAAGACAAAATAGCAGGAACATAATCACAATACACACAATAGTAGGAATATATACACAATATAGTATAGTTTTAACCTAACATTTAGAAAATCTTACCTGTAGCTTTTTGACATTTTCCCTTTCCTTTTTGAGTTGATCCTCTGCTGTCTTGAGCAGGGATTGAAGTTTGGTGGCGGCCGACCCTAGCTCCTTACACAACTTCTTCTCCTTCTCAAGACGTGCCTGAAGACACAGAAACCAACGGGGTTACATTTCTTCCAACATCCTTAGGATTTACCACAGGGCTCTAGCCAGCTCAAAATTTTTTCAGTCAGCCAATTCCCATTGTCGCGAAAACCGCAAAAATTAAGTTAGCGAAACGGAACTGAGACCTTGAAAAACAGGTTTTTAATGAGATTATCGTATGCAAAAGGACGTCGACACACTAAGTCAACAATCATAACAATAGTTCCGACTGTGGACAGCGTCACCAAGCCGCCTGTAGCTTCCACCAAGAATTTTTTTCCGTCAAGGTCGACGGATTGGTTTAAATTTAAATTTTCTGTCACACGCAGCAAATTTCTGTCAATTGACGGAAAAACGGACGCTGGCTAGAGCCCTGATTTACCACCTCGTAAGTATTACAGTGTATACATCTATGTATACTAATGTAGACATTAAACCAAGATGGACATTTTTTTTACTCTCAGAGTCTCAGTACATTATAATGTCTCAGAATCAACACGTAACGGCCGAAAATACAAATTTGAACTACATAAACCGTTTTCTACACATGAAAGATTTTGCTCACACTCTGTCAATATCATTATGCATGTCCGTAAATGATAGAACCCGTGCTAACAAGATTCCTTAAACCCGGAACATGCAGGTGTTTGAGTACCTCAGACAAACTTACAGTGGGTAAGTAGAAAATGAGCTGATTTTTTTGGTACTTAAAGCAAGGGGGTATTTGAATAAACACCGACATTGCATAGCAATATCTGTTAATGTCTGTCCACCTATGTGCGGGCGCTTGGCGGCCCGGCAAAAGTGAATATCTTCAAGATGCTGGGCCCCATGACACTACTTGGGTTCAAGAAATGTCATTCGAAACTGTACTGCTATCTATGGACATGTGTGATGACATACACTGTCGGTGAACAAAACCACCCCTACGACAAAAGTACTTTTGCATGGAACACCCTCCGATTTAATTTGGGAATTCCATTATTATTTGGGAGTGACCTCCCAGATCTCAGCAACCGTACACCCAGATGGGCTTATATCGTAAGCTGTAAGTATAAATGATGTAAGAAATACGTAGCAGCCAATAACGACCCCCTGGGAATTAATCTAAATTGGCATAACTGTACATAATTATGCATAAATATGCATAATTATGCATAACTTTTGAGGGTTATGCATAAGTTTCAAATGTTTATAATTATCCATAAGGTTCCAAGGGTTATGCATAACTATGCTTGTTCAAAGGGTTATGCATAAGGGTTCTGATGATTATGCATAATTCTTGGAACCTTATGCATAATTATGGATAACCATTAGAAACTTATGCATAATTATGCATAACCCTCAAAAGTTATGCATTATTATGCATAATTATGTACAGTTATGCCAATTTAGATTAATCCCCAGGGGGTCGTTATTGGCTGCTACGTATTTCTTACATCATTTATACTTACTGCTTACGATATCAGCCCATCTGGGTGTACGGTTGCTGAGATCTGGGAGGTCACTCCCAAATAATAATGGAATTCTCAAATCAAATCGGAGGGTGTTATGGTTAAAATTCATCATTTACTGACTCCCATACCTTGAGTGCAGCGATCTCCTCATCCCTTTTGCTGAGATCCTCCTCCGTGGGACCTGCGGGCCCGTTCTCCGCCTGACCACTCCCTGCAGCAGCCTGCAGGGTCTGCAGCTCCTGCTGCAGCTTGTCCCTCTCCTCCTGCAGCCCCTTGAGCTGGTCCTGCAGGCGCCCCTGCTCCTCCGAACCCTGCTGGCTCTCAGACTTCACCTGCTGTACGGCTTCCTGCATTGCACGGACCTCTCCTCTGGCCTGGGGGGAGGGTGACTTGTCAGCCAGTAACCACAACTTATAAAGATATGCTCTTCAACCCTTTCATGTGTTTTTGTAATATCATACTGTATGGATACCAATTAAAGTTTTTCATGATAGAATCTCTTCATTTTTAAAATGTATGGCTCGATGTTACCTGTAATTAAATCAAGCAATCTCAGCCTGAATGGTGGAATTCAAAGTGCCTGCTAAGGTGTCACAAAAGTTAGGTTACAAAAATAATTTCAGGGTGATATCTTTGTGTCCTTTAATATCCTATCAACAGCCAGCCTTCTTCAGGTGATCAACCCTCATTAATGCTGAAATATTCAAGATAAAGGATGAGTCTATTGGTATAAGTAATACATATGAGGGGCTAGCAAGTATTATTGTTTTACAAACCACACATCCTGTAAGTCACCACAAGTGGATTTCTACAAAAAGGACGTTGACAACATCTCCTTGGACGTTGACAACATCTCCTTGGACAATTCCTACTTGCTCAAATTCAAAAGAGTACTACATGAACAAACTTGTTAACATGAAAACTCACTTGTTCGAGGTCTTCGTTTGCTAACCTCAGCTTCTCCTGCCACTTCTGTTCCTCAGACTCCACACTGCTCTGCAGTCTGTTCAGGATGGACTCCTGGAAACAGACGTCAGAGTTGTACATGCATTCATGTCCCATTGGGCAATACATTCCGTAGATCATCCTGCCTTCCCAAATGATATTTGGTAGCATGCACTTCAAGTGATTAGTGGCCCTTCCTCTGGACCAACAAACCATGACTTCCAATCCGGGCTGCATCGCTCATCCGACATGCTATCTACAGCCCATTCCATCAGCCCTTTATCAGTCAAGACCTTACAAATGACTATGCTGGCAAAAATACTGCATAATGTACATGCAAGGCCTTCTTTTGATCGAGCAAACATTTTTCGATTTGATATTGTGAAATTCAAAACAGACTTCCTCAATTTCACACTCAGTTGACAAAAAAGGCTTTTTCAGTTGATACGAATGCGTAGTTCACATAATACTTCTTTCTTTAGTTTACAAATATTACACTTCAGATTGTATGATATACATTTTTGTATATTCTGTATAATCAAAATATGATGCTTGAAATACTAGTTCAGTTTTACAGTTTAACTGTATTTGAAGGATCACTTTAAAATTCTTTTAAAAAGACAACCAGTCCTGTCCCGACTGATGCTATTTTTTGGGGGGACATCAATCGGAAACATTACGATTTATAACAACTTTTTTCCTAAGCCTAACATGAGCAGTTTTCTTGATATGTTCTTGATGACTTACTGTGTCTGCCAGGACTGTCTTGTATTTCTCACATTCCTCCTGCAGTTCCTTCTCCCTCTCTGCTGCCTCAGCAACCTGGGCCTCCACACCTTCATCCTGGGGAAATACAAGACCTAGTGTTAGGAATTCTCAAAAGGAAAATGACAAAGGATGTTAGGGTCTCAGACCGGAGTTTCTCGGAGGTTGACGGACAGCCTCAGGCCGAAGGGCTACAGTTCCACTAGGTAGGACGCGAAACTTAATCAATATGGTGGAAAGCCGTTTACTGCCTCTTTCCGACAAACCTATACGTATCATTTGTTGCCTCTTTATTTTGGGTAGAATATGTAGTAAAATTTTAATTTTGGACCCGAAAACTATCATTATTTAACATTTTTTTTATTGAAGCTGCTTGGAAAAAACGAATTTTCCCAGGATAACGGCCTACGTGGTAGACAAGCTAAAGTCTTCATGTTTTTGAAAAACGAAAATAAAAAAATTCCATGTGATACCTTTTTTGCAATCTCCGATGACGAAACTGTACAATGTCGTAAAATATGGATTGGTATCGAACATCCGTATTGACCATTACCCTGGCCCAGGTATGACATATAAATGTTAATAAGGCGTACACAGGACCAAATGTAGGTTCCCAAACTGCCCCTCCCAGCGACTTACCTTAGATGTCTGTGTAGGCACTTCGGCAGACTGTTTGGCAGCTGTCTGCAGCTCCTCTAGCCTGGAAAGCGCAGCCTTCTCGAAGCTGGTGAGCCAGACCTGGTACTCCAGGGAGGCGTCCATGGAGATGTCTGGGAAGATTCTCTGCAGGGCTTCTCTAGCCTGACTCCTGTCCTTGTCTGACGTGGCCGTGTCATCCTGGGGGGACGGAAGAAAACACCACTTTGTTAGACAAGTTGGTACACTCCGTAAATAGTTTCATGAGGTTGGTACATCACTGAATAAAGAGACTCTTTTACACAACCAATGCTGTATTCCCACTGACGTTCCGGTGACTGTCTGTCACCTTCTTCGGGGCAATTCTGACTGGTTCACATTGTACTGCATGTTACATCATTTCACCGTTTAACCATTTCACAGCTGTTATGGATGTTTTACACTCCTTTGCGGTTGGGACCGCATTGTAAATTTTTTTCATAAAGCTGTCTGTACATATGTAAATACTTTACGTTTTGTGACCGCATCTGAACTGTGAGCAGCGACACCTGTCATGCAGTACAATGTAAACCAGTCAGAATTGCCCTGAAGAAGGTGACAGACGGTCACCGAAACGCTGGTGACAATAAAGCATTGGTTGTGTAAAAAGACTCTCTATGCACAGTACCTACAGTGCATAGAGAAAATGGTCCGAGTCCAGAACAAGGTCCTGTCCACACTCTATAAAATCTTTCCAATCAATTTGCTTTAAAGGGTCAACTGTGGTTTTCTTAGGACCTATTTTTACTCTACAAAATCCATACAAAGCTATCAGCACGCTGATGCCATAAGATTCACTTGCTGTGGGCAAAAAAAGTATGTCAGACTGATTGCCAACGGCCAGACCCCAGACAAATCATTCCTCTATCAAGCCCTACATGTACATCTAATCAGTGACCTAGAAAACCACAATTGGCCCTCGAAGCAAATTGATTGGCACTGATTTTACCAAGTGTGAACAGGGCCTAAGTCGCATGAACCACAGCCTATATGTAAGCTGTGCATAGATCTTTTGGTTAGATGAAAATCAAATGGAGGCCAACAGGCTACGATTGGTCTCCCTGAGGACAAAGACGACAAGTGTGGCCTTGTTCTGTAAGAAATAGTCCTAGTGATCTATTGGTCCTTGCTAGACAATGTCCAGAGAAGGGGTCGCAATGTAACACTTCGGAGACCAGTCTTTCTATGAAACGAAATCAAAAAGGAGCTTAGTACTACAAAACAAAGTAGCTGGAAAACAAAAAAATATCTAATGGCATGTAAGTGTTAATATCTATGCATAAATAGGAAAATAATAATAGAAATGTGGGCCAGAAATGGGGCTTAGGTCATGAATGGAATGTTATAAAACATACAGAACATAAATATAGAACAAAAAGATTTAAAAAAGAGACAAATTCTACCACTTCTCTAATGCAGGGCACTTTCATGTTGAATGCCTGAGAACGCTATAACTACCTAGAAGAGTCCTCTATGGTATCAAGGTACATCTACAATACGATTGTCTTTCAATGACTTTAAATGAATGACGTACATTTTGTATTTCAATTTTTTTTCCAGATTCATCTTGTCAATTGTGTCCATATTTTTTGTTATCATATGTACATTTACGTTGTATGTTTTTATTTGCATTCAATATTGTAATAACAGGACTTTTGTACAATCATGGAAAATGAATGGAATGAAGTGTACGATTTTGACTTGCATGCAAAAAAAATCAAAAATTAGCAATGTTCACAAATCAGGTGATTCCAAAAAGGAAAAAAAAAGAAAAAAAAAAGTTACAAGAAGAACCCAATGTCTAAGATACCTTGGCACTGGTAACTTTCTCTTTGTCAGCGAGAGATTTTTCGGCAGCGTTTAGAGCATCCATTGCTTTCCAGTTTTTCTCGCGCAGATCCTTGTGTCGGAGAGAACGAACCAATCAAGTTAAAACGGTAAAAACAGACGGAGGACCATGCAAACACATAAGATCACTGGTACAGTATTTCTTCAAAGTTTTGCTACGTAACAATGATATTCAACAATAAAGTTACAAAAATGCCTGGCCTGAAAGTCGTCACCATGTATTGTCCTAGTCTAAGAGTTATTTTTGATACATTGAATTCATTTTGTTTTGCAGTGTTTTTTTTATACAGCAGGAGGGAAAAGGTTTTTGCTGTGTTTTACATGTTTACATGCATTTGAAACAATTTTGTAGCACAGTAGCAATACAACGTGAAAATGAACAATTTGCAGCATCGTGAATTCACAATGTAGAGTTCACTACGAAAGCCATGAAAATAAAACCACTGCCTTAATTTCAACATTTGCAGTAGATGGCAATATATTAAGGACACCACTGAGTGTGCAAAAACAACTAATGACTCAGTGCTACACATTACTAATGTTTGCTCGGTCCAGGCCACATACTGACTACATTTATGTAAGGACACCACTGTACAAAAACAGCTAATGACTCCCTAACCCCTAGTGCTAAACATTATTAACGTTTGCTTGGTCCAGACCGCATACTGACCAAATTAATGTAAGGACACCACTGTAGAAAAACAGCTAATGACTCCCTAACCCTCAGTGCTAAACATTATTAACGTTTGCTTAGTCCAGACCACATACTGACCAAATTAATGTAAGGACACCACTGTAGAAAAACAGCTAATGACCCTCTAACCCCTAGTGCTAAACATTATTAATGTTTGCTCGGTCCAGGCCACATACTGACTACATTTATGTAAGGACACCACTGTAGAAAAACAGCTAATGACTCTCTAACCCCCAGTGGTACACATTATTAACGTTTGACCTGCTCCAGGCCACATACTGACCACAATTATCTCCTAAATAGGGAGGCTTAATTGCATTTTCTGAGGCAATTACTGGAGGACATCACGTTAATTTCTACAAATTACTCTCTTCCATGGAGGGTTCTCACCAAATTTTTTGGCAGCATAGGGGGCATCTAAGTGTGGCAAAACAACGTGGCAAGCAAAGCAGGCAGGGGGTCTTGGGGTAACCCCTTAAAATTTTCAAATTTGCAACCCTCAGAAATACTAATTCCTGCATTCTGAGGGCCAAGTGTGTTGAAATAAAGCCAACATTTTTCTACGTTTATTACAAATGAACCAAAGGCCCTCTATACTAGTTGATATACAGAGTAGGGGCATAAAAAAAGGGCCCCTATGCTCAACTGTGCTTGTGAGAACCCTGCTTCTATGGAAAGAACCCTGCTTCTATGGGATGTCCACAAGATGGGGAGGTGAGTGACAGAATGTGAGATACAGGGGACAGAGGAATGTAATGTCTATCATGAATGGTTCAAATCTACATGTACTTCAGCTGCATGCCTGAATGGTTACCTTCCTACCACTGGTACCAGTTCTAACAATGATAGTTTCTTTGGTACTTTTATCTATCATATCTGTTAACCTGCCAACCACCCCATTATTTCTTTAACCGTCCATTTCGATTGAACTCATTAACCATGTAAATTCTGTCATCATTCTCACACTACATCAATCCCTCTAGTGTTTACCATCTTGCCAGTTCTACCACCATTATAAACCTTCCTCACATCCATTTCGGTGGCACTCTATGCAAAAAAGGCCTAGGGAAAAAAATATTGTGTTTCCATTTACCAAACCGACCTTACCAAAAACCAGTCGATCCTAGCTGCTGGCAATGGACAATAATTTTTACATGACTGTAAGTGTAACAGAAAACACAACATCTTTTTTCCTCGGCCTAACCTTGGTACCATTCTTAAGCATCTCTTCTCCAAGCAATACTGCATTGTCACCATCTATTTAATCTATGGGATTTTTAACTTTTTAGGGCTACTCTAAAAGCTTTTACGTAAGCTGCCTTACGTTGTTTTTCTTCTTCTGCTGCTCCACTGTAGTCTGGAGTGTCTCAATCTCCGCCTTCTTCTCAGCAACCTCCTCCTGCAGCTGGGTCACTGTCTTCTCCTTTTCACTGATGCTGAAAAAAGGGAGAACAAGTCAGAATAACTGATGTCCTACCATTTAGTAGCCTGGGTACCATCCGGATAGTAGTTCACTCCTATGTTCGCTTCTGTTATCCGTCTCGAGACTTGCGCATTCAAACCGTTTGGTGGTGACGCCAGTTGATGAGCGAATCAAGGAATGGGTTCTAGAGCACTCGTTCGATGGCAACAGGCCGGCGCCCACATGCGCTAGGGGACGTGGGGCTTTTCCGGTGTTGGAACACCGGTTCGAACGATCACTTGAACCCATTCCATAATTCGCTCATATGTGGGGACCAATCAGCGCCTGTGTCCAAAATTTGGACGATTCCAGACGTTAAGATGACCCGCGTTCCCAGACGGAAACACAGAGAAGCGACTGTATATAGTGTATAATGAATGTCAGAGCTAGAAGCGACTGTATATAGTGTATAATGAACGTCGGTGCGAACTACTTTCCGGATGGTACCCAGGCTAACCATTTAGTGCTGCATGCCTAAACTCATGTTCAAGTTCAGGTCTGGACTTGTAAGTCCAGACCTGAACTTGTGGCATGGTATATGTGTGCTAGAAACACTTTCTTCGGTTTCATGCAAAACTGCATGTTATGTTGGCATGAATGCAATTTGAAAATATACATGCAAAGTTTATATACAATCAGTAACAAACACAAAAGCTCAGTTATGAAACAAAAACAGCAACATATTACACTTTTTCCCATCGTAACTATCATGAGCTATGGAAGGTTTCAAATGAATAACTACAAAAAGGAGAAGATAAGCAAGAGGTAGATTTTTGCAAATTTTTTAAACTGACGTTTAGGGTTTTAAAAACTAAGCCTTAAAATTTTACAAGCAAAGTATTCTAGTGTAATTGGTGGTACATACAGTATTCTGATATGCACCAAAGGTAATCTAGAGAAAGTTACTTACAGAAGTTCATGTTCAACAACACTGATGGTCTGCATACTAGACCCCTCCACCTGAAGATTGAAGAAGGACAAATAAAATAAATATCTTAGCCTTTGTCTACTGCTTGCAGATTACTGTTCCATAGAATTTCCTCAAATGGTGACAAAGACGCACAAGGAACAATGACAATACAGAATATTTGGGGTTATCACATTGGGGTCCTACTGTTATCACACAAGCTTCCATCAAATTCAAACACACTTCATGTGCCCCTTCAAAAATTCAAATACCTCATTCAGACGTTGGAATTGATGTTTTTCTGGACACCACGTTTTCTCAACTTCTCACACATTTTGCTTTGAAATTTGTGTTTTCAGGTGGGAATGACATGAATAAAATACAGCATTACAAATAACTCTACCACAGATCGGGCTGGTGCCTGGGTGATTTAGTATACATCATGTTCTTTATGTATTCTTAGACTACATACTCTTGTCTTCTAAAACATTTTACATGCAACAACACTTAGTGAATACAGACTGTAGTATCGAAGTTAACTACCTTGTGTTCTATGTCTCCATTGGCACTTGGCACTTCAGCAGCCTTAGTTTTCTCCTGAAGCTCCTTGATGAGTTTCTCCTTGTCCTCCACAGTCTTCCTGCTCTCAGCCAGCTGCACCTGTAGGTCCTTCAGCTGCAGCTGCAGCTCCTGAGCACCTGCGTCCCCTCCCGCCTGGGAGTCCACAGCCGAGGACTTGGCAGTCTCCAACTCCTCAGACAATGCCTTGTTCTTCTTATTGAGCTCCTACAGGTGCAGAATTAGCATTAAAGTTTGACCTGGGTCTTGATTCTTATCCTGTTGAAACAAATGTATGTCTCAACATCTCAAGTACACATGCAATAGACATCATGCTATTGTTCAGCAAACAACCATGCAGTCACTCCAAATGCTGCTATTATGGCAGAGCTTTGGCCTAGGAAAAAAATGTTTTGTGTTCCCGATTTCATCCTAAAAAATTAGGGTCGGTAGGTAGGGATTATCTTTTTTTCTTTCCTCTTTTTGTTGTTGAAATTTTGGCCGATGTGATCCAGCAAGTGTTGTTTAACAATGAAAAAATTAAATCTATCACCACACTAGTATTTACATCATAGACTATACAGACATACATGTACAATGTAAATTGTACACAATGTTTTGAATTACTACACGTTCTTATATCAACCATTCAAACCTTCAATCTGTTAATGAAATGCAGGAGGTCTAGTTTGAATTTTATTGCTAAGATATCAGATTGGAAATTGTACATCCCTTGCCTACGATCAACCCCCCAAAAATAGACTAAGGCTGGCAGCTTTTTTATAGGTAAGTCGGGTCACATGAAACGCAACACTTTTTTCCTAGGCCATGTTACAACTATGCCACAATTTAAAATGGTCTACATCCATACCACCAATACTCTTTTCTGACGAGAAAAAGTAAAACCACTGCAAACATGCAGCAAGCAGCGGCTTACCATGCATGGACAGAACTAGTGCCAGTGAGCCTAGCTGTGGTTAGTGATGGTGTTACAGTAAGTGAGCAAAACACACAATCACGAGAATACTGTGCTATTGATTCCACAAGCATGTCCCAACTAGTAAATGCAGCGTTCAAATCCACAGCGAATGAGTCTGCAAAAGAAAAAGTTGCCGTGCATGTGTTAGGGTTAGGTTTGTTGTGAGTGGTAGGTTTGTGGTTAGGTGTGAGCTTCCAGCAAGAGCAACACACAGTGCACTGATGCTGCTGACAAATAGCACGAAAATGACCTTCCCAAAATTTGCTTTTTATTGAAATAAACAAGATTTGAACATTCATCAATATTTCTTTTAAACACGACATGCCATTGGTTTAAATAATTTTTTACAGACGTTTAAACAAGGGATACCAAAAGAACATCATGGTTAAAATCATTTCTTACAGATGTTCAAACAAGGGATGACACACAAACACTTTGGATTAAAAGTATTCTTCCAGACATGAAACAGTTGTTAAGACTTAGGGCTTTACATGTTTTATGAACTATCATGAAGGTCATTTTCAACTATTGGTCAGGTTGCCAGCAGTCGAGGTTGACTTGAACCTGGACTTCTTTGTCCTTGGTCTCCTGTTCCAGCTTGCTCTGAGCCACCTGTGAGTCGGCAGCCTCTACTCTCTGTTCCAGCTGCTCTCTCAGAGACACAGCCTCCTGCAGCTGTGTCTGCGCCTGCTGCAGCTGAGCACGTGACTCCTCCAGCTGCGAACAGGTGTCTGTCAGCTGCGACTGCGAGCTTTTCAGCTGCGACTTGGTGTCGTCCGATTCCGACTGCGTCTGAGACATCTGCTGGTTAGCCTGGGCCAGCTGAGACTTCACCTCGCTCAGCTCGGCCTGGATCTCACCCAGCTGCACCTGTAGGGCACCTGAAGCATCCTCCACGGCAGCAGGTGCTTCAGGTGCCACCTGGCTAGCCTGGAGAGAGGAGAGCTGACTTTCCAGGGAGGAAAGTTTGTCTTTCAGTGACTTGCTTTCTGCTTCTGCTTGGTCGGCAGCCTCCTGGAAGATTAAAGTACATGTGGTCCCTATCAATCATCTGCTGATTCACCATTAGCCAGGAAATACAGGGCACAGGGCAGTGATACACATCTGCTCCTAGTGTCTATTTTATAGCCTATACAACATTTTAGCAAATTCAAGACTTTTAGCCTATTCAAGATTTTAGCTAATTTAAGATGTGTAGAAAATGTAACAAATCTTATATTGGTGAGAAAATGTAGGGTATATATTTCATTTAAAAAAAAAGATTTTGGTCCAACTTTTAGGTCCCTAACTTGAAGTGGTTAGTCCCTAAATTGTAAAATGTAATTGTAAACAAATGTGTCATATTGAAATTGTTGAAATTAGAATTTACGGTCACTTGAGACCTTTTTATGTCTCAAAGTCTCTTAAAGAGACAGCAGGCTAGTGTCAGGTTAGTCGTTATGACCTGGAATGTTTCACATATGACATAACACCCTGAACTTGACAATTTTTACTCTATCACCAATACAGATTTCCATGAGTGTCCTGTGCCCTACATACCACACTGTGACGACTCTACACATACTCACCAACAGAAAATACACATACAGATATACAAGAAAGATGTGGCACTCAAAACTGTACTGCAAACAACCTTCAGGACGAGAGTCTACATACCATGCACACAGCATAAAATTGACATGCATATACGAACAATCAACACAACAATCCTCTTTTATATGAAACAAAGAAACTCTGAAATCTCCTTACAATCAACCAAGCAAAACAACCGTTTCTACAATGTAGTGTTATTCTCACCTTTGACTTCTTCATGTCAGAACCCATGGCATTGTTCTTGGCTTCAGACTTCCTCAGCTGCTCGGTGACTTCATTCAGTCTCTTGGTGAGCGAGGATTCAGCATCACGCTGCATGGAGGATACACCAATCAGATTGTTTCATCATAAGAGTGAAATAACATAAAAGCACACAGCACTAAGTTGTTCACTATTAGTTACGGAAGTAGCCAGTACAAAACTGACTATTCACCCCAATGCATTTTAAACTAAGGGCTGTTACAGGTGAAATTGTAACGGTAGGCTTGACAGCAAGAACAAACAGCTATCTAAACAAGGGAGGTACACAGAGGAAGTATGAGTGAAGTTATCAACTGTAGTCTTTTATTCAGGCCGTGATGATTCGATTATACGGATGATATTTTCATGAATTTCAATTTTCGTCTATCTGATTTCAAAAGAAAGTTTTCGACTGTACTGTAAATTGTAAACATTAAAGAGCTGCTGCGAAATGTGCCATAAGTTGAAAAAAAAATATTGTACTGTACAATGCCAATTGTAAGTCAATTTCAAAGTCAAAGAAGAAGGGGCGAAAGAACAGAAATGAAGAATCTTTTGTTCTGTATTATACAATACCTCTGTCTGTTATATCATCTGCTCAACCTTTCTGACCACTTGGATTTCATAATGAACTATCTCTTTCAGAGATCTTTTTTTAAGAGACATTTTTTTCTCTTCACAGGCTCACATCAGCCTTGGAGTCCATTGACAATATGATCCACATAATCAAATCAACATGGCCTAACCCAACGTTCCTGAGCCCTTACCTGGCTGGCGTGCACCTGCCTGACCTGCTGCTGTGCCTCGGTGAGCGAGGTCTCCGCCTTCCTGCGCCCGTCCTCCTCCGCCTGCAGGCGTGCCTGGATGGAGTTGTACTCGTTCTTCAGCCGGGCATGCTCAGTACGCAGGTTGGCGAGGTCGTTCTGGATGCGCATCTCTGTTCTGTGGGGGAATTTCAGAGTCATGAGAACAAAGACTTGACAATGCTGCAAATGATTATTGGGTTATTGGGTGGGCCGACTTAGACGTGCATGGGGTATGGCTCTCCCCAGACACGGGACCTCCATTTTACGTCCTATCTGAGGGACGGCCCTAGCCGAAGCTAGGTACTCATTTTCATCTGAGTAGAGAGAGGAGATCCGTGTTAAGTGCCTATCCCAAGGCCACGCTATTCCAAGTCAATAATTGATTTCCGAATAAACATTAAGAAAGAGCGATGCTACAAATAGTACAAAACAGGACCACTCACCCCTTGGTGGCCTCATTCACAGCAGACTTCAGGATCTTGTTTTCCTGTAACAAAGTTGTTGAGACAGGTTCAGCAATTATGTCATACCCAAGTTGGGATAACTGTCTTAACTGTCTGGATTTCATGGTATCACACAGGCTTCAAAATTGTATTGCATGGGCTTTCTTCGAATAATCTGAAAGTACAGTCAAGATTTGAATACCGTATTAGGACGTTACAATTGATACTGCTACCATTTTTGTTTGAGAACAACTTGATTTCTCAACATCTGGGCCATTTTGCATAGGAAAGTTGTACCTCTGGTGAAGCGGGATACATTGTATCATATTTATATATATACCTGTATTGACCTAGCTGTACATCTTCAAGTTAGAAAATCCCACAGAAACAGCACATTCTATCCCATTACTTATCCCAAATTATGACCAATTTCAACACAATATCCCACTGCCTAAGTTACAAGTCTTATTTTCATACCACTTCCCGCGCCAGAAAATACTACAGAAAAGGTACATTTTGTCATGATTCTTTAACATCCGACACTGGTTTAGGACATGGTTACCTCCTGCAGCTGTACAATGTGTGCCTCCTGGCTGCTGTTGGTCTGGATCTCTGCCAGCTGGTTGTGCAGCTTCTGGTTCTCTGCCAGGTGCTGCTCGTGGGTGGTCTTCATGCGGGTGTAGAGCGCCTGGATCTCCTGCTGCTGCTGGGAAACCTTCTGCTGCAGGGAGGTCTCCTGGGTGGAGAACCGCACTCGCTCCTGCTGGAGTTCCTGCCTGTAGGGGGGAGGGGGCGGCAAAAACAGATGATTATCTCCTTGGCGAAGAAACGCACACACTCCTGCTGCAGCTCTTGCCTATAGGGGGGAGGGGGCGGCAAAAATAAATGATTATCTCCTGAGCGGAGAAACGCACACACTCCTGCTGGAGCTCTTGCCTATAGGGGGGAGGGGGGCGGCAAAAATAAATGATTATCTACTTGGCGGAGAAACGCACACACTCCTGCTGGAGCTCTTGCCTGTAGGGGGGCGGCAAAAACAGATCATTATCTCCTGGGTGGAGAACTGCACACGCCCCTGTCTGTAGGGGGGCGGGGGGCGGCAAAAACAGATCATTATCTCATTGGTGGAGAAATGCACACGCTCCTGTCTGTAGGGGGGGGGGGGCAGCAAAAACAGATGATTATCTTCTGGGTGGGAAAACGCACACGCCCCTGTCTGTATGGGGGAAGGGGGGGGGGGGGCAAAAACAGATGATTATCTTCTGGGTGGAGAAACGCACACGCCCCTGTCTGTAGGGGGGAGGGGGGCGGCAAAAACAGATCATTATATCCTGGGTGGAGAATCGCACGCGCTCCTGCTACAGCTCCTGCCTATAGGGGGGAGGGGGGCAGCAAAAATAGATCATTATCTGATGATTATTATTATTTGGAGTTATGTTTTTTAGGTGTTTTCAAGAGTCACTGATAGTTTCCGATGGCAGCTATCAGGCTCTATTATCTACAGTGAGAACCGATAGCTAGCATGTTGGCTGGCCAAGGATTCATCCAATCATCTACATGTACACATGCATTACCAGATGTCTATCTATAGCATACAAATCACTCTCACACAATACACAATAAGTCCTTTGTAAATATTCTAAAATGTCTTTACAATAATAGAGGCTATTCTGAAACTGGGGAAGATATTGTCTAATATAGTAATAATACTACTATTGGTAAGAAGACATTTTTAGGTACATTCTTACCTTAACTCCTTCATCTTCTGATGGGCTGCAAGGACCTGCTTTTGCTCTGTTGAGAGAAAAGAAGAAGATATACACCTTCTGAATTCTAGATACATGTACCTACGTTCTCTAATAGTCTTTTTGAGCAAATTCTTACACTTAAACGAAAGACAAAATTTGAAAAATAATGTGGCATTGCAACAGTTTGTTATTGTTCCTTTAACTTATTGAAGAGTGCATGTTACTTTGTCGATTAGTTTGGACTACCTAAACTTTTGTTAACAGTAACCGATTCTTGTACCTGTACGTGATGTAAGATCATATGTAAGATCAAACACACATTCCCAATATGAACAGGTAGACTACAATAGCTGTATTGAAGCCTAATGAAGCAAATATCACTTTACCATCTTGGAGCTTCTTCTCTACATCATCTTTCTTTGCAGAGTCTGCTTTCTGTCCAGCCTGTAAAATACAATTATGTAAAATATTAAACACAAATACAGTCAAACCTGTACAAGTGACAACCTCTACATAAGGACCACCTGCCCAATATGACCACTTTTTGGTGGTGCTTTAGATAATTTTCACCACTATCACAAACATTAAGAATTCTCTCAAGTGACCACCTGTCCATATAGACCAGATTCTATTGACCACCTGAGTGGTCTTCTTGGGCAGAAGACTATCTCCTTTGCAGGTGCACCAGTGAACCCACAGTAATTAGTTGCATAGGTTCAACCCTGGGTGCACAAAGGGTATATGCCCCCAGTATATTTCAAGCCCCAAGAAATCCATACTTCTGATTGGCTGGTGGGTAGCCATAATGATATTCTAAGCCACAAGTACACCCCTCTATACTCATAATACACAGTGAGGGACTTCAACCAATGGCTGACCTTGGCCCAGTCGGAGGCCTTCCTGCCCTGCTTGGTCAGCATGATGTCGACCAGCTGCTGCATCTCCAGGTCTGACAGCTTGGCAGCCTGTACGCTGGTCACCAGGCTGTCCATCACAGCTGTCATACGAGGGGCATCTCCTAAAAACACACAGATAAGACATGATTTTAAAAGTTAGAATGTTTCCCTCCTAGTAAGTTGCCTTTACGAAATCAAGAAAGCTTTTGCTATTGCAAAACTAATTGTTTATATCTGCTGTATCGGCTATTCTTTCTTCCTATTTGCTGGTACAGCTAGAAATGTGCTGATGTCATCAGCAGTTCTAAGCTCTGATTGGTTCATGACAGAAGAAGAGGAAGAACAACAACAAACAATATGTTTTCCCTAGCCTATCAGAGAAACATAAAAATCCATAAAAATTGGTGCCCTTTATTTTGCTGCCTGTAATTCTAAGAGGTCACGGAAAAATCCATGAAAATAAATCCATTGCAAACATTTACAGTTGATGCATGTATCTATCATTCTATGTCATACCTGGGGTGCGATAACACTGACCATGTGATATTTTGCGTTATCACACTTTTGTCTTTAACTTGTACCACATGTACATGAGCTTTCCATTGGACAGTTCAAACACTCTTCCCTCTCAATAAGTATACATACTGACTTAAAAAATTTGAAAACCAGTTTTAGAATCAATGTTACAAAATTTCAATAAGACAATAAATTTTCTGAGAATACATAGTCTACATCTACACCTCATTCATATTTTACACAAGAATGAAGAAAGTATGACTCATACTACTGCTAAGTATGCAACCACATTGACTGGTTTCAGCTCAGAAAGCATTTTGATAATTCCATCTGGCATGGCATCTCCATAATCACATTTGTCCAGTCATTATCTGTTTGTTTAGTCTAGTAGTCAATCACTCCACCTCCCACTGTCACTTGTAGGTACATGAAATTACAATCAGTGGACCTGCATAAAAGCATTAGTTTTGACACTTAGTGTTGTTGTTTGGATTATCTGATTACGTTGATTATATTAGGATGTGATGGCAGTATATAAACAAAGCCTGTACATGTACATGATACAGTACATCAAACCAGAACTGGACTTGAAAAAACATTTAGCTTCAGTTCTAAAAGACAGGAACTAGTCCTGAACTTGGAAAAAAATATTTCTTGATTATATTCTTCTTTTGTCAAAACTACCGAAAATCTTCTGTGGATCGTGAGATTTGTGCCGGAAAAAAATGTGAAAGTCCTTTTTTTGCGCTTCTTACCAAGCTTATGTGTTTAGTACGGTCTACCAAGCTTATGTGTTTAGTACGGACTGTATGCAGAAAAAATTTATTTCTAGCAGTCTAGCACTCACATCAGTTAAGTCTAGAGCTGTACCTGAATCTAGACCTAAACCTTAACCTGAGTTCAGGTACACAGTGCTATGCCTGACTTCTGCTTTATGGAGAAAACCAAAGCTGTGGTCCGCTTTTATGTACTTGTTTCAGCCTTCAACCGATATTGAAAACCTAGAAGTAGAAGAAGAGCTGGACTGGTAATTAGTGTGAGCCCTTTGGTACCCACATCTGTGCATCTTTACAGATCCATAAAACTACCCTAGGGCCAAAAAAGACCCCATAGTACACACCAATGCAGCTGTCTTTGGCTAGCCTAATTGCTTCCTTAGATCCCTGGAATACTGTAAATGCAGACACTCTCGCGGTGGTTTAATGTTTGCGGTTTTTGCGGGGGCCCCTTCACCACGAATTTAAAATATATGTACTTATCATAGATTGAGTTTGTATGAAATACAAAGTTATCTAATACATATCAGTGGCAAACAAAACAATTAACAATTTAACATTATTCATTTTACCACATAAATGATGTATCTGCCATTTCGCTAGGCTCTACTAGACTCCATTAGGATAAGACAACTGCAAGGAAAGTCAAACAAACTGCATCCAACATGCAACCGGTGTAGACTTTGTACACACGAGGGGGCAAGGTGGGAAGGTCACTTATGCATCGTAGTGCTTAACGTCAAGAACCGAGATAGATAGATAGATAGATAGAGAGAGAGAGAGAGAGTTCTATCAGGCCCTATAGGTCGCTGGAAAAATACATGTAGTAGAAATTGGCCATATGCACAGATAACAATTAACATGCCAGAGGAGTTAGCTTGCAGAGGTGTACAGTTTGCAACCTGTGGAGCCTGATAGAGGCAGCTACCATCAGGGCTCGAAATGCATTTTTGGCATTAGGTGCACTGGTGCCATTATGCTGCACGAACTATTGACATGTCCATAAAACACACTGCAGGCTGTAGCTGTTGCTAGACTGGCTGTCACCATTTTTGTAAACAACATAAGATAGAGAGAGGCTATCTACATGTACCACAATCCATTCTGACCATCTGTGCACTCAGCCCCACCCACAAACCTGTCACATAATGTGATATTTTGCAAAAGGAATCTGGGGTTGAACAAGTTGTAACAAATTCAATTTTCCAATAGGGCAAGTTGTTGGATGTCCATCGCTCTGCGATGATGACGTCAATGGCGCCGCAGGTGGGCAAGTAAAGTGTGCGTAACAAATCAACTGGCCCAAACCAACTGTTCACTAGCCACAAATTTGAATGACAAACATGTACTTTTATATTATTTTAATTGCAGCAGGGAAATCCTTTTATCTTTCAGTACAAGAAAGACGATCTTCGTTCGTGAAGCGAGCCGAGACAAACAAGAAAGCACTTTAAAAGCTTGTAATTGAACCCACATCTATATATTCCCCACCTACCCATTGAAAAATTGCAATCATGGAAAGAACGGTAGGACATGCGCTTGCCTGTGATCGGCACTTTTGCTTGCCCCGGGAAATCAGGCCAATGGACTTCTCTAACACTGAGAACAAAATGAAAGACCAACATTCAGAACATTCCTGTCTCTGATTGGCCATTACATATTTCCTACAGCTTCACCTGTACAGTGACAGGCATCTCAGGAAAAGCAAACACTTAGCGGCTGGCTAGAAGCCAGGGGACTAATCTACTGGCACCAACATTAGCATACTACATGGTCACTGAGTAAGAGACATGGAAGTTGTAACCCCTGAGTCTGGTGCATTAGGTGGGTAACTGAATCATGGCATTTTAGGCAATATAGGTGGCATTGCAGTGCTCAAAATACTTTTTAGCCAGGTTGCTCAGAAAGTAACCTGAGTCAAAAGCAAGGTTGCCCTCATCAGCATTTCAGGTTGCACCACTTACAACAAGTTATTACTTTCTTCAAACCAGCTACTTATCCATCATCTTTTCTTCCAGTTACATTTATATAACTATTTATGTTTTATCTTAGCAAGAAATGAATACAAAAGCTTATGCACGTAGGTGCAGAAAAAGAGGTGTTCCAACTGCAAAATTTCAGGTTGCGCAGTGTGCTACCTGGGTTTAAAATTAAGTTGCGCCAAGCAAAAAGTGGTTGCAGTTGCAAGTGTGCGAGTGGGTATTTTGAGCACTGCATTTGATTTAAACTTTAAAGGGACTGAAAACTATGGGGATCAGACGCAGGTGTTCAAAGACCCAACTAATGTTCGAAGTGTCTACATGGGGGCGGGGAGGGGGTGTATGAGGGGGTGTCCCTGACGACAACACTTCAAACTGAATTCATAAAAACCCCTACGCACTGCGCTAAAATCGAGGGGGCAATTAAGCAAAAATTGGTCACCTTGTTTCGAATTATGTGAATATGACGACTTTCTTTCTTTCTGAATTACGCTGATTCAAAAATAGGCTGCCTTATTGCTTTGTCCAATATACAGTTTAATGCATGATAATTCCAACCAGCCAGCATTGTTCGAGGAAAGAAGGTCACAACACAATGCCAGTCCCTTGCAGGATGATAATGAAATATACAAATTACAATATACAGTTTGCATTATACAATGGGCCTCCAGTGCCTGTTCAGAGCACAGTTTATCATAGAGCCATTGACTGTGTCATAGACTCATACTACTGATAGAGGGCAGATGTCAGAGTTGAGTTGTGCAGTGAGTGTTCAAAGTTGGCATATGGTAATTCATCATAGTGCCACCTTAAAATCCTAAGAAAAATCCTTCTTTCCTTTGAAAATTTTGTCAACTTTTAGGGTTAGAAGTGGTAGGGTCAAAGCTTTCCTATTTCGTTCAAATTTTGTTCAGTTCAGCAATTAAGTTGGGGTAAGGACAGATCTGAGTTATTGGGTCTTGCGGATGGATAGAAGAGAAAACTGGGATCAAATTGAAAGGTGAATTTTCTTTAAAGTTTAATAAAGCCAGCTTTTCTCAGAGTTTAAGACGAACAACCCCTCATTTTCTTTGCATCAAGTAGTCCCTTGTGACTGTCTGGCGGAGAAGAATTTACAAGATTGAAATTTGGGTTACCTCTTCTATGAGGCCTTGTTTCAGTATGTATACGGCCAGCCCTGTGTTGTCTTCCCCGGAAAACATGGCCTAAAGCCAGGACAGAGTGGACATTGCATTTCCCAGAATCCTACATGAGTCACTGATGATTGCATCATGCAAAACCAGAAGTACACTCTATGATGTATCATTTGACTCCATGGTTATAGCCAGAGTGAGTGCTTAAGTTAGCAGAGAAGTATGTACCCCTTTTCAAGTCTTTGGTACCATCCAACTTTGGTTAGAACCCTGCACCTCCCAAATGCAAGGGGAACAATCTACCACTGACATATAGGCCTTCGCTCAGGTCTTGATAAGTTAAGGTAATATAATAAACAGATAGACAATTTTGCAGTTGTAATCAGAATAGTCAAGCTCGCTTAACAATGCCTGGATACCATGTGACCGTGAACCTGGGCAATAAGTATGTTGTAACTTTGCAAACTTGAGTCTACAGGCTGCAAAAACTGTAGAGTAAGGTGCCAACTCATTTATGACTGTTGAACATTCGAATACCGGGCCTCTAAGAACAAAATATGCGTTCAAGTGCACTCATTGTATGCATTGAACATGTTTCAATCCTGCCTAAAATGCAACTCCTGTGCCTGGGTTTGAGTAGTTTCTGTAGTTTACGGTCTGAACTTTTCTGTATTGTGCACAAGAAGTCAAAATTTCTTTTAATATAAAATGATAGATAGATAACAAATTAACTTTTTTGTCTTACATTTTAAACCCATTATCAACTACTTCTTTTTAAACCACTAGGTAAAAGTTCAATGACCCTAATTTGCAAAGTTCAATGACATCTTGACTTGACATCTTATTTGTTGTCCCGTTTCCAGGTCACCTGGCGTCCACACCTTAGCCCATGGCCAATACCCCTCAGCCAATGAGAAGCCCCCATTTTCTGTACACATGTGTAGATACATCCATATACATGCATGTACTATCATATTCTTGCGAGACTGACAAATGCCTAGGCTACTACTATCCACACAGTCTCACACATTTTCTATAGTCCCATACTATTTCATGCAGATAGTGAAAGAGTGTGGTGATATCAAGCAAAACTTGAGGTGTCCTACAGTACAGTGCCAGTCACTGTTTAGTCACATGGTCCGTGAGTCCCTGACCCAATACTGTCTGGTACACTTCCCACACAAGTGGATTATACAACCAACCCCCTTCTCAGTCAGTATAGCCTGGAGGCCAGACATTTCAGGGCCTACAACCGGAACGCTCAAAAGGAAAATTTTAGCACAGGCAACGCTAGGTTAGAACTGTGCAAAAGATCATTACGACATTCAAATAAAGTATAAATTAAAATATGCAACATTGATTTGGTGCAAGTTTGAGTCAAATCCATGGCACTAAAACGTACATCGCAGAACTCACATGAAGTGTGCACCTCTTCTCTACCAAACTTGAAGACTTTTAGAACTGGATAAAGTCAAATTTATGATGTTTTCTTCTCTTTTCCCCAGGATAATTTGCAAAATTTTGCATAAATCAAAGAGTTAGAACAATGTGCTGCCTTGAATGATTTGTTGGTGTTCTCCAATGGCATTGTCTCTATAAACTTGTGAATCGCTTACCGCAAGTTACAAAATCACTTGGAAGAGAAAAAAATGTACATGAAAACGTGTATAGTTTTGCATCCTTCCAAAATTCCAATAACTGTAGCACCAACTTGGTCTATCTTCCGCGCAATAACCTCAAATAAAGTATGCATCCCAACTTTGGCAGGAACTTACAGCACCTGTTGAGTTTGGTCAAGATTAAAAAGTGTGTGTTTTGTTCAAGAATGGTATAAAGTTTAGAGACCACGTGTCAATTGCTAGCAGGGCCATCGAGGCTTCCCTGGCGGAAGAGGCTTGTTTAGCACAGAGAGTCTAGCATCCAGGCTACACATACTTCCCAAACAACCTGGTTACAAACACTTACTGCCAACTTCATGTCTGACAGAACTTGTAGTCTATTTTTGGCACCCAAGCTTGGTAACAAACACACTTCATGGTGGAAGTACAAAGTTTACTCAGTTTGACTTGAGAGAGAAGTGAGGTATTGAACTTTGCTGACTTTCAAATTTCACATCTGGATAGCCTGTAAAAATGCCTACTTTTTATGGCTGTGTTCCATATGAAAGTATAGGATTGATATTACAAATCAATCTGTGTTGAGCGCATACAAGTTATAATGTTCATTGTGTAAGAAAATTGCCAACAACTTTCAGACACTTCAGAACTTTTCAAGACAAAAATGGGCAATTTTGAATGTGCTCAATTGTAATGTCATTCTCCTTTAGATTTGGTACTGTAGATCTAATAAATAAAATCATATTCATAGGGAATTTGACAATGTTCACACCAGATTGGATATTGGGACCTTGAACTTGAGATCTATAAAGTGTGTAGCAGCACAAACAGTAAAGCATATCTTGTATTTATCAGGGTTCTAGCCAGTAGAGGGAATGGCACGGTAGCGAAGCAACTACTAGTAATCAGGAGATTGGATGTAGAGTTAAAAGTTAGGATTTTGGGGTCAGTTTTGAGTGGTGTATCGTCATTTTTCATTGTTCAGACATTGATTAGTCATTGTTGAACAAGCAAATGACAGCAAAGCACCACTAGTCTACACTTGTTAAAAATTAGCGTAGTGGCCCTTATTTTAGCATAGGGGTCACAAATTTTAAATAGTGGCCCACTACGCTAAAATGCACTAGCTAGAACCCTGTTTATTATCTATTTTGAACACTTTTCTTCCTTTTTCAAAGCTCAATGGCCAATGGGCGGGCTAAATTAAGTCAGCAAAATCAATTACTAATCAGTAAGGTGTCAATTACTTTCAACTGCACATCATCAACCAGAGAGTCTGAGTTTGACTGTTTTTCAATCAATGGTACATGAGCACAATCCATTCTTTTCTGTGAATTCCAGGTGTATTTCAAGCCTTAGCAGCTGTTGACGGCTGGCGAATGACAATTTCAAAGACATCCGATCATGTGGCGCAAGTTGTAGGATGTTTGGCCCAGATGGCTTGGGTTCGGAACCTGATATGCCCTGATGTTGTGCCCTTCCCCCTGAAGTTGTGAAAGGGCACATGACTTTCCTAACTTCACTCAAGTAAAGATGAGTACCTAGCTTTGGTTAGGTCATCCCTTCGATAGGATGTCTAGTATTCGGGAGAGAAGAGTAGGGATCCTTCCCGGTTTGAGCACTTGAATACCTTGAACTTGAAGACACAAGTAGGCGCTATACATAGGCTGCCATTACAGACCTTTGTGATTTAGCGTCGCAAACTTAAGTACTAGTACTAGTACAGTGTACCTGACCATTCACTAATGGATTTTCAAATAAAGTCTCAAAGTCTCAATCCCTGGCTGTAAAGAGAGAGTAGGTGGCCAAGCCAATAACAACAAATAAGAGAACCTGTAGGCTGTAGTGATCATGTGATATCCCACATAATATTTCAGTTCCTTTCAAAATTTCAACATTCCAAGCAATTTGCATACAGATAATGCATAACAACAATTACCTCGCTTAAAGTTATAGTTACTGGTATACTGCAAGTTGACATATAATGATTGACAGATGGAATTAATAATATGGAGAAGACCTGTGGATAGATGGATAAGAATACCAGACAGGTAAAATATGCAAGCAAATATATAATTTTTGGCATTACAGACACTAGGATAGTAGGATAACATACTACATACTGCTTTTTGTCTTACTCAATCAAACACAGTACAATGGTGGCCAGCCCCTCCAGCTCTGTCCTGCCACTTCCTACAATTTATGTAATCTGACACCACATTGGGTCTGCTTCTTTCCAAGAAAGCATGGTGACACCCACCTGGTCCAGCCTCCAGGCCATTAACCTTTTATTTGTTTACAGATGAAGATGACGAGCAAAAATGATATGTTTCCCTTCTATGAAAGTAAACACAGATATCATGCACCTGGAAACTTGATTCAGTTCTAGGGAAAAGGTAATGATTGATATCACAATTATGCCCCCTCCCCTTCTCTAAGTTCATCTTTGCAAGTGTATGCACTATGCAGTGACATGTTGATTGATTTGAATTTGATTGGGTTAGATGACTTGAATGTTAGAGGTTGCTTCATTAGGGTTGTGCCTGTTGAAAATAGGTGATCATTTCCCCTATTAACCTGCCTCACCTTTGTGGCTACTGTCTGTTAGAGGATACCTATCAGGAAATAAGGGGGAGGGGCTTACCTGCCACGGTGACAGCGGCTTCGATCTTGGTCTTCTTCTTCTTGCTGGGGGCAGGGGCTACCACCTGCTGGGCCAGGGGCGCAGCTTCCGCCTTGACGGTCTCCTTGGCCAGGACCTTGCGGGAGGGCTCGGGGGATCCCTTGGGCTCGGGGGCTACACGTACCGCCGCCTTCACCGGCACCGGCTGGGGCTGCGCCTTGGCCACACGTGGCTCCACCGTCTTCACTGCCGCCTTGGGGGCCGCGGGGGCTGTCTGCTCCTTATTGGGGGCCTGGTTCTCCTTATTCTTATCCTTGGCCTTGCCCTTGGCTTTGGGCTGTGGCTGCGGCGGTGTCTCGGGTTGGGTCGGCTCGGCGAACGGCTTGACTTCCTGCACCCGCGGGGAGGTCGAGGTGTCGCGCTGGGGCTCGGGCAAGCCGGACGGCTCTTTCTTCGGCTTCTCCTTCTTATTGAACCGGGCCGGCTTCTTCTCCCGAGCCTTCTGCTTCTCGGCGCGAGTCTGCTGCAGCTCTCTCTCGATAGCCCGCCGCTGGCGTTCCATCGCTTCCTCGTAGGTCGTCTCCTTCATACCGAAGGTCGAGACCAGGAAGATGCAGATGGCAGACACTAGCACAAAGCCGCCGAAGACGGCCATGGCTAGAGTTTGTGGGTCAGACACATCCATATTATCGGCTAGGCACGTCCACCTCTCTCGGCTGGGGCCTCTCCAACTTCTGGATTCTGTCTACGTGGACACTCAGCCGGATGCTCCAGCCAAGGTACAAAGGTTACCGGCGTGCTAAGTTGCACCAGACAGGACACACGGCTTCACTCCTAGCTCCTGTTGAAAAATAGGGTAAATCTGTATGAACAGGTCCGGTCTACACAAAGTTTTGCACCAAAGGGAACTATTTAGACGTGAAAATCGCTTACTCTTTGAGTGATCCCAGTTCCGTGATCGGCTCGAGCGGAAGTCGGTACGCGCAGCTAGATTTTGATGAGGGGTCCTCTCTCTCACACGCACGCCACCGGTCGTCTCGAGCTCAAACAGGGTTCAAATCACCCCAGTATCGTCCAGATGTAGACACGAAAGCACCAGTTTAAAATCTGCCTGGGGCTTTTAGGAGAAAGTGGTGGTTGGACTGCTTTTGGCAGCCTACTTTACGGCGATGTGGACGCAGTTTTGCTGCTAAACCATCAGCTTCCACAATGGTGGACGTGACACGCCCACCGCCACTCTGATTGGCCAATCGCGCGATATACTAAAGCTCATACCATCAAAAATATGGGGACCTTATGTGCCACGTGGACAACATATCATAATCATAACAGCAACTAGTAGATAATAAAGAATTTAAGTCAATTAAAAACATATATACAGATGATTTTTTATTAGGTTTTGGACGCAAAATACGCTTTGATGTAGTATTATAAAAACACATTTTAAATTGACTCCCCTACAATCCGTAATAGTCCATTCCATATGTCAGCGTGCTACAGTGCCAGTGCCAAGAAGTTGAAACATCCCTAACTTATGATTAGATTTGACGCTTATAGAAACACTGCGGCCAAATCTACAAACATTTAGCATTACGAATGTCTCTTTGTGTTGTACTTTCCCTCATAGGTCACTTTCATGCACATGCCCTACGGTAGCTACTTCCAAAACTTCTCTCAAAGTTGAAAAAAAAACCTATTAAAGTTAACGTTAAACGTTAAACGCTTTCTTTAACGTTACCCAGTCTGACTTTCACGTTATTAAACGTTAAAAGTAAAACCGTATCTTACAAGTGTTTTGTCTCGGTTTGGAGGGGTTCTTAGGAATTGACTTGGCAAGAAATTTGATATTTTCTAGAACGTTAGCCAAAAGTCAACCTCTGGGTTGAAAAAAAAAAGTCAAATTGAAAATGAGATGTTTTTTCATTTATTTATCTGAGTGGAAGGGTGACGTTACATTTCTGGTGTAACTTCATTTAATTTGATAACGCTACTTATTTGTAACTAAGCAGGGGTTAGACTTCGGCTGGTTGGAACACTTTTTATAGGCGCTTTTGTCTGGCCTTTTCACTTTCCACTTTTTCATTTTTTTTCTTCATTACGTTTTTAATGGAAATCAAAAACGCTGCTATAAGATAGAAATCCCGACAAAATCTTTTTTTTTTCAACGTCCCAAACTAGCCGGAGCCTAACCTCTGCTTGGTCGCTAGCTCCATAGTTACTCTCCAAGCAGAGGTTAGGCTCCACATGCATAATGGTCCATAATCTCAAAGCAGATCCTACGGTAGCATCATAAAGGGTAACGTTATCAAAAGCTGGCAAATGAGTTTAGCCGACCGAGGAGTGTGTATGGCTACCTAAGCTCCTTTGTCAGCTTTTGATACCATCTTATGCATCTGCTTGGAGATTACCACATGCACACTAAGCTCTGACCCGGATCCAAATGCCGGAAATAGACTTCTGACCCCTAGCGGTTCCCGCGGAAAGGTCAGTCTGCAGCTGGACGCCGGCCGGTGTGTAACGTAACGTTACCTGTTCGCCTGAAGAGCAGCTAAAATGTCCACCAACAGGAGAGTCGTCCTTGCAAGTCGGCCAGGCAAGCCTTTAACTTCTCAAACATGTGACGACACCCTCTGATCAATCGTTAGGCTAAACTTTATTCGTTGCCAAATGCTTAAAAATTGACATTTTTTTATAATGGCCCAAGTATATTGACTGTCTTCTGACACTTTTTTTCAGGATTTTCAGAGATGTATGTATCACATGTAACACGTGTAATAAGCTCAAAATTTGCTTTCGAACATTAGCAGCCTGGCAGGGGCTCAATGCATAATTGTGACTTTAAACCTGAAACTTGGAGTTGGAGGATGGGAAGGTTGGTTTGGCCATGGTCCAAAGTTGGTACCACAGGCAAGGAAATGCACCATACTGAAACAAGAAATGTGCTGAAACTAAATGCTCACTACATACTTTTACAAAAGAACACACACATACAAAAAGTATTGAAACTTGATTTCAGCCAATCATCTCCTTTGTGACTTCATCAATTCCATAGTGTTATATATCATTGGAAAGCTTTAAGTCTGTAAATGCAGAAATGCTTGTGGCGGTTTTATGTTTGCTGTTTTTGCGGTGGCCACTTCATCGCGAACATAAAACCACCACAAACATTTTTCCATGATACTTTATAGTATGAGACTACAGTCTATGGCGCTACCACAAACTTAAAACCCCAGCGAAAACTCCATTTTTCTGCTAACGCCAAATTAAGTCCCCACGAGGCATGTAGAGTACTTTTTTTTACAAATTGGTGCCCCATTTGCATCAGTACTAGTATTTGTGTTACCGGTAGTCCTGAGAAAATAGTGCCCAAATTTCACACCATAATATGTCAGTTGTTCTTTTAGGGAAGGATGGAGGAAGAGAGTCATGGCCGTCTGTGCAACCAGCACGCCCGGATGATGATGATGTTCTTTTAGTAATGTTCAGTTTGTTTAAAAGTATCATTGGAAAGCTTGTTTGTTGATACACAAACAAAATTAGCCCCAATGCTCCATACATGAATGTATGGGGTATGCTGTGGTCATCGCAAGTAGGGCTTTCCAATGATACATGACTATATAACTGAAATGGACAAATAATGTTTGAGTTTGAATTAAAATCAAGTTTCAAAACTTTTTGTGCTTCATCATTTTATGGAAATTTTCAGCTCTTGTATTTGTTCTTGTTTTGATGACAGGTGTGAACGGTGAGCCAAGACTTGAGAACTTCCGCACAGAGGATTGTGGGTATCCTGTGGTGCATGATGGGCAGATCCTGGCCAAAACTCTGTTCCTGTCTGTGGATCCATATATGGTAGGGATATGTAAATTAGAGCAGAATACTGGTTCATCTAAAAAACGAAACATTATGTAAATGTCATGTTACTGCCTTACTCTTGATTTGTTATTTCTATATTAATCAGGTACTATGGACATTTCCCATCTCAACACTTTTAATGGTTATAGCCAACTGTTTGCCTCTCTTCCTTGTATGTCCCCTGGAACAAGTGGTTATGCAGCCATGCTTCTTGGCCATCTGGCCTTGTATGAGAGAGCTTCAGGTGTCAGCCTCAACCATCAAGCACATAAAGGAACCCAACATACTTATTGAAAAGAAAATGGATGACCCAGTGTGCTTGGCTCAGAACACGCACTCTGTAGACTTTAAGCCATACTAAACTTATAACGTTATATATATAGCAACAAAGCGTCATGCTAATCATCTTCAGTCTGAGGTTCAATTCGTTACCTTTTACTTTTTGTTTGAAGTGACTGTCATTAATCATCAAATTCCTTTATTACTGCATGTAGTATATAATCCTTGAAGTTTCAATGTTTATTTCTAAAATGTAGAATACTTAACAGTAATACAGTAGAAGCCGCTTAATTGCACGGCCTATTTGCCAGTGAATTTGGTGCAATTATCCGGCTGGTGCAATAATGCAAAGTTATCTAGCTGGACCACACCGGTTTGGGATTCAGGGATTCCGTGCAGTTAACAGAAGTGTGCGTTAATCCGATGTGCAATTAACTGGCTTCCACTGTATCCTGACATGTGTGATGATAATGTGTCCATTGTCTTATACCGCCATCATTCCATGGCAGCGATGCAGGATGAACGAGGACACAGGTGCACAGTACCTGTCACCATGGCAACTGGACCACGCCTGTGAGGGTGGGGGAGTGGGTGTGGTCATAGACAGCAAGCACCAGGACTTTCACGCAGGAGACATTGTGGAGACTTTCAACTTGCCCTGGCAGCAGTACAGCCTGCTATCAGCTGACGGTCTCAGGAAGGTACAAGTATCATTTTGTATCATTAAAGAGTGATATATTGGTATGGAAAATTCAGGTCCAGGTCCAAAGGATTGGAACTGGACTGGACCTTGAAGAATGTGTAGCCCACCATTGAATGGTGCTTAAAAGCTGTCCCTGCTGAAGAGTGAACTTCACATGTTCATGCTACTAGCCCTAGCATTTTTTTATGTACCCAACTGAATGTATGTATGGGCCCAACTGAAAGCTTCTTGGTGTTGCAAAACTTTCTCTCCCAGCATTAGAGATCCTGGCCCATGTTGAAAATTGCAACTTATTGCTCCAATAAAAATTAAAATAACACTGAGGCTCATAGAAGTCTGTGAAGGAGGCAACAAGCCTCTCAGATAGCTGATTAATTTTCTAAAGTGACTGAGTTCTGTTAAGGACAACTCACTGACTCAAACTGTATATCTTAGAGACATTTAATTCTTCCATTCCAGCTGGATCCTACTCTCCTTGGAGGCAAACTGTCCCTTGCACTGGGTGCTGTTGGGATGCCTGGAGCAACCTCCCTGTTGGGCATCCGAGAGAAAGGTCATGTGATGCCAGGAGCCAATCAGACGTTTGTTGTGAGTGGAGCAGCTGGGGCTTGTGGGTCTTTAGCTGGACAGGTGACTTTATTTTCATCATGTAAATGTTGTTTTAGTCAACTTGCATTCATATTTTGATGTAGAACATGACGTTATAGACCTGGAAAATATTCAGAAGAAAGGATATCCCTAGAGCTGGTGAGCGACATCACAGTCGAGCTCCTGATTCCAATCAGTATGTAACTGTGAGACCCTGATTCGAATCTACGGCGAAGGGTATATACTGGTTGGAGCTGCACACTGTCTTTCGAAACGGATGAAAAATGGGAGTCCGTGTTGACTTTGAGAAGGTGTCCAGAGCACATTTCAACAGTCTCATTACTCAGATGGGTAACTTGTACAAGGGGTGGGTACCAGTATGGTACAAAACCGTTTTTTTCCTTGTTGGACCGGTCCAATAAAAACGGACCTGAAAAAATCAGCGGACTGAATCTTGGACCAATAAGCAATGAACAAAATTATATTGGCAGGTGTTCCCATGTTTTGGCATGATGCGAGAAAATAACGAGAGAAGTAGAGTAGAGTTTATAGTCATTTCTACCAAGTTTCTACAGTCAAACTCAGCGTTGTTAACATGAAGATAGGATTCTAAAATGCATCAGACACTCCACCAAACAGATTCGTTTGTAGAAAAACGGACTGCTTTCCATTTACAACTCTGACAATTAGGTCCAGGTTCAGGTCCGGACCAGGACCTGATCCTCTGGGCCTGAGCCTGACCTGAATTTTCTGTACTGCTACCCGCCCCTAGTACCTACTGGCTGTAATGATACAACAAGGTGAATTATAACTTAGTTATTGAATACCTCTCAAACAGATTGCACGACTGGAGGGTGCTGCCCATGTTGTTGGCATCTGTGGCTCTGAGGAGAAGTGTAAGTTGTTGAGGGAGGAGTTCGGCTTTGACCATGCCGTGAACTACCGGACAGACAACGTGGCGGACAGACTGAAGGAGACATGCCCATGTGGGATCGACACCTACTTCGATAACGTGGGAGGAGAAATCAGTGAAACTGTTATAAAACAGGTGTGTGTTCTTAGGCCTAAAAAAAACCCTAGCAAAAGTTTGGTCCACTGCTTAAACTTGCACAGGCAAGGGACACAAAATTTCCAATTTTAATTTGAGTGATGAAATGGTGTGGACCAGAAATGTTCTGATTTCTATCGTCTTTTGTGATATACCTTATTTCTTGCCATGTGTTTGTGCAGATGAATGCAGGGTCCCATGTGATCTTGTGTGGCCAGATCAGTGTTTACAACAAAGATGTTCCCTACCCCCCTCCCATCCCACAAGTGGTGACGGACATTCTCAAGGACAGGAACATCACAAGGTCAGTGTTACGTTTGTGAAGTAACTTCATTTCCCCAAATATATACTTTGCAGTGTACAGCATATATTTGCTAATTTTGCGGTGGCTTTTATACATTTACATTATGGTAAAAAACTTTGCTTTTTTGGGGGGAAACGGGCAAAAATTGATGCATGTGTAGATGACATCCATGTAAATGAATCAACATGGCCTGAGTTTGATTGAAAGTTTTGCCCACTGTTTCTTCCCACAGGGAAAGGTTCCTGGTGCTTAACTATCAGGACAAGTTTCAGGAGTCTTTAATCCAACTGGCTACATGGGTTCATGAGGGGAAACTGAAGGTAAGATACCTTGCTTATCATTCATGATATAAAAGTACTATATGATATACAAGCAAATACAAATGTACTCCTCATCACAATGGCAATGATCGATGTACTGTTGCCTTTACAGGTTAAGGAGACAGTGATGGAAGGGATTGAGAAAACTGGAGGTAAGGGTAGACTAAAACCAATTTGTGATAAACTTAAGTTTCTATGTTAACATAATCCCACCTGAATTTCTCAATTGCTTAGGGCTAGTAGGAGGAAAATGTTCTATTTGTGGTTACCCGACTGACCCTACCCAAACCTGCCTATTCTTTTTTGGGGGGCTTGACGAAGGTAGTGTATAGAGTCTTTTGACATAGACAAAAAGAACTTTTCAATTTTTTCCTATGTGAAGAATTATGTATTTTTCAATTCCACAGAGGCGTTTGTGTCCTTGATGAAAGGAGGCAATGTTGGCAAGATGATTGTCCATGTGGCTGACCCCTGACCTCGAACAAGTCAAGAAGCCAGGATGTTTTTGTTGTTGTGTAAGATGACATATGCTGCTGCTAATAAGGACATTAACAGTTTATAGTTATTATATCATGTCAGTTGGCGAGAAAGATTTCTTTGAAGTTTGACATGTTTTTGTGTAAGATATGAAAAAGGAGTATGTTGCTGCTAACATTAGTAACAAGAACATTGAATATAATACCTTACGTTTTGCTCTAATTATCAGTTCTACGTGTGATGAATTTTTTCCTGATGTTTTATCGTTAAGTGCTTATAACGTTAACACCAAAATACATTTTATGATTATGTTCAGTAAAACATCTTTATGCATTGAATGTAAACGTTTTCACCAAATATTCACACTTTTGATGACATTGAATATCAAACCAAGATCATACTTCCCTCCCTTACTTTCTGTTGCTAAGTAATTGAATTTTATCCACTTCCCGGAGTTTTATCCACTTCCCGGAGTTTTACCCACCTCCCCCGAGGTGGGTAAAACTCCGGGAAGTGGATAAAACTGCGCCGCGGGGAGTCTCGATCCGTGCGATTCGGCAGTGTGAACGCGCAAGTGGATAGAATTCCGCTTATTCCGGGGTGTAACGCCATTCATCCGGGAACTTGGGGTCATACTTCGAAACACTACACACGCCTGATTGCTTCGTTTTTCAGCGAGCACTTTCCGCCATATTTTACTTCCAACAACAATAAGCATAAAGAAAGGGAAATCTTCATCATTCGCCAAGTGGACACCGTAACAAACGATGCTGCTTATTTCCATCTGGGGTGGGAGGAGACACAGAAAAAGCTCCGGAAGGTTCATAAAAACAGGGACATAATAATATGAAGATATATCCGAAGGAATGTCGGAGCATGGAGTTGAGAAATCCCTCGACCAGTGCAGAAATAAAGTGAAGAATCTCACCGCCAACTACCACAAGACGTAGCGATACATCTGTGAAACGCAACTAATGTTTTATTCAGATAAGACTGAGGGCGCACTAATCGGATTGCTGAAGAGCAGTGTGAACACAATTTTGGATCGGATAGAAAAATTTTTATTCGGATAAATGTTTTATTCGAATCGTTTTTCTGAGTGTGAATGGGGTCATTGTAATATCTTGCAATTGTATGTTATGATTTAGTTAACAAATTTTGGCATCTCAAAAAAATTACTACTTTGCGACAGGAATCAAGAGATGGAAGTATGGTCAGGTTTGATGTTCATTAACATACTAATTACAATGTATTTTTGGTGAAAATGTCTGATGCTAATGATGTCATTGGTACTTGGCCACAATTGAGAAATGAAAAAAATGATGAAGCCAGGGTTTTTGTAGATATTTATTGTCACAGAGAAAAATGTACAATAAATCTTTGCTATATTATAATTAGAAGGCATCTGTACACAGATTATGCTTCACACCTTATTATAAAGTCTTTATAATAATAATAATAATTATCATTCTAGAGAATATTTTCAGCACTCAATTGTCATTCAAACCAGTTTTTGCTAGAAAGTAGCTGCATGCAGCATTTTCCAGAAATATGTTAAATTTTCACACAACTTCCAGTTCACAAGTATATAGTTCAGTTGGATTAAATGACAATTCAGTGGCAATAGTTTTGCTTCCTGAGCATTTATGAATAGATACGGCCACAGCGAGTAAATTTGTTGGATGACATCCTCTACAGACTACAAATCTAATGCAAGAGTGGGAAGAAAATTAAAGATGGGGAAAAAATGATGCCTGAACGAAATTGTCAAAATAGTGACCATAAATAAAATGTTTACCAAGAATGGCAGCGACATAAATGTAATCACAGCCATAAAGTCTCTTTTCCCTGTATTAAAGAAGTGCACCAAGTGACATTAGTGTTACAGTAGTAGTCTAGTATCACTTACCATGCAAATTAGCAACTATGCTCAAGGCCATCCGACATGTTTTCCTGATTTCAGTATTTTCTTGTCATGTTGACAATCGCAAGAGGAAAACAACAACTCTTGTTATTTTTTTCAAAACTATAGGCAAAAATCAATATGCATGCAGCATGCTAGATGTCATCAATGAAATTTACTTGCTGTGGCCTAAGCAAAATAATAATAATACAGCAGCCAGAAGTCTATACAATGAAAACGATATGTTACCCTAAAAACAAATCACCCATATGGCAAACTTTTAGCACACAGAAGATGGCATAATTATTTCCTTTTCTTGAGAAATTAAAAATACATCTTAAACCCATATAGCCTCTTCAAATGATAGAGTACGTTCCTATCTAATGTACATTAAGGTCCTTTCACTGTGTCTGTTGGCACTGACAGAAGACCATTTTCATCAGCAGTATCCAACAGGGAGCAGATGATGGGAGACTCCACCTGGTGATGGACAACAATAATGCAAGTAGTCAAAAGGTGTTTTTTGCTTTCAGACAGACGAGGATAATGTGGCACTGCACTCAAGTTTAGTAACTTATTTCAACAGTGCCACATACAAAGTATAGGCAGAAGAAAAGGGTAGCATTTTACCTCCCAGACCGAAGTCAGGGACCCATTTTTATACCTGGATAAAATGAGGAAGGTCGTGTAAAGTACCTTTCCCAAGGGCACAACGTCGGTACTGAACTCCAGACTCTAATAAAAGTAAAGTTAAGATTAGACACAGACTCACCCCAAGGATGTATTCACAAGTGTTGGGCTCAATCAGGTAGATGGTGACTGAGTGCTTGTCTGATGTTTTACACCTGTTGAGCATCAGGAAGAAAACAGAGTGAGGTTACACATTTATATTCAATTTGTTGTTAACCTTGCAAAGCATAGTGGCACATATGGTGACAAGTTTCCTTGCTGTTTCTGTAGTAGGGTATATTTGTACAGGGAGGTGTTTTTAGCCCTTCCCTTTAACATACTGGAAACACCTGACCCCGATTTTCTTGTAGGTGTAGCACCCGAGATGCCTTTCCACATCTGAGCCAGGGTCTCCCAGTTTGCCTAATGCTTAAGCACTGGTACCTACTTGGAACCAGGAGATGCTACCACTTGAGCTACAGGGATATCCCTAAAGTGGGCTAGGAATGTTTCATATTATGTGCTAGAATGTACAACCTAGCTGTGATAGTGCTATCAATAGTATTCAGTAATAGGAACAACATAGTCTGTTGTCCTGTTATTTCTCCTGTAAGGGGGAGACTTACTTGAGTTTGACCAGCACCTCCCTGGGTCGTCCTGTCACATCACACATGTCACCATGACCATAGTAGTGAGTCACCATCCTGAACCACACAGTCACAAAGAGTTGATTGAGAGGGTGGAATGTAAAGTACTGTACAATACCATATTCTACAACTTTTCTAAAACTTTTCTAAAAAGGTGCTTCAAGTTGTTGCCAAAGTCAAGTGCGTACTTAACTTGTGGTTGATGCACACTTCAAGTATAAGTGGAAAAGGACCTGAAATAGAGCATGGAGGTGCTACAGTTCCAGGAAGGATGCAAAAATATAGACTTGTGTTCGTGTACAACAATTGAATTTCTTCTATTCTGAGGGATTTTGTAACTTGTGTTAGGCGATTCACAAAATTGATATGGAACAGACCGATCCCAATGCTCCCTGTTCTATTTCGAACATGTTCTATTTTGGGGCAGATATAGCTGTGGTAAGGGTGCAATGATTTGCATCAAATGCTTAAGCAGGAAGCGTCTTGTTGGTGCGCTCAATGTCAAAAGAAGACCAGGGCTCTGAAGCTGAAGTGTGGTTGCACTTTTTTCAACAATGCAAAGTTTGAATGTGGATGCAAGTTTGAATAATAAAAAACAAAATGAAAACCGATTACAGTCAGATAATCTATACCAAAACGAATAAAACAGTTTTGATTTTTGCACCATGAGTGACCTACTGTGAGAAAAACTGACCTGACTTTTCCGTCATCCCTGTGTCTCCTGGGCGTGGCCTGGCCGGGGTTGTCTTTAGCCCAGTCCAGGTGTTCCTGTTTGTTCCAGGTGCCGATAGAGATGACTGTGTTCCCCAACTTCTGGTCTTCATGGTACTGCTGGACATGCTTACCATAGCAGAACTCATGTTTCCACCAACCTGTACAATATCAAAATACAGTAGAGGCCAGTTAATTGCACAATGGATTAACACACACTTCTGTTAACTGCACGGAATCCCCAAATCCCAAACTGGTGCAGTCCAGCTAGAAAACTTCGCATGATTGCAATAGTCGGATAATTGCACGAAATTCACTAGCAAATTGGGCAGTGCAATTCAGTGGCCTCTACTGTATACAATCATCTCTTTTCAACAAGACTTTCTAAAGAACGATTGAAACATTCAAACATAGTCTGTCACTGTCAACCTCTGTCAATATAATCTGGTCATTTTCTACTCTGTCCAAAATCCGGACCACTGATATTTTCGGTTCCATTTTTTTCCGAACCGGTTCAATAAGAAAAAATGTTTTTCTACTTGTAACATTCCATCATACCTGTACCCTCCCCTATTACGTTGAGTTTTGTCTGACCTGTTCCACCCTTGAGACAGTACTCCCCCCTCAGGAACTCCTCCAGCACCTGTCTGTCAGTCAGGGAGGTGATCTGGAAGCCCTTGGTGGCCTGCTCGCTGGAGCTGGACTGTGTGGGCAGCTTACTGGGCAGCTTGGCCTTCAGTGGGCCCGGATCAACAGGGCCCGTCGGATCCTGCTTCTAGAGGACAGAATAGCAGGGGACAGTATGTTTGTGTTAGTATTGCAGTACCAGGTAACAAACTAATGGGCATCAGGAGTTCAACTGTGAACTTAGTAGTACTGAGTACTACCAATTGAGCTACAATGTACAGGGATGTCCTACAATTACAATGTAAGTAGTAGAGTTATTGTTATCATCACGATCAGTATGCCACTGGTTTCTAAAAGTTCTTATCACAGTTTAAATTACATACCAGTATTTGTGTAACATACTGACAAAAACGATCACAGGCAAAAATCTTAATTCAACATTTAACAACTATAGTCCTTGGCAATCATTATGTATGTGCAAAAACTTGGCTATCACTATACAAGTACCCATGCTTGAACTATGTGATGTCATCAAAGAATAAAACCCACTCGATTTCAAAAGTCAAACACAAAACATCAACTACTGGTATCATCTCATTGGATGATCAAAAAAAGTCAGTCCAAAATCTTCCCAAAAAGAAATTAGACTAGTATTACTGTACAATGATTATCTGTAGATAATATATTTTGATCATATCAAGAGACTTGTGTTTATGTCTGCATCAGCAGGGACTTATGTCTATGGCCACATAAAAGGACCAAAACTAACACCACAGCAAGTCTTAGAGTGATTTCACCAACCTATTACCGATACTTGCAAATCAAGGTTAAACAGATCATCTGGTCTACAGTAAACAGAAACTGTAACCATACAGCAAGGTCAACAGCTGCCATGCACAACAACATGTTTTCACTTGTTGATGTTGTCCTTGGCAGCTGCTGGCCTTGTTATAGAGTATTGCTGTCATTCTGGATAACGTTACGTCTAAACAACTTCAGCTGAACGTCTGATGCATCTACAGAGACAGCTAGTAATTGAAAGAGAAGTACAGAATACAAAGGCAGCAAGGCTCAGGGCTTAAAATACTAGTAGTTCCTGCATATGCAGTTTTGTGCGGGTAGAATAGACAAATTTGAAACACTGTGATATACTGCTTTCATCATAGGTGGAATTTTGTGTGGTATGACTGGTGATCAACAAGCTTATAACCTTAACCAGAAATAACTTGCCAATACAGGTATATGCAGAAAAACAAAACAGGATTTTGAGCCCTGTAGAGGAGAAACTATGGACAGAAGAAGAACCAAACACCATCTTATAACTGCTGCAACACCCTGTATGTTTGTCCTGTAACTGAAGTACCTTGTGGTAATGTACACTTCCAGCCCCACTCCTTTGTCTTGCCTGGGGAAATATGGAATGTCTGTGATATACATGTATGCAAAAGTGTCTGAGGTTAGGCTGTAACAAAGAGAAGAGGACAAAATTACAGTGAAGAGATGATAATGATTAAACTACATTTTGTAGTTGTTAGATGATAACACAGCGGAAAAATAAGAAAGAACATAGTTAAAAACAAATGCCAAAGATAGTTTGTGAGTTTTTTATGTACTGTTTGTATCTGTTATGACATAACAAACTAAGACAGATAGAAAAAGAGGTCCACTTGATGTTATTGCGACCAACTTGCCATGATGAGAGGCCCCTGTACTGATCCCTGTGGTACATGTACTCTAGCTACTGTAAATGCATTTATATAACTTTGCATGCCATGATTTAATTTTGCAGTAAAGAGAATATGTAGTATTCATTGCAGTTTTGAGTTAGAAATAGCGCTAGTCACATACGTACTGTACAGTAAGACATGTAAAAACACCGGTGACTTAACTGGCAGTTGCTTTTGGCAGTGCTGGCATGACCAACTGTCACTCAATTTAACAGTTTCTGTATGCAGTCTGTAACGTATACTTAGTTCCTTTTTTGAAATTTCTTGACAGTACAATGTTTGGTGACATCATACACATGATCTATGTACTAGCCAAGGGGACAAGTGTGGTGGTTTGAGTTCGCTGTAAAGAGGCCCCGAATGAAAACCATGAACATAAAACCACTGCAGTCTTTAAGTGCATTCACAGTGCTGTAAAACTGTAGTACCAGGCTGAACAGCTAGGTGTCATTACATGTAGGTTAAGATAGATGACAAGTACAAAAACCCTGAAACCATATACACCAACATGTTAAATCCAACACCTCCAACAGTCCTCCACTGTATTAAACATCTACATCAGCTGCACAAATGTTAACATATCAAAACTGCCCCAACACCCTGTATGTTTGTCCTATGACTGAAATACCTTGTGTGTGTGGTATTGTACAACTCTTTTGAATACCACACTTCCAGCACCACTCCTTTGCCTTGCCTGGGGAAATATGGAATGTTTCTGAATCGTCTACATCAGCTGCTCAAATCTTAATTACAGTCAAACCTGTCTATAGCGCAGGCACTCAAGGGACTGGAGAAATGTGGCTACGTTGCCACCAGGGCTTTAGCCAGCGTCCGTTTTTCCGTCAATTGACGGAAATTTGCTGCGTGTGACGGAAAAAAATTTCAACCAATCCGTCAACCTTGACGGAAAAAAATCGTTGATTGAAGCAAGGAGGCCAAGTTGAAAAGAGGGAAGCTACGGCTTGGGGACGCCCGGACAGCCCATTGTCGGAAAGCCACACACTGTTTGTTTTGCTATTGTCATGATTGTTGACGATTGTGTGTCGGCACCCTTTCGCATACGATAATCTCATTAAAAACCCGTTTTTCAAGGTCTCACTCCAAGAACAGTGCATTCTACGAACTTTGTTTGGAATCTTGACACTCATCAAAACCTAACTTGTACGCTAGCGTGCCGGGACTGGCCGTACAAATTATTTTCGCTCGCCCAGCCGCGCCGCATGCGACAACGCAAGGTGCCAGTCGCAGCTAAAAGAACCGGCACATCATGCTATCCACAAATAGTTTGATCAAAAACATAATCCTTAGGATCTAAAATGTTGCACGGTTCTCTTCAGCGGGAATTTTGTTTTTGTTTTGACGAGAAAACGCTAATTTTGCAGCGACACAGATGAGATACCCACGCCACGTTGTTGTTGGCACACTTCCGGGTTAATTGAACGCCAAAAGTGCCCCAAATGCACCATAAATCCGTATATGAATGCATGTTTTCTCAAAAGAGTCTTTGAATTATGCTGTTCTTAACTAGAAAATTGTCGTGTAATAGAAAAATATAGCGTTCTCCTGCCTTTACAAATGTAACATTTTCAAACAAATAAAATATTTGAACGCTGGTGCGCGCGGTGCATCGTGGGTCGGTATCCATAGCTTTACCAATCAGAGCGCGGGATCTGAGGAGACGCCCCTCCAGATGTTACGATCAACCAATCAACAGTGCGTATTGAGAATATGTAATGTTAGATTTGCATACCCCGCGAGTTGATTTTAGCGCCGTGTTTTTGCGGGGAAAACGCAAAGAAACGATGTTTTACTGTTCACATTATTACAAAACGTCAGCGTGGTGTCATATTTTCTCCCAATGACAACATTTATATCGGACGAGGTAGACATTTTTGCAGTCAATGACGGAAATTTTTACGCGATGACGGAAAAAAAAAGATTCTTGACAGGAATTTTCCGTCAATGGGAATTGGCTGACGGAAAAAAATCTCGAGCTGGCTAAAGCCCTGGTTGCCACTATGATCATTTCAGCATGAGCAATAAAAGTTACACATGATTTCAGTACCCACTGATCTTTCTCACCAAGTATCATTGTTTTGATCTTCTCAAAATTCAACTGACCCTGCCAAAGTCAAATCTACCAAAAATGATTGATATTGCCATGCGGAATGTTGGTAAATTCGCCAACGAAGACTTGCCTCTAATGTTCAAGGCATGCACACCTTCTGCTACTGCCAAAATGACCCTGTCGACAACTCAACAATTTTAAACTTGCAAACAACGATTTTCAAATGGGCACAGGGTGACATATGGCCACTGTATGGTCGCAATAGGCAGTGTTTCTGTATCTACGGGAACGTATGGCCGTAGCTGCGTTGGACAGGTGGCCGCAAAAGACTAATTCTTAATGCTTAGGTCAATCGGGAAAATACAAGGGACCGACAAAAAATGACCACAGTAGCCAAGTGGTCGCTATGCAAAGGTGGCCGCTAATACAGGTTTGACTGTACTTGCATTGTCAAATGATAGTAGATAGTTGTAAAAGATATGATGTTGACCTACCCTTTGGCTTTGTGTCTGCATCTGTTGTGCCTCCCTCTCCACTTGCTGTAAGGTTTTGGGTTTGACGGGGGCATCACTGATGGCATGGCAGTGGATGTTGTTCACTGGGGTGTCCTTTTGTCTGAGAGAATCAACAGGAAAACTTGCAATGTGGCAGAAGACATTGATTTGGTAATGACTACATTTTGCATCCCACTTTTCACTCAGAATTTTAGCCCCATGGCTTGAGGATGTCCACAACATCAACAAAATTGTAAAAGAAACTTTGGTACCAGACCTTAGCCATATTGGCCTTTACCTTTAACATGTCTTTGACAATGCAACACGTGTGCAGTTGAAACAATGAACAGGGTTATTCATTTGTTATCATTACACTCAATAACTAGAGCTGTGTACTTGTTACTTTGTTAGGTACAGACACAGGTTCAGGTACACAGGTTTAGGAACAGGTCCGGACCTGTACCTGTACAAGAACAAGTTTAATCAATAATGTAGCCAACTAGTGATAAATTGTCATCTTTGTGAGAGGACTTTCACACTCGAACAGATTTACTTATCTGAAGTCTTTAAAAAGTGGTATCCACTAGTGTTTTAGTTTATTCAGATACAGGTACACCAGATGTTTAGTTTCAGGCCTGAACCTTAATGGTTTTACACGTACAGGTACAAGTATTATACATTGTATGCTACAAATGTACATCTGCGTATTAAGTACACAGCCCTATCTACAACTCACCTGTAGTCTGGGTGTTGGCAGAGTAGCGGAGTGAACACGATGATCTCGTAGTTACACGTTGTGACCTCCTCCACGGACACGATCTCGTTTTTGGAGTCGGGATGACACATGTAGAGGATGAGCGCTGTTCTGGGCACGCCCGACTTCAGGTCACACGGAGTCCCGTCCGCCATGAACTCTGGGAAAAACGGCATGTCTATACCGTCCAGCTTTCTGTATGGTACCTAGACAGAGACAGTGAGTAAACAATGAGATGCAAATCATGCAAATTAGGACCTAATTTGCATAATACACGAGAAAATTCTACAACACCTTTTCATGATAGGATTTTCTTACATGTAACATACATGTGTGTAATCGATGGTAGGCAGAGCTTAGGCAGATATCAATTATGAAAATGAAAAATCAATTTGCATAATTAATGCTTAAGCGCCATCAATAATCTTAGTGGTGAGTGATGGAAATATCAACATTGAACATACATTATGTAAATGTTGATGTCATTTGCATATCAATCAAAATATTTCATGGAGGTATACTGAAGCACAAGAATGTCTTCTTGAAGTGTCATGAAAAAATTGCCCAAATAAAACCAAACCACTACAAACATTTTAGGATTTATGATATTGTGGTGGCATATTACAATCTGTAATTGTCTATCTACAGAAATCCATCCAATGGTCATTAAGTTGTGCTGACCACAAATATCCAGAAATACAAACATACACACAGACCGATACCTCTACTTTTCATGGAGGTAAAAACACATATTCTCCAGTGCTAATTAGTGATGTGATCGGTACCCACCATTTCTGTCTTCCCCTGTTTTCCTTCCTCGGGTGGAGGTTTCTGTTTACTTGCATCTACAGTAAAAAATCAAGACACAGTTATCATGACTGACCCAGGATTCTACTAGCATTGCAATTTTACCAAATCGGGTCATCAATTTATAATTGGTGACCACCACACTAAACTTAGGACCATTATGCTTATTTTTCAACCAATGTGACATTTTGCTGGTAGATGTTTTTTGTACAATGCCATATATTCACTTGTGTAATAATGTGAAAAATGTTGATATCGCCCTCCAAACAAGTAAAAACAACAACTTCTAATTACTTTAGCAAGGAGGATATGGGAACATATGGTAAATGCCAATATCTAAGTTGGTTGCTTCACTACCCTATACCTCACAACTATTATTATACTAAATATAACCATGAATAGGACATTGTAGTCTTCTATAGGTATGAGAACAGCACAGAATCATGGTGATATTTGAAAATCTGAAGAATCATCAATCACACAATATATATATATAACGCAAAACATATATACATAGTCATTCTAAATGTTTCATATTTCTCAAATGACACACATACCGTCTCCACTTTGAAATCTTCCCAGATAATATTCTTGAAGCTTTATTTTCTGTAAATACAATAGCAGAAAAAAGTTCCTTCATGTAAAACATCATCAACATAGATGTACGTCATGAAACATGTAAAAACATTGACATTACTTCAAATGAGGTCACTCAGAGATCTTAAAGAAAAAAAGAGCCATATTTTGAATGATTTCAGATATTTTACCTTTCCTGTTTCCTTCTCCTCATGATATTGCCTGATATATTTTCCATGACATAGTTCATACGTCCAGTAGGTCTCTATCTGTATGGGTGGTAAGAACAATAGGAAACCATTATTAAAGGAACCCTAAAGATGGTGCTATTTCATAAAGGATTATGTATCAATGAAAACACAATCAGCCAACTTTTTGCAGAAGTCCACTAGTGGGGATCATGTGACTTGTGTTTTGTGTAAAACAATTATCATAATACTCTGTAACCCCATGCAAATCCTTTGCAATAAGAAAAATTATTTCTTACCGGTACACTGTACCGGTTACCCCTTGTATACAATCAAATATCGTAAGCCTCATTGTGTCAGGCATCAAATAATTTCCAATTGTTTATAAATTGTACAATTCATCATAGTGTAAGTGTACCCTATATGTGCAGCTGACTTGTCTATAGATGGGTTTCATCAACTGTGCTGCACTCAGACCAAGGTACTCCTCTTCTGAGTCCTGGTAGGAAATACATGTGTGATGATGAGAATAAACAAACAAACAAAAACAGTAAATTACAACATTCAATATGTACATGTAGTTGGTACATTTGTAAAGGTGGTCTTGTAGGTAGGCCATGTTGATTTGCTTATATGGACACTGGGAACCCTAAAACTGATGCAAGTGTGCACCTAAAAAAAGTCTTGAAAAAAAACCGATGCCTTCATAAAAAAGCAGTCAGGAAGGTCGAACAAATGATTTGACAAAGTATGGTATACCGAGCAAGAGATTTTTCATTTTTGTTATTTCACACATTCTTAGCCTTTGGTGTTGACTTTGAAATTCATTACTATCAATGGCATATATAAGTTCCAACATGTATATATATTGGGCTTTCCTTGTACTAAGTTGTAGACCTTCCAACCAATGGTAAGATGGAAATGCTAGCAACTTGATTCTCTCTAATTCCATAAAGCCTCATAAAGCCATATTTATCAGTCAGATGGCAGGACTTTGAAATGGTGGGAGAGTCCTGGACTATGACTCATAAGTATAATGGACTTCTGTAAGGCAAGTGAGAACTTGACTTTTGGGTATATTTATCACAGTGCAGTACTAGGCATTTGTTTCAGTTTTGCTCTCCTTTAAAACTCTTTCTCAAAAACTATGAAAAAGAACTGTAGATGTCACATTTACCTCAGTCTCTGACAAAGGCACGGGAAGTGTACAGCGATATCTCTCATTGTCTGCCGTGGACACTTCAATGGTTTCTGCTATTCTGCTTCCTGGTGGAGGGGACTGGAAACAATGTACAACAGTTTATAATTTCCACATCTGGTTTCTACTCTACATTTCTTGTCGGGTACTGGTACTGGTTTATTGAATTGAAACTCATTGCAGCCAAAAAGGCAATAAAATTCTGTTAAAAATTACAGATGTAAAATAAGATGGATCTTAAAAAGACAACATTCGGACTACAGGCAGTTAAGATCTAATAACACAATACTAGTACCTGTAGTATAGGAGTCAGTTTCAATTTCATGCTACATGTATATAGAGCATATTTAGGAATTTATGTTGTACAATTTCACTTGGAATATGGAGGATATCAACACAATTTAGTGCACCTAAGGCCACAACAATTTTATTGTTGCTTCTTGGATTCCCCTGTCTATTCTTATTCAATTGAAGAAAAAAATTTAAATCCCGATAAATTATAATATACGTTTGCTATCACAAACCTGTAAATATTACCATTCAGGGCCACTTATACATAATTTTAGTCCTAAACAATGCCTCTAATTCAGAACATTAGTAACAAATCAAAGGAAGAGATTTATTATTAGTTTTTTGTGTTATTTAAGCCGTATACCTTCACCTCAGACCTTTTTAAAAAATTTTAAATTTTTTTTTCAACCTGCCGTTCCAATTTTTTTCTAAAGAAAATACAAGAAGTAACAAATAGATTTAGTGTGGGCTAAATGTCACATTCATAACCTTTTCCATGGTTATTTTTGGACTCTATTCCTAAAACATTTATAACTAAAGGACATCCTTTTTTGTCTTCTACCTGTTTTCTGTCTGCCAAATGGGTTATCGTGACATCATCGCATTTGCTTGTATAGTTGTAATTGTCATTTTCTTTTGCCTGCAAGGCCAATTACATTTAGGTGGCTGAGTAACCAATACAGGGCTCGAAATACTTTCTTCAGCCAGGTTGTCCAAGTGGCAACCTAAGTCAAAAGCCAGGTTGCACCATCAACATTTCAGGTTGCCCCACTTTCAAGTTGTTACTTTCTTCAAATCAGCTACTTATCCCTTATCTATTCTTCCAGTTATATGTAACTATGTAATATGTTTATGTTATCAAAAAATTAATACAAAAGCTTATCCATGTAGGTTGGGGAAAAGCAGTGTTTCAACTGCAAAATTTCAGGTTGAGCAGTGTGCAACCTGGGTTTAAAATCAAGTTGCGCCAAGCAAAATGAGGTTGCATTTTCAAGTGGGCAAGTGGGTATTTCGAGCCCTGCCAATAGTAGTGTACATTTGAAGTACCTTCAGCAATTCACCCAATCAAATTGTTAGCTTTCAATTCATGTATGTAATAAATAATTCAAGAATTATCAAATTACTTGATGCTCACATCACACGGGGCTTTGTCTAATTCTAAATAACAAAGGTTATGGTCACAAAAGGCAGGTGTGGACATATCTGAAAGATGTGAAAGAGATTTGGGCAAAGATAAAACCACACCAACGTGCGACTGCCACGTAATCTCTATAACCCGGAAGCTGCTTTTCATTATGTAATCCTATATATAATACTTGCGTGTACACATTTTTTACCGTACTAAAAATGTAACATTATGCACCATTCCCACGTTGTAACAATAAAGAAATGTAGATTGAAAAAATATGCAAACCACAGTATAGCTAACATTTTGCACCGAACACTACTTCTAATTTTGCAACCATTTTCATACACACTGATAAACAAAAACAATCAACACAACAAGATGAACAGGTGTTACCTACCTCCAACTCGGGACCGGGCCAACTGAGATGGAACAGAACGCTATCATCAAACTGGTTATAACCGCAAACCGTTAGCGCCAGAGCGCTCCAAACTAATATATACATCATCCTCATATTCCGGACTGTCCATGTGTATATAGAAACCCGGTATAAAACCTCCAAATCCATGGTAAAGTGCTTAAATGTAAAGTTGTAAACAGAACTAGAAAGGCCGACATTTGCTTGAGAGCAAATACAGCATATTTCAGCCATCTCCCTCATGCAACAATAGGCCTTGAGGTCGTTGACCCCTTTGGCCATTGGAAAATGACCCAAAAAAATCCCAAATATATTATTTTAAAGTGGTCCATGCCAAAAATTATACATGGGTCATTTGAATAGATATTTAGAGCACCCCTTTACCAATTTACGGGTCATTAGGTTGTAAATCGAGGGAACAGGAGCCAAAAATGTCCAAATTTTGTCAAAAAAATGGCCATAAAATCGCAAAATTAAGCATTTTGTTGTACCGTATGGGAAAACTTTTATTGAATTTATGTGCACATAATTGAAGGGCACTTTTATTCCAAATTTCAGATCATTTGGTTGTAAAACGAGGCTACAGGAGCCAAAAATGTTCTTTTTTGGTCAAAAAATGGCCAAAAATCGCAAAATTAAGCATTTTGTTGTACCGTATGGGAAAAAAATTTTATTGAATTTATGTGCACATAATTGAAGGGCACTTTTAGACCAAATTTCAGATCATTTGGTTGTAAAACGAGGCTACAGGAGCCAAAAATGTCCTTTTTTTGGTAAAAAAAATGGCCGTAAATCGCAAAATTAAGCATTTTGATGTACCGTATGGGATAACTTTTATTGAATTTATGTGCACATAATTGAAGGGCACTTTTATACCAAATTTCAGATCATTTGGTTGTAAAACGAGGCTACAGGAGCCAAAAATGTCTTTTTTTGGTCAAAAAATGGCCAAAAATCGCAAAATTTAACATTTTGTTGTACCGTATGCCAAAACTGTTATTGAATCTAGGTGAGCATATGTTCAAGGCACCTCTGTACCAAATTTCATGTCATTCGGCTGTAATACCAGGGTACAGGAGCCCGAAATATATTAAAAATTGACAAAAACCTCAATAAAATCATTTTAAAGGCAGATATGACAAAAATGAAAAAAACACCTGGGGGTATTGGCTTACTCTACCTTTGTGCCAAATTTCAAGTCAATCGGTTAAAAAATGGCGGAGTTGATTCGATTTGAAGATTTGACAGGAGAAAGAAAGAAAGAAAGAAACATTACGAATACAATATATTTCACCATACCTATGGTATGGCTGAAATATAAAAATTTAATGTTGGCAGCCATCTTGCCACGTTTAACCTCCTTTTGAACTTTGACCTCCCGTCACCCCCTGCGTGGGGAGGTCATGACGCATGCGTGCTAGGGAGAAGCAAAATGGCAGCAAGACGTGGCGATTTTGTCATCACCGTCGGTGTTTTTATCGTCCTGCTCTCTTCTGTTGGAGTTGTGGCGACTCCAGAGCAGGGGAAATGGTCTTCAACAATCAAGGTACGGATAGGAATCATAAACGTGTCATGTGTACGGGTTTTAGGTGGTGAAAATCAAGTATGATATTGTTGACTTCCCAATGGCCATATTCCCCGAATGCAAATTGTACAGGTGTGTACTAGAAGATTATGAGACACCTGCAAAACCGGATTATTAACTAGGAATCTTGCACACTCACACACAAACAATAGTAGCTCAAATGATTACTAAGAAACCGGTATTTCATGGCACACTTTTATATGGTTAGGGTTTTACTCAATAAAAGACCAACGTAAAATTTTGTGACACAAAATTTGTCATAAATTTTTGTGGTTGCATCTAGGAAATTTTCTTCCATGGTGATAATCTTGTAATTGGCTCCAGAAATGACAAAATATGCATGAAAATGTTCCGCCGAATCATCAATAACATCTCAATTTTCCCTGTCGTCATTCTACAGCCACTTGACTTGTAAAACTGTAGAGGCTTATTGATAAGAAATTTGCATTTTATAGCCTTTGATATTTTGCAACCCCAAAACTACTGTGCATTAATGTTAGAAAGGACTTTTTTTGCCCTCGGTGAAAAAAAAAATACTAAATGCATTTTAGGTTTGCTGGTTTGTATTGATAAAATTTTCAGTTCACAAATTGGTGCTACAGTCACGTAATGTACAGTATTGGAAACTGACCGACTGTCCGTAAAGGCCGTAGGGTTCCCAATACAAACCCTTATACCTTTGCGGACAGTCAGTCGAAAACCACCCACTTGTGACTCAGCTAGAGTGCTCAAGATGGAAAAGTCTCTATAACATGATCATAATATTGTACATTATCAAATATGTAGCACTTACATTACATGTATATTAGTCTTTATTAGATACCAGGTAGGTGGGCAGAACACAGAATAAAAATTTTCGCGTGTTTTTGAGTTTGTGGTGAAGAGGTCACTGTGAAAACCACGAACATGAAACCACCGTGAACTCCAGTGCGTTCACAACTAAAGTATGCCCCCAAACCCAACTGGGGATCACAGGAAGGGGGCGTGGTCACATGGTTTGGGTGGCCAGGTAGACTGACCAGAGTATCAGCAGGGTTTTCTAAAATTCACTTGACCGCCCTATCGTGCAAGTATATAAAAGAAATTACTTGCCCAAGCCAGCTTTTCACTTGCCCAAAATTTAAATAACATTTTTCTATGTATGATAGTGGTGAGGTAGCAAAGTGACCAATCAGATGGATTTGATGATTATAAAGTCGCCATTTCAATGGTACTGATGAGAGGACTTCATTATTTTCACACAACATGAAATTAGAAGGATTTTTTGTTAGTTCGGAGGGTCCTATCAACATCTTTCATAATTGATCAGACATTGTTCCACAGGTAAATGCTGAAGACTATGACTATGTTAGGTTAAAATTAGCAGGATGGTCCTCGTTTAGACTTAGAGTGGTGCGACACAATAGCATGGTGCTTATTACACTAAAATGCACTGGATAGAAATTAGAATCCTTATGTAGATTAGAATCTACACTGCATTAGTGCATACCAGACAAGGCCACATATAATGGTTAGTAGTCTACCAGTTTATCTGCGTGAGGGATCACAATCACAGATTGTTGTCATGGTCAGTATGTGTTACGAAGCAGATTATGTTATACTGTCCTGAATGAAGTCATAAAGGCCTAGGGAAAAATTTTATGTTTCCAAATACAGTCTTACAAAAATAGCTTGGTATGTACTAATTTAGGGATTCGCTTTCTTTTTATCTTATTTTTTTATTGGGAAACACACAGACACAAACGAGGCATGTTTGAAAAACGCATTTTCAGCTGTTTAGTGGAAAAGTATGATATTATGTTTTTTGCCAGTGGTCAACACCCCAAATGCAAAACGCTAGGTACAGTCGGGTCACTCGAAATAATTTTTTTCCTTTGGTCCAACTGACATGCAGTTGTCAGTCTTTATTATATATTATAAAGCTGCAGTTGCAAGCTTGCAGCACGACAATGCCTCTTCTGGAGCTTTTCTGGCTGAGTGCGGCTTGGAAATGCCATAAAAATTATTTTTATGATTTTTTTTCTTCATTTTTATGACAAGATGTAGGGTCAGTAACATTGAATGTAAAGTAATATAAAAGCATATATACCTTGTTGGATTATATAAGGAAGTACCCATGTAAGGCACATAATTTACATGTATATTACCACCTCTAATTTGAGAAAAACTCTTAATATTTTGCATCAAAGCGCTAGAGCTCAAAGTCGAATGTTGTATATCTTCTTGTGTTAAGTGTTGATAAAACTAACGTTCCTTTCTCATCTGCCATAGGTTACAGGGGAACATGTCAACCAACCTCTATATGCTGGCTTCGTCAAGACCATGTACAACCAGACATCTGTGGCAATTACAGGTACTGTGGCTTATTAATTATAGTACATGTATTTATACTGTAAGGCTTTGTAAGAAACATGTTGTAAATTTCAGTGAATACAATGTAATTTCATTAGGTTGGTAAACTACTTAATCACAAAGTTCTTGATACACAGCCATAAATTCTATTACGAGCCAATGTTTCAATGACCATCTGTCATCTTCGTCAGGGCCATACTGACAGGTTTACAGTGCACTGCAGCTAGGTGTTGTAGGTTCTGCATCACCCAGTTGATTTAGAACCTGTAACGCCTAGGTGAACCTTTTTACAGGTTCTGTATTACACAGGGACTGCATCACCCAGTTTCAGTGCACTGTGAAGCGTGTTGACCAATGCTTGATGCCATGACTGTAAAAAGTTTACAAGTTTATGGAAATATCACTCATTGAAAAATCTTCCTTGCCCGAGCTCATTGAAAAATCTTACTTGATCGAGCAAGTTTGGAAGGACATGTGCTTGCCCAATCTGTACTTTCACTAAGTCTTGCCCGGACAGTCAAGCTAGTAGACTTGTCTAACCCTGTTACGTTTTTGCTCAAGCGTCAAACCTCTGCACATAAAAGAATCCAACACACCTGTGAAGAAGATTAGGGTTGACCCATTGTGCTTGGCTAAAAAGATGAGCATAATTAATGAAGTCTACTTGCACTACCACTAGCTACCTACTTGAAAAAACATGATGCTTTACCTCAATGAAGCATACATGTAATTGCTTTACACTTTACCTCTATAGTAGAGACATGAATTGTGTTTGTTTTTTATCACAGTGACATGTGAGTCGTCATCAGACCAGGAAAGTCCTTTCGAGTTTAAGGTTGGCTGGATGCTCCGCTTCTCCGACTGCTTTGAAGAGTTTGTTGACCTTGGAGTAAGTTGTTGTTGTTGTTCTTGTTGTTGTTGATTATATGCACATAAAAGAAATAAAGCAATTGTTTACAAAAGGGAAAAAGAAGATACAGGGGAGCTACATAGGTAGATCAGAAACTTCTAAGGTATTTTAGGAGTCTTCCCACAAAATAAGATTATTAACATGTAATACTGTTTACATGTATTATAGTTATTTACATAGTAAATAAGTAAATAAAATCCAACAAAAGAAAACAGCAGTTCATTATAGATATACAGTATTTTTCTGTACTAAAAGTAAATGAGATATAGCAAAAAACTTCAAAACAGGGTCAAAATTCATTTTGGGCACTTTGGATACAATTATATTCATAGGTGCGCCCAAAGTCAAAACTTTCATGCACGGCTTCAAATTCAATGTTAGGGGCACAAAAGTGCATATGCACCCATGTGCAGTATTTTGATCTGTGGTAAACTCATGAAAATGCTGGTAACATTTGTGCTTTTCATTTTACTTCACACAGTCGATAACTGTTAGAACCATTGCCTGATGTACCCTGGTGTTTATTATATTGATTTATCCTTTTCAGGATTCAGCATTCCAAGAGTACTATGATAGCCCCCAACAGTCCTACCCTGTGTACGACTATGGCAAGTACCAAAAGGTGGAATATCCGGAAACATACAAGTGTGGGGATCCATTTCATCTGGTGGTAAGTAGGGATGATACTTCCTTCGTGTGTGTGTTTGTGTTTGAATTTGTGTGTGTGTGTGTGTGTGTGTGTGTGTGTGTGTGTGTGTGCATGCGTCCTTCCGTCCCGGGACAGGACTTTGCTTGTTCGGACAGTAGATAATTTTACCCCATCCGTCCCAAAAATGACGTGAAACTGTTGAAAATGTACTTTGATGAGCTTAAAATGACATATTTAACCAGGAAAATCAACAACATGGACTCCCAAACTATGAGTTGGATTTTTAAAAAAATTAGCTGGAGACAACTTTGATTGTATTCCATATGGATGTATATTGTATATGATTGTAGCAATGTTTACTATATGTTTTTCTAAAGGAGAAAACATAGTGTTTTTGTTGGTGCATTCTTTTTCTTTCTTTCTTCCTCTGAGCAGAAAAGGTTTATGGAAAAGGTTGGGCTGTCTACCTTTGCTGGCTGTCATGTCAGGCTACTTAGATACTCCCATTCATAGCCCCATTTCTTTTTTGCTCGCACACACTACTTTGGGCTGAGCCTAACGGTATAGTATTGTATGAGAGTAGCACAACACAAGGCTAGAGGGTAAAAAATTCTGCATTTTTTTTAGAAATTTGTTCCTTTATTTGCAGGACCTGAAGCCAGATATTAACCTGGTAGACAGGCCACTCAGTGTGAACGCTTCTGCAGAGAAGAGGGGGGACGAAACGGCTGGAGAGACGTCATTGGTCGATCCAAACACCCGGAGCAGGCGAGCCCCAGCACCTAGGAAGAAGGGCGGGTCTAAGGTAGTGATCTGTTGTAATTACAAAATATTTGTTTTAATCTTATTAAAAAAAATCATTTTTTTATAACTACAGATAGTTAGTAGATATCAATTTGAGCAATTTGTAGCTTTCATCATTATGCACATAAAAACATAGTTTCATTGCAGTGGTATGTACCAAAGTGCTGTATTTTGTTATAGAAAAAAATAATATTAGGGGCAATTAAACCTGATGATGTCATCAATATGGCCCCAAAAAATCAGATTTAGAATTCTTTCATAATCATCTTTCAATATTCGTTACGGCTCCATTCTTTCTGAATTCATTAATGAGAAAACAATGAAAGGTAAACATGTCAATTTAGCCAACCTAAATACCTTTAGTGTCACTTCTGACATAAGCACTTCAAATGCAATAGATAAGTTTCACCGTCAGTTTGTGCTTCACTAATCATGCTCTTCACTATGTGTTCTTACAGAAGAAACCTGCAGCAAAGCCAGCACCACCGGCACCGCCAGCAGAAGAGAAAGAACCAGAAAAGAAGGAAGAAGAGACTGAGGAGGTGGAAGAAAAGGCAGTTACTCCAAATGTAGAAGCAGAGAGCCAACAACAACTACAACAGCAAGAAGCCGAAACACAGGAAACCATAAGAGAGGTTGGCAACCACTCCCAGATTGGTGATGAGGTACTGGGTCTTTTTGCTGAGGAACTTTCAGCAGTCTTCTGTGTAGCATAGTTAGTGTAGTCTGTGTTAGTCTGTCGTGTGAGGGCATATTCGTGTTGAGTGCTGATTTAAGAACCATGCTGTAGTGTCTGAAATGGACATCCTTTGTTTAGTGGGTATTCTTATTGCACCAGAACTGTTTGCGAAAGACAACAAATCACCAAATAGTCGCAAGGAGGGAATTTTTCTAAAAATCGGAAAAAGTCACATTTGGAAAAATGGTCTGAATGGTCGCAACTAGATGCAAACTAATCAGCAACACTGATGAATCTTAGTCATTGTACATTGGTTTTGAATTTGGTGGTGACATGACGATTTCTGATAAAATTATGTTGTATATTATAATTTGGGTCTGGAACTGACTGAGGATGTGGCATTCCGGGCGTAGCCATTTGTTTGTTGAGGTCAAATGTTTTTCCTGTATGTGGCACAAAAAAATGTTGTCGCAATGATTTCTCACCAGCATGCTTTAATTACCTCTATAAAAATAGAGATATTGCATGTCTACATGTATGTGCGAGTGTATTTGTGTGTGTTTGTGTTTCCAGGTATTTGTGAACAGCATAACATTAGAGCCTCTTTGGATGGACTGTTATGATATTTGGTATTTGGATAGGGCTTTGGAAGACAAAGGTCAAGGTCGATTGTGCCCCCTGGTGTGTGACCCTGTTACTGCAGCAGAACTTCCAGCTTTTGTATCTTTTGTCCAAGACATCTTATGGTCTTGATTTTTGTGTGGCAGATAGCTATTTTTCAGTAGGAATGTACTAAACATACTTCATTAATTATCACACTACCCATTTTTCTCCCAGCACTCAGGTAATGTTGTAACCCATTCCTGGGAGAGTGGACCCTACCTGCTAGTGGTGAGAATCCTCCCAGTGAAGACGGAGGGTGTAGAAGACTACCAATTGACTGGTAAGCTATTGCCTTCATTTTTGCTAGCCTCTTTAAAGTACAAATTGGCATTACCTATTAAGTCTGTAGCATGCAACAATTTTGGTAACTTTGTAGAATTGCTAACACAAGGTTTTTACTGTTTAATTTTTCAGTTGGTGTTTCTGAGAGAAAAGGCACCAGTTACCTTTCAGCTACGGATTGGGCACTGCTACCAGTGAGTAATGTTGTTAAGTGCTAACTGTTCCTGTACAGCTCTGTAGGTTGATTTGTGGTTTGTCCACTGTTGCTTTACAGTTAGTTCTATAGGGTAATGTATAATGTGCACTGATCCATCTTGTACTATACCTGCATATCTTTAGGGAGAGATGTGTGTGGAGTGACCACACTTGTAACGTACCTGTATAGCTCTATGGAGTGACATGTGGAGTGACCACACTTATGCTGTTCCTGTACAGTTCTATGTAGTGAAGTATGGTGTGTATGTGCTATACTGGCCACACCTGTACTGTACCTGTATAGCTTTATGGAGTGGTGTGTGGACTGAGCACTCTTGTACTGTTCCTGTACAGTTCTACAATGTATGGAGTGATGTGTGGAGTGCATGTGGTGTACTGACCACACCTGTACTGTTCCTGTAGAGTTCTGTGGAGTGATGTGTGGCGTGTATGTAGTGTAATGACCACACTTGTGCTGTTCCTGTACAGTTCTATGGAGTGATGTGTGGTGTGTATGTGGTGTACTGACCACACTTGTACTGTTCCTGTACAGTTCTGTGGAGTGATGTGTGGCGTGTACGTGGTGTACTGACCACACTTGTGCTGTTCCTGTACAGTTGTATGGAGTGATGTGTGGTGTGTATGTGGTGTACTGACCACACTTGTACTGTTCTTGTACAGTTGTATGGAGTGATGTGTGGTGTGTATGTGGTGTACTGACCACACTTGTACTATTCTTGTACAGTTATATGGAGTGATGTGTGGCGTGTATGTAGTGTACTGACCACACTTGTGCTGTTCCTGTACAGTTCTATGGAGTGATGTGTGGCGTGTATGTGGGGTACTGACCACACTTGTACTGTTCCTGTATAGTTCTATGGAGTGATGTGTGGCATGTATGTGCTGTACTGACCACACTTGTGCTGTTCCTGTACAGTTCTATGGAGTGATGTGTGGCATGTATGTGCTGTACTGACCACACTTGTGCTGTTCCTGTACAGTTCTATGGAGTGATGTGTGGCGTGTACGTGATATACGGAGTGATCTGGCTGCTCCTGCTGGCCTGCCAGTGGAGAGACCTGCTGCGGATCCAGTTCTGGGTGGGCGGAGTCATCATCCTGGGCATGCTGGAGAAGGCTGTGTTCTATGCCGAGTACCAGCATGTCAACAGCACTGGGGTGTCAGGTACAGCTTTTTCCGGCTACCCAACTGACCCTAGCAAATCCCGTTGTGGTCATCTGCTACAAGGGACATAAATGTTTTATCTGAGAAATGAAATTCAAAACACACTTTCTGTATTTCACACTCCATTTAAAGATGAGGGCTTTGACCAGTTGTTGTAAGAATGTTTTGTACTAAGTTTTCTTTATTCATTTCACAAACATGCTTGTGTCTGTTCTATGTATCTCTGTATATTTACAACATGATGTTGAAAACACCAGTACCTGAATTTCAATTTTGCATTGCTAAAATGTATTTGTCAGATCACTGCAGTAGAAATCTAGAAAAAAAAAATAACAAAGTCCTTACCTACCGACCCTTCAAATATTTGTCCCTTGGCTGCTGTAAACTGCCACAGAGTTATGCTTTACTCTTTGCTGTAATAGCATCGCAGACAACATCGCAAAGAATAATCATAGTCTAGCCTTTTAGATGGATTTAACTATGCCTACCATGTCTGTATAAACTGATCTGGTTGTCCACATCACCCCCCCCCCTCCCACAGTGCGAGGAGCTGTAGTGTTTGCTGAGCTGGTGTCCTGTCTGAAGAGAACCCTGGCTCGCATGCTGGTCATCATTGTCTGTCTGGGGTATGGGATCGTCAAGTAAGTCAGCTTATGGCAAACCTGTAATGTGATATCAATAGATACAAGTTTTCCAGACCAGTCTGTAGTTTGCGATATCCCAAGGGCTACCATTGCTGTCATCTCATCCTCACCAATATCTAATGGTTGTGTGACCAGCTCTTTTTGAATAATTTCTTCTTTCAACAATCAGTGAAGAACGTAGAAGTAATGACCAATCTCCTTGTAGCAACCTTCTCAGGAAATGTCTTTGATCCAGTATTGGGTAGCTCACTAACTTGGAGTGATTGTTATCTTGCAAAGGATAAGAAAAACCCAACTGTGTTTAATAGTAACCAAGTGTTTTATTCAACCAATGTTTCGGTGACTGTCTGTCACCTTCCTCAGAGCAATTCTGACTGGTTCACATTGTTCTGCAGCTATAGGTGTCACTGCCTAGAGATGGATCCCTGATTAAGGTTACAGAAGGTCACTGAGACATTGTTTGAATAAAAATATGGTTATGTACAAAGAATGTTGTTATTCAGTGACTTACCAACCTGATAAAGCTATTTACTGACGCAACTGTATTGTTGTCCCCCAGGCCCCGTCTCGGCCCAATGCTGCACCGTGTGTTGGGTGTGGGTGCCCTGTACTTCATCCTGGGGTCTGTGGAGGGCTGTCTACGCTCCATCAGAGTGAGTACACACATGGTCACCCATCTAACTATCACTATCACTATATGTAGTGAGGTCTTAATGGGTGTACTTGCATGCCTCTGTGCAATATTATGCGTGCACATGTGTGTGTGTGTGTTTGTGGCACAATAAAAGTGCATGATGGGGACCAAGAATCAGGAAAATCCACCTGGTTTTGGTAGGGATGTGTTCCAAGTGAAGTCTTTTCTTAGCCGTTTTCAACTCTCCCTGGCAAAGTTAGATAGTATCATTAAAAATTTCAGATGAAACTTATCAAATTATTAGGCTTTTTAACTTATGGGTGACTGAAGGCAAAGTTCTGGCATGTATGTTCCTTGGCATGATCATTCTGAAGTTAAGGTTTCCTTCACATAAATGTACACTATGCCAGTTAATAAGTATAAACCTACCGTATAAGTGCCTTTGTGACAAATATTCAACTTGACTGTTAGTGACTGTATTCCCTATCAGAGTGGTTTGTACTGTAAGGTAACTGTTACTGATGTGGTCCTGGTCTCTTGGCCCCCACATGCAGCCCTATCGCCATGTGTCCTCTGGGCTGTCGGTAGGTGCCTGTCTGTAGACACCAAACTGTAGGACACTGTGCTCTTTCCTGCAGGAAATCTTACTTTATGCTACAGTCACACTTGTTGTAATGTTGTACGTAGAAGTGGTCAGGTTCTGAGGCCACAAATTCATCCCAGTGTACTGCTAGATACCTAGGGGTATCTCTTTTTGTTTCTATAGGTTGCAGTTCTATTTGTGGCTGGGTCCAAGGTTGATTATAATTGGGGGCCTGATTCAAAAATTGCCCAGTAGTTGCAGGGTGTCCCACGGGGTCACATAGAGGTGCCACTTGAAAGTGAAAAAAAAATCAGCCTAGAACCTACCTAGTGGGGCCCCTTTTTCAATTGTGACTGTTGCACTACCGCATGTTTTCCTTTACACTTAGCCTTTTTAAGGCTCCTTTGTTTGATTACTTTTTCATTGGTCAGGTAGATTCTTGGATGAAACTTACTGACTTGAGCATGTGGCGTCCTGAGTGCCTTTATCATCCTATCAGAGGGCTGAGAAGCTGATGTTGGGACTTTTTATTTAAGACTCTACCTGGAAACAAAAAGCCATTTCTGACTCTGGGATTTGTAAAGGGACAGAAGGAATTGTGTAATACTAAAATCTATAGCTACCGTATATTCTCGAATAAAGTACGCACCCCAATTAAAGTACGCACTCCTGATTTTGGACAAGTCTTAGACAGATCTTTGGGACTGAAAGGTAAAATGGAAAAACTCAAATAAAGTACGCACCCCTTCTCCACCAATTTTGAACAGACCTTTAACTGGATAAATTCAAATTTATGATGTTTTCCCCAGGTTATTTTGCATGAAATAACCTGCATTTACACTGTCATTGTCTCTATAAACTTGTGAATTGCCTACTGCAAATTATAAAAATCACTGAGAACTGGTAGAAGAAATCAGGGAAAACCAGTTGTACAAGTCAAAGTCACTAACTCAAAAGGATTGTATGCAAATACCAATCTTATGTAAATCATGTTTAGACAATTTCTTTGTTTCATGTTTAGACAACTACAAGACAACAACAATGTGCATGTTTTGAAACATTACTAGAAGTGTTGCTCCACCTTACTTTATTTTAGGCTTTTTTACCATTTCTCTGTCCAGTGACCTCAAATAAAGTACGCACCCCAACTTTGGCAACAACTTGTAGCACCTTTTCAATTTTGAAAAGTTAAAAAAGTGCGTACTTTATTCGAGAATATACGGTACTACTGTTGGGTTTCACTTCTTTGGAGGCAGTAAAAGACAGATTTACCCACTTCTTCAATAAAATGTGGGCCCCTTGATTTTCGTATTAGAATTGTTCTCTTTTCATTCGTAATGGTGGGAAGGCATGCAAGAATTACTTTTTGGACACTTCTGTTTACTTCTTTTATCTCTTATTATGATCCACCTCCAGCCCAAACAGGACCCGACCAATCAGGCGCTGCTGGCGTCCATCCCGCTGGCCGTGCTGGACTCCGCTATCTGTTGGTGGATCTTCAGCAGCCTGGTGCAGACCACCCGCACCTTGCGTCTGCGCCGCAACCTCGTCAAACTGTCACTGTACAGACACTTCACTAACACTCTCATCTTCGCTGTGCTAGGTAAGTCAAACTGTCACTGTACAGACACTTCACTAACACTCTCATCTTCTCTGTGCTAGGTAAGTCAAACTGTCACTGTACAGACACTTCACTAACACTCTCATCTTCGCTGTGCTAGGTAAGTCAAACTGTCACTGTACAGACACTTCACTAACACTCTCATCTTCGCTGTGCTAGGTAAGTCAAACTGTACAGACACTTCACTAATACTCTCATCTTCGCTGTGCTAGGTAAGTCAGACTGTCACTGTACAGACACTTCACTAACACTCATCTTCGCTGTGCTAGGTAAGTCAAACTGTACAGACACTTCACTAACACTCTCATCTTCGCTGTGCTAGGTAAGTCAAACTGTACAGACACTTCACTAATACTCTCATCTTCACTGTGCTAGGTAAGTCAAACTGTCACTGTACAGACACTTCACTAACACTCTCATCTTCGCTGTGCTAGGTAAGTCAGACTGTCACTGTACAGACACTTCACTAACACTCTCATCTTCGCTGTGCTAGGTAAGTCAAACTGTCACTGTACAGACACTTCACTAACACTCTCATCTTCGCTGTGCTAGGTAAGTCAAACTGTCATTGTACAGACACTTCACTAACACTCTCATCTTCGCTGTGCTAGGTAAGTCAAACTGTCACTGTACAGACACTTCACTAACACTCTCATCTTTGCTGTGCTAGGTAAGTCAAACTGTCACTGTACAGACACTTCACTAACACTCTCATCTTCGCTGTGCTAGGTAAGTCAAACTGTCACTGTACAGACACTTCACTAACACTCTCATCTTCGCTGTGCTAGGTAAGTCAAACTGTCACTGTACAGACACTTCACTAACACTCTCATCTTCGCTGTGCTAGGTAAGTCAAACTGTCACTGTACAGACACTTCACTAACACTCTCATCTTTGCTGTGCTAGGTAAGTCAAACTGTCACTGTACAGACACTTCACTAACACTCTCGTCTTCGCTGTGCTAGGTAAGTCAAACTGTCACTGTAAGACACTTCACTAACACTCTCATCTTCGCTGTGCTAGGTAAGTCAAACTGTCACTGTACAGACACTTCACTAACACTCTCATCTTCGCTGTGCTAGGTAAGTCAAACTGTACAGACACTTCACTAACACTCTCATCTTCGCTGTGCTAGGTAAGTCAAACTGTCACTGTACAGACACTTCACTAACACTCTCATCTTCGCTGTGCTAGGTGAGGCACTTTGTAGTGGCTGTCTATAAGTATATGTATTTATAGTATATTAGCTACAGTGAATGCCACTCAAAGACAGAAGGAAAATGTTCAGACTTTGCATGAAGCATTAAATGGCCAATGAACTGGGGGATGTACCTAATACCAGCTCAGAAAAGAACATGAAATAAGTACCAGATTTATCAACTCAGAATCAATTTAATAATTTGTTTTTCTGAAGTATTTAACTGAAGGTCTTCTCTTTCTTTCAGCTTCCATTGCCTTCATGATTTGGTCCTTCAAGACAATCAGATTCACACAGTGCCTGTCAGTAAGTAACTTTCACCTAACTGTACCATGACAGTTTTCATTATACAAAGATTTAACTGTAAAGCCATGTTGATTCCATAATATGGATGACATCAATGAAACCGATCCAAGCGTGCGATTAGAAGAAAAGTTTGACAAAAAAGTCGCCTTCCCTATGAAATCTAGTTGTATGTGCACGTGGTAGATACATGATATAATAAATGCCCCCCTCCCCACCCCAGGACTGGTCAGAGTTGTGGGTGGATGAAGCCTACTGGCACCTCCTGTTCTCGGTCATCCTGATGGTCATCATGGTCCTGTGGAGGCCCACGGCCAACAACCAGCGGTCAGTACTCAAAAGAATATTGTGCTCAACAAAATGTTGCTAATTTCTCGCATCACATCACAGACGGAAATTGACTTGATTACCTGCCGGCAGGAATCAAGAGCTCGAAGTATAATTTCAGTTGTAAGATTGCATGTTCAATAACGTCAAAAGAGTGACTGACTATGGTAATCAGGAATTATAACAGTTGTACATTTAGTGGGACCGCGTGGTACAGTGGTATTGTGTTCGCCTCGTGACCGAGAGGTTGCGGGATCGAATCTGCCTGCCGTGCTGCCGATCTTGTGCCCCTGGGAAAGGCGCTTTACACGACTTTCCTCACTTTACTCAAGTTAAAATGAGTCGTCCCTCGGATAGGACGTCAAATGGAGGTCCCGTGTCTGGGGAGAGCCATACCCCAAGCACGTAAAAGAACCCGCCACATGTGTGATAGTGCGGTGTGAGCGGTTCAAAAACCTACAGTTCCTTGGCCGCACCTGGGGCAATTACTGTCGCATTGAGGTCACCTGAGTGGCACCGAATGGCAGCTCGCTCCAGACACTTGCGACAGTCGTATTGAGGTCACCTGAGTGGCGCTGAATGGCAGCTCGCTCCAGACCCTTGCGATTTAGCCCTGCCTATTGTAAGCTCCTCGCAATTCAGCCCCTGGCTGCAAAGAGTGAGTAGTCGGCCCACCCAATAACAATAACAATAACAAATTGTTACCGGTGACTTAAGCACTTTTAATGAATGGAACCCTGTGTTCTGTTTCAGCTATGCCTTCTCCCCCCTGAGTGAGGAACAGGATGTGGAAGCTGAGGAACCCATGCTCAACGATGCTTTTGGTCAGTACAAATTTTGCTACACCACGAGAATTAAATGTTGTCTTCAAATTGTAATTTAGTAGTACAGATTCTGATTCAGAAGTTACTTTTTATTCTGGTGTTGTGTCCACAGAGGGTATGAAGATGCGCGGCCTTACTGGGAAAAACAATGCCAACGGCAACTCGCCAAGCAGGAATGATACGGACACCAAGGCTGTAAGTTTCTTCTATTTCTCTCTATGGATGTAAGGAGGAACCAACACGATGGCCAGATCTTGTCTGATTGCATGATTCATTGAGGTTTACTGGTTTGTGAATTCATCGTCTAAAGTATATTCTTTATTTTTGCTTCACAAGGAGGAGGATTTGAAATGGATAGAAGAAAACATTCCATCCTCAGTTGCTGATACGTGAGTGGTCTATTTATCCCTTTCTGATTGTCTCTGTTTTATAAATCGAGTTGGTATCTCTCACAGTAGTGTGTGTAGTCCAATGGTTAGCGGCACTGCCTCTAGAACAGGAAGCCATGTGTTCTATTCACTCACCCAACATGCACACTACTGGAAAGCATTGTAGTCCACTGTTCATTGTGCATGTCAAAAAGACCTAGGGGAATTTCCCCTGTACAGTGAATCTGTAAAAACTTCGCTTTAAAATTTGATGTGAGCAATGTAGAGAGATCTAATAAAAAAAAACCTTTAATTTATGGAGGCAGAAATGAATTGTTGAAAAATAACAATATGATTGTAACATATGGATTCTGTAGGTTGTCTTTGGGATACATGCATGGCTATTCTGAAGTGTTGGAACAATTCTATGTTTTTATTTCAATACTTTAGGGCCCTGCCAAGTCTTTTAGACTCTGATGAAGTAAGTACCATCTATCTACAGAGTTAACTACCTTTTTCAAATTTTGTCCAGTTGCTTGAGTAATTGTCACTCTAAGGTCATCTGTTTCAATTTGTTCCATGCCATTGAATTTTCTCTTCCTCTACCTCCAGGAAATTATGACTACTCGATTTGAGATGAACAAGATGGAATGATGAAAGCGCAGAACTCCTGGTAAGACATATGTATGTAAGACATGCACTTAGTGCATGAGTGTGTTTCAATTGGCAGCTGTGTAATCATCATGGATTAACTGTCATAGAAAAATGCTAACACTTTACTTCCAACACAGGAATTGACACTATAGGGATTTACCGCTCTGAATTTTCGGTTCACTTCCATCAGATAGGTGTTTTGAATTGCTTCACTCAAATTAAAATAGCACCTTAAACGTCAGATAAAAACCGTATGTCTCTTGCTAGCAATCGATCCCCAAAAGAAGGGTAGGGTCAGGTTTCTCCTAGGGTCTGTCGTGTAACCACTTCTTTAGGCCATGCTGATTTACTTAATATATGGGTCATCTATGCACACATCAATTTCTGGCCATTTCCAAAGAAAGTTGTACATCGCACGAAGCAGCTGAAAATCAAAATATATATAATTATATATATATATATATATAATGTTTAAAATTGAAAAATATTTGGATACTAATGTCATAGAATTCTAAAAAACAAAAATTAAGAATTGTTTGGTATACCATGATCTGTCATTTGTTCAACCTTCCTGACCTTTTAGTTTTTTATAACGAAGGCAACTTTTTTGCTAAACTTTCTTTGTATTTGTACAATCATATAATAGTTTTGGGGTCCCAGAAGATGTCATCCATGTATGCAAATCAACATGGCTTTACTGGCATTGGAGTTAAGCTAAGTTCATTAATGATATGCTTTGATAAAGATACTTATACTGTCTTTGTGTTCTCTCTTTAGTTTCAACAGAAATCAGGAGTCTTCTGCTTGAATGGGATGAGGAAATGTCATTCCAGGCCACTTAGTGAAGAATGTAGTCGCTGGAACATGGGCAATATTATTTCTTATATGTACTTATAAACTCAAGTTGTGTATATAAGACCAATGAAGATGATAAATCAAATATATCCATGCTATACTGCCGTATTTTCTCGAATAAAGTACACATACGCTTTTCAAAATTGAAAAGATGCGGCAGGTTTTTGCCAAAGACAGCTTGCATACTTTATCATAGGATATTGCAGTGATAAAAAGATATTAAAGAAGGTCAAATATAGCATGACTTAGTTTGCGCCTAACTTCATGTGTATAGTTTTGCACAGGATGCAAAAGCATACACGTTGTTGCTGTGTACAACATTTCCTCTGAACAATTTTTGTAGCTTAAGGTTGGTAATTCACAAGTTAATGGAGACAATGACGCTGGGGATTTATGCAAAATTACTTGGAGAATAGAGAAGAAAAAAATCCCAAATTTGAATTTATCCGATTCAAAATGTGTTCAAGAATGGTGGAGAATAGGTGCATACTTTATTTCAATTTCTTTCCATTTTACGTTTCAGACCAACAGACAGTTGCATATTTTGATTGAGGTGCATATTTTAATCGAGAAAATACGGTATCTTTTTTGTGCTGCTTTAATTGTGGTCTCTATAGAAATTGTATAAAAGGTTTGGATACAGCCACTTAGACCTGTATATATGGTGTTATTATCATGGTTAATGGAGTAAATATTGCCCCACAAAAGACAAGCTTTTGGGGCTTCCTCATGTGCAGAGATTAGATGTTCTTTATATGTTGTTATGACAAAAAAGTGAGTCATTATATATCCATAAGTCTACTTGTTGTTTAATACGGGGTTCTTGCCAGGGTAGTTGAGTATAGAGGGCATCTATGCTGTGATTTGTACCCCTATAATATATAATATAACCTCTATGTTTCAAGGTGTAGGTGGCTTTTCTTTTGAAACAAAGGTAAAAAACAATGTTGGCTTTATTTCATGATATTTGGCCCTCAAATTCAAAATGCAGGAAATATGACTTGTTTCTGAGGGTTATGAATTATAAAGTTTTCGGGGTGAGGATATCCCCAAAACCCCCTACAATACTCACTCCTCTGCTGCTTACCACATGGGTTAATGCTGTGCTAAGAGTAAGTTGCCCCCTATGCTGTAAAACAATTCTGATGAGAACCCTGAACTATATAGTGTTAAGTGGTAAGGAGATGTTGGTATAATGCTAAGAAACATATCTTGAGTTGATGATGAACAACATTGTGGAAACACATTCCACAAGCACTTTTACTATATTTCTCACTATTTTATTTGTGTTTGTTACACATTGTGCTGAATAGAATCACTCTTGGTGTACATGTATTTGTTTGGTGTTGGTTGCTAAGATAATTAATTTCTTTTTCAACTTTACTTTTGGTGTATAGAATGAGCAGTGCAGAGTATGTAAACTTTACCAAGCTGCACATGTGCATACAAGTCAGTTGTATTGAGATTGGTATCAGTGGCTATTGTGGTATCCTTTGATTCATGAATGTAATCACACGGTAGGTTCCTTAAAGAAGTTTTAACACTAATGTGTGTTAGAGTATGTAGGTATACAGAACCATTTCACGTTGATCTATACATGTATTTATAATGCCTAGTGAAAAAATGCTGTGTTTCTTTCAGTCTACTGTCCTCAAAAATAGGGTCAGGACGTAGAATTCTCTTTTATGTCTTTTTTGTTTTGTTTTAGATGTCCTTCTACAAGAACTACATTTTTGATTAGCAACGTCAAACTGAAGGGCTTCAGGCATTGCTGTTCTCAACATTGTATTTTGATTATACAGGAACACATCGTACAAGCACAATATATACATCATACAAGTACAACTTTACTAGACTTTCTTATCAGCTTGTTAAAGCCTTGATCTGTTACCGTATATTCTCGAATAAAGTACGCACCCCAATTAAAGTACGCACTCCTGATTTTGGACAAGTCTTAGACAGATCTTTGGGACTGAAAGGTAAAATGGAAAAACTCAAATAAAGTACGCACCCCTTCTCCACCAATTTTGAACAGACCTTTAACTGGATAAATTCAAATTTATGATGTTTTCCCCAGGTTATTTTGCATGAAATAACCTGCATTTACACTGTCATTGTCTCTATAAACTTGTGAATTGCCTACTGCAAATTATAAAAATCACTGAGAACTGGTAGAAGAAATCAGGGAAAACCAGTTGTACAAGTCAAAGTCACTAACTCAAAAGGATTGTATGCAAATACCAATCTTATGTAAATCATGTTTAGACAATTTCTTTGTTTCATGTTTAGACAACTACAAGACAACAACAATGTGCATGTTTTGAAACATTACTAGAAGTGTTGCTCCACCTTACTTTATTTTAGGCTTTTTTACCATTTCTCTGTCCAGTGACCTCAAATAAAGTACGCACCCCAACTTTGGCAACAACTTGTAGCACCTTTTCAATTTTGAAAAGTTAAAAAAGTGCGTACTTTATTCGAGAATATACGGTAACAGTTAAACAGTGTGAAATATAGGAAGTGTATTTGACTTTCACCAGGAAATTCTATGTCCCTTGCCAGCAGTCTCCCAAAAAAGCTGAGGTCGGCTGGTTTGGTCGGGTAAAGGGAAACAGCATTTTTATTTCCTTCGCCAAATGTGATACAAGATGTAAGATCAATGTTGCTTAAAACATAGGTGGTACTGTAATATATACTTTACAACTTAACATCTGCCAAAGAAACAAGAAAACTACTGCATTTGTTAAGGTTCAAGATACAAACCGTGGTGTCAGTGGTAGAAGAAAATAAGACTTTTTAATGCATTCAATAAAGGTAGTCATTTCACCTGTCACAAATGATATCTATGAAGACTTTTGTCAGGGTTAAATATTGGTGTTTGACCATACTTGTAAATACTGTACTATAGTGTTGTCAAAGGTATGGGAGGATATACATGTGTACTAAGGTAGTTCTTTGTTTCAATGTTAGGATGGTGAATTTGGATAAAGATGTATCCTGTCTGTATTGGTCGTGTGTCCTTTTTACGTTGTTTTAAGCCATCGAAGTCCATCCTACAACCATTGGAAGGGGCAGTGCCAATCTCCATGTCCCTTAGACCACACAAAGCCCATACATTAAGTGGCTAGTTCAGTGGTAGAGGTGTGTGTTCAACTCCCATAGTCTTTCTCGTGAGCACTAAGTGCTGAGCAGAGAAAGCAGTATGTACCAAGTCTTTGGAATATCATGCTCCTACGCACGGTCCCCAACCGGCTAGTTGCCTATGTGGGGACCCTGCTATCTGCAGAGACACCACCAAAGCACCCCCCCCCCCCCCCCACGGTTACTGTGACTCGAGTGTGAGCGTCGCCACAAACCAGCTGTCAGCCAATCAGAGAATAGCCTTTCAGTTTTCAAAAGGGATCTCGCAAAGGCCTGATAGGGCGCTGATTGCCTGGTTCCCATACAAGGGTAAGCTCATTAATATCTATAAGCAGGGCGGTCAGTAACCAGGGGTGGCCCTTCAGATAGCAGGGTCCCCACGTAGGCGATTTATTGACAGCCGGTTGGGGACCGTGCGTAGGAGGATGGAGAGTATTTTTTCAGTTGTGCTATGGTGGAGTATCTGTGGTATAGGTGTGTATGTATGTCAGTAGCATAACGTGAGTAGCTGTGGATGGATCTTCATGATCTTTGGTTGGTGAATTGCTGTTGTGTAAAAGTGAAAATGGTTCACCTGGCGATTGTCTGAACAAAGATTAAGTTCGAAAATAGTTCACCTGGCGATTTCCTATGGTAATGCAGTAGATTATGTAGGTCTATTTATGGACAACGTAACTCAAGAAGCTGAGGGTGGTTGTGAATGATATTTGGTAGGTAAGTGGTGATTGTCTAAACAAAGATTAAGTTCGAAAATGATTCACCTGGCAATTTCCTTCAGTACTGCAGTTGGCTGTGTATGTGTGTTTGTGGACATCAGAAGTTGTGGATGGTTGTGCATGATATTTGGTAGATGTATAGGAGTCGCAAAGAGAAAGGTCAAGTTCAATAATGGGCCACCTAGCGGGTACCAACGGATTTTCTTGATGTGCCATGATGTACATAGTTGGAGCCCTGTTCAAAACAGTGGAAGATTCACGCTGCCACACCCATACCTCGTCCCAGACAGGTGATGGCGAGACAGGGAGTGTGGAAAAAGTCCCATCTCTGACCAGAGAGCGAGGCCAATACTTTCCCCGAGCCATAAGAAAGAGTGGAAAAGTGGAAAACTACTACCAGGGCTCAAAATACCACTTGCTGTTAGTGCAGGTAAAATTGAAGCTGTGTAGGTATTTCTGATGTCTACCTACACTGGTCCACGTACTGGGTTTATCATGTACTATGATGTTGGTGTATTGTGGATTTTTACTACCTACATTGAGTGTTATCATCTATGAAATATAAAACAGATAATGCCAATGGTTTCTGAACAGATTTTAGTACAATCGATAACGTTAATTCCTAAGTTCTGAGTGGTGCAGGTAAAATTTGTCAGGTGCAGGTAATTTACGATGTTACCTGCACTTGTGCAGGTATGTAGAAAAGGGTATTTCGAGCCCTGGCTATCCTCTTTACATCTCAATTAACGTTCCCTTCCTACTATCCCTATTTTACCCCACTTTTCGCCTGTTTTCCCAACCACCTCCCAAAAGTCAAACTGTGCGCCTTTTGTGATGTCTCCCCTTCTTATACCCCTGCCTCATTAGCATACATGTTCTTTTGCATAACTCCTCTGATTGTTTATCATCCAAGATTGAGTTAATTGACCACCTGTTTGTGGCGCCCGGGACAGGTGTAGCAAAGTTGAATGTAAATAGCCAGGCGAGCACATTGTTGCCGAGATATTCTCGGATACATACTGGTTCACCCTAACTAACGTACCCTTACGCGCGTACATACGCTGGAGATTCCTCAATCGTAAACGGTCTTCCGGCGGGTCGGACTTGGTATCCTCTGAAAAAAAATTCCCTTGGTACCTTATTGTAATCCGCAAACTGCATTAAAAGATTGTACTTTGTTGCCGAGATACAATGTATATTCTCGGATATAGGTTCACCTAACTAACCGCTAACGTACCTTTGGTACAACATGTATCTCATTGGATGCTGACTTTGATTTTTTGTCGCGCTGAGAGCGCGCTGGAGTCGCAGGAGAGATTCCACTACAGTAATTTTTCTGGCGTCGCGGCGCTCTCACCGCGCTCTGGCCAATTTTCCATCGCAGCGAGGGCGCGGTGAGAGCGCCGTCAAGTGGAAAGGGGGCCTTACTGCAGATGACTAGGCTTTATGACATCATATACACCTGTTTTGGTGAATACGCACGAATACCAACAAGGCGCAATTGAAACTGATTCGAACACATTTTTATTGAGAATATGCACAAATCATAGGTTCGATGCTGTCACTCTAGTTCACCTTTATCCGCGGGGTAACTTTTATTCGTTGTACATAACATCAGAGTATTTAGGGATATCAAGTCAACAGACGGTTGTTTTAGACTGGACTGCTATGCTACCCATAAACACCTCATTTCTACAAAACATCGGATATAGGTTACCATGGTGAACTACCGTTAGGCCAAGCGGCACATCTTGTTGACGGTTCTCGTGCTTGTCGCAGTTTTCTAGCTATTTTGTATTTCGATGGCTGTCTATTAGGATAGAAAATACTATAATTTTCCGGCTAGATATGTATCAATGATTGAATTTACGCTATTCAAATCTGTGTACGTACACAGATTGGGATAATAAAAGTACATTTACATAGCAGAAAATTCAGAGCTCGTCTGAGACAGTGATTCGAACTTTCTTTCCCAACAATCTCGGAATCTCCTCGTTCCAAAACTTCATCCGGGACTCTCGAATCTTGACGTCAGCAGATGACGTCACGTCTAACTTGAGGTACTCCTGTGATGACGTGGAGTAACGTGGCCAGTTCACGGTGTCGCGTGTCCGTGCTGCTCCAGTCGAGTCATTGGGATTCCTTTGGAATTGAAAAAAGGGGCATTGTATTAAACACAACTCACACTAGGAGACTGGTCTTTATATAGTTATACTGTAGAAAAAAAAGACAGAATTCAACAATATGACTCCTCCAATTACATAGTCCGAACAATAGAATGAAAAACTATGACCATAGATAAGATCTCTTAATCGTCAACCAAGTGCTGATGCTAGTTCATCTTTATCCGAGTGTTAAACCTACATGTATATATGTTTAGGGATATCAAGTCACAGACGGCAATTTCAAATTGCAGAATTCTGAAAACCTGAGATTAAAACTACTAAAATATATAGTCGGAAGAGTTGTCGTGATATCTCAAAATACAATATGTTTTAAATACGAATATGTGCAAATGATAGGTTACCTCTTAGATAAAGATGAGCTAGCGTTACTTTTAAAAAGGGTACAATGAGTTTTAATGCCATGAGTACCAACTATAATGAGATTTTGCCATTGAATGCACGTGTCGTTGGGTTGCCGACTTTTCTTCGGGCGAAAGCATGCATAAAATGTGCGTATGGCTAAAAGACTGCGAACCTCAAATGAAACCTGATGTACAGACGAAGCTCGTCTTGAGTGATGTTTAAAAACCCCTACGCCATATGAATAATATAAAAGTTTATCAAATATACTACTGTCTTACTTTGCAATTAACGTTAGCCTTCGGGCATGATCTTGCAATAAAATTATCATTATTATCGAAGATATGTTTCATGCTCCACTGTGTTTCAAGTACACAATCCGAAAAAGACTATACACGACTTCTTATGCTTGTTGATATGAATAACAGGATCAGTAATTGTTAACGACGAATTCAAGTCGACCAAGGACGTTATATAAGACGTTATATAAAGGTGCACTCTCACTGCACTTGCGTCAAGCTTGCGTCACTCTGGGGTTCGTTCACTTCGTCACTGTTTTGTTATTTTCTCCGATTTTTTATAATTTAGATATTGCGTAATACGTTAAAGTATGACTTTGATAAGACAACAAAATGCACAAAAAATGTAAGAAAATTCGTTCTTTATATCTGAAATTCGTTGAGTATCTTTCAAACCCCGCAGTGACGCAAGCTTGACACAATACAGTGAGAGTCCTTGTATCGACCTACCCGTTTGCGGCGAAGTTGACCCAGTACGCCATCATGTCCAGACTCAGCTCTCGCTCCTCTTCTGTGAAGTTGTACTTCCACGAGTCGCCCGTGTCGTCCAGCAGTAACGGCATCCCGAAGAGGTAGTACAGGTCGTCGGCGTGGTCGGCCTGAATGCGGGGCGCCCGGGAAGAGAAGTACGACGTGCGGTGCTGGAACTCGTACTGGTAGACTCCGACAGATTGAGCTGTGTGACATGAAGAATACGTTGGCACTCGCTATATCATAGAGTGGAACGCATTGCTCCAAAGCACGGTAGAGACATTCTCACACCACGAATAAATGTTAGCTAGAGTTTGAATGACAGACCCACGGCGCTAAAATAGAGGATACTAGTAACCCCCTCGGGTAAGGAAGACACATACCCGCTACCAAATTTGGCTTCCGATCTCTAATTGCTTGAGGTCTTACTCTTTTACCTTACTCTTTTAAGAGTTAGCCTTTGTAGGCCATGCATGAAAAAAAAACGGAAGTCAAGCCCAGTGATGAAAGCTCTGGCACCCAGGCTACATCGGGGAAGGAGATACTGCGAAGGTGCACAAAAGTAGGCACAGTACCTGCTGCTGCCTGAGCCATCAGAACGGTTGGTGCGGTGAACCACATATCGATCAGGAGCTGAACGTACTGGTCACGTGTGGCGATCGGGTCGTCCGGCCTGTCCGGGTCCAGGTACTGGTCAATCACAGGCTGGACAATCGTGTTGGCATCAGCATTCTATGGTATAGACAAGAAGACAAAGGTGCTTGATACAGTTCTAATTAATATCGATAACCTGTTTAACGTTACCTTTTTTTTTTTAGTTTTCATGCGGCAGTTTTAGGTTATCATGAATCAGCATGATGATATTGATGAATTAATAGAATTGGTATCATATATATGATACAATGTTCGGAGTAACAGATTTTCACCACGCAAATGCCCGTAATCTATTTTCATTTTGCCAGAGAGAAGTAGGATGAAATGTTACCACAACACTTTCAGCTAGAATGTGCAAAAATTAAGTTCGACATTGTTAATTGTAATATAACCAGCTGCTACCGAACGGGTGTGTTACGTTGAAGGGCGGCTATACCGACTGTACAAAATTTACAGATACAGATTAAGAAACAATACACATGACACAAATAGAAACTACCAGCTATTCTTATCCAATCTTATACATGTACCCTTAGATGATATGATATGAAGAAGCAATGGGTCTCACCAAGAACTGGTCAGTAAACCAGTGCAGGTCAGACGGAAGATTCTCGTCTATTTCGGCCCTGGTCATCCCGTCTTCATCGACAACTGTCTTCTCGAGCGCTTCCAACATCGTATCACCAAACTCATAGTTGTTAGTTCCCAGCAGGTAGTCAACCTTGTTCACCTGCCTTTTGGTCATCAGATCCTGTGGAAAACACGCAATATTTTTTGGTTCACCTTTGTGTAAAGAGGATCATTAGACAGGAAGCAAGCACTGCTTATCGAGGTCTTTTCCTCTTACATATTAATGAAAATAAGGACACACATACAAGGCTACGAACACTTAAGTCAAAAGATAATGATAACGACGGAAAATAAATAAGGAATCAAATAACAGAGTGACGTGCAGCTGGTATTCAAACTTAGGAATACATGTGTAAATAAGGCTATAATCAACTAACACTAAGAACGACCTGTCTATTGGATGAACTTAAATACAACACCAAATGAACGACAGTTCTGAATGGTAGATGGTATTGCATTTCCCCTGAGTAAAATTGAACTTAAGACAGTTTCAGATTGTTGTATATATTTTGTCACGTTCTCTGTCGTCAACGTTACGAGGTGCGTTCAAAAGGTTCACGACTTTACTCGGAAATATGGCGCATTGCTCAGATTTTGGGGCATAATCATTGAGTACAATTTAAAAAGAGAATGGTATCAGTTCATGATCCTGCCTACCCAAATAACACACTGTCTAAATACCTGCCAACTATCTCGAAGATCCATTTACATCTTCTTGAATTAGGCGCACAATCCGGTCCAAAACCATAGATCGACCGAAAACATGACCTTCTTGACATGTGCTCATTTGCATTTTCGTGACGAGACAAATTTAAATGCGACAGTAACCACTTTCTTTACGTAGGTAATAATTGTTTCATACCCAGGGACTCTGCGGAAGGAACTCGCCGCCAACCACTGCTGATATATTCCACATGAGAGCGAAGTCCGCGTTCATCGCTGCAGCGACGTCTTGTCCTGGTTTTCTGTGCATAAAACAAGTAAGAAAAACCTTCAATTGAACTTCAAAGTGCCTGAACGCGTCAACATACGGTTTTACAATACATTCTGAGCTATGTTTCTTTAAACTACCTTCCAAAAGTATGGTTTGGTCAATGTCTTTAAGCTGACAATATTCGAAATTATCAAGTATTTCATAGATATGACAAGTTATAACAGGCTTTATTCGTAGAGCCGTGTAATGCTTGGGTCACAATTGGAAAACGGGGCTCTGCCGGGTAATTCATGAGCTTTTTTTCACATTTGCGGCTTCAAGGCTATATTTGGGTCCGGCCGGGGTCCTGATTTTTTTTTAAAACTCGGAGTTAAAATCAACACGGGATCCGGCGACAAATAGACGCCGTACTTACCCGTCAGAATACCGAGAGGTACCAAGGCGGTATCAGGCAGTCCACCGGGACAAATCTCTGGGTTCAGAGCCCGGCCGGGGGGGGGGGGGTGTAGGGTACACCGGTGAAATTATCAATCTCCAAGCAGATCCCACGGTAGTATAAGATAGTATCAAAAGCTACAGGAGGAGTGAATCCGGCCTAGGAGTGGGTTGGGCTACATGGCAAATCTTTTGGCTAACTACACTCCTTGGCCAGTTTCCGACTATCTTATGCCATCGTAGGGTCTGCTTTGAGATTACAATAGTGACCGAAGAATAATAAGGCTACGTACCCCCGAAGACAGCTCATCATCTCGTCATAAGAAGCGGTCGTGCAGTCAACTATGTGAGCGAGGTTCTCCGTCCTTCTGACGTCCCCCTTCTGTGTGATCATCACTCCCGCCACGCCGCTCTGAGAGATGGCCCGATGGAACAGCCCCGTTGCCATGGGAGACAAGACGAGCAGGGAGACGGCCCAGCCTCCTCCGGACTCCCCGAAGATGGTGACTCTGTCGGGATCTCCTCCGAAGTTTCGGATGTTCGCTTGTACCCACTGGAGAGCTTTCATCTGTCATATAGGGAATTGTATGACTAGTGGTCAATGTCAATTTACGTTAGAGAGTTAGTGCTAGCCTGAAGAAGCATGTTCAACAACTGAACTCAAGAGAGTCATGCGTTTCAGATAGCATTCACTCTTTTTCATCAGTATCTCAGAATGAGTCACTGGTGAGAGATATAGTAACTTTCAATCAAAACTTATATCCATTCACTATTACCTAAGTTATGGTTAATCATTTAGTGTAATATGTTTTCATTTCATTCCATTGGTTCCGTTATTCATCATCCATAATTATTTCCGTTGATTAATTTATACAAATTGTAATAAGTTAGTAAAGGGAGACCTTCTCATAAGCAGAAGCTTTTTGCGTCCATTGCACTGTTATGGTCTTTGTCATGTACTAATATTTTTTTTAAAGTGCGAAACAAATGAACAATGAATAATAAAAAACTTGAAAAGATGCAACTGCCGGCACAAACATCCTTACACCTTCGACCCACTCTTGACGTCATGTTCCCAAAAGTCACGTGCAAGAAGATAACGTGTCATTTATACATGAGGAAGGCCGAAGAATCATGAAAAGATGCACTTTAAGGAAACATTTAGGAAGAATGAACTAACCATGTCGAGAATACCGAAGTTACCCGGTGCGTCCTCGTCCAGTGTCGGCAGGAAGCCCATGTTGCCAAGCCGGTAGTTGATGGTTACCATGACGACGTTATGTAAAGCTGTCGGGATCTCTGCCGGGTAAGTGCTTCCACTGCCAAAAGACAAACCACCACCATGGATCCACACCATCACCTGAAGTATACATAGCATACGTATACGTAACGCGTACATTTCAATGATCGCATCGAAACGCGATGGAAAATATTCAAATATCCAGGAGTTGATCTAATGACAATCATTGTTTTGTCTCAAGATCATAGAGAAGATGTCTGACAGAGATAGAAACGTCAGTAGGTGATGAGAATAACTGCTTATGTAAAAGAAAACTCCTATGTCCTATGACCTACCAACCTGATGAAATTACTGTCGGTAGTTCAGGTGAATATTCCTGCTGAGAACGCAACATAAAACTGCACTTACAGGCAGGTTGGATTCGGAGGAAACTTTGGGAGTGTACACGTTCAGAAACAAGCAGTCCTCACTGCTGGAAGCACTGCGCCACAGGAAAAGCTCCTGCTGGATTGGGTCACTGAGGAACGCGGCGAACTGCTCCGCGTCTAAGTCCATCATCTGGAGGCACCTGTTTCCAAACTCGGTGGCATCCCGGACGCCTGACCAACTACTGAGGTCCTGTGGAGGGCGCCATCTGTCGGAAAGTGATAGAAGTGCAGATATATCGAGACGGGAGTCTGTTTGTACGGTAAATATGTTAATCTGTACCCCTGGCAAAATACATACCCTATCAACATTAATATGCGCAATATCGTAATCACTCAATCTACAATTTTCATTGACTCAATCCTTCATTCTTCGTGGTAACTACTTGTATATGTCGAGAGAGATTAGGATCTCTACCGCCGGTTCTACTGGTAAAGATCCCGATCAGACTCTTAGCGACAGAGATGGGATTAGGATGCTCAGAGCATAAATAAGGCTGATCTCCAGGTTATACGTTTATCTCCAAGATTATGAGTTCTATCCGAAGTTCACAATGATGTTAATAAAGATGAGAAAGAAAATAACTAGAGTTTCACGACCCCATACCTTCGCCAAATGATCCTAGCCTTTGAAACTGCTGTGTTAATTGTGTTAATTATGTAAGTAAGGTTCTCATTTGCATAACTTATATTACTTGATCATCTCCTCCACCAAACAACAGACGTACACAATCTATGTTAAGAAAGAAGGCTTTTATCGCATTTTCTGATAATTAATGCAAATGAGGACATCATTTGCATAATTAATGTTCAACGATGTTCACCTGTCCATTTTGACAGCTTTTTTTTTAAATTAAATGTTCTTCGGTTCAGAGTTTTTTTACGATTCGGGGCTGATTTGACTGTCTCCGAGAAAAGCGCTAGCGTTTCTCAAAACATCGTTTTTCGGACAATTCAATGTTTCTGATAGAAAAGGGTGCCTTGTCGGTGACCGACAGACTCATTTGACATTCTCTGTAGAATTGTTATTTTTGGTAAAAACCATAAAAAATATAAGCTTTTCATCCAAAAATTGCTAATTTGGGGCCTTTTTTTACAGACCGCTACACGGTAAAAATGAGTTTTCCTGGGATAATGACTAATATGGCAATGAATGTCAAGACTTCTTCTGTATACTCAGTAAAAAGGAAGAAAAGTTATCCGATACGTTTTCCGCGAGCTCCGATGACGCTAAAACACCCGAAATGCACATAGAACGCACGATCTGAGTAATCAGGCGACGAAACGCTTTACCGCTATCGAGAGCACTAATACCAGGAAGTGTTCGCTGGACCATCAAATCTCCGACACCATAAAACGCTACGAACAACAAGCATTTGGAGAAGTATAAAAGATTATACATTGCTATATATATATATATATATATATATATATATATATATATATATATATATACATATATATATATAATGCTAATGAGGAACTGATTTTCATAATATATACATAATATGTAATATATACCATAATATACATATATATACGTGTATATATATTAGAATAAGTTGTCAAAAATTGGAAATCAAAGCGCAATTTTGTAGTCTAGGTAAAGTAGGAGACGAAGTACATTAGACGTTCATATGATTTTATACATATATGTAGTTGATTCACTTTTTAACATGAGACCAGTGCTTAGCCAATGTACCATAGAGGTCTTCCGTCATTAGGACTACTAATACCTGAGTTCCCCAACAGGCGGAGCGGCGTAAGGAATCCCCTTGAAGGTGAAGACGCGGTCAAAGACGGCATTCCTGACAACAGAGGAGGTCAGGAACTCTGCACCCCTCACGTCTCCGTAGGTGGTGGATACAACAACTGCGTCTGGAACAGGTAGAGATGTGGTGGTTCACGGCAGAAGTTAATCTCAAAGTAGGTTGTATCGTTTCTCATACGAAGGACCATTGGTACAAAATTGTTGAAGCGATGAAGTTGTGTGTGAGGAGCGAATGGGCCTTCGTGGCGAACAAAAATATAAAGCCCCTTAGCTGCTTCGCGCACAGCCCATTCGCTGCGCACACATAGCTCCTTCGCTAAAATCGATTTTTTTGTTTGGTGATACCAATGGTCATTCGTATTCTCAAGCTCCCGGTTCCGTGGACAGAAAGGCCCGCTGCTCCGCCAAACCGGGAGCTTGGAAACGACTTTGCCTTTCCACATCCACCGGGTTCAAGATTGGGCAGAACGAAATTACTCTCCAAGCAGAGGTTAGGTTCAGGCTGTTTTTAACGTTTTGGGCCGCGAGACATGAGAAGACGGTACAAAATAGAAAACCCGATAAAAACGCCTAAAATACGCCAAAAACAACCGGTGCCGAACCTCTGCTTGGAGGGTAGACAGAATGACATCAATTTCATGAATCAGACTCGTAATACCGCTAACAAAGGACGTTATAGTCTCATATACCGTCCTTGCGCTAACGGTTGGTAACCGTTGGTCTCTCAAGAGATGGAGAGAATCTCCTGTTCCACTAACCACTGTCTAATGCAATTAGGTCATAACTAGAAAACGGCCCTGTAGGGCAGTTCACGGGCTGTTTTTTTTTCACTTTTGGGCTCGACCCCTACATGGCCCTGAGGCTACCAGTCTATATTTGGGCCCAGCCGGGCCCCGGATTATTTTTAAACTCTGGGTTAGAATCATCCCGGGGCCCGGCGACAAATAGATGTCGTGACCTACCCGTGAGAACACCGAGAGGTCAGGGGTCATGTGCGGATTTCTCACATCCCGCGCTTGTCCCTCAAACCAAATGCAAGCCACGCCACTCTCGTTTGCTCCGGTCTGTTTGTATCTGGTCAGAGTATCATTCGATGTCCTCCTTGTTTTCTTTGGCTTTCACTGCAGTTTGTGCGTCTCGTATGCTCTCGCTCCCAAACTGTTTGGTCAGTGACGTGGCCAATGTCCTAGGACAATCGACGTACGTCGTGCAATGTGCCTCGTGTAAATTGGCCGATTTAATCCCGCGTTCCGGTCACCTGGTATAAATGCGACGTGTTGACGTCACATTTCCAAACCGAGGCCCGACCGGGCAGCTTTCGGGAACAAAAACTATGATATAAAAGACACCAAACTACACAACACGTAAAGTGAATAGTCCTGTGCATTATTTGTGTATAATTCTACGTAATTACTATGCATTTCTATTTTTCTTTTCCACCAACAGCCCGGCCTGGCTCCGGTTTAGAAATGTGACGTCAGCCTTACTAGTGACCTTCCCTAGGGAGCATGAATGCACATTCATAATTACGAGGTCGCCGGTATGAAATACGAAAACCCAGTAAAACTATAAAACGGTAAATGTAGTCCTATACAAAAATGTAGTAGTGATTCCCAATAATATCACAATGGAATGAACTCTCGCGAGATCTCCACTTGCGTGAGTTCATGACATGTGATATAACTCCCTCTATTCACAAGTGAATCATGAGCCGCACGAACAGGACGTTGCCAAGCAGAGCTCCTGTAGCGCTGTACCAGCCATGTGCAAGCCGGTGACATCTTTAACTTCGGGGAACGTATACCTTGCTGGCATCAAAGGACTGAGTAGTTTCCCATGGCGTTAATATCACTAACCTAGAAGGTACGCAGTATTGCCTTGCCGCCTTATGGCGTGTTCTGGAATTTTGTTTGGTGGTCTGTTTTTCCCGCGCTTTGGCGGGACAGTGTTTCTCAGAGACGTTTTGCTGTCTGAATTTTGTTCCATTATTCTGTCATTTTGTTTGCTCACCCTTCCTAGGGCGTGCAGCTTGTGCTTTTAGAGCATATTCGAGTTTTCAAATGCATCAAATGTTCTTTCTGATGCTCGTGTCATTTTTGTGTGGAATTTGCATCTGAATGTGGATCGCACGTGTTCGGGTGCGCAGGTGAGATTGATTCAACTTAGCATGGTTAACTTGGCTTCGGATGCATTTTGATTTCCTTCTTTTCTCACATGAGTTAGGTATTCTCTGACACGGCTGTATCACCACCAGGACTGCCGTATTCCTTGTCTTCCCGCCCAAGGAGGCTAATGGAGCAGAACAGCACTGGGCTGATCACCGTGGGCCTGGAGGAGCACCTGACATTCCTCTCCTGACGACAGTAGTGGTTAAACTTATTACTGACACCGCTGTGGGTGAGGGTAAGCCATTTTTGGAAACTTTGGGCAGTCGTCAAAGTGGTGGTCAGAGTTTTCTGTGTGTGTCGAAGCGCCATGTTTCGGGAAGAGTTGCCTGATTGGGCTGCTCTCGTTTTGGCACTGCTGTTTGTCTGTTTTACCGTACAATTTGCCATGTTTTTCTGTGCTAGGCCAGCAGTTCTGCAATCTGTGGAGCAGTCAACAGCCCGGAAAATGGTTGGACCAGGCTCGAAGACTTCAATACTCGGGCAGCTGTCAACAATTTGCAGCAGCGATCCCAAGTTGACTGTGATATCCTTTCTGAAAGTGTTTGCTTTTGCACTTCAGGTTGTCGGACAGCCTGTACGCTGGTAAGAGGTCTTTTAACCGTCGTGATGTTTGTCTTTCAATAATTTTTGCCGCGATGACGTAACAGGTGATGTGCCCTTCTTCGAGTTTACAGAGTTGTCAGGCTGATCGGCGGGGTGCAGTTCAGCACCAACCCGGCGCTCTCTCCTCCCCAGCTCCTGTCAGGCTGACTGGCGGGGCGCAGTTCGGCACTAACCCGGCGTCCTTTCCTCCCTGCCTCCTGTCAGACTGGTCGGCAGGACGCAGTTCGGAATGGTTCGCAGTTCGGCACTAACCCGGCGTTCTCTCCTTCCCAGCTCCTGTCAGGCTGATCGACGGCGCGCAGTTCGACACTAACCCGGCGTTCTTTCCTCCCTGCCTCCTGTCAGACTGGTCGGCAGGACGCAGTTCGGAATGGGTCGCAGTTCGGCATTAACCCGGCGTTTTCTCCTCCCCAGCTCCTGTCAGGCTGCTCAGCGGGACGCAGTTGTCTGATTTCTTAGTACCGAGGACGTAATTTTTGTGGGGTAACTTTAGGTTTTGCCTCTGTATGACTGAGGATCGTCGATCAATTTAAAGTTTTAATTGTTTGGAATTCGCTGTCGGACAGCGGCACCGTCGGACGATGTAATACAGTAATTGTTGTATGTTGTATTTGCTGTCGGACAGCGGCACCGTCGGACGGTGTGGCACAGTAATTGTTGTATGTTGTATTTGCTGTCGGACAGCGGCACCGTCGAGCGGTGTGGTATAGTACATTGTATATTGTATTCGCTGTCGGACAGCGGCACCGTCGGACGGTGTGGTTCAGTACATTGTTGTATATTGTATTCGCTGTCGGACAGCGGCACCGTCGGACGGTGTGGTTCAGTACATTGTTGCATATTGTATTCGCTGTCGGACAGCGGGCCCCTCGGATGGTGGCGTATAGGACATGGTTGTATATTGTATTCGCTGTACTATGTCGGACAGCGGCACTGTCGGACGGTGTGGTACACTACATTGTTGTATATTGTATTCGCTGTCGGACAGCGGCACCGTCGGACGGTGTGGTACAGTACATTGTTGTATATTGTATTCGCTGTCGGACAGCGGGACCCTCGGATGGTGGGGTATAGGACATTGTTGTATATTGTATTCACTGTCGGACAGCGGCACCGTCGGACGGTGTGGTACAGTACATTGTTGTATATTGTATTTGCTATCGGACAGCGTGACCGCCGGACGGTGTGGTACAGTATATGGCTGTATGTTGTATTCGCTGTCGGACAGCGGCACCGTTGGATGTAGTACTTTGTTGTATATTGTATTTGCTGTTGGACAGCGTGACCGTCGGAGGTGGTACGGTACATGGTTGTATGTTGTATTCGCTGTTGGACAGCGGCACCGTCGGACGGTCTGGTACAGTACATTGTTGTATGTCGAACAGTTCTATTTGCCGTTGGACAGCGGCACCGTTGGACGGTGTGGTACATTGTTGTTAACTTGTATGTTGTATTTGCCGTAGGACAGCGGCACCGTTGGACGGTGTGGTACAGTACAATGTTGTATGTTGTATTTGCTGGTGGACAGCGGACACCGTCGGACGGTGTGGTACAGTACATTGTTGTATATTGTATTCACTGTTGGACAGCGGACACCGTCGGACGGTGTAGTACAATACATGGTTGTATGTTGTATTCGCTGTTGGACAGCGGCACCGTCGGACGGTGTGGTGAGATTGTTGGACAATCATGTCGAGAATTCGTTGTTGGACAGCGGGGTAGGTCAGACGGTATGTATAGTGGATTTTCGCTGTAGGGCAACGGGCGCCGGTGGACGGTAATCGTAACTTTGTTTGATTTGAGTCGATGTTTCATTTGATCGGACGACAGGTTGTTGGACAACCTCAGATTTTGTTTGGTTTGTTGCATGGTTGGTGGACAAACCCAGGCAGGTAACAAGACCGTAGTACAGTGAAGACCTACTTTGTGGGACAGTTCAGACGTAATGGTCAAAGGAATGGAGGACACAACAACCATCGGTTAATTTATGCGGCGGGAACAATGGAACTTTGTTTTGTCAGAATTAGAGTTAGGCCTTGGACGACATGCTGTTTTCGTTAAGGCCTTCAGTGTCTGCACGGTAATGTTGGAGGGTGATTTTTACCGTTAACTGAACCGTTCTTTGCGTTTCTTGTTAGGCAAGCTTTGATCATGAATAAAGAAAAGATCATGACGTGTTTCTTGTGTCACATTCCTTCCTATCAATGGATTTTCGGTGTTCCTGTTTATTGGCTACCTTTAGCTGGCCTAGTTCTCACTCGTGGACCGTGTTCAGCTCCCTTAAGCTGTTGCCACCCATACTGGCTTCGGCCTGGTGGTCCGGGAAGCGAGTGGGGCCTGTCCAGACTGAAATACATAGAACTGTGCGTAAAGGTCGACAGTTTACAGGTTTGACACTGGGCAAGCATTGTGGTGATGGCTTTCTCTGCAGCTGGAGTATTGTTCTTGTATATGCAGAGAAATCAATGTTTGATGTCCAACACGACAGAAGATGAGTTGGAATACTTTCAACCTGGGAGAGGTTGGTCTAAGGTAACTTTTGAGGGTTCTCTATCGGACTGGTCGTCGACCATTCCACTGAGTTCGGATTTGGACAGGTCCCACTTGAGCCGGACCTCAGGCGCTCAGGGATAAATCCGCATTCCTGAGGAACACCTAAAGACGAGTAATGACTGTTACTGTGATAGACTTACACCCAGCTTGTTGAGAACAGCAAGCATGCGCAGCAGACCGTAGGGGACGCTGCTGTGTTGTCAAGGTGGCTTAAGGTCAATGTATACGTAGAGGGTTTTGTACGGAAAGGCACAGAGATGAGGGAGTAAATATAAAGAATTGGGGAAGGGAATGAAGACAATTAGGATTGGGAAAAGGGAATGGAGAAGAATAAGGATTGGGAGAGGATTAAATAAAGGGAAAGGCAGGAACTTAAATTAGGGGAATAATGGCACTCGGGAGAAGCGGGTGCCGAGGTCTTCTCAACCCAGTCCTTAACTCTCCACTGAGGCAACGTGAGTGAGAATATATTATGATTCCCAATAATATCACAATGGAATGAACTCTCGCGAGATCTCCACTTGCGTGAGTTCATGACATGTGATATAACTCCCTCTATTCACAAGTGAATCATGAGCCGGACGGGAGGGACACAGCCTAGCAAGAGTAGACTAGTCTACAATCCACGGTCACGAAGGCACTGTATGTTTCCAGTGTAGCCGCTTTTCACCAGAGGGACATCTCCGATCTGTGTGGATTATCCAAAGCGCCGAAGTTATACCCAACTGTATAGTTTGGTAAATAAACAGTCAAGGATTGCTAGGCAGGGTTTTACATCATGGTTAGCATCTGCAATATTTTCCTGTTTAGGCATGCTTAACTATCACCGAAGTAGTGGGTAGTATCTTTTATCGCCGACAATCGTATGTATGCGCCCCTAAGAGTGTATTGCTCCTTCTCATGTGGTACAGCAGTCGGAATAAAACCTAGTATCAGTCATTTGGTACTTTGCGCAATAGTTGCCATACATTGTAGCATGTACAATTGTCGTGCAATAAAGTTCTGTTCAACTGTAGATGTCTTTTCTGTGTGATATCTGAACAACAGAACACAACACATACATGTAATGTCAAGTTTCTGAGCAATGTTTCTTCTTTTCTGCTAAGGAGGATATCATTAGATGAAAATTTAAAGGGGAGCACGGGAAAGAAGTTGTCAGAAATTTTCATGCCCACCCACCCACCCACCCACCCACCCACCCAACCTGATTTGATTTAAGGGTAAGCATGGAATCTCGGATATCCACGGTGCCTCGGTCTTCTCACCCAGTCCTTAACTCTCCACTGAGGCAACGTGAGTGGGAATATATTATTTTTTTAGGCCGTAGGAGCAGCGGCTAGTTAATCCAATCCACGGAATCGGAAGGTAAAGCCCGGCATTTGTCTTTTTCCAGTCAGGTAGCCATTTTACACCTGGTTGAAATGAAGGAAGTCTCGTATATAAAATACCTTTCTAAGGACATAACGTCTTATCGGAGATACTGGGAATCGAACCCGCGAACTCTCGATCTATGGCGTGCAAATAACGTGAAACCAGCCTTACCTGACCCCGCAGTAAGAACAGCTATCACCGCTGCCGAGAAGGCAATAAACATACATAGTCCTCTCGTGTAACCGTGGTAGTCGACCATTTTCCAGCACCCCTTCAGTGCGGAGCTAGCACGTCTGAATACCGTTGTCTCGGGACAATATGTAAAGCGATCAGATTGTGTTGTTTGCATTGTGTCAGCTTTATTTGGTCACCAATGCCGTCATTACGTCATGGTACTGGCACAAGGGCGAAAGGGCAACGACCGCCAGGGCAGGACGTAAAGTGACATATTCTCCAAGCAGGGGTTTAGATCCCCCCCCCCCCCACACACACATACAAATACACGCAACTATGAATACAAACGCTTGAATATCACATTATATGATAGTTACATATCCACCTGCAGGATATTGTCTATATTTCAGAAGAAAAGTTGCAGATAATCATAAATGTTGCAGCTAAAAGGGCAAAGGCTTGATATTTCAAGCTCACATTCTATTTCTATAAGTTCAACTTGCATTCATCGTGCAAGCAGCATGCCCAAGCCTTCTTCTTCTTTCGTGCACACACGATAACTAAGTGGACTGGCCCACTGTTGTAGTCATTACACAAAGTTGAGAGAAATTTCACATGACTACAACAGTGGGCTAGTACACTTAGTTATAGTGTGTGCACTGTCTTGAAAATACTCTTCCCCATAAGTACTGAGTTTGCAATTTGCCTTCGGGCATGAACGTACATTTGTTAACGTTATATATTGATATTGATAAGCAGAGAAATCAGTCATAGTACATGTATGTACCATTATATCATAATCAAGTCTTTGGTATGACTCAAACTTGAATCCTACTAGTAAGTATAATGCATACTCTTCTCATTTAGCCATTGCATTGATAAAGTATAACATTACAGTCTCTCAACATTGCTTAAACTTTAAGTCAGATATGTGTTGTTATAGTGCAACAATTAACTATATATGGAATGATCCTTACAAAATATCATTCCTATGTTGTCTAAAAGACATTTTCTGCGTTACTTTCCATTCAAACCATTAAGTGTATTACTGGCTTTCTTCACAATGATGATTCACAACCTCTAAGACCTCAACAACACAAGTTAACCTTCCTTTGTGGTCTCACTCGGGAGGTATTTCAGTACATTGAAAGTAATGTAAAGATGGGAACGTTCACAATGAACCTACAGGAAATGCCCACATTATTGATCATTACTTCTATGTTGAGCAAATGTATCATATAAAACGTTAACACCAACTAACATACCATACATTCCTTGTTCATAAAAAAAATACAAACTACAATTAGTTCTTCCCTGCATTTGGCAGTGGACGACCGCACCACTCAAAGCACAACATTGTGTACCTCCGACCTAGCATGCGGCTTCTGAACATAAACTGCTACATTCTTCAGTTACAAACGTTATGTTCACCAATCTAAGATCAATTTGAGATCAGTTAGGCTGTAGCTGACTGGCTAAAAGGGACTTCGTTTCTCAACACCAAAAAAAAAAAAAAAAAAAAAACAGGTGTTAATGCAGCCTTTTACCTTATGGGTCGGCACTCTTACCAACTCGGAGTAATACATAAAACCTTATGCCACACCAGGTACACTAAGTCACTCAGTCTCTTGGAATGAATATTGTCACGGTATATCATTTTTTTTCTCCCAGTTCTACATCTTTTCATATTTTCTTTCTAAAGAATCTAAAACTGCCAAAGAAGCAAGTTAATGACAAGGTGTAGCTCAGGAAAATTTCAAAGCAAAAAATGTAGTCAAAATAATTGTCTTACAATAATAGAATAATAACATCGGCTTTGTAAATGTGTACGTGTGTGTGCGTGTGTGTGTGTGTGTATGTGTGTGTGTGTATGATAAAGTCTAGAAACGTCATTATTGGTAATCGGTTTCCTGTTTGAAATTTTCATCATCTGACTACATTTTCTGGGTGATTCACAATACGGTCACTATGATCAACGCTCGAATTTGTACTAATGCTATTCATCTTTTTGGAATATTGTTTAAAAGAGGTTAATACATGTCATTTTAATATAAAGTCCAATATATTGCAATCCTGACAGTATGTAGATACAATCGAAGTCAAATCTGTAGATGTGACACGCTCTACAGCTGGCCATCTGGCCAGTGTGACCACTTCTCTGGTTGCCCCTCAGATAATCTGATTCCAATAGACCAGATTTTCACAGTTCCCAGGTTGGTCTTCTTGCTGTAGCCAAATACATTAGAGACCTAATGTTTAGAAACTATAGTTCAAATAGTATTTAAACCCTAATATACCCATACACATTCTAATATGATGATAAAAACAATAAAATGTGTATTTGTATTTAGTTAACGTTGCGCTTCCATTTATAGACGACCTTACCAAAGTCCCAAAGTAATTTTATTGCATCAACAAAGTTCTAACGTTATACCTTGCATTTTGCACCGTCTGGCCTATAATGAATTGATAGATGTTAACTACAATTCGCCACTCTCTAATTGTGGTTTTCGTAAATTTGAATCTAATATTAGTTAGACTTTGCCACGAAGTTTTATTCATTAATAAATTCTGAAACTAACTTATTATGAAAGAGAAATGTTAGCAAACATGTACGTATGTACGTAGCTATAGATCAAAGCAAATTGATTGGATGGTTCTCATAGATAAAAAAAAATACAAACAGGAAGGAACAATAACTTTTCCTGCGGCGTTGTCTCACCATCGGGAGCTATGCTAACATGCATATGGTTTACATTTGAACGACTTTTGCGTAAGTTCCCAAGGAGTTAGCGGTTCAACCACTTTAGCGGTACTTGTATGGAATTGTTCTGCCAGTTCAATCTACTGACGGTGAAGAAGAGTGATGGATGTCACCCGAAACGTCCGGAAGTAAGTCTCCGTTTTTTAATCCAGTGTTAGAGATTGTATTTGAATATTGTTTACCTGGACGTCTAACTTTTATAAACACTTAAAGACTGTCTGAGGGGAACGTTTGTACGTTGGTAAGGAGTAAATTGAGAATATAGTCAAATTCAATTTTCTCTCAACCTTCTGTTTTCATCTTTACCTCTTGCTAATTCATTTCTACTTTTTTTACACATTAAGGAACAAAAAACTAGTTTTAAGGCTTTTCTTTTTCTTTTTTAACTTCTTAACTGTTCTTCTATGTTTTCTTTACAAGTAACGTTACCTGTACTAACAGTACAGAAAAGACTCCTGTAAAATTTTGTTCTGTTTGTGAAAATATATGTTTCTTTTTTTAATAGATTGCAAACATGTTGATACTTACGGCATTATTTAGGCTTCTTACAAACGTAGGGAAGGGAGATATGGCACTTGCAGTCGTCCCACTGCCCCTTCTTGCCGCTTCCCATCAAGTTCAGTACAAATCGGTTCTTCGATTTAAAAGAAAAGAAAAGAAAACATAATTGACTCAAAGATTCATATACAATAGTATCTAAGGAGAGAATGTTACTGTGCTGCACAGTTTTAGGCCAATCAATGTTAAAATTATTAGAGTAGCTAATTTTGTGAAATGTTCCTATCAGCTGCAGAACCCGTTACCACGACAACACAGAAAAACTAACCGATGATTACTCTGGGACTGAGGGTAACCCCCATATGAAATTCTAACCAGATGTTGGACTCCAACCATCCTTTACTACACTGGTTACTATACCTAGTGTTGTCACAAATGTGATATTTTGGTGCGCATGCTCAAAACAGTTAATTAGCTGCCCGAACTTTGACCCACGACCTGTGACCTCTCAGTCTTCACATATGTCACTGGTGGATAGTGGTTGTATCATAGCCACCTCCTTTGCTTCTTTAATTTAAGTTCTTACCAAGCCCACTCCGTGTCTACGATCTTTGTGTGAGTGCAGATAATTAACTACCTGTACGATGATGGAAACAACAGTTCGATAATAAAGGGGACATGGAAAATAATTTACTCAGGGGGGGGGGGGGAGGCAAATTACTGATATGGACGCTGATTCTGTAAGTAAGAAATCAACTTTTTTTTCAGGTTGACGTTTATATGCGGATTGTCCTTATTTGTTGGTCTGGGACTATCAATGTCAAGGTTTATGAGGTTGTTAAGTTAACTGATGCATTACAACAGATGTGATCCTATCATTATGGACCATTTGGACCCCGACAGGCGTAAATGAAGTGCTCACAATAAAATTTGAACATTTTTTATCTGAAGAAAAATTCCTTCCGTGATATTGTCAGTCAATATCTGCTATTATACCTTCTCCTAAGTTTTAAGAAGATTGGTACAATACTGTGGAAACTATAAAGAAAGTCTTTGTTCAGTCCGGTTTGGACCCCAGCAAAAATATGCTGTTTTTAAAACAAACTTTTGACTCCTTAACTACTTATTGTATGGCCACCAAAATTTCAGAGAATAATAAAAATGTAAAACTAAATCCTCACAAAAACTTCTGTCATCAGCATATAATGCGACGACACTATGACGTCATTTAGCTAATAAGGGCGGCCATCTTGGATATTGACCGATGACGTTATGAAATTAGCATAAATTATAAATTTTGAATCATGAAAATTGCATTGAATTTCATAGATTTTAATTGTTTAAAGAAAACAAGTGTAGTTTACCAAGAAGACCTTGTTTATTCCGTTGCTATGGCAACCCCAAAAACTTACTTTATTGACTACTTACTTTTTGCTAACAATATTTTGTGATAAATAACCAACTTTCGTAGCTTTAGCACCAGCCGTTCATGAGTTATGCGACATAAAAGTTGCTGAAGACCTCAATATTCCTCTATCTGGTCAGAATAGCTTTAGTTCAAAACGTGGTCTTACTGATCTTTTGCATAAATTACGATGATGAGCTGGAATTAGCAACACCTTAACATCTCAAAATATTCCTCTTACATTGATGAAGCAATGTATGTACAATGATCACCGATAAGTATTGGAACTGAGATTTTATGAACAAATTTTGGGGACCCCACCCGGTCACTTTAGTCGCAAAAAACGCATCACAGCCCAAAGTAAAAACCCAAATACGTCTCAGAGAATTTGTTAAAATCCGTTATAATTTATTAGAATGCATGCGTCTTCAGCGTAAAAGGTGCCTCCAAATATGATAAAGGCCTTTGGCCACACTGCACAATGTGCATTGCGTAGTGCTTGAGACAAGGAGTCGGGCAAAAGACGGAACAAAAGTTTTTGGGGTGGTTATGAAGTTCGTAGTGAAGGAGCGAAAATAACACCGCCACAAAAATGTCTACACTTACATGATCTCACCTTGGAATACATAGCAGTACAGTCCTGTTTCGAACGCCAAAAATTCGTCTTGCTAGGTTGTCCGGGTGCCCAATTTGTATAAGTCACTCTCGACCCATCCGTCCACTTGAGTACATCATGTTGGCGTTCCATTCCGATCCAGACGGCATTTCGGGCTGAAAACATGGTTTGTCAGTCCTTAAATTGACTGACTTAAAATGCAAAAACACATACCACATTATTTGAACTGTTATCCATTATGTCAATTGTCCTAGTTCACATTGTTATGCAAATTCCACCCTCATACCATTCCATTTATGTTTCAAGTCACATTATATATTTTCGTTACATCTTTGATTTATCTATCATGATGACTACAAGATCTTATGTACTCGTTATTCCTAAGTTACTTTGACTTTGTGTGATTAAGTAAGATGTGTTAATGGTTGTTATTTCAATATTCTAACGTTAATATTGAATTTATTCGATATTGATATGATCCCATTGGTTACGTACTAGTAGGTGAACAAGCAAACCAGTACGATGGTTACTACAAACAGCAGAGTTTGTACTAATTCCCCTGACACATTATCCACGATCTTCGAGCGTATCGATGGAAGATCTGCCATATGTAAGATCGACAGAGGGTTGCGCGTATTTTTCACCTGAAAACCGTCCCTGTCACGTATAAGCAATACTTTGTACCTTGTACAGTTGTTGTGCAATAAAGTTATTATCATAAACGAGGCTCGGGCGATTGCCGCAGAATCGTCGTCCGATCGATTTTCTCCAAATGTGACGGGTGTAAGGAACTGTTGTTGGCGGCCTTTTCATTGTGAAAACATTGCTTTGCATAGTGATGGACAACTTGGAGCAACTAAAAACACAAAGGTCAAATGGACTTTTCAAGGCGTGGGGGCAGTGGGTCATAGACGGCCGAACCCATTCTCTTTCTATATATACCACCTTTTGCCGCCTCGACCAAAGTCAGTTTTCGGGACATAGTGCCTTTTCCAATGACACATATCAATTTATTCCAGAGCAGTAAAGATTTGTTTAATGAAAGTAGTAAAAAGTAACAAAATTATTGCCCACCATTCCTGATGAGATTTGCAATGAAGTTGTTCTCCCCGTCGCTTTCGATGGAGGCTAGGTGTTCGCTTTGGACTGAAGGCCATATAATTGCGCCTTGGCATAGGGTCTCTGCTTTGGCCCAGGAGACTTCGTCTGGCACAAACCTGTAGCAGTGGCTGTTGTACTCAGTCCACCCACCCTGGCACGGTTTGGCTATAGCTGTAACAAGCAGAAGTAGCTAACATGAAAAGGGTGTAGATGCCTGTAATTAGGGTTTGATATAGACCGTGCAGGATTCGTCTGTCAGCGTGCATCATCGTCCAACTCAGTGCAGATATGATAGAAATACTCTATTTTCAAATTTTTAAACTAATATTAGACACATGAGTAGCACTGACAAGTTTATATTCCTCATGCGTTTTGACAAACCGACCATAGCTAAACTCATACAGTCCTACATTTTCACCATCACCAAGAAGCGAGAAGAAGCCGAACGTCTACATGTGCTAGACTAGATTTGTGATACTTTTATATGTATATATATGTATATATATATATATATATATATATATATATATATATATATATAAATATACATATGTATATATACATTTTGACTTGTTGTGACCTGCGCTTAGCTCGGTTGGGCAAAACTGTAAAAGAAAGGTCTACGTTCATTCATTCATTGAAAAGTGTATAACATCTATTATCATAATACCGGTACGTTTACGACGATTTCTCTAGCCATACTGATTTGACAAATTGTCAACGCATCATTTTCTCCAGTTACATGTTGCTGTTATAGGTTACCCTTGCCACTTCTTCTGTGTAACTTTTCTGCCACTCTTGTCCTGCTAAAAGCGTAATATTGTAATTGTAACACGCCGCGGAATTACACGGCGAACGGGCGCGTGGTTGGGAGGGGGTAAAAAATACCGGTAGGAAGAAACACGGCACAATTAACTGCCGCTATGTACATTTATACATCCTCTGATGTTCCTTCCTTTTCTGTCAGTAAATGCATAAAACATAAACCTGCATGAGCATACAAAATGTCATGAGAAAACGGACGTATACTGTCAAGAATTTTCATTTAACTCCTGTCCGTCACAACCGCTATGACGTAACACTTCACTGCTAGCGTAGATATAAAGAAGTCAAACCCTAAATACGTAGATTGTAGCTCTCAGCAGTCCATACCATTGATAGAATAGTCACTCGTTTACACTTGTCACCATTGTTATCTATACCAAAGTATTTCATTTTATACATGTTTATTATATTCTCTGTATGTCTCATGTTGCAATTAGCCCTCGGGCAAGAACTTGCAAATAAACTTCTTATAAAAATGGCGGGAAAATGGCTGCGTACGTTCAATTTTGCCCATTCAGTCGTAGATCCGGGCTATTATGCAACTGTTCTTCACACTTTTACATGAGTTGTAGGTCACCAACAGAAATTCAAGATTGTTGTTGAATCATGTTCGTCTTGTGCCGTGAGCATGTGTAATTATGATCTATAAATTTGGCAATGAATGTGACAGTGTGTTCGTCCCACGACGAGCTGCCTACCCCGAAAAAGATACTGAAAACTTTTGGCCTTGTTGTCTTCGAATGCATTGTTATCGATGCTTTGTAAATGATGTATTGGACACCTAGATGTCTGAAGTGTGCACAGCTCAGAAATAACTATTGTTGCATGTGTAGATCTCTTTAAGTTCCAGTATTTTTAATCTACCGGTATAAGTCTTACTACCGGTATTATGCCAATGCATGTTACATAAGACACCTCCATCAATAGTCGAAAAGCGTGTGTATATCAAAACTGTACACACAAAGTACAAAGTACTTTTAAGTTAATGGTAATTCCGATGAATTCGCGATCGGAATAAAGTTTTGACCGCCTTTCGAATTCAAAATGTGGTTTTCGTGAGGGGCCAGGCCAAGCCGGGCGGCCGTCTCAGAACCCGTCACGTGACCACGTGACGTAAGGGGCAGAACGCATGCGTACCGCCCGCTCGTCTGTACCACCAGCAAACACCAGTAAACGACCGGACTGCAGCGGTGGATCATGAAGAGCAATTTCAGGACTCAAATCAAGATCAAATTTGGTTTTAAACAGGCGAACGGTGTCTGCCTCTTACTTATGTGTATATCGATTGTATTGTGATACCTTTGTTTGATTTAGTTGATGCATTGGGGTATCTTATGCACTTTGATAAAACCCGTTCCTAAAAGACAGATAGGACGTATACAGAATGAACGGAAATGGATGTAGATGGAAAATATTACGTGTGAAAAGTGAATGGTGGATACAGAAAAAAAGTCACCTTGGTCACAGTTCTGCCCAAATTGCAAAACTGCTTAATGATGGCAATTTTCGACTTGTGACATGTGTATGTTAGCCAATGATGAACATCACCATGCATGAATCATGAAAATGCGCAAGTCATTTGCATACAATTTACAAAAGCTATAAATACTTCATGGAGGCATGAGGTCGCCGTACTCTATTGTTCAGAAATACAATAACTCACCACTTTGACAGTTCTGTCCAGTCCATCCAGGGTTACAGGTACATTTGTAGCCGCCATCTTGGTTCACACAGTACCCACTTTGACATGGGTATCTGGTACACTCATTGATGTCTGTATTAAAGAAACGTACAGATGTCGTACATATACGTAGCAAACTGGTCGAATATATAGCGACAATACTGCCATGCCCCTGTTTTCAGAAATAGAATAACTCACCACTTTGACAGTTCAGTCCAGTCCATCCAGGTGGACAGACACAGGTGTATCCGCCATCGTGGTTCCAACAGCGTCCATGGTGACATGGGTTTCTGATACACTCATTGATGTCTGTATGAAAGAAATGTACAGAGGTTGTATATTTACGTATCAAACTGGTCGAATATATAGTTTTAATGCTATCATGACCTAATTTTCAGAAATAAATAACTCACCAATTTGACAGTTCTGTCCAGTCCATGCAGGATAGCAGGTGCATTTGTAGCCGCCATCTTGGTTCACACAGTACGCATGTCGACGTCGACATGGGTTTCTGGTACACTCATTGATGTCTGTGTGAAAGAAATGCACAGATGTTGCACATATACTTAGCAAACTGGTCGACCATATAGTGATAATACTGCCATACCCTAATTTTTAGAAATAAAACAACTCAACACTATGACAGTTCTGTTCAGTCCATCCAGGTGAACAGGTACATTTGTAGCCGCCACTATGTTCACACATCTGCCATGTTGGTTTATTGCATAATACAAGTCCAGAACTGGCAGCCGCGGCTGAATTGGTTCGGACTTAACAACCATTTTAAAAGTATAACATTTCATGGGCATTCCATCGTAGTAAATTTACATAACAATTATTGCGGTTAAAAATCGTTAAAATTGGCAAGGAATCTTTAAAATCTATCATATAATATAATATATCAACATTAAGATCAACAACAAGACATTCGTGTCAACGGTCACAAATCCTTATTCAATACAGTGGTAATGTAGGGTATCGGGCTGTTGCGGTAGCGCTCAGTTCGTGTGTAGATAGTGTTCAGTTGTGGCTAGTCCGCGTTAGCCGTCCACTTGCTTCACCCCGGGATTGGGGAAGCCAGTCTCTGAAAGCCGATTTCAGAAGTTTCAGTCCGAACTTCTTGCATAGTTGTTCCCTCCTGGATTCAAGGGTGGGTAGTCCGAGTTGAATGAGGGCTTCTGAGTAGTGAGTGTACTTCTTACCCAGAATGATGCGGCAAGCACGGCGTTGAATGGTCTCTAGACGGGATGACTGGTTTTTAGTAAGTCCAGGATTCCAAACTGGGATAGCATACTCACAGATGGGGCGCACGTAGCAAGTGTAGATGGTGACTAGGTCAAGTTCGGGAACTCTGAACATCTTCAACCGTCTTAGGATGAATAGGCGTTTGCCGCTTTGTTTAACCATGTGGGTTACATGACTGTCCCACTTCAAGTTACTTTGCAACCACACTCCCAATAATCTTGCTGAAGTTACTTCCTGGAGGGTGTGGCCGGCTAGTTGGAGTGAAGGGAGAGGGGGAGGTGTTCGTCTGAAGAAAAAATGCATCACTTTGCATTTCTTTGGGTGCAATTGCATGTGACTTTTACTTGTCCATACGTCAAGGGCATCTAGGTCTTGTTGCAGGTCTGAATTGCTGTCTAATCTGTCTACTTTCCATCATATTCAGATCATCCACAAATTTCCAGTGGTCTGATCGTGCGTCGCTCGCTGCACTGTTGATGACTGCGACGAAGACTATAGGTGCAAGGACGGTGCCTTGAGGCAGGCCACATGTCAGTGTCCTCCATTCTGACAATGAACCCTTGTAGGCGGTACGTTGCTTTCTCCCAGTCAGGAAGTCACTCAGCCGTGGAAGAAGAGAAGGTCGGCAGCCCAGTTCTATCAGACTCAAAATCGCGGTTGTATGATCTATGCGGTCGAATGCTTTCGCAAAATCCGTCAGAAACAGACTACTTAGAGTGTCTCTTTGGTCTGAGGTTTTGGAAAGTTGATTTAAGATGTCAACAAGGCAGTGAGTTGTTGATCTTCCCGGGATACCTCATATGCGCATGGTTTCTTGGTACACTCATTAATGTCTGATAAGAATTATCATTATTATCTATTAATAAAACCAGTTACTAACAGATAGGATTTGTACAGAATGAGCAGAAATAGACGTAGATGTAAAAGATTATGTGTAAAAAAATCAATGGTGGATAGAAAAAGAAGTCACCTTGGTTACAGTTCTGTCCAGTCCATCCAGGTGAGCAGGTACATTTGTAGCCGCCATTTTGGTTCACACAGTACCCATATTGGCATGGGTTTCTGGTACACTCATTGATGTCTGTATGAAAGAAATGTACAGAGGTTGTATATATAGACGTATCAAATTGGTCGAAAATATAATGATAATGCTGCCATGCCCTAATTTTCAGAAATGAAATAAAGAAACTCACCACTTTGACAGTTCTGCCCAGTCCATCCAGGGTCACAGGTACATTTGTAGCCGCCATGTTGGTTCACACAGCGTCCATGTTGACATGGGTTTCTGGTACACTCATTGATGTCTGTATGAAAGAAATGTACAGAGGTTGTATATATAGACTATCAAATTGGTCGAAAATATAATGATAATGCTGCCATGCCCTAATTTTCAGAAATGAAATAAAGAAACTCACCACTTTGACAGTTCTGCCCAGTCCATCCAGGGTCACAGGTACATTTGTAGCCGCCATGTTGGTTCACACAGCGTCCATGTTGACATGGGTTTCTGGTACACTCATTGATGTCTGTATGAAAGAAATGTACAGAGGTTGTATATATAGACGTATCAAATTGGTCGAAAATATAATGATAATGCTGCCATGCCCTAATTTTCAGAAATGAAATAAAGAAACTCACCACTTTGACAGTTCTGTCCAGTCCATCCAGGTGAGCAGGTGCATTTGTAGCCGCCATGTTGGTTCACACAGCGTCCATGTTGGCATGGGTTCCTGGTACACTCATTGATATCTGTGTGAAAGAAATGTACAAAAATTCTAGCTCCAGACTGACTTAAAAACTTTTCCATCACATACTTTTATGCAATCGTTCACGCAAAAAGAACTCACCATCCTGACAGTTCTGTCCAGTCCATCCAGGTGAGCACGTACATTGGTAGCCGCCATCTTTGTTCACACAGGGTCCATTTTGGCATTTGTTTCTAGTGCACTCATCTATATCTGGTAAAGAAACGAAATTTAGATACAATCCATTATCAAGAACGGGAGAGTGATAAATCCATGTAATCAAAGTGAATGATGGCTATTGTATAGTTTACACAGAAAAGTAGGTTGAATTGAAGAACTCACCACTTTGACAGTTCTGCCCAGTCCATCCAGGGTCACAGGTACATTTGTAGCCGCCATCTTGGTTCACACAGCGTCCATGTTGACATGGGTTTCTGGTACACTCATTGATGTCTGTGAAATGTACAGATGTTGTATATATACGTAGCAAACTGGTCGAAAATATAGTGAAAATACTGCCATGCCCTAATTTTCAGAAATAGAATAACTCACCACTTTGACAGTTCTGTCCAGTCCATCCAGGTGAGCAGGTGCATTTGTAGCCGCCATCTTGGTTCACACAGCGTCCATGTTGGCATGGGTTCCTGGTACACTCATTGATATCTGTGTGAAAGAAATGTAAAAAAATTCTAGCTCCAGACTGACTTAAACACTTTTCCATCACATACTTTTATGCATCCGTTCACGCAAAAAGAACTCACCTTTCTGACAGTTCTGTCCAGTCCATCCAGGTGAGCACGTACATTGGTAGCCGCCATCTTTGTTCACACATCTGCCATGTTGGCATGGGTTTCTAGTGCACTCATCTATATCTGGTAAAGAAACGAAATTTAGAAACAATCCTATAGCTATTGTACAGTTTACACAGAAAAGTAGGTTAAATTGAAGAACTCACCACTTTGACAGTTCTGCCCAGTCCATCCAGGGTCACAGGTACATTTGTAGCCGCCATCTTGGTTCACACAGCGTCCATGTTGACATGGGTTTCTGGTACACTCATTGATGTCTGTGAAATGTACAGAGGTTGTATATATACGTAGCAAACTGGTCGAAAATATAGTGAAAATACTGTCATGCCCTAAATAAAATAACTCACCACTTTGACAGTTCTGTCCAGTCCATCCAGGGTCACAGGTACAATTGTAGCCGCCATCTTGGTTCACACAGCGTCCATGTTGACATGGGTTTCTGGTACATTCATTGATGTCTGTATGAAAGAAATGTACAGATGTTGTATATATACGTATCAAACTGGTCGAATATATAGTGATAATACTGCCATGCCCTAATTTTCAGAAATGAAATAACTCACCACTTTGACATTTCTGTCCAGTCCATCCAGGTGAGCAGGTACATTGGTAGCCGCCATCTTTGTTCACACAGGGTCCGTTTTGGCATGGGTTTCTAGTACACTCATCTATATCTGATAAAGAAACGAAATTTAGAAACAATCCATTATCAAGGACGGGAGAGTGATAAAATCCATGTATTCAAAGTGAATGATAGCTATTGTACAATTTACACAGAAAAGTGGGTTAAATTGACGAACTCACCATCCTGACAGTTTAGTCCAATCCATCCAGGTGAGCAAGTGCATTTATAGCCGCCATCTTTCTTCACACAGCGTCCGTGTTGGCAAGGTTTCATGGTGCACTGATCTATGTCTACATGGCAGGCAAAATATATTTTAGTTGAATTAAATTGAAACTCACTTAGTAGATTAATACGTACTATGCATGACATTTGATATATTCCAATCAAGGTATGTTAGAATATATTATAGAAGGCGTTGGAAGGCCAGGGATAGGCTTCGCCTTCCAATACCGTGTCCTAGACACAGCGGATAGCAACCCACTGGTTCTAAGGCCGCGAAAAGGCTATGGGACTGCCTTTACGTACTGCCTTTACTGTCTTTTGTATGTGGCACTGTTGAAATTAGTTACTAACTTGAGTGCAGTGCCACATTATCCTTGTCTGTCAGTCTGTCTATCAGTCAGTCTGTAAGTCTGTCTGTCTGTCTGTCTGTCTGTCTGTCTGTCTGTCTGTCTGTCTAAAAGGAAAAAAAGTTCATCACTTGCCTGTAGTTGACACAGATTTGACGGTGGTCGGTTGGATTCCAGGATGTAAGGTTGCATTTGTTAATACCTGAGTTGACTCACGCCCGGAAGTCAACATGAGTGAGGTCGAGTGGGAAACAGTAGAGACGGTTTCCTCGTAGATCATTGTCACCAATGGAGAAGCAGATTTACTTAGCATAGGTGGTGGGGAGAATGTAGTCCTGTTTTCGGCCCACGGCCTTGAAACGCTGTCATTTGTAAGCTTCCCACGGAAAACCACATCAGAATTCACTTCCTGTAAAGAGATTGTGAACAGTTTCTTGGCTTCTAGACATTTTGCAAGGGATTTGACCATATTCATCACCATAAACATCGTTTACCGGGTACAGACCTCCCCCGGTCGGTTGCTTGAGGGTTGACAGATAATACTGAACTCAAAAACTCAACATAAAAAAGAGTCCGAGGGAAATGTTTGCTAGTTTCTTGGAGCAAACACAGGTATCTTCCATGTTGTTACTATGTTCTCTCACCAAAGTGTGAAACTAGAACCAAAAGAAAGCAATAAATTGGCCAGGTTCTCCAAAGAGAGTAACCGTTTGACTTACCTTACTTCCAGGTTGGATGTAAGCCGATATGGTTACAGCAATGACAACTGATGCAATCACCAACATTCCACAACCCCCAATGACCCAGCAGATCTTACTGGATTTTGCGTTCTTCAACATTTCCATGACACCTTCTAGGTCCAATATAAAACATATCAAGCATAAAGACTCATAATCTTATTGTTCATCGTCGGATTCGGAAAACAAAACATGAAGATTCAGCCCTAGGGCCAGGTTTTTGCATTGTTTTGCTCAATTTTAGTTAATACAGAGAGACTTGATTTTTCCTTCATTCCTTCTCTTTTTATAATATCCTCTTGCTGAATGCCCATCTAGAAAATGTCTGATTTTTGTGACCTAGCAGTAAGCTTACAAGACGAGCCTAAAATTTGTTAGATGTATCATTATGGCTTCATGTTTTTTAACGTATTCTGGAACCGATACTAACAAACCCCAACATTCTAGAATTTAGAGAGCAGAAAAGTTCTCAAACATTTGCAAATGTTTCAAAGAATAAAATTGAAATTGTCATCAGAGATATTTTTTTACTATTGTAGCAGTTTCAGTCGATGTATGTCAAGTTGAACCGACGAACCTCCAAATTTAATACCGAAGCCTTTTTCCTCTTCATTTTCATCTGTACAGGTCGTCTCTGGATTGTTGTATGGATCTGATGTTAAAATTAAAAAAAAAAAAATTATTGGTAAACATTGGTAAATATTTCTAGGGCTTTCAAAAACGCATTTCGTTTCATTTCATTTCGATGAATACTCGAAAGCATTAAGAGTAGGAGACTAATTTCAACAAAATACATTGCGCCATTGTTTGAAGCCATAATGCACACGGTAAATGAACGGCCACATATAATTTGAACCAATACTATGATATCATACAAGCCAAGGGTCTTAGAAGGACTTAATACCATTTATGGTGCATGAAAACGATAAAGTAAATACAATTTTAACTCCAAATTATGACTGTTAGGACATCATTTGAATTACCGATGACAACGGTACTGTCTCAATATCTTATGCTTGAATCGCAAAAAAATAACAGTGGGTAACGTTATATGAAATGCATTTTCATTGAAAGTGGACATACCTCCAGATTCCTGACCAGCTCTGTCCTCTGGTTTGTAGTACGGATCTGAGTACGACCCGTCGTTCTGCTCTGGATACACCACCGTGTGGTCTTCCATGACGATTTTGCAAGGAGGTGGCACATCGGGCACCGCACGTTTCAACCCAGAGTTTAACATCACATTTACACCGCCGAACTCTAGATTCACATCTTCATACTTTTGAAGCCCTTTCGTAGGAACGAAACAAGCCGAAAGTCACTGTTTTGGTCATTTCTTACATAACTAGAGAAAGGGTCAGACTATCGGGAACAAACTTAGGGGGTCTGTTGCAGTACTATTTAAGCCTCTAGGGGACCATCATTTAATCTGTTCTTCATAATATTGAACGTCATAAACCTGCATTTCTCAAATCAATTTCTCGAGTTATGGAGTTTAAAAGCAAACCCCCGAATGTCGACCAAAAACGTCCTTCTTGGCGTATGTGATAAGACAAGTCTACCTTATCGGATGTACATTGACATCTATAGAGTACCAATGTGGCGCTAGTGTGCAGGTAGAATGTATTCAAAACTTGGAGATTGTTTACAAATCAGCTTTCCTTTGATCCAGAGTACCAGACTAGCTCAACGCATGTCCATAATATACATCTCGTTCTTGGGTCTTGAATGAAGATTTAAAATGTGATAGAAGAAGAAGAAAACTTGTCAAGGAAAATGTGTTATAGATTTTAACAAATGCAAACGTATGTTTTGGTAAATATTTCTAGCATTTTTGAAATGTAAAACGTAGAGAATCACATGTCGATGGATGCTCGAAAGCGTAAACAGTGTGAGACTAATTTCAACAAAATACATAGTGTCATTGTTTGAAGCCATAATGCACACGGTAAATAAATAAAAGACCCACATATAATTTGAACCATCACTATGATATCATACAAGCCAAGGGTCTTAGAAGGATTTGATACCATTTATGGTGCATGAAAACGATAAAATAAAAACGATTTTAACTCCAAATTATGACTGATAGGACATCAATTGAATTACCCGTGAAAACGGTGCTGTCTCAACATCTTATGCTTGAATCGCAAAAAAAACGGCGGGGTTGCATTTTCATTAAAAGTGGACATACCTCCAGATTCCTGACCAGCTCTGTCCTCTGGTTTGTAGTACGGATCTGAGCACGACTCGTCGTTCTGCTCTGGACACACCACCGTGTGGTCTTCCATGACGATTTTGCGAGGAGGTGGCACCTCGGGTACCGCACGTTTCAAACCAGAGTTTAACATCACATTTACACCGCCGAACTCTAGATCCACATCTTCATACTTTTGACCCGCTTTTTTCGACCCTTCTGTAGGAACGAAACAAGCCGAAAGTCGCTGTTTTGGTCATTTCTTACATAACTAGAGAAAGGGTCAGACTATCGGGAACAAACTTAGGGGGTCTGTTGCAGTACTATTTAAGCCTCTGGGGGACCATCATTTAATCTGTTCTTTATAATATTGAACGTCATAAACCTGCATTTCTCAAATCAATTTATCGACTTATTGAGTTTAAAAGCAAACCCCCGAATGTCGACCAAAAACGTCCTTCTTGGCGTATGTGATAAGACCAGTCTACCTTATCGGATGTACATTGACATCTATAGAGTACCAATGTGGCGCTAGTGTGCAGGTAGAATGTATTCAAAACTTGGAGATTGTTTACAAATCAGCTTTCCTTTGATCCAGAGTACCAGACTAGCTCAACGCATGTCCATAATATACATCATCGTTCTTGGGTCTTGAATGAAGATTTAAAATGTGATAGAAGAAGAAGAAAACTTGTCAAAGAAACTGTGTTATAGATTTAAAAAAAAGCAAACTTATGTTTTGATAAATATTTCTAGCACTTTTAAAATGTAAAACGTAGAGAATCACATGCACATGTCGATGAATGCTCGAAAGCGTAAACAGTGTGAGACTAATTTCAACAAAATACATAGTGTCATTGTTTGAAGCCATAATGCACACGGTAAATAAATAAAACGCCCACCTATACTTTGAACCATCACTATGATAGCATACAAGCCAGGGCTCTTAGAAGTATTTGATACCATGTATGGTGCATGAGACCGATAAAGTAAAGACAATTTTAACTCCAAATTATGACTGTTAGGACATCATTTAAATTACCGATAACAACGGTGCTGTTTCAAAATTTTATGCTTGAATCGCAAAAAAAAAAACGGCGGGGTTGCATTTTCATTGAAAGTGGACATACCTCCAGATTCCTGACCAGCTCTGTCCTCTGGTTTGTAGTACGGATCTGAGCACGACCCGTCGTTCTGCTCTGGATACACCACCGTGTGGTCTTCAATGACGATTTTGCGAGGAGGTGGCACCTCGGGCACCGCACGTTTCAAACCAGAGTTTAACATCACATTTACACCGCCGAACTCTAGATCCACATCTTCATACTTTTGATTCGCTTTTTCCAGCCCTTCTGTAGGAACGAAACAAGCCGAAAGTCACTGTTTTGGTCATTTCTTACATAACTAGAGAAAGGACCAGACTATCGGGAACACACTTAAGGGTCCTGTTGCAGAACTATAGAAAGCCTGTAGGGGACCATCATTAAACTTGTCATTCATAATATTACTAGTATCAATGCTATCATATACTGAACATAAACATTTATTCACAAATCATTTTCTCGAGTTATGCTTGTTACAAACAAACCCCCGAATGTCATCAAAAACATCCTTCTTGGCGTATGTGGTAAGACAAGTCGATCTTTTCAGATGTACATCGACATTCATGGAGTACCGATGTGGCCAGTGTGCAGGAAGAACGCAGTGAAAATTTGGAGTTTGTTTCCAAATCGGCTTTGCTTTGTTCCAGAGTGCCAGACTAGCTCAACGCATGTCCATAATATACTGCTCGCTCTTGAGTTTTGAATGAAGATTTAAAATGTGATAGAAGAAGAAGAAGAAAACTTGTCAAAAAACTGTGTTATAGATTTAAAAAATGCAAACTTATGTTTTAGTAAATATTTCTGGGATTTTTAAAGTGTAAAACGTCGAGAATGACATGTCGATGAACGCTCGAAAACGTAAACAGTATGAGACTAATTTCAACAAAATACATAGCGCCGTTGTTTGAAGCCATAATGCACACGGTAAATGAATATATACTTTGAACCAAAACTATGATAACATACAAGCCATACAAGCCAAGGCTCTTAGAAGGATTTGATACCATTCATGGTGCATGAAACCGATAAAGTAAAGACAATTTTAACTCCAAATTCTGACTGTTAGGACATCATTTAAATTACCGATGACAACGGTGCTGTTTCAAAATTTTATGCTTGAATCGCAAAAAAAAAAACGGCGGGGTTGCATTTTCATTGAAAGTGGACATACCTCCAGATTCCTGACCAGCTCTGTCCTCTGGTTTGTAGTACGGATCTGAGCACGATCCGTCGTTCTGCTCTGGATACACCACCGTGTGGTCTTCCATGACGATTTTGCGAGGAGGTGGCACATCGGGCACCGCACGTTTCAAACCAGAGTTTAACATCACATTTACACCGCCGAACTCTAGATCCACATCTTCATACTTTTGATTAGCTTTTTCCGGCCCTTCTGTAGGAACGAAACAAGCCGAAAGTCACTGTTTTGGTCATTTCTTACATAACTAGAGAAAGGGTCAGACTATCGGGAACAAACTTAGGGGGTCTGTTGCAGTACTATTTAAGCCTCTAGGTGACCATCATTTAATCTGTTCTTTATAATATTGAACGTCATAAACCTGCATTTCTCAAATCAATTTGTCGAGTTATGGAGTTTAAAAGCAAACCACCGAATGTCGACCAAAATCGTCCTTCTTGGCGTATGTGATAAGACAAGTCTACCTTACCTTATCGGACGTACATTAACATCTATAGAGTACCAAAGTGGCGCTAGTGTGCAGGTAGAATGTATTCAAAACTTGAATATTGTTTACAAATCAGCTTTGCTTTGGTCCAGAGTACCGGACTCGCTCAACGCATGTCCATAATATACACCTCGTTCTTGAGTTTTGAATGAAGATTTAAAATGTGATAGAAGAAGAAGAAGAAAACTTGTCAAGGAAAATGTGTTATAGATATTTACAAATGCAAACGTATGTTTTGGTAAATATTTCTAGCATTTTTGAAATGTAAAACGTAGAGAATCACATGTCGATGAACGCTCAAAAGCGTAAACAGTGTGAGACTAATTTCAACAAAATACATAGCGTCATTGTTTGAAGCCATAATGCACACGGTAAATGAATATATACTTTGAACCAAAACTATGGTAACATACAAGCCATACAAGCCAAGGCTCTTAGAAGGATTTGATGCCATTTATGGTGCATGAAACCGATAAAGTAAACTCCAAATTATGACTGTGAGGACATCATTTAAATTACCGATGACAACGGTGATGTTTCAAAATTTTATGCTTGAATCGCAAAAAAAAACGGCGGGGTTGCATTTTCATTGAAAGTGGACATACCTCCAGATTCCTGACCAGCTCTGTCCTCTGGTTTGTAGTACGGATCTGAGCACGACTCGTCGTTCTGCTCTGGACACACTACCGTGTGGTCTTCCATGACGATTTTGCGAGGAGGTGGCACCTCGGGCACCGCACGTTTCAAACCAGAGTTTAACATCACATTTACACCGCCGAACTCTAGATCCACATCTTCATACTTTTTACCCGCTTTTTCCGACCCTTCTGTAGGAACGAAACAAGCCGAAAGTCACTATTTTGGTCATTTCTTACATAACTAGAGAAAGAGTCAGACTATCGGGAACAAACTTAAGGGGTCCTGTTGCCTACTTACCTAGTCCCTTGATCTCCAGGTCGTTGGGGGGGACAAGGTTGCAGTACTATAGAAAGGGGACCTCTAGGGGATCATCATTTCACTTGTTCTTCATAATGCTGAACGTCAAAAACATCCATTCACAAATCAACTTCTCGAGTTATGCTGTTTACAAACTAATAAACAAACAAATCCATTAACGTCACCGAAATATGTTAAGACAAATCTACTTTACCAGATGTAAATGGCAACGTTTTGGTTTAGCAAATATTTCTAGGGCAAAGTTTTGGTTTAGTAAATATTTCTAGGGCTTAAATCAAAATAGGTCAAGGACCCCATGTCGATGAATGGTCGAAAACGTAAACAGTATGAGACTAATTTCAACAAAATAGCGTTCAAGCCATATTGCACACGGTGAATAAACGCCCATCTATACATTGAACCAATACTATGATGTCATACAAGTCATTTATGGCGTATGTAACTGATAAAAGAAAGACAATTATAACTCCAAATTATGACTGTCGTAAGTCATCATTTGAATGTCTGACGACAGAAATTAAGATTGTTATATTGTGCTTAAATGTTGATTGTTTGATGTTGTAACAATAAACCGATGGGGTATATTTTCATTTTTTTAAATCAGGTTCGTAGGGCCTGATGTTACCATTATGAAGATGAAGAGCGGCCCATAGCGATAACTGTAGCAGCATCTCTTCTCCCTAAGTCAGAAACATCAAGCTTAGGCAAGCTTGACTTCACTGACTCAATAGGCGAAGCAGGGGGCAAGGGGCTTTTATCAAAAGCTCCTTGCAGGGGGTTACGAGGCTGCTCGGGAAATTCCCTATCCCATTTTTGGCCGGAATGGTTTGATCCACTCACACCGGGAAGGTCCCCTACTCTTTTCATTAAGTGCGGTGGGTTCTTTTCAATGTACGTGGGTTGGGTATGGCTTTCTCCAAAAAACGGGACCTCCATTTAACGTCCTATCCGAGGGACGGCCCTAGCCGAAGCTAAGTACTCATTTTCACCTGAGTGAGGTGAGGAAAGTCGTGTAAAGTGCCATTCCCAAGGGCACAAGATCGGTGACATGGCAGCCGAACTCGAAAGGTCTCGAGGCAAACACGCTGCCGCTGCGCTACGCAATCTACGATTTCAATGAAAGTGGACGTACCTCCAGCTGCATGTCCATCTCTGTTCTCTGGTCTGTAGTCCGAGTCCGAGCATGATTCGCCCTTCTGTTCTGGACACACCACCACGTGATCTGCTTTGTTAAGTTTGCATGCAGGGGGTAGACCGGGAATTGCACGTTTCAAACGAGATTTTGTTATCACATCTATAACACCTGACTCTACATCCGCTGCTGCTTTCTTTCGGCACGCTTGTTTGGATTCATCAAAGATGCCATAACCAGCCGGATCCACGTCTTCGTACTTTCTACCCAAGTCTTCACTCCTTACATCTACGTGTTCCTTCGCCTTGGCTCCCATATTAGGACGGCGAGACTTTTTTGGCGGCAAAGGCGGTGGGACATCTTCATCGTACTGCCTTTTTGGCGACTGCATTGGATCACCTGCCTCCATGTCTGAAAGATGACGGAATCAATTGTTTTGCAAGCAAGAATTCGGCACAAAGAACCTGTCTTTAATTTCCAACACAAAGATGGACTTTCGTTTGTCCAACTCTGATCTTTAATTTGTCAAGGAATGAGCAATCCCACTGTTTCTGTGACGACATTGAGGAAGCAACTGCTTTTTTTGTTGTTGATCTAAACCATCTTAAACCTTCCATAGACAGTGAAATTTGCACTGGAAAAAGACAAAAACACTTCGTGTTTATACTGGCTGTACATGATTTACATGTATTTTTTTCACATTGCATTTCAGTTCATGCTAACATGCAATTTTATATGCACCCACCCTCCTCCCACTCACTCAAGAAAGAAAACTTTCTCGTGCACATAATATGCAATGATGGGTTCAGGTCCGGACTTAAAGTCTTTGGTGTGACAGTATTATTGTCATGTCTATCTGATGTGTGAGATCAACGGTATTTCCAATATAACAAGAGTTTAATCCTCAAAAATGATCCATCCTGAAAAAAAATCGTTCCTCAGCCGATCCCAAAGAGCCCGGCGGTACATAACATTGTAAAGTATGACATGAAAAAACCCACATCTAACATTGCAGAACATGTCTTAGCCTATGTCCATTTCTATACTAACCTGGAATCCAGTCTATAGTTGTGGCATGGCCTGCCGTAGTTAGTGTAGGCTCTCTACGGGGCCAGTGAAGCTCTGAGCCGCCAGTATAATCACTCACACCCGGTAGCTTTTTCCCGGTAAAACACGTGAAAGATTATCCCGGCGGTGGAAAGACCCTCCTGTCCCGAAGGTAGCCTGGCCAATCCACGGTAGACTGGATTCCAGGTAATTTCAATACCCCATGGGCCACATTTCCAATACAGTAGTCATAACCTGTCGTACAGTACACTCGTTAGTACTGAGTACAAACCAGAGAAGCTAGAAGGAAACAGTATCTGCCATGACGTCGCAAGTCTTCACTAGAGAAGACGGGTAGGATAATCCCAAGTAAACAATGATTCCTGTTTTGAAGTAGAGGAATATTGCAAATAAATATGATGCAAATAAATATGAGGCAGATACCTTTCAAGGATAATTTGCCCGCATGTTGACAGCCAACGTGCGTAGTCCTCAGCCAGTAAGAGACTTTGCAAAATGGCTTTGCTGGCCAAATTTGCTTTTAGTTTATGATTATTTCAGATTCTTCCAGATTGATTTGCGGCGTCAGTAGGAGGTATGCGCCCTCAGTAGTCACATGGTGTGGTGATATTGGATAATACCAAGTAATATGGCTATGAGGTATGCAAATTATCAGGCTTCAAGACAGCCTACGACTCGGCGGCCATCTTGTGGATGAATGTCATTCTATATTAAATTCCATAAGGTCTCCGGTCTCTTTTATTCCAAAGTACCTAGTACTATACAGAGAGCGAGTAGACAATTATTACACATTTTATGTCAAACTGCTCTTTCTGTGATCACGAAAGAAAAGAGCTGTTTGAAGAGGCCACCAAATTCCATCCAAACTTCTCAACATTTACCGACAAAAAGAAAACAATTCTCCTTCTAACTTCACAAAACCCACACATGATAGAAAAGGTAGGATCTTTCGTCTTCCACTGTCTTCGAGCCCAATTTAACCCAGGACCTAGAGTTAGCTTTTACTAGTTTTAGACTAGAGTAGAAACCTTTGATATTGTTTTTTACATTGTCTGAATGTCTCATGTCACCTGCAATTAGCCCACGGGCAAGAATTTGCAACAAAAAAACATTATATTATTATTACTGTGCGTATTATTGCCTTCGCCAGAATGACGGAAGGTTATGGAAACAGTTTAGCCAGGACTTTGGGGTGTATATGTACATGTAGGTCAAAAGCATATAACTTGTAGGTGTGTAGCTGTTGTGGAAAGGAAGGTCAAGTTCGAATATGGTGTACCTGGCGTTTTCCTACTGGTCTCCAGGGAGCTTTGTACGTAAGTGCATCTGGCTGTGAACAACATAACTCGAGATGTTGTTGATGGATATTAACGATATTTGGTGGATAGGTAGGGGTCACAATAAGGAAGGTCAAGTTCGAAAATGGTCACCCGTCCTGCTACAAGCCGAAATGCCAGTATTAACAGTATTAACTGTCGGTGAGTGTTATATAAGTTACGGAAGCTCCTGGATTGCTAAGAGCATGATTTGGACAGGGTACGCAGATGGCGGAGTTGACATGTGCCAGGGAGACAGCGGCGGTCCATTGGTGGTTTTCCTGTCCGAATATCCTGCTGTCGTAGTCGGGCTGGCCAGCTTCGGTCAGGGCTGTGCCGTCCGGGCTATCCGGGGTGAGCACTCGGGTGTCTACATACGTGGACTGGATCCGCGACACCATGGCCAATTAAAGGCAACCTAAGCAATATTAGCCCGAGCCAGGGTTGAAGAACAATTATCCTTGCTATTAGAAAGAATAATGAAAACCATGATTAGCCCAACTCGATTGTAACACTATATCAAAGACTTGTGTTAGCCCTTCTTGTTATGTTAATGAGGATGTTAAGCCTTATTCTATACACCTTTTTTTGTACTTTGTGTAATAGTCGTTGCCATATACATATCATGTACAAATGTCGTGCAATGAAGTTCATCATTATCAAATTCGATTTTTGAGGGTACTTTTTTTTACGTAATTAGATGAATCAACTCTATTCCATTCCATACCAACATTCAATGAGCAAATATTTGATGCCGCAGTGGCGCTAGGATGCCGTGAAGTCTAATTTTTGTGGGTTACAATATTTAGGGAATCCTAGCGAGGCTTGTTTATGCGCCGTTTGTAACCGCTCAGAGTATGAGATAATGATGTAAATATGCACATGGGAATATAGTGCCGTGGGTATCAATTTCATACATATTGCCTCATCAAGAACATTTCCACTTTTAACACTCTAATATTGCTTAGGTTGCTAAAAACTGCCAAACTAATATCATATACCAGTATATAATAACACTATATGGTACTTTCCAAATTCTGGTCTGTGTTAGAAAATTATATAGCATTATAGTACATTGGATAGCCCGGGCGTGAATAGAAATATTATACAATATTTACGGTACGTCGATGAAGGTTCGACACCCAAGTAATGATAAGATACGCAAAATAGTAATTACTTTACGTCTGCCGCTTCCAAAACAACTTCATTGCACGACATTTGTACATGATACAATGTATGGCAACAACTATTACACAAAGTACAAAATAGAGGTACAGGATAAAGCTTAACAACCTAGTTAGCATAACAATAAGGGCTAACATAATACACATATCCAGTTGCTTGAGTAATTGCTATTTGCATCATTTATTGAATTGGACATTGTACAGTCTGCTTTGCGTGAAGAAAAATATTCGATCGAACAAATAATCGTAACTGTTATATCCGAAGTATATAAAGGGTCCAGAAATATACAGCGCAAGAATATTAATCGCTCGAATCTACGGTTCGTATTCGAACAAGGGTCAGGGAAAAGATGTTAGCATGTAATCATTGTGATTTCTAGCTTTTTGCGTTTCGTCGCCCTCTGGCATTGCATTGTGGTTTCGGACTTCAATATCCTGGAAAATGGCCATATAACATCTATTCCACAAGATTGCACAAGAAAAAAAAAGATTTTATCAAGAAAGCGACCGAAAATCGACATAAATAATACTATGTAGTGAGGTTAAAGCATAATGTACACTCACATACAGTACACGCAACAACTTAGCTCAATCGGTAAAGTCATAGGCCTTTTAGTTTATTAAACAGTACTCCTTTCTAAAATAACAATTTTTCTTATAGACGCAACAGCCCTTGAGTGACTTTTTCTAACAGATTTTACTTCAAGAAAAAGACAGTTCACACTCATAAACGTAGACGAAACGCCAGCTTTTTTAAAAAGCACTTGTTTATTCACTTAGAACTACTATGCATATTGAATATTAGGCTAGTTACTGATCAAGTTTTGATTGCTAACTAATGCTTTCAGATGTCAAGATGATTAAAAATCAGGCTACATGTTCATAGAATTACAGGATTCTACTTTTTACATTCCCGATTTTGGGGCAAATTGTTACGAATCGCGTTTATATTTGTGGAGTCCCTCCTTTTAGTTTTTATTAGAACAATCAATAAATTATAGCATACATATCTTGGATGATGGAAATAAATCTTGGTGAAAGATACATTTAATGAATCTGTGTTATACTTTACATGTAAATTCAGCTATATATGATAAATTATATGAGGTAGCTACAAAGCTAGACGAATGATAGAAACACACGTATGACAGAAATACCCATACCCTGCCCAGTAGAATAGTTTATATCAGGTACAGATTTTTCATAGTATAGAGAAAATTCATTCACAACAAGAATCCTTTGTACTGTTAAGAGCGAATGTCTGTAAGGGTCAAACAATGGTGGCAGGGGTCAAAAAATCGATTTGGCTCATATTTTGCACAGTGATAGTACTTGGTACACAACCCCTGAAAATAGCTTTCTTTCGGCTCAGAACCTCTCGTTACTTTGGCAACAGGCCAAAGAAGTTTATGGGCCATTTTTCCAGATTTTGGCATGTAAAAAACATGAAAATTGGCCAACTTTAGGTCACTAATACTGATCAATGCTTTAACTTAACAACAAAAGCAGAATGTGATGATTAGAGCAATGCATAAGCTTGCATTAAATAGCAGTAAAATCAATCTTCTGTAAAATCTATGGTTATGGGCAACCTGAATACAATACACTGTTTTCACGTTGTGAAAAAACTGAAATTTTCCCCAACTTTGAAGCACTGAAAGACTGTAAGTGTAAAGATTTTTCGCTTGCAATTTACACCAAATATTAACCCATTCAAGTGCTATTAGATGAATGCTTGTTAAGTTTGGGTTCTTGTTTTGTTGCTACGTAATTGTCCTTTAAAGTGGGTCAATTTTCATGATTTCGATAATATGTCATTATATGGCATCTTTGCACAATCATGACTTCCAAATCAAACTTGTCCTGCTATTGAAATTTATATGGAGAATAAGCCAATATATTATCTATGAAATGAATGCTTGCAAAATTTGAGTTCTTGTTTTGTTGTTACGTAATTGTCCTTTAAAGTACGTCAATTTTCATGATTTTGATCATATGTCTTTTTGTAACATCTTTGCACAATCATAACTTCCAAACCAAACTTATTCTGTATTTGAAATGTAATTGGAATATAAACCAATATATTGTTCATCAAAAGCACGCTTGTAATGTCTGGGTTCTTCGTTTGTTGGTACACAATTGTCCTTTATTATAGGTCAATTTTCATGATTGTGCTATTATGTCATTTTGTGCCATCCTTGCACAATCATAGCTTCCGAACCAAACGTGTTCTGTAATTGAAATTTACATGGAATATAAACCAATATATTTTCTATCAAACGCATGCTTGCAGACTTCAGGTTCTTGTATTCTGGCAGAGTATATACATGTCTAAAGTAGGTTGTATTCAACATTTCTCCACAAATCTTGTTGTCGAAAACAGTTACTGAAATACACATGTCACCGTCTATGTTTTTTATAGAAACAATATAACAATATAATGCGCAAACACATGATGACCATAAAGAAAAGAAAACATTTGTAACGATTCTACACAAAGTCAAACTCGTCTTCAAGGTAACTGATCACCTTTTCCTTCAGGGATGATCCAGTGGCATAAACAAATGTCTTACTGATACCGTAAGGCTTTTACGTACATTTTGTATGCCGCGGGATTAGACCTGCATGGAAGGGTGTGTACGATGCATCCACTCAGAACTTCCAAACATTCTGATAGATCTGCAGCTATAGATATATAGATACGCACGCTACGTATACCTGTGTATGACTACAGTCTCCATTCTTATGTTTACGTCCCATAATATTGACTCTTTAAAGACTTAACTTGTTTCCACATTTGAACAAATATCACCAATCTCAGTGTGACATTCTATTCACAGTAGCTTATATATATATATATATATATATATATAAGAAAAACATGTTTTGGTTAACTTCTGCAATGTCTGTGGACCATGCTCATTTTTAGCAAGGGCAGGAACTTGGGTACTCTTAAGGTTTTTCCACAAATGCTGACTACCGGCGGCGATTATTGACCACACATCTACATCAAAGTGCTCACATATCTGTGGCAATACTTCAAGGGTACCTGTAAGTTCCTGCCCATGATCAAAATATAAGCACACAAAAATAGCAGAAGTTGAGCATATCGTTCACATAAATATGGTATTGTAAGTGGAAGGATGTACAGAGTCTGATGACACTTGTTAAAAAAAGTCTTCGGGAGTCAATATTTTTGGGGACGCAAGCATGTTTAATTAAAGTCACTGTAGTCATATATCATGCTTAACTGCAAAGCTAGCAGTATGTTCGGAAGTTCAGAGTGGATACATCTGACGCTGACAACGAGTTTGACTTTGTGTAGAATCCCCCAAAGTGTTTGTTTTCTTAATTGTGATTACATATTGTTAAGTTGCTTCTATAAAAATGAAGACTGCTCCATGTGTCAAAACTGTTGTCAAAAACAATTTTTTTTATAAATACGGAATACGATCTACTTATCGGGACATGTACGTGCTCTGCTAGAATACAAGAACCCCAACTGTGCATAATCATGCGTTTGATGGACAATATATTGGTTTATATTTCAAGTAACTTTCAGTTACAGAACAAGGTTGGTTCGGAAGTTATGATTGTGCAAAGATAGCACAAAATGATATATTTTAAAACTCATGAAAATTAAACTACTTTAAAGGGCAATTGTGTATCAACAAAACAAGAACTCAAATTAAGGCAATAGACAATATATTGGTTATTTCAATTACAGTCGGCAATTTTGGTTTAGAACTTATGATAATTGAAATATAGCAGAAATTACATAATAGCACAATCATGAAAATTGACCTATAATAAAGGACAATTGTGTACCAACAAAACAAGAACCCAGACATTACAAGCGTGCTTTTGATGAACAATATATTGGTTTATATTCCAATTACATTTCAAATACAGAATAAGTTTGGTTTGGAAGTTATGATTGTGCAAATATGTTACAAAAAGACATATGATCAAAATCATGAAACTTGACCTACTTTAAAGGATAATTGCGTAGCAACAAAATTAGAGCCCAGAATTTACAAGCATGCATTTCAAAGATATGTATTGGTTTATCTTTCAAATACATTCAAATAACAAAACACGTGTGGTTTAGAACGTACAATTGTTCAAAATAGCACAAAATGACATTTTGTCAAAATCATCAAAATTGACCTACTTTGAAGGACAATTACGTAGCAACAAAACAAGAAGTCAAATTTTGCAAGCATTCATTTCATAGACAATATATTGGTTTATTCTCCATATAAATTTCAATAGCAGGAGAAGTTTGATTTGGAAGTCATGATTGTGCAAAGATGCCATATAATGACATATTATCGAAATCATGAAAATTGACCCACTTTAAAGGACAATTACGTAGCAACAAAACAAGAACCCAAACTTTACAAGCATTCATCTAATAGCACTTGAATGGGTTAATATTTGGTGTAAATTGCAAGCGAAAAATCTTTACACTTACAGACTTTCAGTGCTTCAAAGTTGGGGAAAATGTCAGTTTTTTCACAACGTGAAAACAGTGTATTGTATTCAGGTTGCCCATAACCATAGATTTTACAAAAGATTGATTTTACTGCTATTTAATGCAAGCTTATGCATTGCTCTAATCATCACATTCTGCTTTTGCTGTTAAGTTAAAGCATTGATCAGTATTAGTGACCTAAAGTTGGCCAATTTTCATGTTTTTTACATGCCAAAATCTGGAAAAATGGCCCATAAACTTCTTTGGCCTGTTGCCATAGCAACGAGAGGTTCTGAGCCGAAAGAAAGCTATTTTCAGGGGTTGTGTACCAAGTACTATCACTGTGCAAAATATGAGCCAAATCGATTTTTTGACCCCTGCCACCATTATTTGACCCTTACAGACATTCGCTCTTAAGTTGCTATCCTATTTACAACGGATATATTTTCTAATTCAGAAATATTTAGGTTGCGTTTCAGAAAGAAGTCCTTTTCAAATACAACAAGAAGCCTTCGTACACTCTGGTGTTAAGTTGCTGTTCTGTTTATGACAAACATATTTCATTAATCTTTAAATATCTAGGTTAAGTTTCAAGTCACAGAGAAAAGTCCATTTGCAAAAAAAATTTCATACCATTCAGTGTTAAGTTGCTGTTCTGTTTATGACAAACATATTTCATTAATCTTTAAATATCTAGGTTAAGTTTCAAGTCACAGAGAAAAGTCCATTTGCAACAACAAAATTTTGATACCATTCAGTGTTAAGTTGCTGTTCTGTTTATGACAGATATATTTTCTAAATCAGTAAATATCCAGGTTGAGTTTCAAGTCACAGAGAAAAGTCCATTTCAAATACCAAAGGAACTCTTGGTACAATGCAATGTTAAATTGCTGTCCTGTTCATGACAGATATATTTTCTAAATCACTAAATATGTTGGTTGAGTTTTAAATCACAGAGAAATGTCCATTTCAAATGCAGCAAGAATCATCGATGCTATTCATGTTAGATTGTTGTACTGTTAATGACAGGTAAATTTTCTACATCAGCACAAAGTATCTAGGTTGAATTTTCAAGTCAAAGAAAAAATTTCATTTCAAATTCAACAAGAATCCTTGATGCTATTCAAGTTGCCTTGTTCATGACAGATACATTTTCTAAATCAGTAAATATCCATGAGTTTCAGGTTACAGAGAAAATTCAATTTCAAATGCAACAAGAATCCTTGGTGCGATCCAGTCTTAAGTTGCTGTCCTGCTTTGACTTTATTGACGATGAGACAAGTCATTACTTGACTTTGATCAGACAGATACATTTTATACATCAGCAAATATATTGTCATTGTGAGCACATCATCAATTTTTCTGAGTTTGATTTTTAACGTTGGGACATGAACGTGAACCATCAGACTCGGCTGTTAGCAGTGGTTGGGTTTCCTCTGGGTTGCTGGGTTTCTTATGTGGCACAAGTTGACGCAATTGACGTGTGTCTTCCATCCATCTATCAGATATAATAGTTAGTATTTCCTCACATTGTTCTATTGGCAGTGTTTAAGGATTGAATTACAACACGTTCTAAGCTTATCCCAAATTACAAAATATGGACAGTTTGGTCATGTCTATAGTGCTATTTTCCGGGCTGCACTTCTTGCATTGTAGTTGCTTTTTGTTGAAGATTGTACTGTAACGGGGCCGCCCTAAAATGCCCTTTTTTTTACGCGCTCGAACTCAAGGCGCTCCATCACTAGTTGCCAAAGAGTGGTCAAGTTTAGATTAATGAATTTTTAACACATTCATCTAGAGACTATACTTGAATAAGGAAGGCATCATTACTGTTCATGGACCCTTCGCCCTCCGCGTTACAACTGGCAAACACCGAGGACGTTATCGTGAATATAAATTCCGATTTTGAGCTGCGTTAGACAGTGCGCCCTAACTTGCCACGCTTTTGGAATTTGCTCTGTTCGGAAGTTGGTGACCAATTTAGACAAACATGAATAAAAACTCTGATGTTATGATGAATTGGCTTTCTTTTGACAGTAGAATTGTGATTGTGTGTGCTTCTTGTCTCCCGCGAGGAGGGCTAAATCTTTCACAATCCAGGTCGGGTTTTCATGGGAAATGGGCGAAATGCACTGAATGCGGCGGCCCGACTCACAAAATCATTACGAAAAACGACAACGCCAAAATCACAAAAAAACTCCGTGTCCGTCTTGGGAAACATATTTGACATCACTCTGTGAAGTTTCACTTATGTAGACGGTACGAATCATTTGTTAGAGTAACAAATCTTTAGGGCGTTCGCTCGTCTGCCATCTGCGGGGCCACACTCCCTGGGGAAAACAACGGCGGTGATGCTTATGCTGTTTTTCTATGGCCGGTCTTCTACTCAACAAACATTTGAAGACCAATATTTGTAGTGTTTTGTGAAGCTTTATTTCTTATGTGCATGACAGTTGAAAAAGAAACGAAAGAAACAATTAGTTAACGCTAAACCCTTCGTTCAGTACTTACTGCAGCAGTATGATGGGAACGAGAAGCAGCCCTGCCAGGAGTATGAAGCAGTACCCTGGGAAGGAGCTGAGCGTGGCTGTGTACAGTTTGTTAAACAGGAGCGAGGCTAGCAGTGGGCACGTGACCTCTATCACAGACATGACCGAGAACATCGCACCTGTAGTACCAAATCACAAAAACATCAAGAAAAAGTCCACAAGTACTGCACGTTTTCACATAATAGAAAAATGCCCTGTCTACCACCTACAGCAGCATCGTTTGCTTGAATTATTCCATTTTCTAATACAAAATAAGGCATTATAAACAAAATAAGGCATGATAAAACCGTGCGTAACAAATAGATAAAATGGAAAAAGGAAAGTGACAGATTAGGCATCTACATACGCCAGTAGGTTATTGAAAATTATGATTCGATAGCTAACACCAGCCAAAAATTCTCAGCATATGCAGGTACTTGATATCAACACAAACCTCTCTCTCCATCTGCAACGGTTTTGGAGCACAATGATCTGATTGTCACCGCTACAAAGCCAGAAAGAATTGCAAGAACTGGAACTGCAAATAAACGTATATTAATATTGTTGTCAATTGAGCAGTGCATTAGGCATATTAATAGGAGGAGAATTAATGTTGAGAAACCATAAATGCAGTATATTTCAATCCATCTCTATCCCCATGCAAATATGTTGTATTCAACCTTTTGCAGAATTAACCAATCACAAAACATTATCTCGCTTCAAAATGGATTTCAAAAAAGCTCCCCCATCATCCCTTAAAATTATTAATTACCTGGTATATTTTAATATCTTTATTGTCTTTGGGGGATTATTTTCTGAAAAACTAATTTTTTGAAGATTCAAGATGGCGGACCCGTGACGTTGAACCCCAGCTAGTAGCTTAGATATGTAAGACGTCATCTCGTGACGTCATTGATGTTGCTAATGTCAACAGAGGGAAAAGAAGAAGAAGCGCGACAAAAGCAATATATTCCACACTGTGTATGCATCGACTTGTCAACTACAGAACAGATTAGACGGGACTTACACAAAGTTACTCCGCAGAGCTCAGAACATACCATGGACTCAACATGCTACACTCAAAACTATATATGGAAATCTTCCACAACTATCCCAGAAACTGACCCACCGAAGGGTAACATTTGCGGGACACTGTTGCCGAGCAAAACAGGAACTAGTGTCTTCTGTTCTTCTATGGAAACCAAGTGGCCAGGTACATTGCAGAAGTTTGACTTTTACGGACACTTTGTCTAGAGACACTGGTATTAATGTTGAGAATTTAGAGCAAGCTATGTCAGATAGGGCCCTATGGAGTGAATTATGTACTTGCTGGTTCCGACCACTGGTCGATGATGTATGTATGTATGTATGAATCGAAACATAACAAGACAACTCAGACAGTAAGAGTTCAATTATAAGGACAATTACTTCTTATAGGCAAAATATCAGATGTTTAACTATTACAATCTGGCACTAAGTCCTGGACAGTCTGCCTAAACACCTCAAACGACCTCAACGTCTAACGACCTCAAACGGCTGTAGTTTACATGGGGCAACAAGCTTGTATGGCACTTAGGATACATTGTTTATGCATTTATGAATCAAACATGCAACAAAGTCCAATTGAAGTATTTACCACTTATTTCGAAGTTAATCCGCCGGTTTCAAGCAATTTCTGGTCACCCTGTTGAATCGTCTGTGTCGTTTTAGGAGTCTGCATTTAGAAGTTTTTGATACCTTCTTCACGGTCCACAGACGACAGTAAGATAAAACTGTAGATGCTGTAATTAATCATAAGTGGATCATAGATTATAGCACAGCACAATTCTATCAATGTCAACTAATAATAAAATGGTTTTTCAGGAAACCAGCTGACTAACTCCAAATAACTGGTAAATAGTTTGGGCTTGCTCGCGATTTTCATACTAGGCTGTTACCCCACGTACACTGCATATTAGGGTTGTTTGCGGTCGTTTGAGGTGTTTAGGCAGACCCTGGCCTGGATATATTTACTTACAAACGTAATTCCTTTAACAGCTATATATAGTCCAAACAAAGTACTGGTCCAACTAGATCCGAGTTGATGCTTGATGAACAAGAATCCAAGGTCTTCGTCACCTTGAAGAACAAAGACAGACAACATTATTGATCATTATTGAGTGTAGAAATCAATCTCAGTTTATTTCTACCTTTTACCAACAGTGTGGTTACATACCCTCGCTATGCAATCTCAAAATGGATGGACGACATTTTTAGTGTCCATTGGCAGTTAAGCAGGCTTTTTTTGACATTTGAAAGATTTCGTGTTCTTTGACTATTACACCTTACCAATTGTAAGACCTCGAACAAAATTGTTCTTTGCTTTCTTAAGATACAATTCTGAGGGAAAGTTCAAGTAGTCGTTTTCAAGTTTTTAAGATAACATTCAGATGTGGCTGACTGCATTTACTGTAATTCAATGTGACTCACCTGGCAGTCAATGTGACTCACCTGGCAGTCAATGTGACTTACATGACAGTCAATGTGTCTCCCTGACCGTCAATGTGACTCACCCGACAGTCAATGTGTCTCACCTGACAGTCAATGTGACTCACCCGACAGTCAATGTGACTCACCTGACAGTCAATGTGACTCACCTGACAGAGACACAATCGTCACAGTAAACGCCACCAGCAGGAGAATGACGTGCAGTCGACCGTTCCCTTCTCTGGACCGGACGATGACTCTCCCCCACGACTTCACGTTCTCAATGTTGAGTAGCCCACTAGCCTTAGGTTTTACTGACTGGTGCCCTGATTCTTGAACATGGCCCTCATTCGTTTGAACTGACTCTTTTAGCCACAACAATATATAAAGTATCATCGAGGCGTTCAGAGCAACAGCTGTTGCGAAAACAGGCATGTATCCCGCCTTGTCTACGATGACTCCACTAATAGCTCCCCCTACCGCCGCGCCTAGGGACGACATGGCATCTAATATTCCAATCCGCCATGTTCGCGAGCTACCGACCGTAATGTCTGTGACGTAGCTGTACGTCGTCATAATGACACAGCCATACCCCCCGCACAGACTGCTCACTACAGCACCAATGAACAGGTACGGTACTGCGCTGTACATGTACATTGACTGTATGATTAGATTGCCTCCAGACATAACCGCGCCTACGAATGGCATCATCATCGCACTCTTACGACCGGCTTTATCTGTCCACGACCCGAGTAAGAGTAACACCAGAACTGACGGCACGACATTTGCAATGTTCATGTACACAATCCACTGCGCAGTTTCCGTTTGTACGAATTTTTCTTCGGTGTGATAAGCGCTGATATTGGCACAAAGTTCAGTGTCGTTGAAGGCCCGCAAACAAACTTTGTTATACATTAGCTGCTGAGTTACAGAGCCAGAGAGAAAGGAGGCAGTCATATACATAAATATTACTGGCTCCACTGTCAGATATTTCCGAATCCGGACTGCAACTGGATGCACCATTTTTCTCTCCTTGCTTTAGAACTTCCAAGATGAAAGTTTAAAGCTGAAAATAACAGAATAGGTTGGTAAAGGTTCTGATACACATTACAATTAGTTATTTATGAGATATCAATTATTTTGCAACAGTTTTTCGACATTTTATACCAGATTTGGACAAATGTGGATGGTGACTATGAATGACTGTATGTATTGAGCCTTTTCGTTGCAATGGGAGTATCATTTCCTCAGGGCCAAATGCCATATTAGCACTCTAGGCACCTCCAATCATAGGGAAGTAAAAGTCTCATGCTTGTGACTTTCACCAAGTTTGATGTTATTTGGACAGGTTTTACACAAGTTATGATACGATCGTAATACTGTAAAAAATGTCTCCGCTCTTGAGGCGTTGGCAAAAACCTCAATTATACAATCATTTTGCACAAACTCATTCCCAAACGCTCTTTGTTTCATAGCGTACCATGACACACTATGAAAATCGGGATGCGTTCCAAGAACACAATGGAAGGCCATGTGGTTGAATATACTGTCATTCCTAAACGTTCATTTTCGGCGGGTTTGTCACAGCTGACAAAGTCTGGTAACATTCCTTCTTAGACGAGCGAAAGGGTTGGCAGCCGCCGAATATCTGACTTACCTAACGTGTGTCTTGATACATTTTTGCGCCTATTTATGCCGAAATACCTTGATGGTGGCGCCTATCACTAAAATCAGCACATATATTAAAGATGTGAAGAATTTACAACAAAATACCTTAGAATGTCAGGTTTATTGTAACGACACTCACCGTAGTCTCTAGATTCCGTGCGCCCCTATGTGATACAGCATAAATGCCCTTCAACTTTCTTGGCGGTCGTGTGATGTTCAAAGTCCAGCATGGGTAAATACCGTATGCTCAGGTGCTCAGGTGTATCCCGAGTCAAGCGGAGCAAAGGTCATAACCTCTGCATGCTTTACTTGTTACCTTTGGCAAGGTCACGTATTCGGTGCGGTGTATGTGTTGTTGTTATTTACAGACGACGTACCTCAGGACGTTGTGGATGAATTCGTAAGATGATTGATATTTAGGTAGGTGCAGCCAACAAAGCAGACGAGAGATATTCATCACTTTCCAACAATTTAGGCCTTCGCCCCTTCGTAAAGCTAAAGCAGACCTCTAGGTCATTGTCTATTCATCTCTTGTATATGCCTTTGACCCGAATTCATCTCACATTGCGTACGAAAAGTCAAACCCTTCCGATAGTTCAAATAGACATAACGTTAGATTTGAAATAGCTGTTGTTTCCACGTTCTGTATACCACTGCCTTGCTTTGCAATAAGCCCTCGGGCATGATCTTGCAATAAAATCATTATGATCAATGAGCAGGGAACGTATGTTAAACTTAGTCTCCAAGCAGACCCAGCGGTGCCTTAAGAGATAGTATGAAAGCTGGCAAAGGAGTATAGCCGGGCAAACGGAGATAGGCGGCTAAGGGAGTCAAACGGGCACCGGAGTGCCGGTGTGACAGCAATCTCGCCCCCCCCCCCCCCGTGTAGACTATTTGACATTCAGTAGTTTCTAGCGAGGACCAATCAAATAGCTGCTGGCAGGTCACTGACATTGGGCGATAACTGCGAGCTTTTCGCACCCTTGCTTATCATGCAAATGCCGTGAACTCAAATCAAGCAGGCATTATTGTTCGTCATTTTGCACCGTGCGGGAGCTTTACTTGCTCACAAACAACTCTATATATCAGTTTAAAAAGTTTACTTTGGTGATCTAAAGGTGTCGGGACTGTAGCGAGTTTTCGTGCCATTAAACTTTTTGAAATGACGGCCTTACAGTTTATTTCCGTCTCTTTTATTACGCGCTTTGTCACTTGAGTTCTATCTTTTCGTGAACTTGAACCTCAAGGCTTCGTGGCGTAGTTGACTAGTGATTGGAATTGTAACTTTTGGACCAGAGTTCGAACCTGACGTGGTGCAATTTTTTTAACTTTTCTAAAAGGTTTTCTTTGTTGAATATTTTACTTTTTATCACTATACGGTCGTACTTTTGTAACTGAAATGTTTCGCTTCTTGTCACTCCCCAAAAATGTTGGCACCCCAAAAAGTTGTGACTTTTAGTACGTGTCACCCTATGTTTCAGTGCTATTTCCTTGCATTCACAAAAATAAAAACAGTACGTAGTTCTACAACTTACAACTTTTACCTTGTAACAAGGTAAAGAGACGTCTCTGATGACCCGGTGTACAACGGCTGTAGTAAGTTGTCAAATATATGCGTTATGCACTCAAGTCGTGTTGTTTGCTGATTATTCAGTCCGTCCTTCTACTCTATATAACCAGCATTCAAAGGGACCAGCTCATAAAAATACATGCTGCAAACTAAAGGAAGCCCCACAAAGATGTCCTTTGTAATGTATTGACGGTAGTCAACATCTAGTAATCGACGGACAATAGGTGTGAAACACTCCTCCCTGACCCTCGCGTGTCACCGGTCTGGTGTTAATTGGTTACTCTGCATTTGAAAGAACCGGCTTCATGGGCGTTGACCTCGCTAGAAATCTACTTCATAACATTTAGAGCTAGGCCCCCCCCCCCCGTGATCTGCCCCCCCCCCCCCGAGGGGCGAGATCACGGGGGGGGGGAGCGAGATCACTAGAGTTTTTGCCCCCCTTTAGCGTTTTCGCACCCCTCCACACACCATACCCACCAGTGTTTTCGTCCCCTATAAGAACATTGCTTCTCGGAGGGTTCTCAAGAGCAACTGGCTACTACATATTAGGCTTGCTACCTGGTACTATACTGCACCTGGGGAGTAACGTATATTGTGTGTTACCTGGTATCTATATGGCACCTGATTACCGGAAGATGTTATACCTCGAAAGTCGATACTATATGGTTCGATACTATATGGTTCGACTTATATCATTCTGAAACTGCATTTTGTGATTTATACCAATCAACTTCTAAAATGTTATGTAAACCCCTTTTTTGGGGGGGGGGGCGAAATCGCTAAAGGGGGGCGAGATAGGGGGCGAGATCACTAGCCGGGGAGGGCGAGATCGCTAGCGATTTTGCCCCGGGGGGGCGAGATCGCTAGCGATTTTGCCCGGGGGGGGGCGAGATCGCTAGTGATTTCACCCCCGGGGGGGGGGGGGAGATCACGGGGGGGGGGGGGGCGAGATCGCTGTCACACCGGTATACCAAGTCCCTGGCCAGCTTTGATACTATTTTTAAGGCACCGTAGAGTCTGCTTGGAGACTAGTTAAACTGTCTTTTCTTAGCAAATCAAAAGAATCTCATGAACAAGAAACGTATGCTGATGGGATAAATTTCTCTGAAATTCGCAAAGCAATAACTCAGTTTAGAATCAGTAGTCATAAATTGAATATTGAAACAGGCAGGTACTACAATATAGCCCCTGACCAAAGGTTCTGTCCATTCTGCCCAAAGCATATTGTAGATGAATTTCACTTTATAATGGAATGTTCTAGATACGCTAGTTTACGTAATGAATTATTCATATTTCTGGAATCAAGTACAACAGAATTCAAGAGACTCGATGCTACAAGCAAATTTGTATATATCTTTAGATGTCAGAACTCCCATAATGCAAAAATAGGCAATATATCAAGGACTGTTCTGCTATTAGAAAGAATACCGAAACTAATGATTAGCCTACTCCATTGTAATACTATATCAAAGAATTGTGTCAGCTCTTATGGTTATGTTAATTTGGTTGTTAAGCTTTATTCTATACCTTTATTTTGTACTTTGTGTAATAGTTGTTGCCATGCATTGTATCATGTACAATTGTCGAGCAATAAAGTCCTTCGTTGCTATGGATAGTATATGGCCGGAGAAGCGAAGTTGCTGTGAGTTTGATAAATGTGCGTGGACATAATTTGGCAATAAGAAAGGGGTTTCCGCTGTACTTAGGGGGTGGGGGGAGGAGTGGAATGGTCCTAAGTTGTATCATATGGCCTTTGCTGTCAGCATAGCCCATGGTAAGACTCTAATTTACATTTAGGCCCTACAGCATTGGCTTTGGCTACACGAGAATAACAGGATCTGCTACTTAAGTTACATCCCTAATCTGGCTCAGTTCTGTTGCAAAGATATTTCAAGTTTCTGAATACCCTCTGGGCCCAGGAGCAATTGAATTATGACCTAAGGTGTGCGGGTCAACTTCAGCTCTGCTGTAAGTCAGATACCTACTTCTTTCTGATTGAAATACCAAGGGACCTGGGGTAAGCCGGTTGTAGTTCAATTGACCTACGCAGAGCGCTGTTTCAAAGAGAGCATGAGATGGTGATACGCATACAGATTAAATTTTTGTTTTAGGATATTCATTCGTTTGTCGTTTTCTCTAGTGCACCATTTCTGTATTTTTCTCACGTCGAAGACAGTCACCTTGTGGTAAATTAGACCATAGAAATCCCCAAAGGCAAAAACTGCGTTCTGCTGTCTTAACGATGACCTCCGCCCTCACCAACTGACAGCCATGACGTCAAAACTTGTCCGACAGGTTCAAGCGTCCCGACACAGCCCTGCAAAAATTCTTCAACTTCAAAACCTTCTGGACGTTTTCTTGCAAGGCTCGCATTTGTCGTCCACCATGTTTCGCCCGGTGCGTGTCGTGTGTCTGTCTCTGTTCTGTGGGCTCATTTTGAGCACTGCTTCGACATCCAAAGGCAAGAAGAACGCCGACTGCGGAGGCGTTTACACGGAACAAGAGGGGACTATCACGTCCCCAGGCTGGCCTGATAAATACCCAAACCGACGCCGCTGTGTGTACGAGATCAGAGCTTCCCCTGGGGGGAAAATCACCCTGCAGTTCCCCACCTTCCGCCTGGAGCCACGGGGGAGACGTTATTGTTTGGACTGGATGAAGCTTAAAGACGGGGACACCCTGATCGAACGGCCGTTCTGTGGAAGGGAAATCGGTCCTGATCGCGTCTTCACCTCACAGACCAGTAAGATAAAAGTGGTTTTTAAAAGTAACTACAGACGACGATTCCGTGGGTTCATCGGCACCTACAAGACGTCCAACGACTTGCAGGGTAGCGTTACCACACCTGTAGTCGTTATTACCACACCTGTAGTCGTTATTACCACACCTGTAGTCGTTGGACATGTGTCCAACGACTCCAGGTGTGGTATCCCCACCGTTCCCAGAACACCTTGGACCCGCCCGACCAAAGGGAACAAGATCGTAGGAGGGAATGTCGCAGCACCTGGCAGCTACCCTTGGCAAGTCGGTTTACTGAACGGTGTACACGCGGTACGTCCGTTTTGTGGCGGGGCTTTGTTAAGTGAAAACTGGGTTGTCACCGCCGCGCAATGTATTGGTGATCCATTTTTAGTGGTAGTTGGAGAGCACGATGTGAGCAACAGCCCGGAGTGGAAGGAGACTGTGGAAGTCAAACAAATCATTGTTCATCCCGACTACAACGACAACACGCTTGACAACGACATAGCCCTCGTGAAGCTGAAGTCTCCTGTATCTCTGAATGATTATGTCCAGCCGATCTGCCTCCCCAAACGGGACTTTAATCCGGAAGGGAAAGTCGTCACCGTGGCCGGGTGGGGCACAACCTCCGAAGGTGGGGCCCCATCACCCGTCCTACTACAAGCCGAGGTGCCAGTATTAACTGCCCCTGAGTGTTCTGCGAGTTACGGAACCAACTGGATTGCTATAAAGAGCATGATTTGCACAGGGTACGCAGATGGCAGAGTGGACACGCGTACGTGCCAGGGAGACAGCGGCGGTCCCGTGGTGCTTTTCCCGTCCGAAGGGCCTGCTTACGTAGTCGGGCTGGTCAGCTGGGGTACAGGCTGTGCGCGTCCGGGCCATCCGGGGGTGAGCACTCGGGTGTCTGCATACGTGGACTGGATCGTCCACAACATGGACGATTAAAGGCAACCTAAGCAATATTAGCCCGAGCCAGTGTTGTAGAACAATTATCTTTGCTATTAAAAAGAATAATGAAACTCATGATTAGCCCAACTCGATTGTAACACTACATCAAAGACTTGTGTTAGCCCTTCTTGTTAATATGTTAATGAGGATGTTAAGCCTTAGTCTATACACCTTTTTTTGTACTTTGTGTAATAGTCGTTGCCATACATTGTACCATGTACAAATGTCGTGCAATGAAGTTCATCATTATCAAATTCGATTTTTGAGGGTACTTTTTTTTACGTAATTAGATGAATCAACTCTATTCCATTCCATACCAACATTCAATGAGCAAATATTTGATGCCGCAGTGGCGCGAGGATGCCGTGAAGTCTAATTTTTGTGGGTTACAATATTTAGGGAATCCTAGCGAGGCTTGTTTATGCGCCGTTTGTAACCGCTCAGAGTATGAGATAATGATGTAAATATGCACATGGGAATATAGTGCCGTGGGTATCAATTTCATACATATTGCCTCATCAAGAACATTTCCACTTTTAACACTCTGATATTGCTTAGGTTGCTCAAAACTGCCAAACTAATATCATATACCAGTATATAATAGCACTATATGGTACTTTCCAAATTCTGGTCTGTGTTAGAAAAATTATATAGCATTATAGTACATTGGATAGCCCGGGCGTGAATAGAAATATTATACAATATTTACGGTACGTCGATGAAGGTTCGACACCCAAGTAATGATAAGATACGCAAAATAGTAATTACTTTACGTCTGCCGCTTCCAAAACAACTTCATTGCACGACATTTGTACATGATACAATGTATGGCAACAACTATTACACAAAGTGCAAAATAGAGGTACAGGATAAAGCTTAACAACCTAGTTAGCATAACAATAAGGGCTAACATAATACACATATCCAGTTGCTTGAGTAATTGCTATTTGCATCATTTATTGAATTGGACATTGTACAGTCTGCTTTGCGTGAAGAAAAATATTCGATCGAACAAATCATCGTAACTGTTATATCCGAAGCATATAAAGGGTCCAGAGATATACAGCGCAAGAATATTAATCGCTCGAATCTACGGTTCGTATTCGAACAAGGGTCAGGGAAAAGATGTTAGCATGTAATCATTATGATTTCTAGCTTTTTGCGGTTCGTCGCCCTCTGGCATTGCATTGTGGTTTCGGACTTCAATATCCTGGAAAATGGCCATATAACATCTATTCCACAAGATTGCACAAGAAAAAAAAAGATTTTATCAAGAAAGCGACCGAAAATCGACATAAATAATACTATGTAGTGAGGTTAAAGCATAATGTACACTCACATACAATACACGCAACAACTTAGCTCAATCCGTAAATTCATAGGCCTTTTAGTTTATTATACAGTACACCTTTCTAAAATAACAATTTTTCTTCTAGACGCAACAGCCCTTGCGTGACTTTCTAACAGATTTTACTTCAAGAAAAAGACAGTTCACACTCATAAACGTACACGAAACGCCAGCTTTTTTAAAAAGCACTTGTTTATTCACTTAGAACTACTATGTATATTGAATATTAGGCTAGTTACTGATCAAGTTTTGATTGCTAACTAATGCTTTTAGATGTCAAGATGATTAAAAATCAGGCTACATGTTCATAGAATTACAGGATTCTACTTTTTACATTCCCGATTTTGGGGCAAATTGTTACGAATCGCGTTTATATTTGTGGAGTCCCTCCTTTTAGTTTTTATTAGAGCAATCAATAAATTATAGCATACATATCTTGGATGATGGAAATAAATCTTGGTGAAAGATACATTTAATGAATCTGTGTTATACTTTACATGTAAATTCAGCTATATATGATAAATTATATGAGGTAGCTACAAAGCTAGACGAATGATAGAAACACACGTATGACAGAAATACCCATACCCTGTCCAGTAGAATAGTTTATATCAGGTACAGATTTTTCATAGTATAGAGAAAAGTCATTCACAACAAGAATCCTTTGTACTGTTAAGTTGCTATCCTATTTACAACGGATATATTTTCTAATTCAGAAATATTTAGGTTGCGTTTCAGAAAGAAGTCCTTTTCAAATACAACAACAAGCCTTCGTACACTCTGGTGTTAAGTTGCTGTTCTGTTTATGACAAACATATTTCATTAATCTTTAAATATCTAGGTTAAGTTTCAAGTCACAGAGAAAAGTCCATTTGCAACAAAAAATTTTCATACCATTCAGTGTTAAGTTGCTGTTCTGTTTATGACAAACATATTTCATTAATCTTTAAATATCTAGGTTAAGTTTCAAGTCACAGAGAAAAGTCCATTTGCAACAGCAAAATTTTGATACCATTCAGTGTTAAGTTGCTGTTCTGTTTATGACAGATATATTTTCTAAATCAGTAAATATCCAGGTTGAGTTTCAAATCACAGAGAAATGTCCATTTCAAATGCAGCAAGAATCATCGATGCTATTCATGCTAGATTGTTGTACTGTTAATGACAGGTAAATTTTCTACATCAGCACAAAGTATCTAGGTTGAATTTTCAAGTCAAAGAAAAAATTTCATTTCAAATTCAACAAGAATCCTTGATGCTATTCAAGTTGCCTTGTTTATGACAAATATATTTTCTAAATCAGTAAGTATCCATGAGTTTCAAGTTACAGAGAAAATTCCATTTCAAATGCAACAAGAATCCTTGGTGCGATCCAGTCTTAAGTTGCTGTCCTGCTTTGACTTTATTGACGATGAGACAAGTCATTACCTGACTTTGATCTGACAGATACATTTCATACATCAGCAAATACATTGTGAGCAAATCAGCAATTTTTCTGAGTTTGAGTTTTAACGTTGGGACATGAACGTGAACCATCAGACTTGGCTGTTAGCAGTGGTTGGGTTTCCTCTGGATTGCTGGGTTCCTTATGTGGCACAAGTTGGCGCATTTCCTCACGTGTGTCTTCCATCCATCTATCAAATAAAATAGTTATTATTTCCTCACATTGTTCTATTGGCAGTGTTTAAGGATTGAAATACAACACGTCCTAAGCTTATCCCAAATTACAAAATATGGACAGTTTGGTCATGTCTATAGTGCTATTTTCCGGGCTGCACTTCTTGCATTGTAGTTGCTTTTTGTTGAAGATTGTACTGTAACGGGGCCGCCCTAAGATGCCCTTTTTTTACGCGCTCGAACTCAAGGCGCTCCATCACTAGTTGCCAAAGAGTGGTAAAGATTAGATCAATGAATTTTTAACACATTCATCTAGAGACTATACTTGAATAAGGAAGGCATCATTATTGTTCATGGACCCTTCACCCTCCGCGCTACAACTGGCAAACACCGAGGACGTTATCGTCAATATAAATTCCGATTTTGAGCTGCGTTAGACAGTGCGCCCTAACTTGCCACGCTTTTGGAATTTGCTCTGTTCGGAAGTTGGTGACCAATTTAGACAAACATGAATAAAAATTCTGATGTTATGATGTATTGGCTTTCTTTTGACAGTAGAATTGTGATTGTGTGTGCTTCTTGTCTCCCGCGAGGAGGGCTAAATCTTTCACAATCCAGGTCGCACTGAATGCGGCGGCCCGACTCACAAAATCATTACGAAAAACGACAACGCCGAAATCACGGTGATGCTTATGCTGTTTTTCTATGGCCGGTCTTCTACTCAACAAACATTTGAAGACCAATATTTGTAGTGTTTTGTGAAGCTTTATTTCTTATGTGCATGACAGTTGAAAAAGAAACGAAAGAAACAATTAGTTAACGCTAAACCCTTCGTTCAGTACTTACTGCAGCAGTATGATGGGAACGAGAAGCAGCCCTGCCAGGAGTATGAAGCAGTAGCCTGGGAAGGAGCTGAGCGTGGCTGTGTACAGTTTGTTAAACAGGAGCGAGGCTAGCAGTGGGCACGTGACCTCTATCACAGACATGACCGAGAACATCGCACCTGAAGTAAAAGATCACCAAAACATCAAGAAAAAGTCCACAAGTACTGCACGTTTTCACATAATAGAAAAATGCCCTGTCTACCACTTACAGCAGCATCGTTTGCTTGAATTATTCCATTTTGTAATACAAAATAAGGCATTATAAACAAAATAAGGCATGATAAAACCGTGCGTAACAAATAGATAAAATGGAAAAAGGAAAGTGACAGATTAGGCATCTACATACGCCAGTAGGTTATTGAAAATTATGATTCGATAGCTAACACCAGCCAAAAATTCTCAGCATATGCAGGTACTTGATATCAACACAAACCTCTCTCTCCATCTGCAACGGTTTTGGAGCACAATGATCTGATTGTCACCGCTACAAAGCCAGAAAGAATTGCAAGAACTGGAACTGCAAATAAACGTATATTAATATTGTTGTCAATTGAGCAGTGCATTAGGCATATTAATAGGAGTCATTTTGGGACAACTATACTAGCCTGAAGCATTATCACTTGTCGGTGAATGATTTGAGGTGATGTAAAAATGGCGAACTGACACTGTGGTCACCGTAATATCTTTATTAATGGTAGTATGTGGCACACCGTATTTGTTCCAATAGTTTTAGTATTTGCAAACTTCCTTTTTATTTGTTTATTTGTGCATGTGTTTCGTATGCGTGTATTACTGCATGTACATGCGCATGTGCTTGTATTGTGTGCATTGTAGTCGCCTTACCAAGGAACAGCATCCATACGGTTGACACAAATGCAAGAAGTACATGAGCTGCGACCTTCGACAGCGCCCCCGCCTGGCCAACCTTGGTATCGCACAGAACTCGAGACACGAATGGCAGAATCACCACCAACCCTATTGACTAAACCATAAATGCAGTATATTTCAATCCATCTCTATCCCCATGCAAATATGTTGTATTCAACCTTTTGCAGAATTAACCAATCACAAAACATTATCTCGCTTCAAAATGGATTTCAAAAAAGCTCCCCCATCATCCCTTAAAATTATTAATTACCTGGTATATTTTAATATCTTTATTGTCTTTGGGGGATTATTTTCTGAAAAACTAATTTTTTGAAGATTCAAGATGGCGGACCCGTGACGTTGAACCCCAGCTAGTAGCTTAGATATGTAAGACGTCATCTCGTGACGTCATTGATGTTGCTAATGTCAACAGAGGGAAAAGAAGAAGAAGCGCGACAAAAGCAATATATTCCACACTGTGTATGCATCGACTTGTCAACTACAGAACAGATTAGACGGGACTTACACAAAGTTACTCCGCAGAGCTCAGAACATACCATGGACTCAACATGCTACACTCAAAACTATATATGGAAATCTTCCACAACTATCCCAGAAACTGACCCACCGAAGGGTAACATTTGCGGGACACTGTTGCCGAGCAAAACAGGAACTAGTGTCTTCTGTTCTTCTATGGAAACCAAGTGGCCAGGTACATTGCAGAAGTTTGACTTTTACGGACACTTTGTCTAGAGACACTGGTATTAATGTTGAGAATTTAGAGCAAGCTATGTCAGATAGGGCCCTATGGAGTGAATTATGTACTTGCTGGTTCCGACCACTGGTCGATGATGTATGTATGTATGTATGAATCGAAACATAACAAGACAACTCAGACAGTAAGAGTTCAATTATAAGGACAATTACTTCTTATAGGCAAAATATCAGATGTTTAACTATTACAATCTGGCACTAAGTCCTGGACAGTCTGCCTAAACACCTCAAACGACCTCAACGTCTAACGACCTCAAACGGCTGTAGTTTACATGGGGCAACAAGCTTGTATGGCACTTAGGATACATTGTTTATGCATTTATTAATCAAACATGCAACAAAGTCCAATTGAAGTATTTACCACTTATTTCGAAGTTAATCCGCCGGTTTCAAGCAATTTCTGGTCACCCTGTTGAATCGTCTGTGTCGTTTTAGGAGTCTGCATTGAGAAGTTTTTGATACCTTCTTCACGGTCCACAGACGACAGTAAGATAAAACTGTGGATGCTGTAATTAATTATAAGTGGCTCATAGATTATAGCACAGCACAATTCTATCAATGTCAACTAATACCTTACCTACCTTACCTAGTCCCAGACTCATGTCTGAGGGTCGGGGACTATGGTAGCATCCAGTATCAGCCTCCTCCACTCCCTTCTGTCTCTGGCTCTGTGGGTGCACTCAGCCAGTGGCAACTAATAATAAAACGATTTTTCAGGAAACCAGCTGACTAACTCCAAATAATATAACTGGTAGATAGTTTGGGCTTGCTCACGATTTTCATACAAGGCTGTTACCCCATGTACACTGCATATTAGAGTTGTTTGCGGTCGTTCGAGGTCTTTAGGCAGACCCTGGCCTGGATATATGTACTTACAAACGTGATTCCTTTAACAGCTATATATAGTCCAAACAAAGTACTGGTCCAACTAGATCCGAGTTGATGCTTGATGAACAAGAAGCCAAGGTCTTCGTCACCTTGAAGAACAAAGACCGACAACATTATTGAGTGTAGAAATCAATCTCAGTTTATTTCTACCTTTTACCAACAGTGTGGTTACATACCCTCGCTATGCAATCTCAAAATGGATGGACGACATTTTTAGTGTCCATTGGCAGTTAAGCAGGCTTTTTTTGACATTTGAAAGATTTCGTGTTCTTTGATTATTACACCTTACCAATTTTAAGACCTCGAACAAAATTGTACTTTGCTTTCTTTAGATACAATTCTGAAGGAAAGTTCAAGTAGTCGTTTTTAAGTTTTTAAGTTAACATTCTGATGTGGCTGACTGCATTTACTGTAATTCAATGTGACTCACATGGCAGTCAATGTGACTCACCTGACAGTCAATGTGACTCACCTGACAGTCAATGTGACTCACCCGACAGTCAATGTGACCCACCTAACAGTCAATGTGACTCACCTGGTGGGCAATGTGACTCAACTGACAGTCAATGTGACTCACCTAACAGTCGATGTGACTCACATGACAGTCAATGTGACTCCCCCTGGCAGTCAGTGTGACTCTCCCGACAATGTGACTCTCCTGGCAGTCAGTGTGACTCGTCCGACAACGTGACTCACCTGACAGTCCATGTGACTAACCCAACAGTCAATGTGACTCACCTGGTGGGCAATGTGACTCAACTGACAGTCAATGTGACTCACCTAACAGTCGATGTGACTCACATGACAGTCAATGTGACTCCCCCTGGCAGTCAGTGTGACTCTCCCGACAATGTGACTCCCCTGGCAGTCAGTGTGACTCGCCCGACAATGTGACTCCCCTGGCAGTCAGTGTGACTCGTCCGACAACGTGACTCACCTGACAGTCAATGTGACTCACCCAACAGTCAATGTGACTCACCTGACAGAGACCCAATCGTCACAGTAAACGCCACCAGCAGGAGAATGACGTGCAGTCGACCGTTCCCTTCTCTGGACCGGACGATGACTCTCCCCCACGACTTCACGTTCTCAATGTTGAGTAGCCCACTTGCCTTAGGTTTTACTGACTGGTGTCCTGATTCTTGAACATGGCCCTCATTCGTTTGAACTGACTCTTTCAGCCACAACAATATATAAAGTATCATCGAGGCGTTCAGAGCAACAGCTGTTGCGAAGACAGGCATGTATCCCGCCTTGTCTACGATGACTCCACTAACAGCTCCCCCTACCGCCGCGCCTAGGGACGACATGGCATCTAATATTCCGATCCTCCATGTTCGCGAGCTGCCGACCGTAATGTCTGTGACGTAGCTGTACGTCGTCATAATGACACAGCCATACCCCCCGCACAGACTGCTCACTACAGCACCAATGAACAGGTACGGTACCGCGCTGTACATGTACATTGACTGTATGATAAGATTGCCTCCAGACATAACCGCGCCTACGAATGGCATCATCATCGCACTCTTACGACCGGCTTTATCTGTCCACGACCCGAGTAAGAGTAACACCAGAACTGACGGCACGACATTTGCAATGTTCATGTACACAATCCACTGCGCAGTTTCCGTTTGTACGAATTTTTCCTCGGTGTGATACGCGCTGATATTGGCACAAAGTTCGGTGTCGTTGAAGGCCCGCACACAAACTTTGTTATACATGAGCTGCTGAGTTACAGAGGCAGAGAGAGAGGAGGCAGTCATATACATGAATATTACTGGCTCCACTGTCAGATATTTCCGAATCCGGACTGCAACTGGATGCCCCATTTTTTCTTCTTCTTGCTTTAGAACTTCCAAGATGAAAGGTTAAAGCTGAAAATGACAGAATAGGTTGATAAAGAAATTGCACACATCCAGTTCACTGCAGAGCCAAAAACAAGTGAATCTGGCATTCTGATTCTAATACACATTACAATTAGTTATGATTAAAGCTTTAAAGCAACAAAATAGCTACGAATGGCAGGTTTATTGTGAAGACACTCACTGTGATCCCTAGATTCCGTTCGCCCCTTTGTGGTACAGCAAAAATGTCCTTCAACTTTCTTGGCAGTCTTGTGATGTTCAAAGTCCAGCATGGGTGAATGGCGCATGCTCCGTTGTCATGTTGAAGGGGAACAAAGAACAATTATTAACCTCTGCATGCTCTACCAGTAACCTTTGGCAAGAAAGTCACGTATTCGGTGCCATGTATGTTGTTGTTTTTTTGCCGACCGCAACTCAGGAAGTTGTGAATGAATCCGTAAGATGATTGATATTAAGGTATGGTATAGTTTTCTGTGACCTACTGAAAGCTACTGATATCTGGTCATACAGAGAAATAAAGCATCAGAAATCCTGTAAAAGTCTGGAAAGAGGTATTTAGCGAGTCAGCTAAGAGTCCGTAATGAGTACCTTCAATGCGAGACGAGAGATGAACAACTGTAGGACCTTCGTTGCCATGGCAAGCATAACAGGATGCTGCATTTAACAATTGTTTGTCTATCATATCCCAACAGAAATTTAAAAAAAAAAGATCAGCAGTTGGATACTTTTCGTTGTACCCTTGATGATTTGTTTCCTGAGTACATGTATGTTCTCAGGGCATTTGTATTGTGGTGATGACGTTCATTGCACTACATTCCAGACGACGTCCTTTTGAAAATCAGTAGGTAAGTGGTAAGAAATAAAAGGGTGAACTGTGATCAGAGATGTTTGGGTCGAGTGGCCTTGGTGGGTCGCCATTATGTGAAACATTCAAAGACATTGCCAAATGTTTTTTTTATTATTTTTTCAATTTTTACTTTATTCAGATAAACAAAAAAAAACATACAATACAAGAAAACTTAAACAAGAACATACAAGTGCACATACACTGACTGGTAAGTACTTGTGGTAGTGATATTACAGAAACAGGTATAAGGGTTCCCAAATTTTGTTATGTTTACTAATTTTGTTTTTAGCTGTTGCGATATTTTTTTCATTTTATGCACATATTTAACGAAGGCAATAAACATGTGGATGGATAGATTCGATGTCTCCCGGTTTTTATAGATATATATTTTGCCCAATAGAATTATAACATTAGCAATTACTGGTGTTTCACTCGATAAATCGCCTAGTAATACATTCAATGGGTTGTTTATACCTAGGTAGTGTCCTGTTATGGAATTATACCAAATTTGAACCTTTTCCAAAATAAAAATACAATGTGACAATTCCAAAATAATTGTTTCGCTGTTTCGTCATCCTCCCCTCACAGAGAACATTTCGAACTACTTTTGATGTTCCAAATATACAGCATTCTGTTTGTAGCTAGAAACTTATGCAAGCGTTTAAATTGGCATTTGCCAAATGTTTGATGATGATTCCTTTCATATTTCAACTAGCCAGATGTGGGTGTCTGACTTTCACCATGGCAGAGCAAGTTGATCCACACACCTCAGGTCGCAGCTCAATTTTCCTTCTCTCTCACCTAACGTTACTGTAATAGATAACAAACGGTTTGAATTTTGGTAGACATTCATAAAAGGCTTTAATTTATTCTTCATAATTATGCCCCGACATTTGAGTTGTGAACATTGTTTTTGGGGTGAGGGAGAGAACTTATTGTACACCTTTCGTAAGGCTATGGGACATGGCATTTGATACTTCAAAACTTTAGAATTTATCTTTAAGAAAGAAGGCTTACATACATATACAACATCAACTTGCATTGACGTAATGTTAAGAGCCATCTAGATGTGAAAAATAAAGTCTTTGTATCTAACGATATCTTTACATTTCTTCTGTGCCCTCTTTGAAAGCAATGATAACTTCTGTGGCACTTTTGAAGAATATCTTATCATCAACTTCCAACGAATTACGCCGGATATACTCCAGAACCATTGCTCTTATTTCCGGCTTACTGGAAACGTACGGTGTTTGTGCTAAGAAGTCAAGAAGCATCGCTCCTGTTTCTGAGTCCTCCTCAAAGCACTCTGTGACGTCCACGATGTTTTCACACAAATCCGTGACGTAACCGATGCCCTGCGTGTCAAACCACTGTGTGACGTCATCGGACGTGCGGAGTGACGTCATCAAACGATCACCTTGGCCGAAGTCTTCCCACAGCTTGTACCACAGCTTCATCCAGTCACACTTATCTGTAGACATGCAACAGGTGCAACTTGAATCAGAATGCCCTTCTGGACAAAAACATAAATTATTAAATGAAAATTAGCGATATATGTTTTCAAGTTTTCATCTGTGTAGTTCATCAATCAGTAACTAGTTTTGACAGGTAAACACACATACCTCCAAATTTTCGATGGCTATCAGTCCATGATCATGATCATGGAGTGACCTAGTTCTCGCGAGAGTTGCGAGAACTAGGTCGAGACTTGCGTGCATCTTGCGTAGATCCTCTGTGTAGTTTGAAACTTCAGAAAAATGGCGAATATATAGCGTCAGCTCAACAGCCTCTAAAAATTACTGATTTACCTGACCCCATGATGACTAGCATGCTACCACCGTCGTCCAGCTGTTCCCACATATTCCGCAAGGTGTCGTGCAGGGGGTCTACGTGATACAGAATGTTGACCGCGTGAAGCAGATGGAACTTCGTGTCGTCCTTTGCCTGGAAGTACTCTTCCGCTGTCTGCTGGCGCCAGTCAAACTTCACAGCACCGAGACTCGTGTCTTCGTGCACCAGTGCCTGAAATTTTTAACGCTAGTTGACCTTTATCCGCGGGGCAACCTATATCCGCTGTTTTAATAAGTTGTCTAGGGACATGAAGTCGACGATAGCCTGGAATCCAGCCAACACATCTGGTGTTCGTTACCATTTTAACGATCGGCATTTGCATATTCGCAGAGATTTTAAATTATGCGAGACGTGTTGGCAGGAAGCGTACCTTAGGGAAGAGACCAAAGCACAACTCGGCTGGATTACAGGCTAGTCGACAAGCGATCGTTTAAAATTGTAATGTTTTCATAATATTGCAGTCCGTCAACTTGATAACGGCCCCTAAATAACAGTCAAAGTGACCTATGTTTCATGAATAGTTTGTGCCACCTTCATTGATATCAATGCCAGCATGACTAACATGCATCTGGAATATTGCATCAGCAATATATGAGAAATGTAAGGCTAGAAAAGAACCTAAACACTTTTAGTCTATAAGGTACGAAGGGTAAAGATCAGTACCTTATATCGGTCTACCATTTCTCCCGACGGCTCCACCACCCTGTTGTACACACTGCTGTGGTGATGGAGAAGCTTCTTTAGAAAGAGGATGTCAATCTCTCCTGGGATAGGACACAAAATTATCGCGGTTTTATCCACGATTTCTAAAATTGTTTTATTTCTATCCATTTGGACAAGAAGCAGTTTTGCTTATGAACGCCTTCTGCTCTTGGAAAAGAACATGACAGTCAGAATTAACAAAGTGGGCCGTAAGATTACAACAGTAACATATAACTCAGGTTGATATCAAAATGAACTAAGTCAACATTATAGCAAAAAGGTACATTGTACAATGATAACAGAGGAAATTAATAATTATAACTAACATATTAGTCTAATTAAAAACAAACTAGAGTTCCGCGACCTAACATAAGAAGACAGTGTTAACGGGGGCCGCCCTAAGACGGTCCCCGTCGTAAGACGGTACGGATTTTTTGCTGATCTTATTATCCATAAGTACACCGTGTTTGTTGCCACTGACTATGCTGATTACAAAGGTAAATAAACCAAGTCCATGCACACAGCTTTAATTTGCATTCCAAGTATACTTTAACATATTTACTTCATGTTTTTTAAGAGCAGAATTCTAACAGTAATGTTGACAGTGCTGAATCACTGCGGTCACCGGCCTCTGCGTATTGGCGGCTCGTGTCGCTAACTATACGAACTCATCCAAGCAGTCACAAAACTGCCATGATACACATAAATAAAGCTCCATAAAACACTATGAATATGGGTCTTCAAATGTTTGTTGAGTAGAAAACCAACCAAAAGGAAGCGACATAAACATTGCCACCATTGTACTCCCAAGGGAGTGTGGCCGTGAAGGTGGCAGACTAGAGAACGCTCCAAAGATTTATTTGACTGTAACAAATGATTCGTGCTGTCTATGAAAATAAGACTTGACAGAGAGATGTAGATGATATTTTCATATAATCAGACAGAGTTTTGTTGATGTTGGCGGTGTCGTTTTTTTGGAATGGTTTTTTTAGTCGGGCATTCACAATCAGTGCATTCAGCCCATTGCCCGTAAAACATCAGCTGGATTGTTCTAGGTACAGCCTTCCTCATGTGAGACAAGAAGTACATACAGTCACGATTTTACTGTCAAAAGAAAGCTAAAATATCATACTGTTAATTTTTTTCTGTGTACTTAGATTTACCACTTACTTCTGAAGAGAGCAAAATATTAAAAAAAGCGTACCGAGTTAGGCACACTGTCCAGCGTAGCACAAAATTGGAAGGTTACATACACGAAATTGTCTCTCAGTGTTTGCCGCTTGTAACACGCAGCGCGAAAGGTTCATGAACCACATGAATGCATTTCTTATTCAAGTATGTTGTTCAAATCTATGAGTAAACAATTCAGTCATCAAAATTTGACCACTCTCAGGCAACTAGCGATGGAGCGCCATGAGTTTGAGCGCAAGAAAAAGCGTACCGTGTTGGGGCACCACCCGTTAAAGTTGACCTTAGCTGTACGTGACCTGGGTAAAGAAATAGTATAGGAAAGTATACAGACAGTGCAAGTATACGATCTCTTTCTTGTTTCACACAGACTCAAGTTGGTTTATAATTTTGTTGTCTTCTTTTTCTGAACATTGGTGCCATTGATAGCGTCTTGGTTGAGAGACATCACAAGAAAAGCAAAAATGGACGGTACTTTTTGTGCTATTTGCCTCCCCCCAAAATCCAGCCCCCAGTTAAGGTCATCATGACTGTCTCACCTGACCCGCTCCCTATCCCCAGCACACGTAACTCGGCTCCCGACTCACACAGGAGACAGTCTGGGACCTTTGTTGCATAGAATAGATAGTCTTTGGCCATGTTGTTCTTCCCAATCGCAGCTTTTATGGCCGCGAATCCTGCCGAATACCGCTCTGGAGACGCATGGATAAGCTTTCCCAGATCCATCACTCCTGTATGGAGATTTGAGATGTAGATTGTTGGTTCATTTTAGAAGAAGATGTTACAATTGATAGTACATAGCTTGAAGGTATACATGTATAAGATTTCTGCTTAAAATCATCCGAACATAATTCAAGGCCGCGAATCCTGCCGAATATCTCTCAGGAGACAAATAAATAGGTCACATAGACTAGCTTTCCCAAATCCGTCACTCCTGTATAGAGATTTGATTCGTAAATTGTTGGTTCCTTTTAGAAAAAGATGTTACGATTAGAAGTACATAGCGTGAAGGCATATTTGATTTTTGTTCGAATAATCCGAACAATGTCTGCCTACGTACCTGCCATGACCTCATTCGGCTGGAGTAAACGCTCAGCGACAAGGCACACGTGACCAGTTGATCAGGTTCTAGTTTGGCCATCGGCCAGAAGAGGAGGGAAAATACTGACAAGTTCTTACGTTCTATTTCTGACAGTATACCAAACCAGTTTTTATTGGACTCTTCGTCAAAGACTCATTTTTGAGCGCATCGCCGCCAAGTCTTTTCGAACACACGCGCACATTCGAATATTCATTCATCCATAGGCTCGTAAACCCATGCAAGGCCCCCAGGAAGCAGCTGGCAACCAAGGCTGCCCGCAATTAAAGAGCGCTTCGGCTACCGGTGGGGTCAAGAAACCTCGACCTCGGCACCGTGGCCCTGAGAGAGATCCGTCGCTACCAGAAGTGGACGGAGCTGCTCATCCGCAAGCTGCCCTTCCAGCGCCTGGTGCGAGAGATTCAAGACCTCGGCATTCATGGCCCTGCAGGAAGCCAGCGAGGCCTACGTGGTCGGTCTCTTCGAGGACACCAACCTGTGCGCCATCCACGCCAAGCGTGTCACCATCATGCCCAAGGACATTCAGCTCGCACGCCGCATCCGAGGCGAGAGCGCCTAATACCCCTGCCACATTATCCATGATCTTCGGGCGTATCGATGGAAGATCGGCCGTATTTAAGACGGACAGAGGGTTGCGCGTATTTTTCACCTGAAAATCGTCCCTGTCACATATAAGCCATACTTTGTACCTTGTACAATTGTTGTGCAATAAAGTTATTATTATAAGCGAGGCTCGGGCGATTGCCGCAGTTCTAATCGTCGTCCGATCGATTTTCACCAAATGTGACAGGGGTATAAGGAGGATCGGAAGAAGATCGACAACCCCGGCCCTTTTCAGGGCCACTTACATATCCCAGTCCTTGTCAAGATTACAAAGTGTGCTTAATCTAATTACTTGAATTGCATAGTACTACCCGTGGAGAGAAAGCAAAAAAATTCACCTGAGTACTAGAAATTACTTTGTTACTTTTCTACAAGGCTTGAAAACTATTCGGATTAACCGCGAAAGTCGGGGACCCGGAAAGCTCCGTTGACGCTGAACGTTCTCAACGTCCAAACGTTATGGCGTCAAGATTACAAAGTGTGCGTTACTTCAATCACTTGAATTGCATAGTACTACTCGTGGATAGAAAGCAAAAAGTCATCTGAGTACTAAAAATTGCTTTGTTACTTTTCTACAAGGCTTGAAAGCTATTCGGATTTACCGCGAAAGTCGGGGACCCGGAAAGCTCCGTTGACGCTGAAAGTTCTCAACTTTTCAACGTTTTGGCGTCTAGATTACAAAGTGTGCGTTACTTTAATCACTTGAATTGCATAGTACTACTCGTGAAAGCAAAAAGTCATCTGAGTACTAAAAATTACTTAGTTTGTTACTTTTCTACAAGGCTTGAAAACTATTGCGAAAGTCGGGGACCCAGAAAGCTCCTTTGTCAGCATGAACGCTGAAAGTTCTCAACTTTCAAACGTAATGGCGTCTAGATGACAAAGAACTTGCTGACTGTTCTTTGAGCACTTTTAAGTATTCTCGATCTCGAATTGACAATGTCACTATATATTGCTATGGCCCTGATATCAACTATGCTCAGGCTCCTTAGCCAATAAAAAAAGTTAATATGTGTTACAAGATGTCGACATCTTTTATTGCTCTAACTTCTTTTCAAGCATTATGATACTTTATATGCAGGCTTCATTCTCACTTCATGCTAACTCAAATTGACACAAAGTTTCAAACATTTAAGTTATCATAGACTCCATAGTATCTACAGTGATGGCAACACATAGTGTTACACAAACAAGTTGGATGTGTTTTGGTAGGGATTCTCTTTTTCGTTCTAGATTTCTGACAAAGCAATCCAAAGGGCACTGGTATTCTTAACGCCATATTGTAATCACACAATTACAAAATACGTTGTAGGAGCACAAGATATATGTGCTTGTACATCATAATATACTGAACAGAGAAGGAACAATGTACAGGGTCTACATATCTATTGTTGCTTCAACTGTTGAAAGCCCTTATTGTTAATAGTGTTAAACACAGGAAGGCTGTCTTTAAATTCATCACTCAGGTATCAAATACCTTTTATCGCCAGTTGTCGACCTTCAAAAAGGCTAGGGTTGGCAGATATTTGTCAGCTGGTGACAGAAAACACAATTTTTTCCCAAGTCTTATTCAAGCCTACATTCTCTGAATTTTTTCCAACATTGCATCTATCAATACATCAGCATGTTAGCAATTCCATTTAAAGTGTAAAATGAAAAGACAGCATATTGTATAGTTCTGTATACATTTGTTCAGAAGTAACACATTATATGATACAGCCTTTATTTCATATCGTATATACATAACACACAACAGAGAAGGTTAACTTAAAGGCCATAATGGTATTTCAATAACATGCGGTAAATGAAATTAAGAAAAAACAATTAATACTGATACAACTAGTCCAGATTGCCTAGTACATAAAAACTGAATTCAAATTAAACAGCAGCTCAATCTCACAGCAATACACAATGGATCACCCTTCAGGATTTTGATTTCGAGAATCATGCCATGTTGATTTGTATATGCAAGGACGTCATATAACGTCCTTGGTATATGCATCTTCTGTGAACCCCAAAAGTGATGCGAGTGTGTGAAAAAAAAATGTTGCCTACATCATGAAATCTAAGTGGTCAGGAAGGTTGAACAAGTGACTAAACATGGTATGGTACACCACAAAATAGATTCTTCATTTTTGCTCCTTAATTCACATCTTCTTCTTTGACACTGAAATTGACTTTGGCATTCTACAACTTTTTGTGTATGGAACTGCAAATACTTGCAGTTGTCTTGTACAATTTACAGTGTGGTTGAAAACTTTTCTTTTAAGGAAATGGCTGAAAATTGATGCATGTGCAGATGTCATCCATACAATTGAATCAACATGACCCTTTATTGGATTAAACAGCTGAGTTTACTTAATGTAAGTTCCTCAAGCGCTGAAAATATTGTATTTACAACATGATTCCATTTCATCCTATTACATTTGCTGGAATTTCCATCAAGTATTCCTCAATTCCATGAAACACACTGTGCAATTTCTATAATGTTCCATACCACAGCAATATTATTGGATCTGCTCAGCAGACATGCCCATTCTTTACATTGTGGCACGCAAATGTGCAATTACTTACTAATAGAAAGCTCAGCTTTCTATGCTCGTATCTTCGTTTATTTCAGTAGGTAAGTTCCATACCTACAACCTTGCCACAGTCATTCCATTTCTATAAAACTCAAAATTGCGTGGAGACCCTGTTTGAAGGATAGCGACAACTGAAATAAAATTCCTATGAATATTCATAATTTAGCTCACTCCTTGTGCTTTGCTGGAAAATTTTCATTCAATGAAAAAAAATGCAATTGTTGCAATAGAGTAATTCTTCAATTAGTGACTCTTGAAAACGTAATAAAACTTCATAATACTTCCCTACATTACAAAGGCAACTGAGGTATTTACAAGCAAATTGGCAACCAAAGAAACAATGTACTACCCAGGGCTCTAGCCAGCGTCCGTTTTTTCGTCAATTGACGGAAATTTGCTGCGTGTGACAGAAAATTTTTTAAACCAATCCGTCAACTTTGACGGACAAAAATCTGATAAAAGCTCCTTGGTGGCAGCTACAGGCTGCTTTGGGACGCCGTCCACGGCCGTAAAAGCCACACACTGTTTGTTTTGCTATTGTTATGCTTGTTGACAATGTGTGTCGGTGCCCTTTCGCATATGATAATTTCATTAAAACCCGTTTTTCGAGGTCTCAGTTCAGTCTAACTCCTGGAATAGTGTTTTTGCGACACTGGGAATTGGCTGACGGAAAAAAATGTCGAGGTGGCTAGAGCCCTGGTACTACCTCAAATGCTCCTTATTGCTACAATGCTGCCAAAATTCCCAACTTGGGCAATGTTAATTCCATCTCCTGTTACAATAATTTTTTCCGGAGATGGCATTTACAAGAGTATAGTATGAGTCATTTTAATACGGCCTTGTTTTAGGCTATTCCCTCTAAACTTGATATGTATTATCTTGAGCAACTGATGGGATGGCCATTATTATATTCAAGCATTCTTATATTTACAGTTCTTCCATGTAGTTTATATTTTACTACAAGTATTATCATGTATTTATCTCATTTGCATGGCAAATCTTGATATTTTATGTGTATTCTTCCTTCTATCATTTACGAGAATAGTATCCAGTACTGAATTCAATTACTTTACATCACAAATTTACTGAGCAGGCATTCAGAATTTAAAAGTTACTTCATACAGTTCAAACCATGTGGTCTATCAAGTCATAAAATAACCTCTTAGTTTCGCTTTAACATGCCTTCTCATCATACATGTACAAGGGGTGATCAATAAGCTCTGAGCTTCACCAAGAAATAAGGCACACAATGCAAATTATCAAACCTTTTATATATATCAAGGTATAGCAAGGATGGTAACCAATGTCAGATTTTTGCTTTAAATTTTTTTCTCTTGTCTACTTCAATTCGAATCATTACTTTGCAGGCAACATCCAGTAACATTAGGTGAGAGAGAAGGAAAAAAAACATGGACAATTGAGCTGCGACCTGATGTGTGCGGGTCAACTTGCTCTGCTGAAAGAGATACCCACTTCCTTTAGTTGAGATACGAAGGGAATCCTCCTTTAAGTTTAACATTTTGACAATGTTTTTGAAGATTCCATGGTATGAGGAACTCGACCCACACAACTCTGATCACAGTTCACCCTAATTTTTCTTACCATTTACATACTGATTTCTAAAGGACATTGACTAGAAAGTAATGACAACAATGACTCGAAATTTGGTGGATATTTATGGAAAGGCTTCATACTATAATTGTGCCTCAAAATTTGAGTTGTGCCCCTTATTCCTTGGTTTGGCTAAATATAACTTAGATATCACCCATCGTACGTATACTACCCTGACATTCCTCTTCCCTTATGTCCCATCATATGCCTGGTACCTGCCCCCAGGGTTGACATTCCCCGTACTGAACAGGAGGGGTGGGGTGGTGCCGGGCATGCCGTACTGCCCCGAGGGGTAGCTCCCGCTGCTGCTCCTCATGATGGTGCCGTACCCCCGGGGGGTGGGGGTGCTGCTGTTGATGGAGTAGGAGCTGGGGGTGACTGGCAGGGTCGGAATGTCGTATTGGCTGGGAGGGGAAGATAACGAATGTTTTAAAGCAAATCAACCAATGGTAATGAGTTAACTCAACATTAAGTAATGGTAGGTGAATTAGAGGAATACAGTTATCATACAACGTGTACTTAAGGGACGTCCCTGTGGCTCAACTGGTAGCAATCTCACATTTGAACTCTGGGTTTCAATTAGTTGGTGTGAGTGAGAGACTCCGGTTCAAGCCCCAAGTTCAAGACATCTTGGTCGGGGCTGCACGGTACTGTAATTTACTTTGTGTTCTTGGTATCAAACTTTCAAGGTCTAAGAAACTTGAACTTGTTCTCGGAACAAATGTTCACGGTGGCGGCAAGTGCATGTAAAAAGGTCAGCAAATTATTTGTTATCAGTAATGATAACTTCACATTACAAGCATCACTGTGAAAACCGTGAACATAAAAGTAACTGTTAAAAAATGAGGAATTACAGTGTTCCAGAAGGGACGTAAAATGAGGGTCCTGTGTTTGAAGAGGTGCCTCGTGAATGTTAAAGGGGCTAGAGACCCTTCCTGTAAAATATACCTTACTACAGAAACAGCAAGGAGACTTGGATATAGGATTTTTCTTTTACACAACCAGTTAATCTGACCTTAGCTGACATTTTCATGCATGTCAGACATCTTTGTCAGAGCTTCTAACAGACAAAAGGAGACTTGCTGTACAACTAGGCACTACATTGAGGTCAACAACATTACAACAACAACAATAACAACACAATGTACCTGCCACTTCTGCTGTGTACCCTGGACAGATCATCATCACTGTCGTATCTCCTCGGGTTGTCAAAGAAGTATTTATAGCTCTGGGTGGACATGCTTGATGACATCTGGAGAAACAAGAACACACTGAACTTAAAGTCAAAACAACTAACATCATAAAGGTAAAATATGCAGGAGCACAGGAAGATGTCACATATGTGCAACACATGGGCAAAATACATGACCCAACAGTAGTGTTGCCACTGAATTAAAAACCAGAGTGTACAATGAACAAATGAATGAAAGACCTTTATTGTACATTTATGCTCCAACAAGCTAAGTACAGGTTGTAACGATAAGGCACAAATTCATCTACAGAGACTACTATGTGCTAGTATGTACAGGTTCAACTTCTTCTCGCTTCTTAATACAGTTGTAGACATAAGGGCAGATGTAATCAATACAATGAATACATATAAGATTTATCAAAAGGAGACGTGCCTCTAGGCAACTACTTAGCATCTAGTTCGCATCCAAGTGTGAAAATTGCAACATACATGTATTGTCAACTATGATTTTTTTAGATTTCCAAAAGTTTGCCATTTCTGCCAACAAATTAGGACCTGTTGGCAACAAATTGGTAGAGCGTTGGTGACTGTTAATACTTAGTGTTAGGGAATGTCGCGATGTTGCAAATAGTTTCCGACAGATCCAGTGAGATATCGGCTTTAGGTTATAAGTGGACAGTGCAATGCAGAGAGTTATAGAATAACCCACCAGATCTTGTGGAGGTCGCCTGACCCGGTACAGGATGACCACGATAGAGGTGGGCAGGAGCTCCCAGAAGAACAGAACCAGCCCAAACACAATGTAGTTCAGATCACTGGCACCCAGGTTCAACAGGTCAGCCTGGGAGAAACATAGCACAGCATTCAGGACAACATTCTACATCTAACCTTGGGCATCCCAGGCAGTTACTTTCTATAGCAGGTTTCTCACAAGCACACGCAAGAATAAGGAGCCCGTACGCTGTGATTTGTATCCCCTACACTATGATTTCTCACTGTGCAGAAAAGACAATGCCACTTGATGTACAGTTGAGGAAATCTCATCAAGTAACAAGTAACACTGTGATTTGGGCCCTTACACTGTGTTTCAACTAGCATAGGGGGCTTTTCTATTGTTTTGTAACAAGGGAAGAAAAATTGTTACTGTAAGTTCATTAAAGTTCGCGAGATTTTTAAGTTCGCGTATTTCGCTGAGACCTTCTCTTCGCGAAGTCATCTACTCGCGAACATGCATGTTCAACATCGCCCCCTCCCCCCACCTTCCGTCCAAAAGATCCAGTGTCAACTACGTGTACTATGATAGCAACTTATACCAATGACAAGACTCAATTGATAACAGACCATTTATTCTTTTCAAACCGAAATAAAAGTTTATTCAACACATGTACGATACATGGAGCAATATTGGATAGAAATATGCCACTGGCGAACGGAGGAAAAAGAAACATGTCGGCTTTGTTTACTAGTACGTGTGCGCCGTGACAAATTTGTATCGGCTGCGATAACAATTTACATTTATCCTAGTTTTACTAGATTTCTACAACGAACAAAACAAAAACAAGTGCTTTTAAAAAAGCTGGCATTTTGCCAATGTTTGCGTGTGTGAACGTTTTTTTCTAGTTATTAGAATGTCATATAAATAGAACAGAGTAACTAAACCTGATATTGGCGCATGGAGAGATTCACATATGTGCCTGAATCTAGATCTAGACGCCACCTGTTAAAATTTGCGTGAACTGCAGCAAATTTCACTACACTGCCTGTTTTTGAGTGAGCATTTTTAAGTTTTTTTTTTTTAATTTTTATTTCTATTCGGCAAAAAAACGAAGCGGCGAATCCGTTAACCAAAGAACTAAATTGGTGTGGCCAAATGGATGTAAAAATTAGTATTTTAATGGATGTAAAAAAGAAAAAAAAAATCTACCTCCGCGGATTCGAACCGGGTGCATTGGTTTAGAAAGCGTAAACTTTAACCACTGCGCCAGTGCGACCATGTTGAAGAAAGGCCTGTTTTAACAGGTATAGAAATGTTTGGCATGAATTGAACAGGTCCGTTCATCTCAACATCACTCCATCACCGGATCACCCCATCACAACGGCGACTACTATGGATAGAAGGCATTTTGCGACTGCAAGTCGCAAAATGCAAAAATGGAGTAATACTGGTCTTTACATGAGATACAAGGAAGGCTCAGTGGAATTACAGCAATAGGTTTACAACACTAATAGCGGGGAATTTTCATGACTAGAAACGTGGCAAACACAACTCCACTTTACATGCCGAAAATAAGACGTTCTTTTCATAATTCTGAGTAAGAACTACTGTAAATATGGGAGAGATAAATTCTTCACCTTCTTGTGTACAACTTGTGTCCACAAATTACTGAAAGTTTAAAATTTAGCGCTGTCTTTCACGCGGAAAATTTTCAAAATGGCGCCCGCGTCGCTTGGGTTGGCGTGGGGTATCCCATCAGCCTGTGCGGCAAATGTTATTGCGACATAACAGAGGTCATTGGCCCTGTTGCGTTCCGTGCGCTGTGGTCAAATCACGGCCGAAATGAGCTCAACAATGAGACAGTGGCTTGGTAGAAACACATTTTTTTATTGATTACACCAAGTTTACACATTGTTTGAAGGCTCTAAGGCGTAAATACCGCCTTTGACGGCATAACTGGTGTTGCGGTGTCGGTGGGAGGGGGGCACTCGCTACCGTCATACATAGTAACGTTACTAGCGGAACGTAACTTTCGATAAATAATTGAAACACCCGCTTGCGAACTCAAAGATCTCGCGAACTCCCGATTTGCTCAAACTCGCAAATTAAGTGCTCGCAAACATAAATGAACTTACAGTATTCTATGAAATTTGGATCTCATAATAAAGGAAATAAAAATAATGTTTCTCAGGTTTTGAATTCATACGTTTTCAGGGGGTGGATGCTTCCAGACCCTCAGGTAGCCTACATGTACAATGCTGTACGCCTCTTGCCAAATGGCCTGGCTTTACATACCCCAGGTACACTCAGTGATTGTGAAAATATTCTGGATGCTAGGCACTTTCAAGTCCAAAAATAACCATACAAAGACACTCTATCAGGAACTCAAAACAACGGACAATACATCAAAGGATTTGATTGCTATTGACTGTTGATTGCTACTCACTGTTTTGTATGCAAATTAATTATCGTACCTGATCAGACACATTGAGCCAGCTGTATCCCAGGGAAGGGGTGGAGATGGGTGAGACTGCAATCAGGTTGTACATGGCACGGGACACATACAGCAGGATTATCCCCACTGAGGCAGCAATGGACTGGCCCACTGTAAAACCCTAGGATTAAAGGAGGCAAATGAAGATGATTAAACCAATGGACTTACTAAGCAGGACTGTCATTATGAGAGGCAATAAAGTGACAATAATGCAACACAGATTTTTTCTTCTTCCTTTAACGTTCCATCCAGAAGTAGCTGACTTTGACCACAAAAAAAACTTTTAAGAGTCTATGACAGCAAAGTATAACATTTTCTGTCTGTATTTATTGATAATATAGTAATATCTATTCATAGAAAAATAGACATTCATTCTCAATTTGTACACCTTTCTGATGTCACTGAACACCAAGCCAGCCAAAATCATACTTCCAGGTGTTCATTCCTGCTACAAGATAATCATCATTCCTGATACTAGATAATCATATTTAGACGTTGAATATCATTTTAATGATGTCACGTGTAGTAGGGTAGCCAATTCAGAGCCTGGAATTGCGGCTGACAAAAAAACATAATGTCAGACAGAAAAAAAAGCATGCAAGTACTGTATCGCAATGAGTACTGTTATAGCAAGCCATGGTGTCCAGGTCTGAACCAGATGCCATGTTCACTGTGACATCAACCATTCAAGTAATACTCATCAGTCTCAAACTTAAATCAAATTACAAGAGCGCAGGAATTAATAGCTCTAAGTGTGATCTTGGATGGTTTGATGTTCAATAACATCAGAAGAGTCCATATTTGGAGCAAAAGTCTATGTTTAATGAATGATACTATTAGTATCATTGAAGATAATCAGAAAAGGCTGTATTTTTGGCATCATTGGTACTTTAAAGCTTACCTTTGCTTCCAGTAAAACATTTGCTGTTGGCATTCTGGCAATCTTGTAAATACAGACAGACAGCAGAATGGCAGAAATCACAAACAGGGAGTCGTTGATAATAACCCGCCCTACAATGATGGCCTGTGGAAATGAAAACAAACAAACCATTGGGTTATTAAACACACCATAGAATAATCCAGGTAGCTATTGTTATGAAAGTGGTGCACAAGTTGGCAAACTTGAATTTAGCAAACTTATTTCTAAGAAGTTTTGTTTTCAAGATCTAAATTGTACTGCAATAATGTGTTTTAATTACATGGAAATTGTTTGCAAAAGACCAATCCTGACTATCCATCACAATAAGTAGTTCAACCAATAAGAAAACGGCAATTTTGACCAATGATAGAGTAGATGCAAGTCCATCGAATATTTGCATCCTTGTGTGTTTATCAAATCTGCCCTGATAATGATATACATGTACATCTTGTACTGTTGGATATATACAAACCTGAGTGGTGTGATCATGGGGGAGGCAAACAAACAAACAAACAAACAAACAAACAAACAAACAAAGCCCTACCTCAGGAATGTCCTGTCCGTTGTACTGCCGTATGAGGACTGCACAGGTGATGTTAGTGGCCACAAAGATGAGAACAGCCACTCCAAATGTTATCTTCAGTGGTCGTCTGGGAGGGGAAAAACACAGATTCTCATGTCATGTTCAATGACTCAAATTCAACATCTTAATACAGATTCAAGGCATTTTCTTCTTGCTTTAACATTTCCTGATTACATTCAGCCATAAAAGTAGTGTCTATAGACATTGGTTTAGAATATATGACCTTGAGTGGAGATGTTGTTCAAAATCAAATCTTACAAACCATACTTTCAGTTCTAGGTTCCTGCTGATAGGCATCCATTATGTCATAGTTAACACAGCAGCCAGTTTGAAACTATGCACTAGTGAAAAACTTTTAGGTGAGGAGCAAACAGCAAACATTATGAAACCTTACATTTGCAAAGGAACGGGTTTTCTGCGCGTTAAAAATCTGCGCGCGCGTTAGAAGTCTGCGCGTTAAAAAATTAAGTTGTGCATTGAGAAATTCTTAGGCATAAAAATGTGACCCCATTATATGATTTTCCATCTGTTACCTGAATTTTTGGTTTGAAAAGCCCCTAATTTTTAGGTCCCTTGGGAATAGGCTAATTTGCATATCCAAAAGATTTCAAAATCACTTGAATAAGACACAAATACATGGAAAAATTATTAGTGTGAGGCTTTATATCATAAGATATCACTGCTTGAGGCTTTTTTCCATTCTACAAGCTTCATTTCATCTTTTCTCAAGCAGATTGTTTCACATGCAAATATCAACCTTTGTTGCGCGTTAAAACTTAATGTTTAAAAATCACTTTAAAGCTCCTGGAAAGGGATATTTGTACTCTAGAATGCAACAATATGATACTTAATTCCATTTTGTGTTATCTTCTTCAAGCTTTTAAGTTTAAAACTGCAAAAAAGTTTTCAAATCCCCAGGGAATTAGCTAATTTGCATATTTTAACGCGCAGGTTTTTAACGCGCAAGTTTTAACGAGCAAATTTTAACGCGCACAAAACCCCAACCCCATTTGCAAGTACTTAAGGTACTTACATGTAGGTTGGCTAAATTGGCATTTCAACCTTCCAAGTTCCATTGTTTTCTCATTAATGAGTCAAGAAGGAATGGAGCCGTAAGGAATATTGATAGATGGACAAGACAGAATTCTACATATGATTTTTTGGGGCCATATTGATAATGTCATCAGGTTTTATGGCCCCTAATATTATTTTTCTATGATAAAATACAGCACTTTGGTACGTAACACTGCTGCACAATAAAACTACAATGTATGTTTTTCATGTGCATAATGATGGAAGCTACAAACTCACGGTTGCGCAAATTGATATCCACTAAATCTGTAGTAATTAGAAAATATTTGTTTTCATCTAATTAGAAAAAAATCATTTTTAATAACTAGACCAGGTGGAATACCTTAACAATGATTATGCACTGTTTGCTTCTCAAAAGAAACATGAAGCAAGATGATATACACAGGCACAGTACTTACTTATATCTGCTGGGATTTGAGGCATATTTGCCCTTGGCTTTGAAGACCACCTGTTGAAGAAAAGAGCAAAGCTTGTAAAAATGGAGAATACGGACACATTAGAACAATAATTCGATTTAGTTACACACATCCCATATTTAAGAGCCCATCATTGAATGTAGTGAATTTATAAATTTTGATCATAATTATTCAAATTAGATGCTAAGTTGCATCATATGTATCCATTATGTAGATCAAACAAACCAAAATCATACATTTGTACCTCCATGTTTCATGGAGGTAACAAATCCACTCCCTTACAAATTGCGAGATTCAAGTTCAGCTGCTCACTTTTGTCCATTAGCTTTTAAGCCATTGTGTTACTAAAGTACCCATTTTACATAAGGCATTACATTTCCTTTTGATAGAACAGCTGCAAACAGGATGCTTTTACAACTAACTAATCAACACTCAGACTGAGCACTATAAATAATAGTATAATCTATTTCTAACCTATCTAAGGTATGCTGCTGGCAAAGGGCATAATTTTTTGATCTGACATCTATGTGATGAAATTCAGAACAGACATCCTACTCACACTCTGTTACAATGTTATGCTTGTACAGTTGATGCAAGAATATGTAGTAAACACTGTACTTCCTTGTTGAAGTTGATCTATATATAGTTGTGCTTGTACATTTTGTATTTGATGAATAATCATAATACAATGTTGAAAATACCAGTGCAGGGTGAATTTAAGTTTCACATTGTTAAACTGTTCGGTATCTGATGCATTCAATTTCACGTTTTATATTGTTGAACTGTATTATTTTGTTGGATCACTTTGGCTTCAAAAAAAAAGAGGAATTCGAACCAAATTTTTAAAGACCTTAACAAGAAATGCACTATGTTTTTGTTTGGCCTAACTAAAGCCTAACTTCACGAAAACAAGGACACATCAGCACTTAACAGGTTATTGACATTGGTTTCTCACAATCAATATATAGCAAGTCCTTCACAGTGTACATGGCTCACAACTCAACAAACAGTTTGGTTAGAATCAAGCTGCAAAAAAACATTTCATGTAAAGTTTGGATTTCTACATGATGTAGTATATACATAATATATAGCATATATTGTGTGGTAGTCAACGTTGACACTGGTATGGTATACTTGTTGTTTTCAGTCGTGTCTAGATCGTATCCTTGATACGGCACTCAACCGTCGACATGTACTGATTGGTCAGGCTATTTGCTCTTTGTACACACTGCAGGGGTCAGTTATATACTTAGTACATAAACACTGGCTGGCCTGACCGAGGTGAGCTTCACAACACATATAGAATAAGGATTTAACTTCACTGTTGTAAGAATGGGTCATCTCCAAAATTCTCCAATGTTTCCTAACTACATCATTAAATTGTAAATTATTCAATGAACATAGACTTTTGTTCAAAGTATACACTCTTAATTCTGATGTTATTGAACATCAAATTCAAATCTTACAAATCATACAAGGGGTGAAGGAAAGCACATGTGACCATATACCGACGAACTGAAGCGGTTAGAGAGACAACAACAACAACATCATACTTCCAGCTCTTGATCCCTATAGTAATTGTAGTATTTACACCCGTGACGTCATTATTGTAAACATCGTAGCCAACTTGGAATCCGGTACTGCCTACGCTCTTCGGGAAGCAAAAAAGCAATGGTACCATACTGAAATACTTTTTAAAAAAAAATAATGATTTTATGATGATTATGCACTGATGCACCGTTTGCTTCTAAAAAGACTTGTAACAGTTGCATTCAAGAACCACCAACTAACCAGGCCAACTGGTGCAGACCTTTTGGTTTAGTGGTTATGGTGCCAGTTAGTACGTAAGCTGAAGACCCGGGTTCGAATCCCAGGAGTCAGGGGACTGTACGATTCGCCTCTCTCTCTCTCACTCTCTCGTTTTTTAGAATGTTTTTCATGATTCGCAGTGTCCAGTTCCAAGTTAATTTTGATGTCACAGGCAGAAATCTACATTAAATCCTTGATTAAATACAGTAGAAGCCGTTTAATTGCACACCCCATTTGCCAGGCATATTTCGTGCAATTATCCGGATGATGCAACAAAGAGAAGTTACTGTATATAGCTGGACCACAACACCGCGGAATTTGGTGATTCTGTGCAATTAACAGAAGTGTAACATAAAATGTTGTGCAATTAAATGGCTTCTGATGTACATGTACCTCAGGTGGCAGGAATCAAGAACTGGAAGTATGATTCGTAAGATTCGATGTTCAACAACATCAGATGGGTGTATGATCAATAATTATAATATTTTATACAAACTTCTTTGATGAGTTACAATACTTTTAATATGACACTACACATAGCTGCTTTAATATTATCTTAAGATGCTTTTTTGTGTCATAGTCACTTTAAGACCGTCTCACCTGTGCAAAATACATGTTGAGCAGACACAGCGTGATGAACTGCAGACATACCGGGCAGCAATACAACAGCCAATAGGGGAAAGTCGACAGGTTGTTGGCCAACACGCAATTTTGGAAGTAGAACGAAAACAGAGTAGTCCTCAATCCTGACCAAAACAGGCACAAAAACAGGAAAACAGTCTGGTAGCTGAGTCTCTTGTGTTTGTAGTACAGTATGAGCCACAACTGCGCGTAGATGAACAGAAACAACAGTGCATAGAGTACGATGTAGGCCACCGTTAGTCCAAACGTAGCCTTCGGAAGGTAGGAGGGGCCGACAGGGATGGGGGTGGGGGATCTGAAATCCGCCGTACCCACACCGAAATTCTCCGCCCCTCCTTGCGCTGAGCGGACCAGCATCCCATCTACGTGATCTGGGAAGACCTTAAGGAAGTCTCTGTGCGCGTCTGACATGTTTAAACGGGTCAAAACATGCCGAATTCCTGTGGAAACATGACAGACGACCAAACTTCCTCCTGGCCTGCGTTACCAACCAGCGACTTTCACTTGTCACAAGACACCTGCCTCCAACCGCTGCAACATGTAAAAGAGAAAAGAACAGCAAGAGAATTATTCAGGAAAATAACATACAATATATATTGTTAATAGTTTTAAAATAAACATAGATTTTTTATGAATGTTATATACTGATATTTGTGCTTTTTGCTCTCAGGAATAATGAATATTTCTTATGGTTGTTGGCTTTCATAGGTCAAAGTTCAATTGCGAGATCAACACACGGCAAAGGTGAAGTCCACGTGTTTGTTCGTTTTCTTTGTTGTTCAAATGATATTCTAGACTTTCTGAAGCATGGCTTTTGTCTAGATAGATGTAACGTACTTTAATGCATTTGAGGAAGAAATTTGATGACGAAAGAGTTGTAGTATTCAAGTGTATCCGTTTGTAACGCATTGGGGCGGGGGAGGGGCAACATACAAGACTGGGAGGTTTGTTGGTACCGTTACGCTTTGGTTCTGTCATACTATTCAATAAAGGAAGTTTAAGAAAATTCATAGTAAATGCGATCAATAGATGCTTTTGGTTGTTTGCTTTTGCAAGCAATGAGAATCAATTCTCTTCCTGTAGTGATGACACAAAAGCCAAATAAACTGTTGTTACCATATTGACCAATAAAACAGCATTATTCCTCCAAATAGCACGAATGTGTACAACATACATACCTAACACCCCACCTTTGGCTTGCTGATTGCTTTCTCCAACTAAGGCCAGATTTACATGAGGAGAATTACTAGACGTAAAACAACATCTTCAAGGTATCTTCAAGGTAACAGCGTAGTACAAGATCATACGTCCACTCTCATATGTGTGGCACCTTTAATTGCTGTGTGTAATTTGTTCCATGATGCCGTACGAGAGGCATTTTTATGGCCCTCGTTTGCCACCTGCAGGGTTGATGTTCAACAGGCCATTAAAATGCTGTCGGACGACACAGCTGGGCTAATTTATGCACAGCAACAAAAGGTGGCGTACAGGAACATCCTATCAATAACCATCATCTATTTCAGACATAATGCAGGCAGCAAGATCAAGAACAAGAAGAAGAAGAACATTGCTATAATGCAGTAAAGCTGACCCAGAGTTTCATCTTAACATATATTTATAAACAATCCTGGACCAAACTATGCTGATGACTTGGAAGAAAGTTTCCATCTGCTGCAGCATCCCTGCTGTAAGGATGAGGACCTGTCAGAGATGGCAGACACGCCCATTCTCCTTACTAGGACAGAGACATGCCAGCAGTAAGAAGTACAGCGACACTATTCTGCTACCAAAGACAACGTTTCCCATCAGGCCAAAGAACCCTGCTGCTGAAGAGGTGGAAATTCAGAAGGTAAATACTGTGCATTCTCCTACGGAGAGACATCCAATGGCTCCAGCAAACTGCCACCTGTCTGTACTCTGCTAACTCAACCGTCACCATCAGTTCCTGACTGCCCTGCTTATGAATATCAATGAGCTTTCCCTTATACTGTAAATGCAGAAACTTTTGCGGTGGTTTAATGTTCACAGTTTTTGTGGTGACCCCTTCACCGCAAACTTAAAACCACCGCAAACATTTTTCCATAGCAGTTAACTATGAGACTACAGTGCATTTCTGACCATTGTCATTTACATGTAGCAAAGATATTCTTTCTTATATAATAGTACATTCCACACTTGTTATTTTTTAAGTTATGGATTTTTACATGTAAATGTATCTTTTGCTCAGGTTTGTGGCTTTTCTGAGCTGTACTCTTGGCAGAGACAACAGGACAGACAGAAGGACTTCGTTCTGCACGATGGACCACCTTATGCCAATGGTGACCCTCACGTAGGACATGCCCTCAACAAGGTAAGAATAGCACTGTCTACCGTTTGTGTCATCGTGTTGGCATACCGATTAAGGTGTTTGACCCAGAACCCAGTGGTCTTTGGGTTTGAATTACCTTAGATGCCTCAGACGTTATGTTCTAGACATTCCTCACTTCACCCAGGTGTCAAAAATGGTTACTTGACTTCAGTTGAGGACGAGAAAGGCAGTAGAAGGAAAGGGTTGGGTTCCGCCGTCTAACACCATACCCTAGACACAGTCAACAGCAATCCACTGCCCCTACGACCTCAAAAAGGCTATGAGACTATCAATACCTATACCTCTTACAACTATTTTTTGTAACATAAAAGAATACTTCAAGATGGAATAATGACCCAAACTGTATCATTTCTCAGATCCTGAAAGACATGATAAACAGGTACAAGCTGCTGCGAGGTTACCGTGTGGACTACAGACCAGGGTGGGACTGCCATGGGCTGCCCATAGAGCTGAAGGCATTGTCAGAGGGCAGGGAAAGCTTCAGGAGTCTGCAGCCTCTACAGATCAGGAACAAAGGTCAGAATTTTTTAAAACTTTTATTTTACCTTTAATACATATCCCTTCGGCCTAATGTATTTTTTTCTCATGTGGCCGTATTATGGCACCTGGTGGAATTATGAGAATTGATGTTATATGGAGACAGTGTAAGATGATAATGGTGACAGGTGGAACAAAGGATGATTTGGGGTTTGACCTAATTTTTGGATGCAGTTGAGACAAATTGTCCAACTTTTTCAGTAATGAGTGGGTTTTAGGAAGTTAATGGGGTTGTCGTTTTCTTATGAGTAATGATTCAAGTGTTGTGCAAAACATAAGCCCTGTAATAGACATTCATTCTTTTTGATCATTGTTGTCACCAGCAAAACAGTTTGCAGAGAAGGCCATCAAAACTCAGATGGATGCATTTAGGAGGTGGGGAGTCATGGCGGACTGGTGAGCTACAATTGTTTTTTTTTTTCAACTTTTTTTTAAAGTGCTTGTGTCACCTATGACACTAAAAAAACAAGCAACCATCATAATATATTATCATTAAACAAACATACAAGTTTGTAGGGAAAAAAACACTTCAGATGTTATTAACATTGTCAGTGCATAACCATCGTAAAGTACATTCAATTGCAAGTTTTCATAATTCTTGCTATTCTGCTTCTCAAAAGAACATGTTTGTGAGCTGATGTAGTATGTGTTTTGTTTTAAAGGGAGCATGGATGCTATTTCACCTTTGACAAGGAGTATGAAGCTAAACAGCTGGAAGTATTTTACAAAATGTATGAAAAGGTAAGTATCATGTATAAGCCATTCATCAGTGAATTTCTGCTTTGAACTTGCCATATTCTCTTGGTTAAAGACTTAGTACTTCAAGTAGTTGCTACTGTCAGGTGTGTACTTAATTTGAGGCTGTTGCTCAAACGTGTTCTTTTCATATGCTGTACAACATTTCTACACTATACATGTAGCTGAAATGTACCTCCAATGCATTGCCAAATTTTAGCAATTTGACATTTCCCTCCAGTCTCACAGATTTGACCATGACTTGCTCCAAATCGAGGGGTACATACTTTAACAGAGAATTTATGGTTGTAGTGACAAACTTGATTTGTTGCATATTTTATAGGTAAAATTTTCATGTATGCAAATAATTATTATATCATGATATTAAAAACTTTTCCTTAATAAAACAGGGCTATATATACCAGGACTTCAAACCTGTATTCTACTCCCCTTCTTCAAGGTGAGTCAAAATCGTTGTCTGAACTCTAGGTCATATTCTATGTGCATTGCTACGTATTTTTAGCGGATCCAGACACCATAGGGGGTACAAAGACTACTGGGGTACTGACACCACAGGGGGTACTGACATTACAGGGGGGGTACAGTCGTTACAGTGGTACTGACACTACTGGGGATACATAGAAACATGAACATTTTAAGAAAAATTCCTGGAAAATAGGATATCCAATACCTTAGCTCACACTGCAAAACACCATAATTACTTAACGGATGTTTGTTTTCTATGGACTCTTGTTTCAGAACTGCTCTTGCGGAAGCTGAGTTGGAGTATAAAGAAGACCATGTCAGCCATGCAGTCTATGCAAAGTTTCCTATGGCTACTCTGTCACCAGGCTTGAAGGATATTGTGGGTAAAGAGCTTCTTTTTTTTTCATTCATTTTCACTAACACAATCACTGTTTGGCCTATCGTCCGTTGTTCCGTCTTGCAAGGGTTGGACGTTGCGAGATGTCGTTTAGGTCTGATTGCTGATCTCCAGCTGCCTCTGTCAAGGGGGTTGGCCTTTTGCAGGTTCAGTTTGGGAATATATTCCTTGACATTGTCTACTAGTACCCATCTCCTCTTGGGGCCTGTATTGCTAAGTTTTGTTATATTAGGTTAAGAGTTCCTTAAGCCAGTGAAAGTACAGTGTAAATAGTTGAATGATAGTAGTTGGTTTATTTTTAGTTACCAAGAATATAGCTTAATAGTTAGTTGTATTTTTTCATCTGCAGGAGGAAGACATGACATTTCAGTCCTGACCTGGACCACCTTACCCTGGACTATCCCTGCCAACGAAGCCGTGTGCTACACACCTAGTCATGAGTAAGAACAGTATATTTTCTATGCTCACATCATCCTAGGTAGAAATGAATTTACTTTTCCAAAGAAAAAGCTTGTGCTAGATGAGTCAAGCTCATTGATATTCATTACTGATCATAAGACAGTCATCTGTGAGCACACCACTGTGGTTCGAAAGACCATTCTGCACCAAGCCACATTTGGTAGCAAGTTTAAGATCTGTCGGACATCAAATATTTAGCTGGAGACACAGTGGTCAAATTCAGCCTCAAAACCTCCCATGTCTAGCCGTATTCGACCTTGTTCTATGATGTTAAATCTACCAGAAGTGGAATACCCTGTATAGTAAAGCAGAGGTGAAACCTGAGGTGTGCTGTGATCATGATGTGGGTTCCGCTCTGCATAGTAGAATCATTACACATGACTCTAACATGGATTTCAGTACAAAATTCTTACACGATGAAATCATGTGTGTGATATGGCCATGTGTTCTTATGTGTGCTTCAATGTGTAATGAATGTTCACAGCTCACAAAGTTTTCTTACAGTCTCAGGTACTAAACTCAAGAGTCTTTTCCACTTTCCCCAGATATTCCCTTTGCCAGTGTAAGACAACAGGGCAGCTGTACATCCTGGCTGCTGAACGGGTAGAAGCCACTGCCCAGGTCCTTGGCACACACTTGGAGGTCCTGAACACTTTTCCTGGTGTGTTGAACAAATATATTTTAGTAATTGGTCAAAAATCACAAATGCTTGTGGAAAATGCTCCTTTGTTGTGTTCAATAGTACTCCAGGACCTATATCATAAGTCATATATATAACTTTATTGCACAACAATTGTACGAGGTACAAAGTATGGCATATATGGCATAGAAAATTCACCTCTAGTTCTTGATTCCTGCTGCCAGGTATAATCAATTTAATTTCCGCTTGTGATGACAGTAAGACCAACAGCAGGTTCATAGTCTGGCACTGTGACTGAGAAAAATGTTCTTCGGAGAAGTACACAGTGCATTATAAATCATTATCATACAAATGCAAGGTTTAATAATTATATATATAACGACTAATCTAAATCTATTTCTACTTAAGCTATTTGATGGATTTGACTTCTAAAAATAAAAGCATCATTTAATGAAATTCAAATCTGACAGATCAGATGCCCATGACGTCATAGTAAGCACAGCAGTTGGAACCTAGCACCGTGACTGTGACTCTCGAAAACAGAAAAGCAAATTTTGCTTTGTTATGTTATGTTCTCTGTTATGTATGATTATGTATACCACTACTGCCTTACTTTGTATGCAATTAGCCCTCGGGCACGAATTTGCAGTAAAGATTATTATTATTATTTATTTTCAGATATATTTAGAAATTGTTGTATTTTGGTGTCATAAGCTTTTTGGTGTCACACGCCATGTGCACTAAATGTAAGTATCATATATAGTCAAAAATGTCAAATTGCCTCTACAGGTAGTGCTCTAGAAGGCAGTACATGTCAGCACCCCACCATGAGTGGTAAGGTGTCCCCCCTGCTGCCTGCCCAGCATGTCAGTATGGCCAAGGGTACAGGACTTGTGCACACAGCACCGGCACATGGCATGGAGGACTACACTGTAGCACTGGCCTTCCAACTTCCTGTGGTATGGAGTTTACTTTCTTTCATAGTTCATCACTGGGCTTAGGGATGTCCCTGTAGCTCAATTTGCTAGCAGCCTCACAGTTTAGCTTCTTGTTACATTTCATTTTTAACTGGAAGAGTCTGGTTCAAGTCTTGGGAAGGGCATCTACATTTTGTAGGTTGAGTTGTACCCATCTTTCAGAAGGGATATGAAATGGGCGTCCTGAGTTTGAGGAGGGGAAGGGCTAGCAACCCCTCCTGGTAAATGTAAAAATGTAGCAAGCTACGTTTACAGAAAAAGGGGGTTCGATGTTGGAGGAAGTCCCTCTAGCACGTTACAACAGCTTCAATACTCCAATTTTTAATAATACAGCAGGGCAAATTTAATCTATACTATTAATTGATAAATGTATTCTCTTGATAGTTGACTATGGTTGATGAAGATGGGAAATACACTGACCAGGCTGGACCAGACCTTAAGGGCAAAAACATCTTCACAGATGGGAACGAAACAGGTGTGACATATTTCCTGTCTTGTTCATATACTACCGAATTTGTTTTTCCATTTTCTTAGTGACAACATATTGGAAAACTCAGATGCATTGAACTTAATCTTTCATGATAAAGTTATGTATTGTCACAAGTTGTGGACATTACAATTTTGTTTCATACATGGACTGGAATAACAGTCAAAACGGGTGTTGACTGAATGGGTCCACATTTCATGGTATTGCACTATTTGCGTGCGTGTGCTGCTGTCAAAAATTTCAAGTACCAGAGCCTGCCTTTGGAAACAAATTTTTTTTTCAAGGACACCATTTTTTACGTAACATCTGACGTATTTCACATTGAAATGTGTGTTACATGTATGTTGGACCAAGGAGGGTATAGAGAGATGTAACTTCCTTGGACAGGTATGACATAAATATAAAAGACAACATGATGATGTATTCCACATCATCCTTGGTCCAAGCCCTCCTACTGGTCAGATTGCCCTGTGGTCGGCAGTCGTTGGTTGATCCTACGGGTGGTTGGTCTGGTACCCTGGATGATACAGAATACATCATGTTAGCAATTGTATTCTATATATATATATATGACTTGTTCACACTTCATGAGACTGAAATCACTTGACCTTACAGTTGTAGAACAGCTGAGATCAGCAGGTCACCTGGTACACGAGCAGAACTACAAGCACAGTTATCCCTACGACTGGAGGACCAAGAAACCTGTGTTCATACGGGCCAGTCTGCAGTGGTTCGTCAACACAAACAATATCAAAGACAGAGCTGTGGTAAGATGACAGTCATTTTTGTTGTTTATTTTTGCTTGTTTGAATTGCATACCTGGTTGTATATAAGTATTAAGTCTAGAATACAAGGAATTGATGTATCAGCAACTGCGGGGCAAATGTACCTGTCATTCCATCAGGATCTGATAGATGGCGTTCGGATGTACCCTGATGGCACAGCGGCCAGCAGTCTGAAGGCCTGGGTGTCCACCCGTAACTACTGGTGCATCTCCAGACAGAGGGTGTGGGGCGTGCCCATCCCTGTCTTCTACCACAGGCAGTCTGGGAAACCTCTCCTCACCAAGTAAGGCCATTGTCTTGTTCACAAAGAAATTGTTTTTATATATTAAGTATTGCAAATGACTGAAAAAGACTGATCATTGTTAGAACATTTGGTATAAATGTGTATTACTATTATAGTGGCTCCTTGTATTTATGAAGGTTAGACATCCAGGTAAACAGGTGGTTGCCTATGCCAGGTGGTGGCCTGCACCAGGTTGTTGCCTGACCAGGTGTTTGCCAGAACTAGGTTGTTACATGTGCCAGGTGGTTGCCTGTGCCAGGTGGTTGCCAATGCCAGGTGGCCATCTGTGCCAGGTGGTTGCCTGTGCCAGGTGGTTGCCAATGCCAGGTGGCCATCTGTGCCACGTGGTTGCCTGTGCCAGGTAGTTTCCTGCACCGGGTGGTTGCCTATGCCAGGTGGTTGCCGATGCCAGGTGGTTGCCTGTGCCAGGTTGTTGCATGTGCCAGGTGGTTGCCTGTGCCAGGTGGTTGCCTGTGCCAGGTTGTTGCATGTGCCAGGTGGTTGCCTGTGCCAGGTGGTTGCCTGTTCCAGGTGGTTGCCTGGCCAGGTTTCACCTTATACACATAAGTTGGATTGCTCTTATGAAATCTCATGCTTTTTAAAGTTGTTAATTTTATGATAATCTGTATCCCAGAGAGTCAGTGTTTCATGTGATGAGCCTGGTGGGGAGTCAGGGAACAGACTGCTGGTGGACACTTCCCATGGAGGAACTACTGCCTGATGATGTCATCAGGAAGGTATTTACAACTCCACTGGTTCACTGTTTACATAAAACATGGGTTGTGAAAAAAGAGTATCTTCATTCAGTGAAATACCAACCTGATTAAACTACTCACCAATCAGGTAGAATGTGAAATAATAGACATTTAGCATGCCTTACTGTAAACTGTAAATACCTGGCAGAAGATTTTTATTTTATTTTAAAGTGTAGCTTTCAGATAGGATCTGATATATTGTCAGTTAAGTGCATTTTCACATGCTGAACTGTCTTTCACCCATAGGCTGGCTACAGTGATGTCAGTGAGTTTGAAAAAGGTGCCGACATCTTGGATATCTGGTTTGACAGTGGGGTCTCCTGGGCTGCTGTGTTACAAGGTGATCAATAGTTTTAAAGTGCTTACCAATGACACAAAAATACAACTTACAGTTCCAGCTTCAATAAACCATCGTAAATTTCATTTAATGAACAAAGACGTTTGTACTAGATATGCACCCTTCTAATGTTATTGAAATAGAAGAGCTTGGTATGTCAAGAACTCGGTATCACTGTATCCGTCTGTTTTGTAGATTCAGGACGGGTAGCTGACATGTACCTGGAGGGTAAGGACCAACACGGAGGGTGGTTTCAGTCTTCACTACTCACCAGTGTGGCAGTGATGGGTAGCGCCCCCTACAGGTAATCAAGCATAATGCAGTGATAGTACTAGATAATCCCACTGCTGCCACCAAATGTAGGGGTGCAAAAATGGAGATGTGCACTTTTTGCTTGCCTGGTCACAACATATTGATCTTCCTAATATTTCAGCTAAGACATCTTGCAACATCCAAATGTGCTCCTATATAATAGTGATCAACAATCTTCAGATTGTACTAATTGTCAGGTATATCCGGAGACCGTGGATTGTTGAATTCCGCGCCGCGGAATTCATCGCTATACCGATGAAATCCGCGCCACTTCGGTCGCTAATACTAGCGTTTGGTCGCGGACTTCATCACGCCATACCGATGAAATCCGCGCCACTTCGGCCACTAATACTAGCGTTTGGTCGCGGACTTCATCACGCCATACCGATGAAATCCGCGCCACTTCGGCCACTAATACTAGCGTTTGGTCGCGGACTTCATCACGCCATACCGATGAAATCCGCGCCACTTCGGCCACTAATACTAGCGTTTGGTCGCGGACTTCATCACGCCATACCGATGAAATCCGCGCCACTTCGGCCACTAATACTAGCGTTTGGTCGCGGACTTCATCACGCCATACCGATGAAATCCGCGCCACTTCGGCCACTAATACTAGCGTTTGGTCGCGGACTTCATCACGCTATACCGATGAAATCCGCGCCACTTCGGCCACTAATACTAGCGTTTGGTCGCGGACTTCATCACGCCATACCGATGAAATCCGCGCCACTTCGGCCACTAATACTAGCGTTTGGTCGCGGACTTCATCACGCTATACCGATGAAATCCGCGCCACTTCGGTCGCTAATACTAGCGTGATGAAACCCGCGCCACTTCGGTCGCTAATACTAGCGTCTGGTCGCGGACTTCATCACGCTAGACTGATGAAACCCGCGCCACTTCGGTCGCTGATACATCTTCTTCACTTGGCATTTGGACCTACATTGCCTTCGATGCAAACCTCTATTTTTGGAGCTGATTTTTGCGCGAAGCTGTAATTTTCAACAATCAAATTTAGAGCTCTAATACGATAAAATGTTAGGTTGAATTTTGTAATCCATCAGAATATTTCTTTCAAAGCGTTGCACATTATATCAGGTCATTGACTTGAATCGGACTAAACATGAAGCTACTCATTAATTGTTGTGAAGTTGTAATCGTAGAGAGAAAAAAATTACAGTTAAATTTACCGCTGAATATCGCAATGACTGCAGCGAGGCGCCATTTCCCCAATCATATTGTTCTATTATCCTGTAAATACACCGATATCTTCTGGTAAAAGGTTGTAAATGACATGGAAAATGTTTAGGGATTCAATATGCTGTCAATTTGGCCTGTTTGTTGTGTGTTGTTGAATTAATTGTTGTGAAGTTGTAATCGCAGAGAAAAAAAAATACAGTTAAATTTACCGCTAAATATCGCAATGACTAACGGGATAGCTTGTGCGCCATTTCCCACTTTCGTGTTGTGTTTGCGAACAATATCCTGTAAATACGCCGATATCTTCTGCTAAAAGGTTGTAAATGACACGGGAAAATGTTAAGGGACTCAATATGTTGTCAATTTGGCCTGTTGTGTGCTGTTGAAATAAGCTGACGGGAATCCGAATAGAGACAGTTCTGTGAAAAATCAGTCAAGTTTACCGCTACATATCGCAATGTCTGACGGGATAGCTGGGGCGCCATTTTGTTCCATTGTTCCATATGCAAGTCAAGGACATTTTCACCAGTTGAGTCTCAGCATATCTGTGTTCACGAACAAAATTTCCTGTAAATATGCCGCATCTTCTGCTAAAAAGTTGTGAGCAAGACGGTAAAATGTTGAGGAAACCAATATGTTTGTTGCGTGTTAGCCCTGTTTGTTGCGCATTGTTTTGAAAATAGGGACTTTGAGTATTGTACATTTGTATATTGTATTTCTGTATTGTTAGCGACGCCATGCTCTGTTCAAGTTTGTTGATAATATATGGAGGAATAGAATTGATAATTTTCCGTAAAGTTTGCCGTATTACATGTTAACCAATTGCGCAAAAATGTATACCGTAGTAGACATAATGAATTAATTACGTGTAACAGTGGGGTTTAAACCCCCTCTGAATTCTTACATACGCCTATAATGAATCAAACTATGCTGAGCTAAAAATATTATTGCCTGACTGAACATGCCCTGGTTATCACTATATATCAGAGTACAAGTCGGTAGCCGGCAAGGGAATTATGCCGCCAACGCATTACTCATGTTACAGTACTAGTAATGATTTGGCTGCTGTGTGTGCTATGAAATGTATATGAACCCGTAATGAATATAATCATCTTCGCCGCTTGTCAGTTGTAACAGTGGTGTTCAAGAACCGCCTACCGTCCTTGCCCAAGGGCTCTAGAATAAAAGGTTACTCAGTAACGTTACAGTTGTTGCAAGACTCAATCAATGTTTGTGTGAAGGCAAGTCATTAGTTTATTCAATGGTACTTATGACACTAAAAAGCATAGTGAACTGGTAAAGTTTTCAGGAAAATACATCACACAAGCAGAATGACAAGCAGTAGTACTGTACAAAATCACTGTCGGTATCTGGCAACTGTAATAGTATACAGCTGACAAATTATTAAATAAAACATGCTCTAGCTCTAGCTAGTCAGTGTAAGTTACACAGTTATACAACTGACAAATTTATAAAGAAAACATGCTCTAGCAAGTCAGTGTAGTTACACAGTTATACAGCTGACAAATTTATAAAGAAAACATGCTCTAGCAAGTCAGTGTAGTTACACAGTTATACAGCTGACAAATTTATAAAGAAAACATGCTCTAGCAAGTCAGTGTAGTTACACAGTTATACAGCTGACAAATTTATAAAGAAAACATGCTCTAGCAAGTCAGTGTAGTTACACAGTTATACAGCTGACAAATTTATAAAGAAAATATGCTATAGCTAGTCAGTGTAAGTGACACAGTTATACAGCTGACAAATTTATAAAGAAAACATGCTCTAGCTAGTCAGTGTAAGTGACACAGTTATACAGCTGACAAATTTATAAAGAAAACATGCTATAGCTAGTCAGTGTAAGTTACACAGTTATACAGCTGACAAATTTATAAAGAAAACATGCTCTAGCTAGTCAGCTAACACAGTAATAGCATATTTAACACAGTTGACAAATTTATAAAATCACGGGGTAACAAGTGGCAGTGCATATAGGAGAATCTTACTATTATTCTTACATATCAAACACATCTCCCAAACCAAATTTATATACCGCGAGCAGAAAAAAAGTCCTGCTCTATGGCGGCGGTGCAGGGTATGCAGACATTTTTTACAGAGAGAAGGATGCGGGCCTCCTCCCCAACCAATTTATATACCGCGAGCAGAAAAAAAAGTCCTGCTCTATGGCCGGCGGTGCAGGGTATGCAGACATTTTTTACAGAGAGAAGGATGCGGGCCTTCTCCCCAACCAATTTATATACCGCGAGCAGAAAAAAAAGTCCTGCTCTATGGCCGGCGGTGCAGGGTATGCAGACATTTTTTACAGAGAGAAGGATGCGGGCCTCCTCCCCAACCAATTTATATACCGCGAGCAGAAAAAAAAGTCCTGCTCTATGGCCGGCGGTGCAGGGTATGCAGACATTTTTTACAGAGAGAAGGATGCGGGCCTCCTCCCCAACCAATTTATATACCGCGAGCAGAAAAAAAAGTCCTGCTCTATGGCCGGCGGTGCAGGGTATGCAGACATTTTTTACAGAGAGAAGGATGCGGGCCTTCTCCCCAACCAATTTATATACCGCGAGCAGAAAAAAAAGTCCTGCTCTATGGCCGGCGGTGCAGGGTATGCAGACATTTTTTACAGAGAGAAGGATGCGGGCCTCCTCCCCAACCAATTTATATACCGCGAGCAGAAAAAAAAGTCCTGCTCTATGGCCGGCGGTGCACATGTGTAAAAAAACTCACAATAATATGCATTCAATGGTAACAATAAGATAAACATGAAGTTGCACATGTGCCATTTCATAGGGAGCTTAGCTAGTCATGTCGAGCTTAGAGATAGCATCAAAGTTGCGGATAGCAAGGAAGAGTGAAGCATGGAAAACAAAGTTGGAGGGAGACATGTAAGAGAGCTGAGGTTGGATGCGGATGAGACCAGCATTGGCTTGTTCATTCACCTGGGAGTTAATTGTTGTGATGTCAATGGACTGTTTGTACTCATCCATACAATAACCCAGGGAACAGCCAATATGTCCTCGGAAATGGAAGCGATCTACAAGGAACTGAGTGTTACGGAAGAAATGGGGCTCCCTATTCAAGGCATATTGGTGCAACTTGCATGCATTATCGTAAACAATAACATTAGGTGCCTTCCTAAATCTAGTTCGGAAAATCTGGTAGGGATGGCGTGGAGATTCGCAACTGGTTATGCAATCAAAGCCATAACAAATACCATGGCGACAGAACAAGGTAAATATGCCTGGCGTAAGGGAGGGATGGCCATAAGATTCCTTACGGCAGCTCCCTGGATTGCCGCTGGATTTTGCGTCAGCCTCGTACCTCGGAAGTCCGATATGCTGATCCAACCCAGGGAAGAATGCGAGACCAGATGGCGCGGCAGGTGGAGGGTAGGCACTTTCTGGCGGCACTGGCACATCGTTGAACATTTTGTCCAGGATGCTGTGGATCCGAAGTAGAAGCTCCTTGACATCGCCAGGGATCTCCCCTCCCCCTTTTGTGATGTCTCGGAGACTTCCAAAGATCACTGGTGCCGATTTCTGCAGTCGAATTGCAGAGTCAGCACTGGTCACCAGTCCAATTGCCCCCTTCGCCAGCTTACCGACCAGTTGTATTGCCTCCGCATCTTCTCCGACCTGCACTATCCCACAGACGGGAGAGTTCTTGGCCAACTCCGACAAGAGTTTTCTGTAACTTGTCGGGGCTAACATTGTACTTATCAACTTCAAGATGTTGAGTGTAGTTAAGTTTTTTTCATGTGTTTCAACATTGTACTTATCAACTTCAAGATGTTGAGTGTAATGAGTTTTTTTCATGTGTTTCAACATTGTACTTATCAACTTCAAGATGTTGAGTGTAGTGGGTTTTTTTTCATGTGTATCAACATTGTACTTATCAACTCAAAGATGTTGAGTTTAGTTTTTTCCCATGTGTATCAACATTGTACTTATCAACTCAAAGATGTTGAGTGTAGTGCAATTATTTTGTTTTTTAGACATGCGTATCAGCAGTGTCTGATCGACTTATCAACTTGTTAAGTGTGGTGAAATTATTTTCATTGACCTGAATAAATATTGATAACTACAGGCTCTAACTTACTCTACTCTTTGCAATAGTTTGAAACTCCGGTAGAGCTAGTTAATGAAGAACTAAAAAACCGTTATCACCTGGTATGAGGTAAACAAACTATTCGTTAATGCTAAGAAGACATACTACCTTATATTCTGCAATAAATATAAAACCTACTATAGAAACGTGAAAGTATTTTTTAAAAATATGCCCGTCACAAGAGTCCCAATCTAAGTTCTTAGGCATAATCATAGACGATCGGATGAAGTCCGCGACCAGACGCTAGTATTAGTGGCCGAAGTGGCGCGGGTTTCATCAGTCTAGCGTGATGAAGTCCGCGACCAGTCGCTAGTATTAGTGGCCGAAGTGGCGCGGGTTTCATCAGTCTAGCGTGATGAAGTCCGCGACCAGACGCTAGTATTAGTGGCCGAAGTGGCGCGGGTTTCATCAGTCTGGCGTGATGAAGTCCGCGACCAGACGCTAGTATTAGTGGCCGAAGTGGCGCGGGTTTCATCAGTCTAGCGTGATGAAGTCCGCGACCAGACGCTAGTATTAGTGGCCGAAGTGGCGCGGGTTTCATCAGTCTAGCGTGATGAAGTCCGCGACCAGACGCTAGTATTAGTGGCCGAAGTGGCGCGGGTTTCATCAGTCTAGCGTGATGAAGTCCGCGACCAGACGCTAGTATTAGTGGCCGAAGTGGCGCGGGTTTCATCAGTCTAGCGTGATGAAGTCCGCGACCAGACGCTAGTATTAGTGGCCGAAGTGGCGCGGGTTTCATCAGTCTAGCGTGATGAAGTCCGCGACCAGACGCTAGTATTAGTGGCCGAAGTGGCGCGGGTTTCATCAGTCTAGCGTGATGAAGTCCGCGACCAGTCGCTAGTATTAGCGGCCGAAGTGGCGCGGGTTTCATCAGTCTAGCGTGATGAAGTCCGCGACCAGTCGCTAGTATTAGCGGCCGAAGTGGCGCGGGTTTCATCAGTCTAGCGTGATGAAGTCCGCGACCAGACGCTAGTATTAGCGGCCGAAGTGGCGCGGGTTTCATCAGTCTAGCGTGATGAAGTCCGCGACCAGACGCTAGTATTAGCGGCCGAAGTGGCGCGGGTTTCATCAGTCTAGCGTGATGAAGTCCGCGACCAGACGCTAGTATTAGCGGCCGAAGTGGCGCGGGTTTCATCAGTCTAGCGTGATGAAGTCCGCGACCAGACGCTAGTATTAGCGGCCGAAGCGGCGCGGGTTTCATCAGTCTAGCGTGATGAAATCCGCGGCGCGGAATTCAACAATCCACGGTCTCCGGAAATAGCTCTAATTGTATATGAGTGAAAATTTGTGTAAAAAGTCTAATCAGTCCCCTTTGGCTGTCAGTGTTAAAACAATAATGTAAATGAATTTAAGTTTGCGGGATATAGTTTTGCTGAAGGGAGGAACGGCAAACATAAAACTAACAGACATCTATGCAATTACAGAAACATTTACTATGTACTGATGACATGTGTAAGCCTTTGAATGTGTGTGTTTCCTCTGTACCTTTGTTAGGTCTGTATTTGTGCATGGTTTCGCCATGGCTGAGGATGGCACCAAGATGTCCAAGTCCCTGGGGAACGTGGTGGATCCAAACCTGGTGGTTAGTGGAGGGAAGGTAGGCTTTATTCTTACAAAGAAGTTTAAGATTAGAATGTTGATTTCTGTCACCATTAGAATTTAAAGCTGATTGACCTCTTCTTGCAATTGGTGTTAACTGTATTGTTATGTTTGTTTATAACGACCACAGGAAGAGTAGGTACAATGTACAATGTACATGTTGTCAAGCTAATTGTGGATCTAAATAAAGTCAAGTCAACTAGCGTGAAACCACCTAAAAAGTTTGCTTTTTTACAGTATCAAATGATTTAATGTGTAATTGTAGTCTTCCCAGCTGTAACGTTATCAAATTTTCCCCAGAACAGAGACAAGCACCCAGCATATGGAGCAGACGTTCTGCGTTGGTGGGTGGCAGGGTCAGATGTGTACAGCCATGTCTACATCGGAAACAACATCCTCAACTCAGCCAGGGACAGTGTGCTGAAGGTCAGAAATGACAACTTTGGTAAAAAAAAGGCTAAAGGTAGACCCATAGCTATAGCCTTTTTTAGGCAGTAGGGGTAGTGGGTTGTTATTGAAAGACGTTTAGATTTTACCTCCCCAACCAAAGTCAGGTACCCATCTTTACACCCGGGTGGAGGGAGGAAAGTCGTGTTAAGTTCCTTTCCCAAGGGCACAATGTCTACCCAGGAACACCATTGTTCAAACTTTAAGCCACTCAGCTATTAGATGCCCCGTGATACCAAACTTTGACTAAACTCTTATCCAGACATAAAAAAATTTATTCAAAGTCTTAACTGTTTTTTAAACCAATTTAGCTCGTGTAAGGTGTTTGGAGAAGAACAATAAGTGACTAAAAAATATTATAAAACTTGCCAATCGAAAGCTGTACCTTTAAGGGACCACCTTTTTACTAAAGTGAAGATTATGTTGCAGTTACGTCGGATTCTGCGCTTCCTGTTGGGGAATCTGTCCGGGTTCAGACCAGGAGAACACACGGTATCATACAGCCAGCTCCGTCCCTTGGACCAGTACATGCTACATATACTGTACCAGTACGCACAAAAGGTGGGTCCAGATAGGTTATGAAATCATCAACACCTCCATGAAAATGGAGGTATTGGTGTAGTTTAGGCCAGTGTGTCTGCATAGGTTAACTTCCAGTGCAATATCACAAGAGAATTTCAAGCAATAGTGATGAAATTTGGTATGTACAAAATGTAGGTAGGCATTGTTTGTAGACTTGAAAGTCAAGGCAGATTTTGGACCACCTGGCGGCCGACAATGGTACTGCAGCAGAACTTCCAGTTGTTATTATGTAACTTGTAAGGAAGAAGTAAAGTGTAGATTTTGGCCCCCAACAGCTTGTTATAGAACTGCAGGGACGTTTCTGTAATATCACAGACTTCCATGATACTTGGCATGCAGGCTATAGCTTAGGCAGAGATGTACCCAATGAGATTCAAATTATGCAAAATATCACTATATTTGAATAATTAATGAGGAAAATCTGTGTTATAGTACCTGGTTGGATTATAAAAGTTGATGCTAAAAGTAGAGCTAATTGTCCCTTGGTTGGATTACATTGTTCTGAACCCCCTGATATCCTAAATATGTAACAAAAGCAGGCTCTATCCCTGAGGAGTTGCCAAAAATATTTCTGGAAGACAAGAAGTACAATCCAGTGTTCCTTTTGCAGGTAACAGATGCCTATGAAAACTTCCACTTCACCAAAGTGCAATACCTGACCCTGGGTCTGGTCACCAAGGAACTGTCCAGCTTCTACCTCAACATTACAAAGGACAGGTGAGTCACTGCTTTTCAGAGTGTTTCCTCGGGATGGGTACCAGTACAGAAACTTCAGTAACAGGTATGCATATGGTTCAGGTCCAGAGGATCAGGTCCAGGTCCAGACCTGATTCTGGAGCTAATTGTTTGTGAAAAGTTGTGAACGGTCCAATTTTCTTCAAAGGTATCTAAATCCCACTGGCATGTTAAAATCCTGTTTTTATGTTAACTCTGTTGTGTTGACCAAAAAAAGTTGCTTTCATTATGAAATCTAAGTGCTGGGCAGAAAGTTGATGACTGAACAATGTACCAAACAATAAATCCTTTATGATTTTTGTTTGTTCACATCTTGTTCTATGACCTCAGAATTCACCTTGCCATTCTATATTTATTTATTTTCATTCTACAGCATATCTTTGCTTATTTTGCAGTTGGTTTATACCATTTACTGTGTGGTTGACAACTGCCAAATGTCATCCATATAATCAAATCAACATGGCCTTACAGAGCCTGCAATATTTTTATCACAGTCCTTAAGTTCTGTTATATATGAGTTTATTCTTGATGGTTTCCATTTGTTCCTCCGCTCCAGGCTGTACTGTGATGACCAGAGCTCGACAGGCCGGCGTGGCTGCCAGACTGTCCAGTTCCACATCCTGGACGTGCTGACCAAGACTCTGGCACCTGTCCTACCTCACCTGGCTGAGGAGATCTACCTGCACCACACCTGTCTGGGGGAAGGTACGTGTGTACTTCTTGTACAATCATACACCAAACAAACCGATTTAAACACATTCAGATAGTATGATTGTGTATTCGGGCATGAAGTTTCATTCTGATGACCCCTCGCGTGGGAGCTCAGAAAGTAAAAGCTTATCATATTTGTATAAGTTTCTTTACTCATTTTTGCTCAATAAATAAATTGTTTAAAATTGGTACAAAGGTGGTAAGGTGCAGTGAATATGTGTACTGACATACCAGAAGTTATTCCTAGTTGTATATAGTTAACAGTTTTCTTTCATTGTTTGGCATATTATGTAGAAGATAGAAGAGGTAACGTTAGAGGAAGAAATTTAAACATCATCTTTACTTCTGTGAAGGTATCAAACATAAATAGAATATGATAAGGCTACACCTATTCAATTTATTGGTTCTCTGATGTAAAAAAAAAACAACACAATATAACAAAGCCTTAGGAACAAGTTTTGTCTTGGTGCACTCATTGGAGTAACTCGACTTACTGTCATATTGACAGAGGTTTCTCCCTTCCCTCTGCTTTTATGATGTCTGCTTGCTATATTTTCACTTAAAATGATTTGAGAAGCACCGAATTAAATTGGTGTGACCTAACTAGTCTATATATATGTGTTGAAATATCACACAGTCTTTACTTTATCACTTTTGTCTCCCTATCCGTGCAGAAGTTCAGAGTGTGTTTAAGTCCGGCTGGTTTGAGACTGACCCTGCCTGGTACAGGCCTGACCTGGAGCCCCTGTGGAGGGTGGCTGATGATGTCAGAGATGCGTTCAACAGGCAGATAGAGTCAGCTGACCCCAGGCTGTATGACGTGGACATCTTTGCATCAAGTACAGTGTATGACTTTCTAAAGGTAGGAGGGCTGGCACTTACATGCTAACGTATACTATATGACAGCTGCATTGTATTCAAGAAGTGAAGCCACTGTTTCGATGTGTGAGAATACAATGTACATTAAATGAAAGTGTATAGTATTACATATAGCTCTTGTCAAGCAGGGAATTTGGATAGTCCTCCTTCTCCACAGGAGCTTGCATTTGAAGTACAGGAAAAACTTGGAGGATAATTCAAGAAAGAATGAATTACTAGTTAGGGATGTTTTTAGGAAACAATTTGAGATCAGAGTTGTGTTTAAGTCAAAGCCAACAGTATATTTCCATGAGTCTATGTCTCAATAATAGGGAGTGTGACAAAAATCAACTTCAATATATATATATGGAGCAAAATGTAAAAAAACACAAGTTTTAAAATTTTTTCTGTTTTCTGTTATTTCGTACATTTATAATACCTTCAACGTCAACATATTCCTTTGTTGTGCTTCTCTAGTACACCCTTCTATGATTTTATTCACATTAAAGTCAGTCAGTTTGCTGTCCTTAACAATAGAAATCCCCATAAACTGTGTTCCGCTACCTTACATCAGGTGCTGCAGTCTGAGGAGACGTCGTGCACCTCTGACCTGTGTGAGATGATGATGTCATCATTTGTCTCTCTGCATCATGAGGACCATCAAAAGAACAGTCCATCAGCTGTGTCTCAACAGTCCGTGACGAATGTGTCACAACACCAGAGTGTAATATCAGATACAGGTATGTTGGCTTTTTTTAATAGAAAAGATAAGAATGATTTGTTTTGCTGTTGCCAAATCTGTTGCGTTATTTGATAATGATTCATATCATCACCTCCTTGTCTGTGTTGCGGTGCCAGTAACTTGTGAAAGCTGTAGACTTTTGAATTTTGTTCATCACACAAAAACTGTAAAGAAATTAATGCATTTAAGTTTTATTGGGATTTGATTTTGCAGCAGGGATAAAAAGGAGTGTTTAGAGTGCTTTGAGTGGGTAATAGCACTATTGTCACATACTGTACAGTTACTGTTACTGTAATGGAAACTGCTGCAGCAGTGACTTGATACAGACAGCCAGTCAGAAAACTACCAGCAACAGATCTAAAGAGATACAGATGGACAGAACAGTCTCTTTTGGAAGTGCTGGCATATTGATCAACTGTCACTGATCTAACCATATCTCGTCAACTATGGATACGTAGCACTTCTAAATATTCAAAGATCAGTTCTGCATTGAATTTATTCTTGTGTCTTCACCATAACAGGTGCCTCCAACACTTCATAATAAGTACCATACTCTCTCTGTCAGTCAGTCTATACAGACTATGACACTAATGTCTACGCAAAAAGAACCTAAGCAACAGAGACGACCACAATACAAAAGTGTACCATACTAACATAATAGAAAAAGAGGTTGTCCGGGAGAAGACAGAACAAAAATTTTCGTGGTGGTTTTGAGTTTGCAATGAAGCAACCAATGCAAAAAAATGCAAATATAACATTAACTCCATTCTGAACATTTCTGCATTTTACTTTTTGTAATTTGATACTATCATACTGTATCACACCAATTGGATTTACAATTATATTAGTAAAATAATAAGTCAAAAATCTTTTACCTTCCAGATGGTATTAAGCGATTGGCAACTTTCAGCCTCCACGTTTCGCCAGCCTCCCATCAGAAGTGTGAACGATGTCGGAAGTACGTCGCCGCGTCCCCGACTACGCCGTGTGACAGATGTCTGGCTGTCATGGCCGACTCCTGGGCCACATGACATGAGCGAACCCCTAATTTTGTAGTTAGGACATGTTGATTTGATTCTATGGATGACACCTTCTGGGAACTTCCAAACTGGTGCAAGTGTGAAAAAAGAAAAGTTTGGCCAAAAAAATTGCCTTCATTGTATATATGAAATCTAAGTGGTCAGGAAGGTAAAAAAATGACTAACACACAAAGTCTGGTATACCAAACAATAGATTCTGTATTATTTTTTGTTTTCACATCTACTTCTTTGACTTAGGAATTGATTTTGCACTTAAGCATTCTACGTTACGCATCAGTCTGTTTTTTAAAAAAAATTTTGTTGCAATTTATGACAATGTATTTGCTCATTTTTCATCTGCTTTGTATGATTTACTATATGGTTTTTTTGGGAAACTAATATGAATTGATATGGATGTCATCCATATAATCAAATCAACATGGAGAAGAAATCAAGCGCTCAACATTTGAAAAATCGGACTAGTGTGATGAAATTTTAACACATTAGTAAGCAATGGACCAATTTAGAAACAATTTTTTAGACTTCATTCAAGAAGACACGAGGAAGGTACAGATAAACACAAAAGTACATTGAAAACAAACAGCTCATTTGTTTTGTGTACAATGTTTGATATCTATTAAGGTCATGATCATACAGATAAACCTTTAGCATGATGATTCTGGGTTAGGCCGAGAAGTTATCCATACCAAGTTAAAAGTATGGCGTCGACTGTAAGTGTAAGATATGCTGAAGCCTTAAGGTTAATTTGCAAATTTTATTGAAAGCTTGTGTGTTACACCAATAGCCATTCTACCAGCTATGCAGATACATTTTGAAAGGTTACAAATATCCTTATAAAAGAGATACATTTGTAGTATTGTCACATTTGGTCCTATGTTCACACTGGTGTACTGTTTTGAATAAATCTATGTTCAATCAGAACCATTGACTTTTTGAACACTTTTACAGTACATGGTTTGTTTGGGGCTATCTTACTGGCCTGCTACACGTTGACGAAGTCACTGTGTTCTAAATTGAATTAATTTTGCGTTACCCTTGACGGATTATCATACAAGACATACAAGTATGACAAAAAAAAAACAGCAAACCACACATAGCGTAAAAAGATTTGTTTGAGAGATACCCTTTGGGATAGTCCAAGTAGATTATAGCCCCCTCCAATAGACAGAATAATGTGTGCTCTTACAATGCTTCAAGATATTTGTCGGCATGAGGAATAGCTCATGACATCCATTAACTTCATATATCATAACTATATTACTTAACTCACATTTCTGATGATATCTCATATTATTGAGGGGCATAGAAATGTAACACCCATGGGAACTGAAAGCTCTAGGAGACAGTAGTATCATCAATGGGAGAGCCTTATCATAATATCTATAAATCTATATAACAAGAACAATACAAGATAATCTGCTGATTGTCCACCAATCCTTGTGCATAATCTAATGGATCGTGTAATCATGGTGATATGGTGAGGAAACATCGTTATGTTACCATGTCGATTATCGGGAATCGAACATGGATTACGGTTGCTGACAAGAAGCTAAGTTGTGTTACATAAACATTTAGTGACACTTCACTAGCCAAAGTGTAACACGGTCACAGCTAAGCAGCAAACGTATCTTACGAGCGATTATTCTCACCGAAGGAAACATCTGGTCGGCAAAAATACCTGGAGCAATGGTGTCTAACTGTGCTGTGCTCATTGGTGACTCTACTAGGAGGGATTTTCCATATAGGAGGTGGTAGAGGGCAGTAACGCAGCTGAGGTAGCCGTGGTTATGTTCCAGATCTTGTTCGCTCGTTTCAACTTCTCTTTCGCGCCCCGTTTGTATTATCACAGCCGGTAGTTACCCATCTGAGTGATAAGGTTGTTGTAACGTATTGCAGGACAGGCACCTCTTCGAACACGGGACCACCATTTTACGTCCCTTCCGAAAGACGATGCAGGATACCATTCCCAGGACTCGGACCAGGGCCTCCCAGTTACCAACTAATTGGAACCAAGATCTTCGCTGTGAAGCCACTACCTACAGGGACAAGTACCAAGTGTAATCATCTGTGTTGTCTTTACTACCTAACTGTAGAGCGGTTTCCTGAGCTTCAAAGAGGTGATAGGATGTCATCTGGAGTTAAAGATGACATTGCCCTTAACTCGGATCCCCGACGGAAGACAGACGTCAATCACGTACAACACCGTCATGAAGAAGACCAGGGTAGACCTACATCCACGCCTGAGGGAGACCTTGGCTCCGACTTTGACTTTCTCAGTTTGGCTGACCGCCCGCTTGTGGGAAGGCTCCACACTAAAAACAACCCGGACCATGCACAACGTCTATTGGCCGTCAGAAACAACGTGGCTCAAATCGACTTTGGCGAACGACTGAGAATCATCAGGCACGAGGAGAGAATGTTATCGAGGGACATGAATGTGGAGAAGAAGGCGTTGCTTCGGAGACTAGACGCATTCTCTCAGAAACTCCAACGTTCTCGAAAGAAGAGAGCAAGGGGTAGCTATCCTCCGTTAAAACCCTATCGACATCAACAGCGTAGACTGAGTCTTGATGATCTTCCATATCAGACGACAGAACTGCCTCAAGTGAAGAGTTCAAAACAGAATATAGCGGTAACAGGTGTCAAAATATGTAGTGAGAAAAACACAGCAGACGGAAAATGTCCAGAAGACAATGATACAAAAGATAAATCGAAAACTCTTGAGATTCATGAAACTCGTACAAAACCTTCACGGTCCTTTAAGTCACCGAGCGGCAGACAAGATAGAGCTAACTCAAAGAGTTCTCTACCGGACATTTCTCGACCAATAATTTCATCAAGTAACCTAAAATTGAAGCGGCGTCCGATGGCAGTGAGTCACCGGGACACGGCACAGTCTTTCGCGGTTCTTCTAGATGACAGAGATTCGGGATTACAGTCGCACAGTAAGAGAAGTTTAGCAGGCATTCTAAGCATTACCCAAAAACTACCTCCTTTAGCAAAGCCAGAAGGAGACCAGAGCGTAAGTCTAGAAGGAGTGAGTGGCTACACCAACGGGCTGATGAACAAGATCAGTAATGTTCTGTACACTTCAAAGAAGGAGGGAGATGGGAAGGACCGGCCGGGGTTGAGGCCGCTTCACCTCCCTCCAGTCGGGCCCGGGACCGAGCTGCTCCGCGCACATAAGGCCCGGAGGCTGCACGTGTGGCTTGGGGTGGACACGGCGTACGACCTGTTCCTCATGAGACAACAACACCTGCACGGCAGCTTCCGGTGCGACGGCGATGAGGAGAAGGTGGAAGAAGAGGATGATGGCGACGATGTGATGCCATCGGATGACGACGGTTCTGATAGACTGACTGAGGAGGAAGAGATACAACAAGGTAGGCTTCTAAATTTCACTCTCTCATAAATTAGGTAAATTAAACCCTAATTTGCATAATTTTCATCTCATTGTGTACATCTCTGTCTAAGCTATCTGCATACCAAGCAAACAAGGGGATGGTGACGATATGATGACATCGGATGACGACGATTCTGATGACGAGATACTACAAGGCAGGCTTTTCAATTCTCTTCTCATAAATTATGTAAATTAGGCCCTAATTTGCATGATTTTTTAATCTCATAACGTATATTCCTGTCTAAGCTACCTGCACACCAAGCAAAGAAGAGGATTGCAAAGATTTGCCGTCATCGGATGACGACGAATCCGATGAAGGTAAAGGTAGACTTTCCAATTTCCTTCTCATTAATTGTGCAAATTACATCTCTGTCTAAGCTATCTCCATACCAATCAACATGCAAATCTTTTTTCTTTCTTCAGTTATCCTCACTTTTCGCGATTCTAATAAAACTGATCTTGCAGTTGCTAGGAAGCTGCTAGGAAGCCCACATCTACACTAATTCTTCATAACAATGGCTACATCAAAAGCTTTGTGGCACGAAACAAAAAAAAAAAAAAGATAATAGCCTGTCCAGGACAAGAGATACAAAGACAGAAGTTCCATTGCAGTTCCAATGTCAAACTCTTTTCTTTTTTAGCGTAAGACGTTGAAGACGATAAGCAAGGACAGGAGGGAAGTGATTCCGTGACCAAGGAGTCTGACAAGGGAGTCGACAAGAAAGAACCTCCAGCAGGAAAAGACGCCTAGGAACAACAGTATGTCAGAAACAGAGATTTAGATAAAATACTCATTGACAAACGACTCGTCTTGAAGGAAACACAGCACAGAAGAACCTTGCACTAGGCAAAGAAACATGGAGATTTTGCAGATGACAAAGATAGAGAAACAACACCGCGTTTTCATGCGAAGATGCTTTTGTGTTAGATTTGCCGTGTCGTTGTTATTGCACGACGACACAGCTCTGAAGCAAAGAACTTGTCCGTTATGTAACTTGAATAAGGTTGAAGATGAATCCCACTTTGTCTTAGATTGTAGTTGATATAGGGGTCATATAGTAAGGATAGAAATATTCTGTGAGGAAACTTCCCTCACTTTAAATCTGTCTAGTGTTAAGAATTCCATTTTTCTTGTGGGTTTTGACCAAACTATATTATATTATCTCATGCTACATTTTGAACATCACTAAGAGTAGTTTTAGAAGCAAGCCATGTTTCATGTTAGTGTTAGAAGAAGCCATCTCAACGTCACCATATTTACTTTGTTACGGCGCTTGTAATTGTATCTGTATGCCTGTACTTAGCTTTAGGGAATGAATGTACAATAAAGGCAATCATCATTTTCATAAAGGTCAAATGAGGTCATGTAATGCTCTTAGATAGAGCAGACTGCACTGTGATTGGTTAAGGTACCTAGGGCACCTTGCACCTGGTCAGGGCACGATGTACCTGCCCTATAAAAGTGAGGACATGCTGTACTGTGCTCATTTGAGCCCATAACACTGGGAAAGCCACACGGCGAAACATGTTTGTTGTGTGTCGGTCCGAATAAAGTTCCTAAACGGGGAACATGTGGCTCCAGCGTCTTTTCTGAAGATGTGGCGTAAGTGTGAACGATTGGCTTGAGGTTGTCCTTCTCCACATACTCTAAAGGCAATCATCATGGATTACCTTCGCCAAGAAGGTTATACTTTCGGTTAAGGCCTCATGTTGTGTCCCTATATGTAGGTCAACAGCATATAACTCGATAAGCTGTGTATGGAATTTTTATGATATTTGGTATTTGAGTAGCGGTTGTGGAGGAAGGAAAATGTTTGAAAATGGTTGGCGTAGCCTTTTTCCGTCTGGACGGTAGCGGGCCGAATGTGTGCGTCCGATTTTTTGTGAACAGCATAACTCGAGAAGCTTTGAATGGATCCTGGTGATATTTGGTAGGTGGGTAGGGGTCAGGAAAACGAAGGTCAAGTTCGATAATGGCCCCTAGCGGCTCCCTAAGGTACTGCAGCAAAACAATTTTTGACATCTCGTGATCTGAACATGCTGTGGTCGTGATTTTTGAGTGGTAGATGATGGTACGTGATGGTAAGTGATGACTTACATAATCTAATATTAATTATGCAAATCAACAGCTAACTTGCATAATAAACTAGATTTCCACGAACACATCCCTTCACCAAATAATCATAACTTTATTCAAGACTTTAACTCTTATCCATGTATTCAGGGGTGCCTAAGCATTTGCACGAACCCTATGAAATTCGTACGAATATTATGTGATACACACGAATCACTATGCGAAAACGCACGAATACTATGAAATTCGCACGAATCACTATGCAAAAACGCACGAATATTATGAAATTCGTACGAATCACTATGTGATTCACACGAACCTTATGAGATTTGCACGATCCTTATGCGAAATTGCGCAACCACTGCCGGGGTCATGTGACAGACGGAGCGGGATTTTCAAGATGGCGGCTTCAGATCGCGGCCGGCGACGGAAAATACGATGTAACATGCCTAAATGAAGCAAAACAGTAGCTAACAGGCTATCAAATAGATCTTTGCAACGGTAAATGTCCATTACATGCCTTGAAATTTAAATATCACGGGTAGAAACGCTCAAAATCATGTATCCTCCCGGTCACCGTTTTTGCATAAGGATCGTGCAAATCTCATAAGGTTCGTGTGAGTCACATAGTGCTTCGTACGAATTTCATAATATTCGTGCGTTTTTGCATAGTGATTCGTACGAATTTCATAATATTCGTGCGTTTTCGCATAGTGATTCGTGTGTATCACATGATATTCGCACGAATTTCATAGGGTTCGTGCAAATGCTTAGGCACCCCTGCAACCCCTACCTATTCACCAAATATCATGCAACTTGACCCCTAAGTTTGGATCGCAACATTAAGGTATCACCCCACCCGGGGCTTACGGCTAAGGCTAGCAGTTGGGTTACGACTAGATTGCAAACGATCAGAACTATCTCGACAAGGAAGTATCCGATTGGACTGCGGTTTTCATCAATCAATAGCACACAAATGGATCTTTCGAAAGATATGAAGTTTGCTCGGCCGCAACTTGAACCCTAACGCATATGGCTAAGGCTAGTGGTTAGGACACATCTATCGATCCTTTACTAAGGGACCTTTCCAACAATACCAAGTCTGCCAAGCCGGAACTTTAACCCTAAGCTAAAAATTAGTACAATCGCATTATCAAGTCATCCCCCTACCCGGTGTCGAGAAAGGCGGTTGCGCCTAAACAGAGTCGGTATATTCAAGAATATCTCGAGAGGAAAGTATCATAACATTTTACGGTTTTTATCTTTCCATTCCTTGCTAAGGAACCTTTTCAATAATACCAAGCTTGCCAGGCCGGAACTTGAAGCCTAAGCTACAATCGCGTTATTAAGTCACCCTCCTACCCAGTGACGTGACAGGCGGTGTTTCAGAAAAAGGAGCTAGCGGTTGCGCCTAAACAGGGTCCGTATATTCAAGAATATCTCGAGAAGGAAGTATCCCAACATTTTGCGGTTTTCATCTTTCCATTCCTTGCTAAAGAACCTTTCGAACCGTACCAAGCTTGCCAGGCCGGAACCTGAAATCCTAAGCTACAGTCGCGTTATTAAGTCAACCTCCTACCCGGTGACGTGACAGGCGTTGCTTCAGAAAAAAGAGCTATCGGTTGCGCCTAAACAGGGTCGGTATATTAAAGAATATCTCGAGAAGGAAGTATCCCAACATTTTGCGGTTTTCATCTTTCCATTCCTTGCTAATGGACCTTTCCAACCATAACAAGATTGCCAGGCCGGAACTTGAAGCCTAAGCTACAATCGCGTTATTAAGTCACCCTCCTACCCAGTGACGTGACAGGCGGTGTTTCAGAAAAAAAGAGCTCGCGGTTGCGCCTAAACAGGGTCGGTATACTCAAGAATATCTCGAGAAGGAAGTATCCCAACATTTTGCGGTTTTCATCTTTTCATTCCTTGCTAAGGAACCTTTTCAACCATACCAAGCTTGCAAGGGCGATACTTGAAGCCTAAGCTACAATCGCGTTATTAAGTCACCCTTCTAACCGGTGACGCGACAGGCGGTGTTTCAGAAAAAGGAGCTAGCGGTTGCGCCTAAACAGGGTCGGTATACTCAAGAATATCTCGAGAAGAAAGTATCATAACATTTTACGGTTTTTATCTTTCCATTCCCTTTTAAGGGACCTTTCCAACCATAACAAGATTGCCAGGACGGAACTTGAAGCCTAAGCTACAATCGCGTCATTAAGTCACCCTTCTACCCGGTGACGTGACAGGCGGTGTTTCAGAAAAAGGAGCTAGCGGTTGCGCCTAAACAGGGTCGGTATACTCAAGAATATCTCGAGAAGGAAGTATCCCAACATTTTGCGGTTTTCATCTTTCCATTACCTGCTAAGGGACCTTTTTAAACATACCAAGATTGGCAGGCCGGAACTTGAAGCCTAAGGTACAATCGCGTTATTAAGTCACCCTTCTACCCGGTGACGTGACAGGCGGTGTTTCAGAAAAAGGAGCTAGCGGTTGCTCCTAAAGAGGGTCGGTATATTCAAGAATATCCCGAGAAGGAAGTATCCCAACATTTTGCGGTTTTTATCTTTCCATTCCTTGCTAAGGAACCTTTTCAATAATACCAAGCTTGCCAGGCCAGAACTTGAAGTCTAAGCTACAATCGCGTTATTAAGTCACCCTCCTACCCGGTGACGTGACAGGCGGTGTTTCAGAAAAAGGAGCTAGCGGTTGCTCCTAAACAGGGTCGGTATACTCAAGAATATCTCGAGAAGGAAGTGTCCCAACATTTTGCAGTTTTCATCTTTCCGTTTCTTGCTAATGGACCTTTCTAACGATACCATACTTGCCAGGACGGAACTTGAAGCCTAAGCTACAATCGCGTCATTAAGTCACACTCCTACCCAGTGACGTGGAAGGCGGTGTTTCAGAATAAAGAGCTAGCGGTTGGGCCTAAACAGGGTTGGTATACTCAAGAATATCCCGAGAAGGAAGTATCCCAACATTTTGCAGTTTTCATCTTTCCATTCCTTGATAATGGACCTTTTCAACCATACCAAGCTTGCCAGGCCGGAACTTGAAGCCTAAGCTACAATCGCGTCATTAAGTCACACTCCTACCCAGTGACGTGACAGGCGGTGTTTCGGAATAAAGAGATCGCGGTTGCGCCTAAACAGGGTCAGTATACTCAAGAATATCTCGAGAAGAAAGTATCCCAACATTTTGCGGTTTTCATCTTTCCATTCCTTGCTAAGGAACCTTTTCAACCATACCAAGCTTACAAGGGCGATACTTGAAGCCTAAGCTACAATCGCGTTATTAAGTCAGCCTGCTACCCGGTGACGTGACAGGCGATGTTTCAGAAAAAGGAGCTAGCGGTTGCGCGTAAACAGGGTCGGTATATTCAAGAATATCCCGAGAAGGAAGTATCCCAACATTTTGCGGTTTTCATCTTTCCATTCCTTGCTAAAGAACCTTTTCAATAATACCAAGCTTGCCAGGCCGGAACTTGAAGCCTAAGCTACAATCACGTTATTAAGTCACCCTCCTACCCGGTGACGTGACAGGCGGTGTTTCAGAAAAAGGAGCTAGCGGTTGCGCCTAAACAGGGTCGGTATATTCAAGAATATCTCGAGAAGGAAGAATCCCAACATTTTGCGGTTTTCATATTTCCATTCCTTGCTAAGGTACATTTCGAAACATACCAAGCTTGTCAGGCCGGAAGTAGAAGCCTAAGCTGCAATCGCGTTATTAAGTCACCCTCCTACCCGGTGACGTGACAGGCGGTATTTCAGAAAAAGGAGCTAGCGGTTGCGCCTAAACAGGGTCGGTATATTCAAGAATATCTTGAGAAGGAAGTATACCAACATTTAGCGGTTTTCATCTTTCCATTCCTTGATAAGAAACCTTTCGAACCGTACTAAGCTTGCCAGGCCGGAACTTGAAGCCTAAGCTACAATCGCGTTATTAAGTCACCCTTCTACCCGGTGACGTGACAGGCGGTATTTCAGAAAAAGGAGCTAGCGGTTGCGCCTAAACAGGGTCGGTATACTAAAGAATATCTCGAGAAGAAAGTATCCCAACATTTTGCGGTTTTCATCTTTCCATTCCTTGCTAAAAAACCTTTCCAACCATACCAAAATTGCCAGGCCGGAACTTGAAGCCTAAGCTACAATCGCGTTATTAAGTCACCCTCCTACCCAGTGACGTGACAGGCGGTATTTCAGAAAAAGGAGCTAGCGGTTGCGCCTAAACAGGGTCGGTATATTCAAGAATATCTTGAGAAGGATGTATCCCAACATTTTGCAGTTTTCATCTTTCCATTCCTTGATAATGGACCGTTTCAACCATACCAAGCTTGCCAGGCCGGAACCTAAGCCTAAGCTACAATCGCGTCATTAAGTCACCCTCCTACCCAGTGACGTGACAGGCGGTGTTTCAGAAAAAAAGAGCTCGCGGTTGCGCCTAAACAGGGTCGGTATACTCAAGAATATCTCGAGAAGAAAGTATCCCAACATTTTGCGGTTTTCATCTTTCCATTCCTTGCTAAGGAACCTTTCCAACCATACCAAGCTTGCCAGGCCGGAACTTGAATCCTAAGCTACAGTCGCGTTATTAAGTCACCCTCCTACCCGGTGACGTGACAGGCGTTGCTTCAGAAAAAAGAGCTATCGGTTGCGCCTAAACAGGGTCGGTATATTCAAGAATAGCTCGAGAAGGAAGTATCCCAACATTTTGCGGTTTTCATCTTTCCGTTCCTTGCTAATGGACCTTTCCAACCATAACAAGATTGCCAGGCCGGAACTTGAATCCTAAGCTACAATCGCGTTATTAAGTCACCCTCCTACCCAGTGACGTGACAGGCGGTGTTTCAGAAAAAAGGAGCTCGCGGTTGCGCCTAAACAGGGTCGGTATACTCAAGAATATCTCGAGAAGGAAGTATCCCAACATTTTGCGGTTTTCATCTTTTCATTCCTTGCTAAGGAACCTTTTCAACCATACCAAGCTTGCAAGGGCGATACTTGAAGCCTAAGCTACAATCGCGTTATTAAGTCACCCTTCTAACCGGTGACGTGACAGGCGGTGTTTCAGAAAAAGGAGCTAGCGGTTGCGCCTAAACAGGGTCGGTATACTCAAGAATATCTCGAGAAGAAAGTATCATAACATTTTACGGTTTTTATCTTTCCATTCCCTTTTAAGGGACCTTTCCAACCATAACAAGATTGCCAGGACGGAACTTGAAGCCTAAGCTACAATCGCGTCATTAAGTCACCCTTCTACCCGGTGACGTGACAGGCGGTGTTTCAGAAAAAGGAGCTAGCGGTTGCGCCTAAACAGGGTCGGTATACTCAAGAATATCTCGAGAAGGAAGTATCCCAACATTTTGCGGTTTTCATCTTTCCATTACCTGCTAAGGGACCTTTTTAAACATACCAAGATTGGCAGGCCGGAACTTGAAGCCTAAGGTACAATCGCGTTATTAAGTCACCCTTCTACCCGGTGACGTGACAGGCGGTGTTTCAGAAAAAGGAGCTAGCGGTTGCTCCTAAGGAGGGTCGGTATATTCAAGAATATCCCGAGAAGGAAGTATCCCAACATTTTGCGGTTTTCATCTTTCCATTCCTTGCTAAGGAACCTTTTCAATAATACCAAGCTTGCCAGGCCAGAACTTGAAGTCTAAGCTACAATCGCGTTATTAAGTCACCCTCCTACCCGGTGACGTGACAGGCGGTGTTTCAGAATAAAGAGCTAGCGGTTGCGCCTAAACAGGGTCCGTATACTCAAGAATATCTCGAGAAAGAAGTGTCCCAACATTTTGCAGTTTTCATCTTTCCGTTTCTTGCTAATGGACCTTTCTAACGATACCATACTTGCCAGGACGGAACTTGAAGCCTAAGCTACAATCGCGTCATTAAGTCACACTCCTACCCAGTGACGTGACAGGAGGTGTTTCAGAATAAAGAGCTAGCGGTTGGGCCTAAACAGGGTTGGTATACTCAAGAATATCTCGAGAAGGAAGTATCCCAACATTTTGCGGTTTTCATCTTTCCATTCCTTGCTAAGGAACCTTTTCAACCATACCAAGCTTGCCAGGCCGATACTTGAAGCCTAAGCTACAATCGCGTTATTAAGTCACCCTCCTACCCGGTGACGCGGTGTTTCAGAAAAAGGAGCTCGCGGATGCGCATAAACAGGGTCGGTATACTCAAGAATATCTCGAGAAGGAAGTATACCAACATTTTCCGGTTATCATCTTTTCATTCCTTGCTAAGGAACCTTTCCAACCATACCAAGCTTGCCAGGCCAGAACTTGAAGTCTAAGCTACAATCGCGTTATTAAGTCACCCTCCTACCCGGTGACGTGACAGGCGGTGTTTCAGAATAAAGAGCTAGCGGTTGCGCCTAAACAGGGTCGGTATACTCAAGAATATCTCGAGAAAGAAGTGTCCCAACATTTTGCAGTTTTCATCTTTCCGTTTCTTGCTAATGGACCTTTCTAACGATACCATATTTGCCAGGACGGAACTTGAAGCCTAAGCTACAATCGCGTTATCAAGTCACCCTCCTACCCGGTGACGTGACAGGCGGTGTTTCAGAATAAAGAGCTAGCGGTTGCGCCTAAACAGGGTCGGTATACTCAAGAATATCTCGAGAAAGAAGTGTCCCAACATTTTGCAGTTTTCATCTTTCCGTTTCTTGCTAATGGACCTTTCTAACGATACCATATTTGCCAGGACGGAACTTGAAGCCTAAGCTACAATCGCGTCATTAAGTCACACTCCTACCCAGTGACGTGACAGGCGGTGTTTCAGAATAAAGAGCTAGCGGTTGGGCTTAAACAGGGTCGGTATACTCAAGAATATCTCGAGAAGGAAGTATCCCAACATTTTGCGGTTTTCATCTTTCCGTTACCTGCTAAGGGACCTTTTTAAACATACCAAGATTGGCAGGCCGGAACTTGAAGCCTAAGGTACACTCGCGTTATTAAGTCACCCTTCTACCCGGTGACGTGACAGGCGGTGTTTCAGAAAAAGGAGCTAGCGGTTGCTCCTAAAGAGGGTCGGTATATTCAAGAATATCCCGAGAAGGAAGAATCCCAACATTTTGCGGTTTTTATCTTTCCATTCCTTGCTAAGGAACCTTTTCAATAATACCAAGCTTGCCAGGCCAGAACTTGAAGTCTAAGCTACAATCGCGTTATTAAGTCACCCTCCTACCCGGTGACGTGACAGGCGGTGTTTCAGAAAAAGGAGCTCGCGTTTGCGCCTAAACAGGGTCGGTATACTCAAGAATATCTCGAGAAGGAAGTATCCCAACATTTAGCGGTTTTCATCTTTCCATTCCTTGATAATGGACCTTTCGAAACATACCAAGCTTGCCAGGCCGGAACTTGAAGCCTAAGCTACAATCGCGTCATTAAGTCACACTCCTACCCAGTGACGTGACAGGAGGTGTTTCAGAATAAAGAGCTAGCGGTTGGGCCTAAACAGGGTTGGTATACTCAAGAATATCTCGAGAAGGAAGTATCCCAACATTTTGCGGTTTTCATCTTTCCATTCCTTGCTAAAGAATCTTTTCAACCATACCAAGCTTGCCAGGCCGATACTTGAAGCCTAAGCTACAATCGCGTTATTAAGTAACCCTCCTACCCGGTGACGCGGTGTTTCAGAAAAAGGAGCTCGCGGATGCGCATAAACAGGGTCGGTATACTCAAGAATATCTCGAGAAGGAAGTATACCAACATTTTCCGGTTATCATCTTTTCATTCCTTGCTAAGGAACCTTTCCAACCATACCAAGCTTGCCAGGCCGGAACTTGAAGCCTAAGCTACAATCGCGTTATTAAGTCACCCTCCTACCCAGTGACGTGACAGGCGGTGTTTCAGAATAAAGAGCTAGCGGTTGCGCCTAAACAGGGTCGGTATACTCAAGAATATCTCGAGAAGGAAGTATCCCAACATTTTGCGGTTGTCATCTTTCCGTTTCTTGCTAATGGACCTTTCTAACGATACCATACTTGCCAGGCCGGAACTTGAATCCTAAGCTACAATCGCGTTATTAAGTCACCCTCCTACCCGGTGACTTGACAGGCGTTGTTTCAGGAGAAGGAGCTAGCGGTTACTCCTAATGAGGGTCGGTATATTCGAGAATATCTCGAGAAGGAAGTATCCCAACATTTTGCGGTTTATATCTTTCCATTCCTTGCTAAGGAACCTTTTCAACCATACCAAGCTTGCCGGGCCGATACTTGAAGCCTAAGCTACAATCGCGTCATTAAGTCACCCTTCTACCCGGTGACGTGACAGGCGGTGTTTCAGAAAAAAGAGCTCGCTGTTGCGCCTAAACAGGGTTGGTATACTCAAGAATATCTCGAGAAGGAAGTATCCCAACATTTTGTGGTTTTCAACTTTCCATTCCTTGCTAATGGACCTTTCCAACCATACCATACTTACCAGGCCAGAACTTGAAGCCTAAGCTACAATCACGTTATTAAGTCACCCTCCTACCCGGTGACGTGACAGGCGGTGTTTCAGAAAAAGGAGCTAGCGGTTGCGCCTAAACAGGGTCGGTATATTCAAGAATATCTCGAGAAGGAAGAATCACAACATTTTGCGGTTTTCATATTTCCATTCCTTGCTAAGGTACATTTCGAAACATACCAAGCTTGTCAGGCCGGAAGTAGAAGCCTAAGTCGCAATCGCGTTATTAAGTCACCCTCCTACCCGGTGACGTGACAGGCGGTATTTCAGAAAAAGGAGCTAGCGGTTGCGCCTAAACAGGGTCGGTATATTCAAGAATATCTTGAGAAGGAAGTATACCAACATTTTGCGGTTTTCATCTTTCCATTACCTGCTAAGGGACCTTTTTAAACATACCAAGATTGGCAGGCCGGAACTTGAAGCCTAAGGTACAATCGCGTTATTAAGTCACCCTTCTACCCGGTGACGTGACAGGCGGTGTTTCAGAAAAAGGAGCTAGCGGTTGCTCCTAAAGAGGGTCGGTATATTCAAGAATATCCCGAGAAGGAAGTATCCCAACATTTTGCAGTTTTCATCTTTCCATTCCTTGCTAAGGAACCTTTTCAATAATACCAAGCTTGCCAGGCCAGAACTTGAAGTCTAAGCTACAATCGCGTTATTAAGTCACCCTCCTACCCGGTGACGTGACAGGCGGTGTTTCAAAATAAAGAGCTAGCGGTTGCGCCTAAACAGGGTCGGTATACTCAAGAATATCTCGAGAAGGAAGTGTCCCAACATTTTGCGGTTTATATCTCATTTTGTGGTTTTCAACTTTCCATTCCTTGCTAATGGACCTTTCCAACCATACCATACTTACCAGGCCAGAACTTGAAGCCTAAGCTACAATCACGTTATTAAGTCACCCTCCTACCCGGTGACGTGACAGGCGGTGTTTCAGAAAAAGGAGCTAGCGGTTGCGCCTAAACAGGGTCGGTATATTCAAGAATATCTCGAGAAGGAAGAATCACAACATTTTGCGGTTTTCATATTTCCATTCCTTGCTAAGGTACATTTCGAAACATACCAAGCTTGTCAGGCCGGAAGTAGAAGCCTAAGTCGCAATCGCGTTATTAAGTCACCCTCCTACCCGGTGACGTGACAGGCGGTATTTCAGAAAAAGGAGCTAGCGGTTGCGCCTAAACAGGGTCGGTATATTCAAGAATATCTTGAGAAGGAAGTATACCAACATTTTGCGGTTTTCATCTTTCCATTACCTGCTAAGGGACCTTTTTAAACATACCAAGATTGGCAGGCCGGAACTTGAAGCCTAAGGTACAATCGCGTTATTAAGTCACCCTTCTACCCGGTGACGTGACAGGCGGTGTTTCAGAAAAAGGAGCTAGCGGTTGCTCCTAAAGAGGGTCGGTATATTCAAGAATATCCCGAGAAGGAAGTATCCCAACATTTTGCAGTTTTCATCTTTCCATTCCTTGCTAAGGAACCTTTTCAATAATACCAAGCTTGCCAGGCCAGAACTTGAAGTCTAAGCTACAATCGCGTTATTAAGTCACCCTCCTACCCGGTGACGTGACAGGCGGTGTTTCAAAATAAAGAGCTAGCGGTTGCGCCTAAACAGGGTCGGTATACTCAAGAATATCTCGAGAAGGAAGTGTCCCAACATTTTGCAGTTTTCATCTTTCCGTTTCTTGCTAATGGACCTTTCTAACGATACCATACTTGCCAGGCCGGAACTTGAAGCCTAAGCTACAATCGCGTCATTAAGTCACACTCCTACCCAGTGACGTGACAGGCGGTGTTTCAGAATAAAGAGCTAGCGGTTGGGCCTAAACAGGGTCGGTATACTCAAGAATATCTCGAGAAGGAAGTATCCCAACATTTTGCGGTTTTCATCTTTCCATTACCTGCTAAGGGACCTTTTTAAACATACCAAGATTGGCAGGTCGGAACTTGAAGCCTAAGGTACAATCGCGTTATTAAGTCACCCTTCTACCCGGTGACGTGACAGGCGGTGTTTCAGAAAAAGGAGCTAGCGGTTGCTCCTAAAGAGGGTCGGTATATTCAAGAATATCCCGAGAAGGAAGTATCCCAACATTTTGCGGTTTTTATCTTTCCATTCCTTGCTAAGGAACCTTTTCAATAATACCAAGCTTGCCAGGCCAGAACTTGAAGTCTAAGCTACAATCGCGTTATTAAGTCACCCTTCTAACCGGTGACGTGACAGGCGGTGTTTCAGAAAAAGGAGCTAGCGGTTGCTCCTAAAGAGGGTCGGTATACTCAAGAATATCTCGAGAAGGAAGTATCCCAACATTTAGCGGTTTTCATCTTTCCATTCCTTGATAATGGACCTTTCGAAACATACCAAGCTTGCCAGGCCGGAACTTGAAGCCTAAGCTACAATCGCGTTATTAAGTCACCCTTCTACCCGGTGACGTGACAGGCGGTGTTTCAGAAAAAAGAGCTCGCGGTTGCGCCTTAACAGGGTCGGTATACTCAAGAATATCTCGAGAAGGAAGTATCCCAACATTTTGCGGTTGTCATCTTTCCATTCCTTGATAAGGGAGCTTGCCAGCCATACAATACTTGCCAAGCCGGAACTTGAAGCCTAAGCTACAATCGCGATATTAAGTCACCCTCCTACCCGGTGACGTGACAGGCGGTGTTTCAGAAAAAGGAGCTCGCGGTTGCGCCTAAACAGGGTCGGTATACTCAAGAATATCTCGAGAAGGAAGTATCCCAACATTTTGCGATTTTCATCTTTTCATTCCTTGCTAAGGAACCTTTCCTACCATACCAAGCTTACCAAGCCGGAACTTGAAGCCTAAGCTACAATCCACGGTGGTCAAATACGGGCTCAAAACCTCCCATGTCTAGCCGAATTCGAACCTTCTTCCATGATGTTCCATCTGACGTAATTCGAACCGAACCCGTGTTCTATTTAGGTCATCTGCGGTCATTGCAGGTAAAACCTTGCTTTCTGGCATTTTCCCACCAACTAACTTGAATCAGGCGAAAAATATAGTTTTTAACCAATATAGACAATTTTATGGACAGTACATCTATGCTTTCACTTTGTTTGGGACCTGTAATATGTAACGAAGCTATTGGCGTTTTTGTTGGTGACCTTGAATATCATTAGTGTTGTTTACACCGGTATCAATTACACCCTCCCGCTCTCCGTGCGGCATGACATGCGTGTAAACATCGTTTAAGATCTCCACCAAGACGAGTCCAACATAACTCATTGACGGCTCAAAATGACCGCAACGGTTTTCCCGAGATTTCTGTTTTTGGGATTTTTAAAAAATGCCTTAGATTTTGAATTATTGGTAATTAAGTGCGAAAAATGTCATTTTTACGCATATTTTGATTGTAACTTTGCTTAAAATTAAAAATTAAAAAATCCCAAAAACATAAAGTTTTATTTGCCTCTCAGATGACGAAAAATATAAAAATCGAGAATTTGCCATGGCACTTGCGGCCCATCTTATCAAGAGTATGGTCGAATTGAAGGCCTTCCTTGAAACAGAAAATAATCGTCTTTGGAAGCAAAATCGAAACAAAACAACTATCTCAATTCAAACGGAAAGATTCAAACTATCTAAAACTGCGAATTTAATCTTATTTTGAATACATTTTCCTTGTCATAACATCTTGTTTATTTTGAAAGATTTTACGGTTAGCAAATAGTAGGTCTCTTGTAACCCGATACTCTGTCGAACTCGCATAGCAACGGGAAAGAATACCCTAGCAACCTACCGCCGTGATCGCGTTATTAAGTCACCCTCCTACCCGGTGACGTTACAGGCTGTGTTTTTTAGAAAAAGGAGCTCGCTGTTACCCATAAACAGGGTTGGTATACTCAAGAATATCTCGAGAAGGAAGTATCCCAACATTTTGCGGTTTTCATCTTTTCATACCTTGCTAAGGAACCTTTCCAACCATATCAAGATTGCCAGGCCGGAACATGAAGCCTAAGCTACAATTGCATTATTAAGTCACCCTCCTACCCAGTGACGTGACAGGTGGTGTTTCAATAAAAGGAGCTAGCGGTTGCACCTAAACAGGATTGGTATACTCAAGAATGTCTCGAGAAGGAAGTATCCCAACATTTTGCGGTGATCATCTTTTCATTTTTTGTTAAGGAACCTTTCCAACCATACCAAGCTTGTCAGGCCGGAACTTGAAGCCTAAGCTACAATCGCGTTATTAAGTCACCCTCCTACCCGGTGACGTGGCAGTTGGGGTTTCAGAAAAAGGAGGTAGCGGTTGCGCCTAAATGGGGTCGGTATACTCAAAAATATGTCGAGAAGGAAGTATCCCAACATTTTGCGGTTTTCATCTTTTCATTCCTTTTTTTTTTCAATCATTCTTTATTACTTTTTGCAAAACAAACAACAAAAAGAAAGCATGGCAGCTACAAATACTTTAACAAAGCACATGTAAAAACCACAAAATAAACGCAAAAACCAGTAACAACAGTTAACGTTAGTCCTAAACCCCTTTGCCCATATTCATTCAACAATATCACTATACATTTGTTTAAGATATAGTGCTGACAGAAAATACGTTATTTAAGTTTCCCCACTTTCCCCTGTGTTTAAGCAGTTTGCCTTGCCGAATTGCTATGTTTTTTTTCTAATTTATAAAAATATGAAACAAAGGATATGAAAGCAGACAAATTTAAAGAATGCTTACGATTTTTAAAGACAAATATTTTGCCTAAAAGGAGGATAAGATTCGACAGAACCGGGCAACGATCACTAGAGATACCGAACATTATACTGAGAGCATTAATATGCAAATGAGTATCATTTATATTGAAAAACCATTCGTCCACCTGACGCCAAAAATTTGAAGTTACACAACAGTCCCAAAAAATGTGGACGACAGTTTCGTCTTCCTCGTTACATAAGCTACATAATGGGGAGTCTATCAAACCCCATAAATATAATATTTTATTGCAAGGTAAAAATTTAAATAATAGTTTATATTGAAATATTCGAGTATATGAATCAATCGACAGTTTATAAGGTAAACTATATATATTTTGCCATGGTAGTGGGGTGTCAAAATATTCTTCCCAAGAAAGTTTAATTCTTTCAGATGAGCCCCATAGACTGGCTTCGTTCATGGAGAATTGATACAGACACTTATTAATATTACAGTTACGAAGCCAGCCTATGTTTCTACATACAGGAAGACAGACACCCAAACTTGGAGAATTCAATTTCAGCTTAGCCTTCCAAAACGGGGGAATAGCAGACATAAGTTGATTATATTTGAATTCAGGACACACTACTCCAAATTTTGTAGCAAAATTAACATATGATAAGAAGTTGTTTTCTGCGTCTAACATGTCGTTTACAAATATGACCCCCCTACTAAGAAATACCTGTGAAAAGAAAGGCTTACCACTGATAGTTATATTTGAATTTAGATGCAGAAGCTGCTGCTTCACCTCAACCGCCCCCTCAGGTGGCCTAAGTTGGTACTTCAACCATGCTTGTATAACATGGGTAAAGAATGTACTTAAAGGGGATATTTTACCTAAAAGAGATTCAAAATCCTTTTTGTTAAGTTGCGCAAAGGGAAACAAGTCAGTACGAAAGATGGAATTTGATAAAAGAATTAGCTTAGAGCAAAACCATTCCTTATTTAAATATAGTTTGGGTAGCCAAGAAGCTTTTAAAGTAAAGTCTACCGCCCGCAAGTTTCTTAATTTTAGGCCCCCCTGATCAAAAACGGCATACAAAGTTTTTCTTTTAACCCTCTCAGGTCCATCTCCCCATAGAAATTTAAATATTTTTTTCTCATATCGATCAAAGAAGTCAGACGGAGGTGTCGGGAGAGAAGTTAATAGAAAAATAAACTGTGGGACGATTAAAGTATTAACCAATATAATTTTTCCCATAAGGGTTAAGGATTTAGATTTCCATAACATTAGAATCCTGTCTATTTTTTCAAATTTTCTATCAAAATTACTATGAATAATGTCGGACATAGGTCTCGGAATATGAATTCCAAGAATGTCAACGGGGCCATCTGTCCAAAGTATTGGGAAGGAACAAGGTAAGTAGAAGTTTGTACCGCTTAAAGATCCAATCCGTAATATTCTACATTTATCAAAGTTTGAGCGTAAACCAGATAGAAGGTTAAAAATCTCCAAATCCTTAACCAAAGCGTATAGAGAGCCAAGTTCGGGAGCAAGGGGAAAATTAGAGTCGTCCGCGTACTGGGAGACTTTAGATGTAATTCCAAAAGTGTCTAAACCTTTGATTTCTATATTATTTCTAATTTTAGTAGCAAGCAATTCAACTCCTAATATAAAAAGATATGGAGATAAAGGACAACCTTGTCGGACCCCACGGGACAGGTTAAAGGGCTTGGAAATATAACCATAATTAATAATTTTACTAGAGATGTCACTATAAAGAATTTTAATCCATGTTATAAAAGAGTCTCCAAAACCAAAGTATCTAAGTGCTTTAACAATAAATTCTACTTTGATGGTGTCGAAGGCTTTTTCGAAGTCTGCCAGGAAAATTAAACCAGGTAATTTGTTTTTCTCATAATATTCCATAATTTCTAAAATTCTCCGTATGTTATCACTAATACATCGCCCCTGCAGGAAACCAGTTTGATCATAGGATATTAAATTTGAGATAACATTTTTTATGCGAAGGGCGAGGCATTTGGATAACACACGTGTGTCACAATTAAGGAGGGTAATAGGGCGCCAATTCTTTATATATGAAGGGTCTTTGTCCTGTCCCGATGGGTCTTGTTTAAGTAACAAAGAGATCAAACCTTCTTTTTGAGTACCAGTTAACTGTTTTTCACAGAAAGAGAAATTAAAACACTCAAGCATAGGCTGCTTTAAACAATTAAAAAATACTTTATAAAATTCTACTGAAAGTCCGTCGAGACCAGGAGCTTTCCCCGAGGGGAAAGAGTTAATTGCATCCTTCAGTTCTTCCTCAGTAATCAGACCCTCACACCCCCCTCGCTGATCATCAGATAAAGACACACGATTAGATGTCGTCGGAAAAAAGGGTTCAAAAACATCGTCGTCCACCGACATGGGCGGATCTTCAAATGAATAAAGATTTTGATAAAAATTAGCTTGCTCCTCAAGGATATGCAACGGATTAGTTTTAACCTGACCATCTGTCGTGACAAATCTAAACATATTCTTCCTGGCCTTATCTCTAGTAACTAAGTTAATAAAAAATTTTGTGCATTTCTCCCCTTGCTCCATCCACTTGTCTTTCCTACTGGCAATCATATTATTAGACTTAATTTGGTACAAAAGTTCTAAATCATGTTTCTTTTCTTGTAGCTTGTCAAAAGTTGTTGAATTTGAAACAGAGTCTAACTCCGCTTGCAGTCTACAGATGTCACTAACTAGAGAAATTTCCGCTTTTTTACGCTGTTTGTATTTCCAAGAAGAATACTTAATGATGTGTCCACGAACACAACATTTAAAAGTGTCCCAGACAATATGAGGATTTGCAGAACCCTTATTACAAAGGAAAAAATATTTTATGAAGTCTGAGGTTTCTCTAACAAATACTGGATCACTTAACAAATCTTGGTTAAGTCGCCAGAAACCTTGACCCCTGGGTATTGGTGAGGTGATAAGTGAAATTCCAATAAGGGAATGATCAGATCTAAAACTATCTTCTATCTTAACGTATTGTACGGAAGAAACTAGCGAGAAAGATATTAAAAAGTAATCAATGCGGCTTGCCTGAAAACGACGTCTCCAGGTGTATCTCCTTTCGTTAGCATTCTTATGTCTATAAATGTCTATTAAATCGAGATTTGCACAAAAAGAGTTAATTGCCTGAAGACATTTAGGATGGTAGTTAGAAAATCGATGCCCGGTTCTGTCCATGTCTGAGTTTAAAACAGTGTTAAAGTCTCCTACAGCAATAAAGGATGATCCAGGATCTATGCAACTTTGTAAAGTAGTTTCCAAATTTGTGAAGATAGAAGGGTCGTCCGAATTAGGGCCATAAATATTGATTATGCAGAAACGTGTAGACTCTAACGAAACGTCCAACAAAATCCACCGACCGGAGTTGTCACTCAAGGTCTGATGGACAGTATAGGAAATATTTGCCTTAAATAAGATCATTACACCTCTGCTGTTGCTTAAACCATGATTGAAGAAAATGTCTCCCCCCCATTCGGACTGCCATTCTGTTTCCACAGATTGTGTGGAGTGGGTCTCTTGTAAACAATACATTTTGTAAGATTTGTCTTTTAACCAAGTAAAAACTTCATTTCGTTTCCTGCGGTCTCCCAGTCCATTGCAATTGTAACTACAAATTTCTACCTTAGGCTGTGTCATGAAAAAGGTACATGATAGTAAATGTTATATAAAGATCAATAAAGGAATGGAGTCCACAGGAAGCAAGAGTTAAAGTTTGACAACAATGCGAAATATTTATATTGTATCTACTGGGCAATGAGGGTTTATCATAGTTAACAGTACTGTAAAGAACACATTTGCATTTGAGAAAACAGGAACATAGAAAAACATGCCATGCACATAACCAAACATGCTCTAAAAAAGCACGCATATTTCTACTACAAAGCAACTCAAACAATGGCCGACTAATCCTTAATCATTTTCTTCAAAATACCGGAGTCCAACAAAATAATGATTGACATTGACATTGACTGTAGTTTCACTAACATCAAAATTTACTGTACCAGTGTTTATTTGTTGGTATGCAGAGAAAAAAAAGACGATACTATCTCAGCAAACAGATCCAACAAAAAGAAAATTAAGCTGGCATTTCCTCTCAACATAAAATAATAATAACAAAAAAAACATGTCTATCGAGTTGCCATTAATAACAAATCTGTTTTTGCCATACCACGAATGAGAAATACACAACTGACTTTTAATTCAGAGAAGAAAGCAACTACCTGGTACTTTTGAAACTACATTATATATTATATACATACATTTTTTTTAACTTTAGCATATCAATGACTTTAGTCTTACACTATTTAAACATTTCCGCATACAAAACAATCAAATAACAGCAACAAGAGAGAAAAGAAAAATAGGAACTAAGGTATAATTAATCAAGTCATCTATCTTGTTGCTAAAATGAGGAAAAAGAAAGAGAGCAAAAAAACTGGAAACAAACCAAGAAAGAAGTCATGCGGATTCAGCCTCCATCCTACTCGGAGGAAACAACAAAAACAACCAAAGGTCTCAACATTTTCTCCCAAGTGAAAAAACAGCGGACTAATTACATAACTGATTACATTCACCCGTATCGCTATCTAACTCAGAACGCAAAGCGGGAAAAAATCAACCGGAGATAGAACAAAATCAGGGACAGTCTATCTCTTGAGCCAAAGGTTCGAAAACATTAGTTTTTTTTACGTCCGGCTGTTGTTCTGGAGACCTGGAAGCTTGGCGTTTAGCGAAGGTCCTCCTTCGCTGTACCACAAACTCCCCCGGTGTGTCGCCTGCCACGCCCTGCTCTAGGTCCTCCTGGCATGTCAACAACACCCGGCGGTCGCCACGTGTCGCCCAGATTCTTCCCTCGATCGTTACCCAAACAGCTGACAGGGGATTGTTATCGCCTCCATTAGTAATCAACTGTTTTGCTCGGTGGAAAAGCGCCCTACTAGCCGGTGACAAATCGGGACGAATAGAGATGAAAGAACCTTCGCCGTTCTTCTTCCCTTTGAGAGCCTTTCTTGCCTCACAGACCTTCCTTTTGGCTAAGAAAGTTGCGAACTTAACTATGAGGTGTCGGTTTTTCACTTTTCCGCCCAAATAGTGGATGTTGTCAATTTCCCCCGGCATAATGTTCACCTGTAGATACTCCTTGACAAATTCAGCGAATTTGTTTGGGAGGTCTTTCTGGTCGTGATTATCTGGGAAGCCCCAAACACGTAAACAGTTCTTCCTAGAGTACTGCTCGCTATGAAACTGGCGTGCTTCCAGTGATTCGATCTTCCCCTGGAGATTCTTTATCAGTTCATCTTGAGATTTGATTTTTTCTTCGTGACAACAGAGAATATCCCCCATCTTTTTCATGTCGTTTTTCATTTCGTCGAATTTCCCGTTCAGTTTGGTGAAGTTTGTTGCGTTTTCAGCTTTGAGTTCATCTAATTTTATCCATAGAGCCTCCATATTTACTATCGTTCAGTTTATAGAGGAGTGAGAATAATAAAATCACGTACTCACGACCATTGACGTTGCACTGTAGTACTAGATTAGAACATGTTTTAAACAAGTACGGTCCGGTCACGGCAAACCTAGATCTTGAATGTTGATGCGCCAAAACTTAAATGTTGTCTCGTGCGCCACCTGGTCAGCCACGTAATTGCGAGAGGGTGGGGGGTCGTTCTGAAACAGACAAATAGCAAACCCGGCAGCAAACTGTGTCCAAAAAGGAATGGACAAGAGATGATGTAGTGGTAATATAACTATAACAGGTCCAAAATCGGCAAAGAAACTTACCGGCGGGGGCTCCAAAAATGGAGCCCGCTGCGGTGAAAACGCTTGCTAAGACCTAGTCTGGAGTAGTCTGCACAATGGCCCTCCCCATTCGATCCTTTCGAGTGAAAATTTTGTCAGCAAAATGAGTTCTTTTCTGGCAAGAAAGGGTCATAGAAGATGGAGTGGACACTCATCTGCAACACTTCACCTCGATTGACGATCGATGGCAAACAAAAAGTACTTAAAAACGGAAGTTTGCAACCCACAATATGGGAGAGACTCTCAACCGTGACCGGGCCTGGAAGCGCCACCTAGCCCCTGTCTTTTCATTCCTTGCTAAGGAACCTTTCCAACCATACCAAGCTTGCCAGGCCGGAACTTGAAGCCTAAGCTACAATCGCGTTATTAAGTCATCCTCCTACCCGGTGACGTGACAGGCGGTGTTTCAGAAAAAGGAGATCGCTGTTGCGCCTAAACAGGGTCGGTATACTCAAGAATATCTCGAGAAGGAAGAATCCCAACATTTTGCGGTTTTCATCTTTCCATTCCTTACTAAGGTACATTTCGAAACATACCAAGCTTGCCAGGCCGGAACTTGAAGCCTAAGCTACAATCGCGTTATTAAGTCACCCTCCTACCCGGTGACGTGACAGGCGGTGTTTCGGAAAAGGGAGCTAGCGGTTGCGCGTAAACAGGGTTGGTATACTCAAGAATATCCCGAGAAGGAAGTATCCCAACATTTTGCGGTTTTCATCTTTTCATTTTTTGTTAAGGTACCTTTCCAACCATTAAAAGCTTGTCAGGCCGGAACTTGAAGCCAAAGCTACAATCGCGTTATTAAGTCACCCTCCTACCCGGTGACGTGGCAGTTGGGGTTTCAGAAAAAGGAGGTAGCGGTTGCGCCTAAATGGGGTCGGTATACTCAAAAATATGTCGAGAAGGAAGTATCCCAACATTTTGCGGTTTTCATCTTTTCATTCCTTGCTAAGGAACCTTTCCAACCATACCAAGCTTGCCAGGCCGGAACTTGAAGCCTAAGCTACAATCGCGTTATTAAGTCATCCTCCTACCCGGTGACGTGACAGGCGGTGTTTCAGAAAAAGGAGATCGCTGTTGCGCCTAAACAGGGTCGGTATACTCAAGAATATCTCGAGAAGGAAGAATCCCAACATTTTGCGGTTTTCATCTTTCCATTCCTTACTAAGGTACATTTCGAAACATACCAAGCTTGCCAGGCCGGAACTTGAAGCCTAAGCTACAATCGCGTTATTAAGTCACCCTCCTACCCGGTGACGTGACAGGCGGTGTTTCGGAAAAGGGAGCTAGCGGTTGCGCGTAAACAGGGTTGGTATACTCAAGAATATCCCGAGAAGGAAGTATCCCAACATTTTGCGGTTTTCATCTTTTCATTTTTTGTTAAGGTACCTTTCCAACCATACCAAGCTTGCCCGGCCGGAACTTGAAGCCTAAGCTACAATCGCGTTATTAAGTCACCCTCCTACCCGGTGACGTGACAGGCGGTGTTTCAGAAAAAGGAGGTAGCGGTTGCTCCTAAACAGGGTTGGTTTACTCAAGAATATCTCGAGAAGGAAGTATCCCAACATTTTGCGGTTTTCATCTTTCCATTCCTTGCAAAAGGGACCTTTCGAAACATACCAAGCTTGCCAGGCCGGAACTTGAAGCCTAAGCTACAATGGCGTGATTAAGTCACCCTCCTACCCGGTGACGTGACAGGCGGTGTTTCAGAAAAAGGAGCTCGCGGTTGCGCCTAAACAGGGTCGGTATACTCAAGAATATCTCGAGAAGGAAGTATCCCAACATTTTGCGGTTTTCATCTTTCCATTCCTTGCTATGGAACCTTTCAAACCAAACCAAGCTTGCCAGGACGGAACTTGAAGCCTAAGCTACAATCGCGTTATTAAGACACCCCCCTACCCGGTGACGTGACAGGCGGTGTTTCAGAAAAAGGAGCTAGCGGTTGCGCCTAAACAGGGTTGGTATACTCAAGAATATCCCGAGAAGGAAGTATCCCAACATTTTGCGGTTATCATCTTTTCATTTTTTGTTAAGGAACCTTTCCAACCATACCAAGCTTGCCAGGCCGGAACTTGAAGCCTAAGCTACAATCGCGTTATTAAGTCACCCTCCTACCCGGTGACGTGACAGGCGGTGTTTCAGAAAAAGGAGATAGCGGTTGCGCCTAAACAGGGTTGGTATACTCAAGAATATCTCGAGAAGGAAGTATCCCAACATTTTGCGGTTTTCATTTTTCCATTCCTTGCTAAGGAACCTTTCCAACCATACCAAGCTTGCCAGGCCGGAACTTGAAGCCTAAGCTACAATCGCGTTATTAAGTCATCCTCTTACCCGGTAACGTGACAGGCGGTGTTTCAGAAAAAGGAGCTCGCGGATGCGCCTTAACAGGGTTGGTATACTCAAGAATAATTCGAGAAGGAAGTATCCCAACATTTGCGGTTTTCATCTTTCCATTCCTTGCTAAGGTACCTTTCAAAACATACCAAGCTTGCCAGGCCGGAACTTGAAGCCTAAGCTACAATCGCGTTATTAAGTCACCCTCCTACCCGGTGACGCGACAGGCGGTGTTTCAGAAAAAGGAGCTCGCGGTTGCGCCTAAACAGGGTCGGTATATTCAAGAATATCTCGAGAAGGAAGAATTCCAACATTTTGCGGTTTTCATATTTCCATTCCTTACTAAGGTACATTTCGAAACATACCAAGCTTGCCAGGCCGGAACTTGAAGCCTAAGCTACAATCGCGTTATTAAGTCACCCTCCTACCCGGTGACGTGACAGGCGGTGTTTCAGAAAAAGGAGCTAGCGGTTGCGCCTAAACAGGGTTGGTATACTCAAGAATATCCCGAGAAGGAAGTATCCCAACATTTTGCGGTTTTCATTTTTCCATTCCTTGCTAAGGAACCTTTCCAACCATACCAAGCTTGCCAGACCGGAACATGAAGCCTAAGCTACAATCGCGTTATTAAGTCACCCTCCTACCCGGTGACGTGACAGGCGGTGTTTCAGAAAAAGGAGCTCGCGGTTGCGCCTAAACAGGGTCGGTATACTCAGAAATATCTCGAGAAGGAAGTATCCCAACATTTTGCGGTTTTCATCTTTCCATTCCTTGCTAAGGGATCTTTTCAACCATACCAAGCTTGCCAGGACGGAACTTGAAGCCTAAGCTACAATCGCGTTATTAAGTCACCCTCCTACCCGGTGACGCGACAGGCGGTGTTTCAGAAAAAGGAGCTAGCGGTTGCGCCTAAACAGGGTCGGTATACTCAAGAATATCTCGAGAAGGAAGTATCCCAACATTTTGCGGTTTTCATCTTTCCATTCCTTGCTAAGGGACCTTTCCGATCATACCAAGCCGGAACTTGAAGCCTAAGCTACAATCGCGTTATTAAGTCACCCTCCTACCCGGTGATGTGACAGGTAAAGTCATCAGAATACAGTTTTTCGCCTATGTGGATTTACATTATTCAGGACCCTGAAGTGAGGAGGTTGGACACCTCAAAATTTATAGCAGGCTGCAAAAGTAATTAACAAGATTTGAATATTTTAGAGTTCAGGGTAGAATCTACAAAATTTTTGAAAATGAGCTTGTGAGTTTGCCTACTCGTTTTCATAGAAAGATCACTTTGAAATGACCCCAAGCGGAGGTCACAATACTGCAGCCGACATACGGAAGTAGCGGGAACAGGATACGTGTGCTAAATTCTACCCAGCCAAACAAACATTCTAACCCAAGTCACACAGCCTCAAAACTTACATATTCCTCTACTATCCACCACAGTTTCCGATTCGCTGACGTGCACAGAATTTTTTTTATGGCTTTTCAAGAACTGCGACGTACTATTTTGTGCCCGATCTACTTTTGTCACGGGGGTCGCCCATAAATACTGTGTTCTGCGACCATAACGCTAGAACGGCTCATGCTAGAGACACAAAATTTCATGGGTCTTCCTGAAATATTGTTGGCAACAAATCTACCATTTTGTCGTATTGCCATGGCAACCGTTTGTTGACCATTTTTGACAAAAATCGCTAATGAATTATACTAATTTGATGACGTCATCACGGGACAATATGACCAGATCAAGAATAACTAGCTTATTGTCCCTTTGAATTTCTACCTACCTGGTATTTTTGATCAAAAAACATGTAAATGAATGCAAAACATCTAAATGAATGCATTTAGTCTATTTTCGTTGCCTTTTGTGATTATTTGCTGCAAAAAAATGTATTTTTTTAAGTTCAAGATGGATATAATATTGCGGAGCCCAGGGGGTATCTTAGGTGTGCATGACGTCATTTTTTGACGTTATTTTGTCGTCATTGATGTTCCTTTTGGCAACACAAGTTGTAATAAACATCATTATTCTGTTATCTGCACTTGTGGTTACATTTTTGTAGCATACCTTTAAGTTAGCCCTGTCCAAAATTTTGGAATGACCAAAAAAGCCCGGTCTATATAAGATAAAGGTACCACCCTACCCCGGGTTTGCGACTAAGGTTAGAGGTTAGGCCACGACTAGATTGCAAACATCCATTAATATCTGGAGAAGAATAACGCACAAAAAGACCAGAGGCCTAACGTGCGGAGATACTAATAACGCAGACCTGGACCATTTTACCGAAGAACGTGGGGATAATTCCTGAAATTATTACATTGATTATAAAAGCGTGAATATAAACAATGTGCATTATATTTAATATCTCGCAACTGTGTGCACATGACACGTCAAACTAAGTTATATCACATGAAGAATGCGGCAAAATGGAACAAGTGACACTCATCACATCGTCCAAAAACAATACTCTGTAGTCAGAGGTTACCCTCCGTCACAGTGTAATACAGTAATTCTCTTCAGTAAGATAGAGGTAAGAGAGGGCTATCAGTCTAGACTGACAGTTGTATGGCTGTTGTCTCTGGACTTTTACAGCAGAATGAATGGATGATAACAAGATAACATTTGCAATTACAAACATCTCCCTTTCATGAAAAAGCACAACAATGTGATTACCTCTGTTGATCCAGGAAACACTTAAGTCGCTCTTCCCATGGGTTTGATGTCTTGTGAATTCTACATCCACCTGGCTGTTTCTTTATCAAATCTCATGCATGTCTCCAGAGCTTCAGCTAGTGTGATATCGATATATAATAGTTAAATATAAGACGGTATAAGCAATGAGCTTTTATCAAGCCTTGATAAAAGCTCCTTGGTATAAGGAAGGTTATATAAACTCCTTGGTATACGTATAAACTCCTTGCACAACTGTAATACCACTCTCACATTTGGCGAAAATCGATCGGACGACCATTCTGCGGCAATCGCCCAAGCCTCGCCTATGATAATAACATTATTGCACAACAATTGTACAAGGTACAAAGTATGGCTTATATGTGACAGCTAGCGTTATGTACTTCAGTACAGTATGATATTGTTTTTTAAAGGAGTTGTGTATAATGAATTGACCGACATAGGAAATACGCCGGAGGAAATTTACCTTTGTGCCAGGCAACACCTGCATACCTGCATACCATCTTCAGTCGAGGGAGGAGTGGACTCCTGTAGTGGACTGATCTTGTCACTTCAGGTCATCAGACTAGGCATGCTAATACATCAGATGCCCCCAGAATCTATCCAGCTGGTTCTTGAATATATACAATTGCTCATCATTGTATATATTCCATGTATCTTTTGTTGCGACCCGTACTGAACCCAGTGGGTATGTATGTACAAGAAAGCTCTTCATTCATTCATTAATCATGCAAGTGGCCGCCATGAGCGATAAGAGTTTGAACTGCACACGTGGGGATGGCGGCTGGATCTAAACACGGATTTAACTCACAATAACCACGTTCGAACTCACAGTACTGTTTTCTCGACTAACATAGACCCTTATATATCACTCTAGGAAGTTTCAAGAAGGTGGAACTTGATTTGGACGGGCTAGAACGGAGTAGAATTGAAACTTGCGGTGCGCACGACTTCGACATGGCGGCTTGCACCAGTGGGAATTTGCATATCAAGGTGATCCAAGATCAGGCTGCTATTTACTATTTAGATTCCCTGTCAAATTCTTACCTCCAATCTGCTGTAAATCGCTCTGAAATTTTGTCATCCGAGACCGATTTCTTCACTGTTGTATAGATAAGTATTTAATATTGATCTCCATTAACTTTTTTGTCTTGTTTTGGTTTTGACAGTTAGATAAGGGGAAGAAAATGTCCATCTAATTGGATTATAGATTAGACAATTTGTCTCTATATTTGAAAACATCTGTAACAGCCATTGAAATGTTTTAGTAAGTTACTCGTCTAGCTTTGTCTAAAACACCATTTTCCTGAGGGTCTGTATGAAGGGTCACCACAATGCTTAACGATGAATTCAGGACAACGCCCAATTTGTTAAAATAAAATACACCAGATCTTTATTATAAAATCGAAGAAGCCGTTTGTTTTTTGTGACCTAAATAAGTATAGCTAGTTTCCCGAAATCAGGTCTCACAAAGTCCTATCATGGAATGCCAAAAATCATGACGATCTATCAACACGTTCTCGAGTTATTCTCGTCCAAAGTTTGAAAGGAAATCGTCGCCTCGTTGACTCACCACGCTGCAGTCCCGACAAAAAGTGCCAGGCGTACTGTTTTCGACCAGGACCTTCATTTCTGCAAACGCTACTCAAATACCAAATATCATTAAATTCCATCCACAGCTGCTCATGTTATATGAGATGGACCTACATATTGGGACACAAAATAATTTTCTACCTAAATTATAACCTTCTTGGCGAAGGTAATGAGGAAAGTTCATAAATCCGCTGCATTCCATGATAAAACTTTTAAACTTGTAACATATGTAACTGAGAAAGAGAGAAATGCCAATAGACACTTGGCCAAAGCCCCCTATCATCATTTACTATTCGGCCAGGCCGGAGTCTGGTAGAGACTACATGATTTTGACAAAGCACTATGAAGGTTGTGCTGGAAAGTATCACAACAGTGTACATGATTTCATCGTCATCTTTGGCAAGAAGTTTATGTTTTTGGTAGAGTTTGTGAGTTTGTGGGGAACACACGTTCATGCAGTTGTTTGCTATTGGGCTAGGTACTCTTAAGTAATACATGAATAAGACGTTAAAGTCTTGACTCCCCCTTGAATAAAGTCATGGTTATTTGGCAAAGGGATGTGTTCGTTTCACGGTTTGTATTGTGACTAGGGGTGGGTACCGGTACAGAAAATTCAGGTCCAGGTCCTGTTCAGGTCCAGAGGATCAGGTCCGGACTTGAACCTGGACCTGATTCAGTATGTGATCATTTGTGAATGGACGATACTCAAAACAATATGGACCATTACGCGACAAATCTGTTTTGCGGAGTATTCGACTCCCACTGGTGTTTTAAAATCCTGCCAGGCTAACTGCCTCTGTCAGTTGACTGTAAAACTTGGTAGAAATTACTATAAACTCTACTCTACTTCGCTCTTCATATTTTCCTCGACCGGTAAGCCTCAAAACGTGCAAATGCCTTATCATATAATCTATTCATTTTCTAATAGGTCCAACATCCGGATCCGGTTCACTGAATTTTTTCAGGTCCGGTTTTTCTGGACCGGTCCAATAAGAAAAAAAAACGGTTTTGTACAGGTACAACGTACCGGTACCCACCCCTAATTGTGACGGCAACTTTTAACTGTTTTCTTTGCTAGTGGAGGCGAGCTCTCGACATCCGAAAGAAAGTAATCAGGTACTGTTTTCCATTCGTCGTACGATCACAAAATTAAATTAAATGTTAAATTAAATGTTAAATTAAAGGTGGACTCTCACTGCTCTTGGGGCACCGTTGCGGCACTGTGGGGTTCGTTCACTGCAGCACTGTTTTGATATTTTTGCGACTTTTGATAATTTAGATATTACGTAATACTTAAAAGTGTGACTTAGAAGACAACAAAATACACAAAACGGAGGAAAATTCGTTCTTTATCTTTGAAATTCGTTGAGTCATCTACGAACCCCGCAGTGCCACACCGGTGCCGCAAGTGTAGTGAAAGTCCATCTTTAGTCAGTAAAGCCTGTCCAATACCCTTGTTGGCGGTTGGCTTTGACGCAGTCTGCTTGAAAATCCTACAGCAGCAAATCGCACGACGAATCACAACAAATGTCAACTGTTGCCAAGTTCGCACCTTTGAAGTGGGATATGTTGTGTACAGTCATGATCCACTTTGAGGCTTCAGTATATATATTGTTTGGAGAAAACTTTTCTTCTAAAGAAGAGAAGTAAGCACAAAAAAGAGGATTTTATACCCTATTGACTTTATGAAAAGTCTTGTCAATAACCTATATGTCGGCCCATTCACTGCTTTGTTTTAGTGAATGGACGTAGAGAAATTTTACCGTTCGTCTTATTTTCAAAACTTACATAAATCATATTGGACATTTTGTACATCAGATGCACGTTTGTGTGTACATGATGTAAGATGGGTAATCAATACATACTCAGCTAAAGTAGAGTCAATTCCACATTATCAAGACGGTGTTTCTTGCCTTTTGTTCTAACATTTTGAAACTCTTTGTAACAATCTGACTGTGATAAGTAACTGTTTATAACTATTTATAACATCTGTATGATATTCTAAATATTTTCTGTTGTATTCATACATGTTAGAAACATTTCCAACATCAAATACACTATTTCTGTTAGTTTCCAAACTGTTCCAACACAGATTCATAATTTGTGATCACATGTTCGAACATTAATTAAGTCTTTCATGAACGTAGACCAAAATTCAAATCATTGTGATCATTACTTTACTGAGTACGTTAAAGAGCGAGGCGAGATAGGATAAAAAATGACAACTGCGCCGTACAAATGTGTGCAGGTGAACTTACTCTACTGAAAGTCAGATGCCCACTTCTGTCTAGTTGAAATACGAACTCAAGGAAATCCTTATCAAACATTTTGACAATGTCTTCGTAGCATTTATGACATGAGGAACTCGACCCACACAGTCCTCTTTATCTCACCGCTTACCTATACTGATTTTGGTAATGAAAGCCTTTTAAAGCATTTGAATACTCATAAAAGACTTTATACTATTTAACTTTGCCCCAAGATGTGCACCTTAATTTCTTTATGAAACTTATTGATCATCTCTCGTAGAAAGCTTTCCAGAGCTAGAGCTATACGCTACGTACGTATCATTTTTTGTTTTTCCTCTGTAGCTACTGTATATATCATTAATAACCTATTCAACCATCTTCTTTGTTGATTATTATACCAGCTCTTATCCCTTCCACAGTTTGACTTGTTTATCTAGCTGTGATTTTTGTTTGTTTTGCTAATAGCGGTCCAAATAAAGTTGCCCCGATAACTGACCCCAGAGGTGGCACCTGGCGGCTGCCTACGTCACAATCAGACGACACTTGCCACTTCTTCGGTCAATGGTTCATGTTCAATAATCAGGAAAGCTGTTTGTTTGCACAAGGTAACTAATTTTATTCCAGGCTGACAATGGATGTGTACTATAGTGGAGTATCAGATACCTTACCTCCCGGCTAGGTGTGGATAAAAACCTAATTACCTGGATAAAGGGTGTACCCGGGTAACGGACACAAAAAGGTTCCTAAGCCCCCGGCTCACTCTTCAGACAACCCGGGCCTTCGATACCAATGGTTGCCCTCATGGAAACCTCGGGCAACAAATCTTTTTGATCGTTATCTATGGCGCATTACACCAACGGTGTGCTTTTGGGGGAGCGCGTATTTTTAGCGTTCCTCTCTTGAACATTTTCCTTATTGTAACTTCCTCCTCATGGACTCAACAGATACAAACCAAAGGTGAGTAGGGTTTCCGTCTATAGTATGCAGGTGACCTAGAGTTTGCAGTTTTAGTGACACTTCAATAGTGCAACAAAAGCTCGGGCTGTCTTGTTTGAGGGTCTGCATGGGGGGTCCTGACAACGCTTTACGCTAAATTCGGGATGGTCGACAACGCTTTACGTTAAATTCACGAAGGCAGGCAACGTTTTACGCTAAATTCAGACAGGCTGACAACGATTTACGCTAAATTCTGGAAGGCTGGCAACACTCGACAGAGGAAGGGTCGTGCTCCGCAAGAAAGATTTAAATTTTGACTCTCTGAAACACTATTCCCTGCATTTTGAAGGGAAATTTTCGCTGGCAAACAAAGCTAAGTTAAATGGCATATCTAATTAAAGAGTCCCAGGGGTTCAGCGTAAGCTTATGAGGGTGACGCCAGCCAACTTATTTTTGCCACGTCGAGCGCCGAAGGAAAGTCCGGGAAAATTTTGAAATCCTGCCCCCCTGAAACGCCAGTTTTTTGGCTATTATAGAAAACTAAGTGAAATTACATTTCTATCAGTAAAAAATGTGTTTGAGGTTGACACGTCACATCCCCCAGCCATGATACATATTTTTACGAAGTCGATGACCGAAGGAGAATAGAGTGGCAAAGGAGATCCGGCTAAATTTTGAAATCTTGACCCTCTATAAAACGATATTTTGTGCATTTTGATGGGCAAATTTCTATTAGCAAAACAGATCTTTGAGGTTGACACACATCCCCAACATATTTTCAGAATTTCGAGTTCCAAAGGCGCGAGGCGGCACAAGGAGGACCATGGAAATTTTGAAATCTTGACCCTCTAAAATGATATTTCCTGCATTCTGATGGGCAAATTTTGCTGGCAGACTAAGCTAACTTCAATGACATTTCTATTTGCAAAAAAAGAGAAGATTTTTGAGGGTATATACCATATTTTTACCATATCGATGACCGAAGATGAAAGGAGTCGCAAGTGAGCTAGGTCCGGCGAAATTTTGAAATCTTGATCCTCTGAAACGCAATTTCCTGTGTTTTGAAGGACTAAATTTACTGGTAGACTACGTTTCGACTTACGAAATTTGGGAGGCCAGGCTACGATTTACGGGTAATTTTTAGGCTTAATTACGCTTTACGTGAAATTTTTAGGCTAGATTACGCCTTACGTGAAATACACTGGCTACGCTTTACGGTAAATTTTCCATCCTCACTACGAATTACGTGAAATAAAATAGCTTACCCTACGAATTACGGGAATTAAAAAGGCCTGCCTACGCCTTACGTTAAAGAGCATGCAGACCCTCTTGTTTTTGCCGGCATCGTGATTTCTCGCATGTTGACGTACATGTAATTATAATTTTTGTTACGAAGGCGCTCGCCACGTCAAGAACTTTACGGGTGCTATCTATACTTACAAACTCCTGACACTACTGCCTTCACAACTTGTTTTACGTGTATACCAATGGAAGACAATGGATCGAGGCGATTAACGTTTGTGTCCAAGGGACGTTAACACCGTAACGGTTGTTTAATTCGTCATCGTGATATCTCTAAGCTGTCTTCTTCATGCAGATTTGTTGACGTCAAAACATCGAGAGGGGAGCAGGCGGTTGTTTTGGCTAGTTAGCTGATACAGCTTCAAGAATTCAAAATTTTGTTGTGTTTCAAACATAGGTAGATGTCAACCTAGAACTTCTGACGACAGCGACAACAAGTCACCAGGGGCGGCCGCGGGACTTTGGTCGTTGTTATAAGTTGAAACCACTGCGATGTTTGTAAAGCACTTGCAACACTAGCAACTCACACTTCCAGTGGCTCATGCACAACAACCAACATGTTAACTGTAAAGAAAAACTTTGGTCGTCGCCACCGAGAAAAACGTCGAGTGCCCACCCCAACCGACAACGGTCACTCCACTGACCAGCAACCTTACCCGACACCCTGGACCGAAAGAGTCGCCACAGAAAAGAGACAAAGAGTCTACCAACAGCAAAACAACGTCGTGAAGAAAGAACACGAGAAGACGCTGCAGAACATTCGCCGGGAAAGGAGAACCTTCAAGAAAGACATGCGCAAAGCAATGGCTTTGATACGGGAGAGTCTGTCAAAAATAACAACGACGGACGAAAGGCAGGGAAGGTCTAGGGGACATCAGAAGTTTGTCCACTTTCCACAACTGCCTCGCACAAGTGAAAGTAATGTTTCAGGGCGTTCTGGCCACATGGAAACGAAATTCCCTACTGTAGTCGGTGTTGAAACGCCACGCCGGCCTAGCGACTCCGTAGAAGAAGTGGAACCATCCAAGGAAGACAGGTCTCTACCGATACTGAAGAAATGGACAGAAACAGCGTTAACGCCGGAACATCACATTCAGCTAAATAACTCCACGTCTTTCCCACAAGTAGGGAAACGAAAGGACTCGCAAGTCTTTGTCACTAGCTTAGCTTCTCACACTGACATCACCTCTGCTGCAAAGAGCGGTGTTAGGAGAAAATCGCTTGCACCTCAGTCCAAGCCGGACCAGATACCCCTGCATACACTGATAGAGGAAACTGAGAGTGCTGTCAACGAGGAAAGTGATGATGGGGACGAACGAGTTGCAATCGTGGAGAGTACCGATGTTGAATCTCCCATACCTTCCGTAGCTGAGACAAAGACTAGATGTCGCACTTGGCCGGGAGAGGGGCCCATAGAAATGTTCCCCGCTAGTGGATACACGTCTGATATGATGTCCCGTCTGCTCCAAAACGGTGTGCTGTATACGTACAGACCGGCAACGGTCAACAAGGCACCGCTGTGGCCTGAACCAGACCCCGATACCAGACTGAGGGCGGCAAGCTTACGGTCCGACGCTCTGATACGAGCTGGGAAAGAAGGGGGAGGGATACGCGCGTGGTTGGGACTGGGATCAGAGCAGGAACTGAAACCAGTGAAACCTTCCCTAGGACGGAGGAGGAAGAGCATTGTACAGTTGAGAAGGGAGAGCCTCTGGTCTCTGGACAACTACGAATATCATTCTTCGTAATACATGTCCGAGAGAGACTCGCGTGTTGTATAAGTTTGGAGGTTAGTTTACTGCATACCATTTGATGCACATTGTTCGGAAGACTTCTCTGTTTATCAGTTAAGAGACACGTCTGGAGTCACAGTGTTCTAATGCCACATCTGTTACATTAGTTAGATATTATCACTTGAATTTGAAAGTTAGTACAGTCAGTTAGGCCATGTTGATTTGATTATATAGATGACATCCTGATCCATGCGAACAAAAACAGCCCGGCAGGGAAAAGTGGGCAGGAAGGTTGAACAAATACGTAACGTTAAACACATGTACACAGAACATTGTATACCGAATTCCATTGACTTTCGAATTGACATTGGCATGTTAGCATATTAGTGTCCGTTTTCCGATATTTCTTTTCGCAGTCTACAGAATGCATTTGCTCATTTTGCAGCAGCTTTGTACGATTTTCAGTAGCCTGATTAAATCTCGCTTATAGCAGCCCGCCAAACATCCTCCGGTCTCCTCTGCGGAGAGGGGCCAGTTACAGCCTTGGACAGCGGAGTTTGTGTTACACAGACTACATGTATATTTTTTAGTGTGGTTGAAAACTGTTTTTTGTAACCGGGCGAAAATTTATGCGCGCGCGAATGTCATCCATATAATCCAAATCGACAGCATCTAAAAAGATGAGCAATACAAGGGTTTGTTTTCCTGCGCTAACATCAGTAGCAAATTCCCCATAGCCACGCGTGTTGTGTTTAGATAACGTTCTCTTTTATAGATACTCACGCGAGCAGTAAATCAATTACACAGAGCAAACAACTTCTTTCCACACCTGCAAACAGAGCCTAGAACGCGATTGGTACAGCAGTGCAGAATTGAACCGCAAGGCGTCGCCTCTGTGACGCACAGGGAATTGAGAAGTTATGGGACGAACTTGACACTTGCACAACTTGTGTTCTCTACGAGATGGGGTTTTGGGGGGTTTACCGTGTGCTTTCTCTCATATGGTATTTCACCCACAGGCAAAAGAGGCTGCTAGATGATCCTAGATTAAAAGATCGTTTTTTAATGGCACTCACTTGTCCAAACTGATAGTGCTGCTATAAAAGTCATTTGGTCGCAAACCACAGAAAGTAGAGTTCAGCGGGTTTTATGTGTCATTCGTCGTTGTAAGGTTTCACTGTCCTCTGATCATTGTTGCACACATATGCCATCAAATGATATTAAACCACATCGTCTAAAGTTGTTCGTGTCCAGTCTATCTACTACATCGTGCTATGTGCGCTATTATATTACTGTTGTCTATACCAGACTCCACAGGTCGCTGAAAAAATAGAAGAAATTGGCAAAATAGACAGATTAACTAGCCAGAGGAGAAGAGATTCCGACCTAAGTATGGAAGAGGGAAATGTAACCTTTCTGTAGACTGAATTCCCGGCCATTTTCGCCCACAAATGGCCCCCTCCGATCATACATAACCTCGTAATAGGCCTAGTGGAGGCTCCGCTATTCCAAGAATCCTCTAATCTCGTTCGATAAGTATCCCTCAATTGCTCTCTACACCGCTAATACAATACTAGTAGTTCCCTTATCTTGATCTTATTCATTGTAGATCGGCTTAAGTTATAGAATCGTTGACGTCCATTGAGACTAATCAGTGATTTTTATCATACGGTTATTTCACTGGGCCGCGCCTGTTGGCGACAAATTATTGCGGTATCTTTGCGATTTTTTCGCAAATCTGCCTTTGCGATCGAACTGACGTGAGACGCACGGGTAGTAATATAAGATACGTGATCTCTACAAACAAAATGGCCGAGCCATTTTTTTTACTATTTATAACATCTTCGTTTAGGCCCCAAGTTAGAAATAAGATAACTTTATATGAAATCGCAGATTTGAGTACAAATGTACAATTACAATTTTTATCAAAAAGAATTGATTGGTGACTAGTTCGCGCCCGTTTGCGACATTTTGCCAATTGCTATTTTGAAATTCAACAAAAAGATCGCAATTTCAGGCGACGAATTGGCGACGTGTTGGCGACTGTTAGCGAATGTCTATCGGAAACAGTCGGCAGCAGAGGCGGCCCAATGACTCGCTATACTATAGGCCGATATAGACATAAATCACCTCAGACTTTAGCGTGCATTACACTTGACTTCTAAGTTCTAAAATCACGGTCGCTAATAAGCCTTTCTGTATCTACACTAGTATGAAAAACAGAATTTCTCAAATCTGCTTGTCGTCCTTATACCCCCCTCACATTACGCGAAAATCGATCGGACGAGTCTGCGAGCACTAACTTACCCTGCCGCCGACGAAGAAATGGCAGAGTTCCCTTCCTTCCTGTCAGGGTCATGCCTCCTCGTACTCTAGAGCTCGCAGACTCGTCGTCCGATCGATTTTCGTCATATGTCTAATGTGAGGGGGGGTTTAACTAGCTCAATCCAACGGTGAAAGAAACAGACATGGGCCATTTAGGTGACAAGAAATGTTAGAACGAAGGAGGTGGCATAAAGTCAGCATCGAGATCTGAATTTGCCCGAACATTCTTTCCCACTTTCTTTATAGAGGACGGTAATCTCTAAGTAAATGCGAGGATCCGACTCAGGCTTAGTGTTTTACGTGTGCCTTGGTATCGTTTGTGACGTCTTTGTAATAGTTCTAAATATTGCAAAACATGGAGACTGAGCTGGTTTCTTACATCTGCTTGGAGATGAACACAACGATATGTCAAAGCACAAGCAAGGGGGTTATATACTAGTATAACCTTCTTTGTTGAAAATGCACTATGTAGGATTTGTAATTGGGGCCCCAAAATTGAATTGAATTTTCGAGAACAAAGCCTTCACGTAGATGAGCTATACAACAGCGCTTTCGGATATTTGCATTACGATTTTCATATTCCTGGTGTTTGTGACCTGTGTAAATACATGTTGCACAAGGTCCACTTGAGAAACACCATCTCAAACTAGACCCTCCTGTTTTTATATCTAACAACATGCTGGCCACCGGTAGGTCTTCCCTGGTAATACTCATATCTTTTAACTTCAGAATAGGATACAATTATGAACGTACGCCAAAAGCAGTTTATCAAGCAACTGTATACCACTTTTGTGTATCAATTCATTGCTAGGATACGGGATATAAAAACTGCTCTCTAAGTCCAACAAGATCACTCCAGTGTCACTGGCGAAAGACGTCGACAACGAATGTTGTCTGAAACGTCTTGCCGTTTCCAAAATCATATCCTGTTGCTTGAGCTTTTAGCATATATTATCACCTGGACGTCTAGCCTTCATCGAATTACGAACTGAGACTATTTTGCAGTCTTGGTACATATTTTTACAACCTTGGGGTCAAAGGTCACGAAGATGCAATTTCTACCCTGATACTGGTACATGTATTTACTAGATCAAATCAAGGACATAACATAGTGCCCTTGGTGAAACCTATTACTTTTGACCTTGAAACTTCAGCCGAATATAAATCTCTCTTTGCTTTGTTGGGGCGGGTGTATTCTATAGCCCAGAACACCAGACGTACTTGAAGGGCATGTAAACAGTGATGGTAATTATATACCAGTTTTTACATCACATGCCAAATCCCGGGTAGCACGCTGAGGTATAGCCCACTCCACTAGCCTAGCCCATCTTTTCCGGAAACCCCCGAAATACAACTCGTTCTTATACCAGTTTTGCCGTACATATTCTTGCAGAAGCAAATCGTTTGTCAAGGAGTCCGTAATCTCCATATAATCCACGTAATCCGCGAAAGATCGTTATCTGGATTTTGATAACAGGTCATATCAGGTGTCTGTGCAATAAGAATGGGTCTCATTGAGTTTTTTCCATAATTTTTGTTTTGTGCATGCATTTTTGTCACTACAAACGTCAACAAATTCAGCGATTTTAAAGGAATAAAATGCACACATATTGACTACGTTCTACATTCAATCAAATTTTCCTTGAAAACTAAGAGGACTGTATCTAGAGGTAAACAGTAAGTTACCCACACAAAGCTTATAACTACACGACGAACACAGAAGTGTTAATGAAGTGTGTAAATGACAGTTTTATTATCCTTTAAGGACTTTTCAGAAGATAATAAAACTGTCATTTACACACTATGGCACTCCACCAATAGACCGAACCTGACTTTTATAACACAATTAGCAATACAACCAATGACAGCACGGTAATTAGCGCTTCGACCAATGAGAGAGTAGCTGCATGTCCGTCAAATATATGCATTGTTTAAACGTTTTATTTTGCATTTCTACATCTTGACGGAGTAAACGAGGCTGTAGAATCGGTTTGTAGTCTTACTAGACAGAAATCAAATCTTCGGACGTTGGCTACTTTCTTGTTGAATACATTTTTCACCGTGGTGAGAAATTTGACAAACCATACAAACTACCGAGTTCCGGTCTACAGTTGGGCACTCCTGTAGTAGTAAACCACAGGGTAATTGATACGTGTCAAAACATCCTGTGGACACGAGCGCACAATTAACTGGGCTACCGTACAGGGAAAATAACCTGTAGGTAATGTGATACGTCGTTCGCGGGGTGTTTTTGTCTGGATTTAATTGAATATAACTTATCAGGCGTAAAACACGTTAAATGAAAAATGTATTTTTCCCAATGGCAATGGCTATATAATTTCACGTAGGGATGTATGATAAATGTAGATATAGCAAATGTGTTCTCCTTGATTTATGAATAAGATGTGATAAATCTATGAAAAGAATATGATATAACTACGGGATATGATACAAACTGATTACAATACATTTGGTATAAGATTATTCAAATGTGACTTAAGTAAATATACTATCTATTATATCTTCATGAACATTAATAAACAGCGTAAATTGCCAGACTTGTATTGTGTTTTTTTTTCTGTAGTATGTCTAACAGTGAGGGACTCAAGAAGTAGGGACACCATCTCATAAGCACCGGTCGTCTCAAGACACGCAGCATTTTAGTGACTACGCCTTGAAGAAACCTGCCGTATATATAGGGAGAAAAAATAAATTCGATGACTAAGTCCCAAAGCAAGCCACTGCCGTTACGCTCTCTTTGTAGTCCTGTGTAGTCCTCCCGAATACCGCGAAGAAGAAAATAATCTAAGAATACCCGTAATACTTTCTTAAAAGGCATGTTTCGGAATGCTTACATATGATTAATTCACGAGGTATGTTGATGCCTGGATGTCACCCTACCCGGGCCCGAAGAATTCCTGAGTTGCTGACCGAGACCACCCCTACCCCAGGTCCCCAGGGTCATTTGGCTCCCGTGACGAGGCACCCCGCACCCCCAGGGGTATCTGAGACACAGACACAAACCTAGGAACGCTGTTGAAAACAGTAACTTGTAATTTTTATTGAGAGAGAGTGGCTAACTCCAGAGGGACACCTGTCCACGAGTGGAGCGGACTCAGATCTTTAGTTACCGTGGGGCCTAGCTAGCTGCCCTCGTGACACATACCTCTTGTCGACCATACCGTGGCGTACAATTGATATTTAAATACGAGGTCTTGCTTTACCGCTCCGAGCAAAACACACAGCCGAACGGCGTCCCGCCCTCAGATTTACAAAAGTGTCAGCGCTCATCCGACAGGAAAGTATGCGGCATGCAAATCTATGCAAATACCTGGGAGTGAGTGAGGAACTTGGCGCGGTGTATACGTAGTGTGTGTGTGCCGTGCACGGAAGCTCTGGTACGTCCGTATCTAGATACGTATATACCGTATACTCAATGGGAAGGATTCTGTGGACGCCAGTATGAGCAGAGAAGAGTGAAGGAATTAGGATGGACGCGATCTCAGGGACGAGGCGACAGGTGTTGTTGGGACTTTACCTGGCGGGCGGATGGCTACCGGGCGCCCGGGCGCAGACGGCGGGCTGCGGTGTGAGTGTCCCCGGGCTAGCAGCGGGGTGCGTACTGGGGACGCTAGCCTTGTGTCTCATCGCATTCGGCATCTACTTTCTTGTCACTCGGAAAAAAGGTGAGTAGCGTTTGAAGAATTTCAAGAAAAACAAATATATCTTTTATTTATTTTCATAACCCTTCCATGTCTTAGACATTTCTTAAAGCAACTTAAACCATTCCCAACGTCTTAAATGGTGGTGTTTGTACTTGAAACTCTGAGCCCGTTGTCAACCCGATCTCCGAGGTGTAGGGAAGCTAATCTAGTTCCTACGCTGCACAGAATTGCAGCGAGTTATCTTCAAGGTAAACATTGTAAACGCCGGAGTCGTGTTGCTTCCTAGTCCTTCTTTAAAGCTTTCAGCGCAGTGCATTGGCCCAATTCTCCCCCCACCGATGTTTTCTATACACACCTCACTCCCAGATCATATTCCCTACGTGCCGAGAAAATTGGCTTTAGAAAGAGCGCGTAATTCGGTGGCTTGTGTGTGCCCCCGTGTAGTGAGGAGAGAGAGGCGGCACTGCTGTGAATTAAGGGTTCGGTGTTAGCCGTCATCCCAGAATCAACAATGCCGATGTGCTAATTTACCCGCCCTTCATTCCCCGTGCAGTCAACCGCGACCGAGCCGCTTTCCTCGGGTTTTGCAGTTGCCCAGGAGTAAAGTTCCACACTTTAGCACTGTCCGTCCACTTACGTTAACTTCTTGGGACCCTTTGACAAGCCCTGGGCGGAAGTTACAATCAGAGAAGGCATCTAGTTTAAACATAAGCTACCACCTGCGACAGAGAATCGCCCGTCGACATACCAACGCTCATGTAAAGCCGAACTGGCATGGAACTTGCCCCCCGACGCCTTCCCCCACAAAAGGCGACCCTTTCCCTTCCTTTGTTCCCCCCGCTTTGCACAACATTGTTTAGCGCTGAATTGAAAAATTGTCGCGCATCCAAACGTCGAGAGTCTCTGTAGAGGTGAAACCAGCGATCCCTGCCCAGGACCAAAATGCTTGTCCAGCAAACCATGAAGGAATGTGCGGTAGTTGAGCACTCTTTAGCAAACACCTGAACACCACACCGGCCACCACGGATGGCTGTACCCCTTATGAAACTTGAGAGGTCCTGCTCTCTAAAAATGCCAGATGAAAATTCCACCCCTCACCTAAATTAGCTTTCTCCCCACCTCTGTTAAACTATAACTGCTCTGTCCATGTATACAGGTGGTAGAGGGCAATCCCTGTGTTCCAGAACTATGTAAGGGAGGGGGGATGGGTCAGATATTTCTAAAGCACACCAGGAGTATTGTTGTCTAACTCCCTACTACAGATACCTGCTAACAAAAAGGTCTCCTGTTGCATTTCTACCATGTAGGCACAACTAAAGTCATTTTTGAGTGCTGAGTGCCTTCTGTTGGTCTACTAGGCTAGGCTACCTTTTGGAACTTTTATTAAAGTCAAATTAAAGTCACACTATGTCACACTGGGACAATATAACATGTTAACCTCCTATCAGTATAGTAAACAAGGCTACCTTTTTGGAACTAAAACTGTCAAATTAAAGCCCTACTATGTAACATAAGGACAATATAGAAAGTAGATCATCAAGCCAAGTATACATAAGATGCATACAACTGTCCACAACTAGAAAGAAGTGGGTAAAAAATCTGACGTTCAGCAGAGCAAGTTGATCCACACAACTCAGGTCACAGCTCAATTTTCCTTCAGCTCTCTCACCTAACATTATTTCATTGCCTGCAAAGTAATGATCACAATTATTTAAATTTTGGTAGAGATTCATATTAAAAAGACTTTGCATTCTATAGCAATGCCCCAAAATTTTGAACTGTATACCTTATTTCTGGGTGAGGCTGAGAAATTATCGATCGCCCCTCCCAAGAGTTGACCCTATCTTGAACAGTTAGATTTGAAGGTAACAGTCATTTGTATCAAGGTTTTTTTTCGACAGTTAGTTTGTTGGGGTGTGGTGGGCGTGGTAGGAAGTGTACATGATTAATAGGATAACAATGGAGCTGGTATCAGTGTGATGTGCTAGGATAAAGCTGATCAGATTATGAGGTTAACTGTAGGGATAATGAGTTCCTATTGTCCTCCCTGTCAATGGACATTCCTATGTATGATCCCTTCTGACAGTCCATTCCTTGAGGGTCTGCATGCTCTTTTCTGTTAGGCATAGGCAATATATTTTAATTTCTGGTAATTTGTAGGGAATGCCACATTATTCTTTCAATTCATAGTGAGGCAACCATTTTTTTTTGTAATTGCCATCCTTTATTTTGGCGTAGGACGTAGGTATTTTTTTCCTGAATTCAGCATAAAGCATTGTCGGGACCTAGCCTGAGTACCATCCTCAGTAGTTACTGCTGGCTCAATAATTTTGCTTTTAGCTTATAATCACAGTGGTCTCTACGGAAGCTGGTACTCAGACTGGTTGGGACCTGACCCTATGCAGACCCTCTTCCTTGCTTGAACCCCAACACACCCTCAGTTTTTTTAGGGGCAGAAAAGTCATGTTTGTCACATCTAATCAAGCTAACTTGTACACATTGTGACAATTCTGCTGGAAAATGTGCCTTAAAACTTGTCAGCTCTGGTCTAAATCTAAAACCGGACTTGTCTGGTGTTTTGGAGTTGCTTTAAAGATATCTCATTTTATGTCAACACACCACAACTACCACAGTGACTTCACATTTATGAATCCCTTTTCTCCTTTGAACGAATAAATGAAAAGTTTGGCATTTGTTTGAAAAGACAAGGGCACAGCAGGTCGTTGATTACATGACCTTGGTCTTGGTCACGCTGCTGTGATGTCAACATTGAAATGACAAAAGGGAGGGCAGTTTACAAGGCACTAGAACATTGAAGAGACATTTGAAGGGCAGACCAATATATCACACTGAGTAACAGTTACTGTGGTCATTCTACATCTAGATGAACATAATGCATTTGGTGCATTTGGTACAAATTTGTTGTCAGCAGAATATCTTCATAACCATGTGGAAGTCTCCCTTTGAAATGATATTTGGACTACAGCTGTATTTTTGCATATGCAAGAAAAAGCAAGAAATGCAGGCCTAGGCTTCTAACATGATCTATTACACTTGAAATTGAGGAAATGACTTTATAAATCTAAAACAATTATGCATGTTCTTGTCAGAACATTTTGCTTATTAGGATGAAAAGAGTAGATGCAAAATTAAAGGTAAACCGAGTGAAGCATAATGATTTCAAGTGTAGAGAAAGTGGTATTGCAAAGTGGCTTTGCTGTGGCTCACGTTTTAACCAAGCACACCGGGCCATGCCAGGCCCTGTTCTTTTTGATAATTGTGTTGAGTTCTTTGAACTTGCATAGGTTTGAGGCTTATGGCTGAAGCTCCGTCATATGTAGGGAAACCGGCTTTATCTCACCATCTGAAATAAAGAATTTCAAAGCAGGGCTAGCCCTTGATGATAGCCTCCAGCTAGTTGGGTAGCCCTGGCTGTATTTCTCATGATTATACAGCCGAATAAATCAAATCAAATCAAATCAAAGCAATCCTTTACAACATGTCTGAACTGAGGCCAACCCTAGAATCAAAATCTGGCCCACGGGATTTGATCAAGATGGCCATTTAAAGCAGCGGCGTTGCGTTAGCGCTTACACCATGAGGACATTGCAAAAGAAAAATAACAGGAAACGACAGGCTCTAAAGTGAATGAAGAGATTTCTAATGAAAAATATACATCCTGGCATCACAATTACAATGGTGCCGATAAGTCTGCTACACTAGAAACAAAAATAGAAATGTCTGTGTCAGGTCAGGGCTGAGATTTGCTGCTTTGCTTTTAAGGCATTTGAGGTAAGGCCATGTTGATTTGATGATATGGATGACATCCGCATGGCATTGCATCAATTTTTGTCCGTTCCCAAAAAAGCTGCAAAAGGAGCTAATAAATGCTGTACATTTCAAAATAATATCAAAAAATGGATACTAACGTCATAGAATGTCAGTTTTAAAGTCAAAGAAGGAGATGGCTTCAGTTGTGAAAGTACAAAAATGAAGAATCTATTGTAAACGTTGTAGTAAACCAGACTGTGTTCAGTCATTTGTTAAACCTTCCTGAACTCTTAGACTTCATAATAATGGCAAATTTGTCATCTAGATAATCAAATCAACGTGGCCTAATTCAATAGGGGACATTTAACCTTCTTCCCACTAATGCTAGTTCACCTTTATCCGTGGGGTAACCTATATCCGTTGTTTTTTAAAACAGAGTTTTTAGGGATATCAAGTGAATGGACGGTGGTATCAAACTGTAATATTGCAAAAGTACTGCAAATGAAAACCACCGTCCATCTATCCATTTTAAAAACAACAGATATAGTTTAACCTGCAGATAAAGGTAAACTACATTACTTAACAGCATAGCCGATACAAGTCTAGTGCCAAAACCTGCTACTGTAGTGGACAGAAGGTTAAAAATGTGCAGGTGTTGTTTATATTGACATACCTTCCTGGAGTATGTGATATATATTGCCTACCAGTCAAGGAGATATTGCTGGTGATTGCAAGAAGAGACATGCATCGAGTGTCAGGTCATCCTTTAGATTTCCGTCTCTTTGGCGTAAACAGAGCACAACATTCATCTTGGTTATGGTACGGTCGCATTCGTCACAGGTCGCTGTATGACTTTAATGTAGTAGGATTTTTGAAGGCGAGCTGTGACAGAACCAACCGTGCACAGGCTGCATTTTTGGTGACAAAACAGATGAATGTTCGACTTTCCCCAGAGCGCCCTCATACTGCGATTGTACAATGATCGTTACTGGAGGGTCTGCATGGGGGGTTCCCGACAACAATTTACACTGAATTCAGAAGAACTCCCTACGTATTACGCTAAAACAAGGAAGGCAATTACGCTGAATTTAGTCGCCTCGCTACGAATTACGTACTAGATAAGATGGTTTTCCCTGTACAAATTACGGGAAATAAAATTAGGCTGCATACACCTTACGGAAAAGAGCATGCAGACCCTCTTACTGGGAACCTCGGAGCAGAAGTCTGTCAGGAGAAGGTTTTAAGAACTGACATTCCTGCAAACTGTGTGTGAAAGAGGTAGTAATGCAGGTAGCCCAAGGCTGTGTGTAGGGAATGTCTCTGTTGACTGACAAGAATAGCACAAAGTTTAGAGATAAGGGTCTCTGTCCTAGTCTATTTATCAGGCTCTTTGAGTTGGACTTTTTTATGGCTTGTGAGGCCATGTTGTCAAGCCGGTTATATGACATCCTCTGGGAACCCTAAAACTGATGCGAGGATGTGAAAAAAAAGTGTTAAAAAAAGTTCATGTCTAGATGAAATCTATATGGTCAGGAAGGTGAAACAAACGACTAAACACACAGATTATGCTAGAGCAATAAGTTTTAAAATTTGTTCTTTCACATCTTCCTTGACCTTAGAATTGACTATTCTACAACATAAGGATGTGTTTTCTGAGATTTTTTTCCAATGTGCGAGATAAATTTGCTCCTTTAATATGCTTATGCTTTGTACAATTTACAGTATGGTCAAAAACTTTTTTTAAAGAACAAAAATTGATGTGAGCAGAGATGTCATCCATATCATTAATCAACATGGCCTTATAGTGTACTTATGGCATCTTGTGGGGTGTCAGTCAATGCCATCGAAAAAAAGCACATTATATAGGTTGCTTTAGATTTTGCTAAGGAGGCTGGTCCCTCCAACCTGTTAGCATAAACCCCAAAGGAATTTTAATTTCATACCTGTTGGTGTCACAAATACCTTTGGCCACATCAATTCAATTTGTTGGTTCTCAGATGTAGAAAAAAAATTTTTAAAGCATGCTTATTTTTTTATTTTGGAAAATGATAACAAAGTCTGAGGACCAGGTTTATTCTTTGTGCACTAAATTTTGTCGGAGGGAATACAGCCATATTGAAGTTGCCCTCTATGCCCTCTGCTTTTAGTATTACCATGCCTGTTTGCTATAATGTTCACTTAAAAAATCAGAGAACCGACAAATTAAATTGGTGTGGCCTTTAGAAAGAGTCAATTACTGTGGTATTCCAAATGTTTAGCCTTGAAAGAAGAAATAAGGATGGTGCATGTGATGTTCTGTTCATTGCATGGGATAGTCTATATGCATTTGTCAGCCATTGTTGATCATGTTAAACATGGTACATATTACATGCTGCAATAAACAAATAAATCACAATAACGATTTATGTCAAAATACAGGTTAAGTGCTTTACTTGGCTCAAAATAACAAAAACAACACAGTCACAGATGCTAAATTGATATCTAAAATAAACAACATATGGCTTGACTGATGCAAACTCTTCGGTATGTCTACTGAACAGAGATTTTCATCTGATTCAGATGCCTGACTAGGTATTTGACTGTCTGCTATGGAAACAAACTGTTCGCTATCTGTCGCCTGAGGCTATTGTCACACAGAATGTGTTGTTAGCAACACCTAGTGATTAACACTAAACCTTACACCAACACATTATAAAACACCAGGTCTCTAGCTAATAGATGTGATAAAGGCCCATTCACACTTGTTTGTATATGTATAAGATTTATTCAGGTCTGTGAGTTGTGTATAACATTTTTTTTGGCTCAGGCAAAATTTGTGGCCATAGAAGACATTTTTTCAGTTCAATAACTAGGCCACACAATATTGGGTTAAAGTAGAAAACAACTTACACACACAGACACACACAAAAAAAAAAAACTTGCTCAAAAGAACTCAATAAGGCTTTGGAAATAGTTAGACGTTTCAGATAGCATCCACTATCTTTCGTAAGTGACACTGAAGAGATCTGGGAGAAACTATTTTTTCTAGTGCCCTATTATGACTAAAACAAGTCCAATGCAAAAGAGCTGAAGACAATCTATCCCCTGACTTCTTCCTCATAAACTTTGCCTTAAAACAAAAAAATGCAGAATACCAAATATGCAAGTGTGAACAGGCCCTAACAAACAATACAGGAGAAAAATAAAACAAGCTGATCAAAATACTAAAATGTTCTTCAATTTTTTTATTACAGCAAAGAAGAGGAAGGCATTGCAGACTGTCTCTGGAGGGCCAGGTGATCTAGAATCAGGTCAGTCATGTGCCAATCATTTTGTTGCCATAGCAGAAGTTGTTGGGAACGGTTTGTCCGACGACTGCTGAAAAACAAGAAATATGTTATTTTCCTGATTACAGTATGCACCCCATATACAGTATGCATCCCCGATTCGGGAGCAAGTCACAATCTGTGGGAATGAAAGGTAAAACAGGAAAACTGATTTCAGAAGTATGCATCCCTTATCCACTGACCTTGAACATATTTTCAACCAGATAAATTCAAAGTTATTGTATTTTCTTCTCTTTTTCTTGCCGGTAAATTTGCATACATCAAGGACATTTCACACTGCCCTTGCCATAATTTGTAGAATTGCTTGTGAGTGGGCATTACCAGTAAATTTTCATCTTAAAAATCATTTTCATCTTTGGGTGCTGTTCCAAACTACATAATGCCCAATGTTCTACTGGGTTCCTCATGACAGCAGGCTCTAGTTTGTGGTCCTCTTCCCAGCCACGTAATAACCTCAAATAAAGTACACACCCTCCTTACTTTGACAACAACTTGAAGCAGATCTGGGGTTCTAGAAAGTTTGAAAACTGCATACTTTAATCGACGAAGCCTTTGTAGGCCTCTGTCAGCTAGCGCACCCTTTTATTCAGACCCCCCATTTGATGATACACTACTTTGATGATGTATTGCAGAAGTAATATCTATAACTCCGGAAATGGGATTCCCTAGACTCTGTGAGCATCAATTTACAGCTTGGACCATTAGGAGGGTAGGAGTCAAATTGAGACAAAGTGAAGTTTGCTTGTTAAATGGATCGCTTTGAAACTTGCAGACAGCAGAATGGATGCGGGCATATTCTATTCTTGTACAGGAAACTACACATCTGTATAGCTGATATATTGAAATAAATATATAATATACAACATACATTCATTTATCAAACAGTTGCAATCAACGCTACAAACTAAGTGCTAGCAAAGATATATATCTTGCCAGGAGTATCTGAAATTACGTGGGAGGACTTGAAGTTCTTCCATTGTAAATGGGCAATAAATCCTTGATAAATGGAGATGAATTCCAAACAGTTCCCTTTCTGTGGTGGAGAGATAAGAGGATCATGTCTGTATGGGGAGAATATGACCGATAGCTTCACATAAATCCTTGCCGGAAACACTTTGACTTCACCCCCCCTTGTCCTTTCTTTAGTGTTAGGTACGAGATGGGGAGACGCGATAGCCCAAGTTATTAGAATACCTCTCTGTCTGAGGAAAAGATATCAGATCAAACAACGAAGCACATCGGAAGAGGCGGCCTTTCTAGTATGCAAACAGAATAACATTAGATTGTTTGTACACAACCGAATGTGGTAATCAACTGGCGTGTCATCTGTCTAGCCGGTAGTCCACTGTCGGGAGCGGACAAATTGCTAACAAGGCTGGATTCTAGGCTACTGTCCGTCACCTTTCTTAGGGCAATTCTAATAGCCTCCCTCACAGACTTTGAGCGAAGCTGGCTTTGTTTTCGGGGGTGGGTGAGGGGTCTGGTTCGTGAGTTTCAATGTTGACTAAGGTTTTCTAATACATGGAAAGGGAGTTTGCTAAAGAAGGGAGTTTGCCATGGAAGGGAGTTTTGAGGCAAGACTAAATCTGACTGGTTCATATTGCACTGCTTGTATACGTTCGGAATCTGTAAGCAGCGACACCTATATGCTACAGTGCAATGTCAGAATTGTCCTGAGAAAGGTGACAGATGGTCACCGAAATCACCTTGTTCTGTACAAAGATTGAAAGAATCTTGTCATCCGGTGACTTATAATAATAACGAGATAAAACTATTCCCCAAAAATGTTTTCACAGTGCCTGATCATGAGGGGATGTTGCAAGGTGTTCTAATGTAAAGTTTTGGCCTCATACTGGTAAATATATTTAGGAGGTGCCAAAGTATTAAAAAAGTTTGAATAATGCAAAAATCTGAAAAACAGGATAAAGACTATGTGAAATAGATTAGGTTTCCAGTGCGCCTTACAGAAAAGGGGCATTAAGGCCCTCAAAGAGGTGCCGTAGTGTGAATTTTCTTAAGACTCCGTGTTGTTGATGAGACTGCAGGTGTCATCAGCATTCCTCACCAGTTCTACGTGTAGCAACAGCTAATGCAGAATACCGTCTACACATCAATCAGTGTCGCAGTAATGCCATGCTTTCCACATCCCCTTTATTCTCTGTTCACACAAGGTACATAAGGAGTTGTTAGTGTCGTCAAGTGTTTGAACCTTTGGCGGCCGCTGTCTCGTGCGAGTAATTCCCCCGTCCCGTATGATCCCTGACCCTTTGCCGTGGCCCTGCCCTCAGATCCCTTACAACCAAAATAGTCGGGCCTGGTTTGGCATTCAGAACATCTTGTCATGCGCCATGTCTGCTCTCCGCAGGCGTGTTGCTCCTTTCTCCCCTCCTTTTCTCATGCAAATCAGGAGTGCTCAAATAGGCAGCTTTCACGGGGAGGCACCACAGACCTAATTACTCCAGATCATCGCGAGTGACCTCACCACCGAGAAAAAACAAAGCGAAAAAATAAAGAAAACCGGAATGCCATTACCGAAGGACTGGTATCGTCTTCTTAAGGGTTGCCTGGTATTTATCTCACCTTTCCTCTTAAACAAACAAGAGTGTCTATTACCCAGATAAAGCCGTTGGGGCTGTGGGTGCTCCCAAAGCTAACCAAGTGGAAGTGTAATGCTATGTCAACATAAACATTTCTGACATGGGCAATGGAGTGAGGATGTCATTGGTGGCCCTTTTTTCCATGCATTTCTAAGCTTTGCCATTGTAGGGTGTCCTCTTTCATCCCACTGCAATGTCTTATCCACCTGTAACTTGAGAAAAAAAGCTTTGGAATTCCAATATTTTATCATGAAGGGCCCCTGGAATGTACAGTATGTGCACGCTTGGTACACAAATGCATTGCTTGGCACCTGGTGTGAAACGCTGCTTTTACAACGCACAAAGGACGTATGGCCGGACAGTTCATATACTACAACGTTGTGTACGACTTAAACAACCTTCCAGATATGTGTCTCCCCTCGCTTAAAGATGCTTAAAGGTTCTATAAATAAGTTGGAGATTTGGCCAATATTACGGTTGCTGGGCCTGAAGTATTTGAGGCGTAGTTTGGTGTAGGCACAGGGGTGCAGTGAAGCGTGATAAACACCTGGGACAGGGGAGCTCGCATTCCTTAGGTTTTAATGCATGGAAGTGTCATGTGAGGTGCTGTTTCATTGCAAATTGATGCGTTGATTGTGGTCATAGAATTACAGAAAAGGTGTAGTGCATTTATATCACTTAAGGCATTCTACAATACCATAATTTAGACTTCCTAACCCTTAGGATGTCTCCAGGACCTACTCTCCAAGCAGAGGTTAGGCTCCGGCTGTTTTTTTAACGTTCTTTGTTAGTCGTTTTTATCTGGCTTTCTATTTTGTATTTTATCTTGCTGTGTCAAAACCTAACTTTGGCGTACTTCAAGAAAAATGACAAAATAAAAAGCCCAATAAAAACGACTAAAAAAAAACAGCCAGAGCCTAACCTCTGCTTGGAGAGTATCCAGGACCCATCCCCCCATCCCTGCAAGGTGGTTAGATTTAACCTCCTTCCATGGACCCTGGATGGAAATTTGCCGGTTGCAACACACGTCAGACAGAAATTTCACTCCATCCCTGAACTTAATGCCATAAAGTTGATGAAAATGTATTCAAAGACATGTAATAGCAACAATATTTTGATTGTCTCCCGATAGATTACAGACAGGCATAACATTTTGTTTTGCAATCAACCATAGACAAACTTCAACTGGACAGGGATGATCTTAGAAATATTGGGTTCATCATAAAAATTACTTTTTTTGCAAATTTTCAGCTTTCTGGATTATTGCTTGTCAACTTACAGCCTTAGCAATATCCTTTAAATTTACCATTTGCTTTGGGTAAAAATCTAACTTTGATTTCTTATCATCCCATTGAAACCACTACCCAAGATTTGAAAATGCTGCCTTGAGAAAAATGGGGCGATGTAAGGAAATCTAGGGCTGATCTTGAAAATAGTGATTGCAGTACGTGCGTGAATAGTTGTTCATCAATTTTCAGCCTTCCAGGTAACTAAGCCCTGACCAGCTGTCAGCCAATCAGATACTCCCAGTCGTCTTCTAGCATCGAGCCAAAAATCAACCTAGATCTAGCGATCATCCCATAGGCACACATACCCAAGGTCACCCTCTCCATCATATACAGAAAATCTGTTTTGAATTTTACCCTTAAGATTTCAGATCAATAATTCTATGTCCCTTACCAGCGGCCAACCCAAAATAAGGCTCCGGTTGGCTGAGATTTTTGCTAGGGTTAGCCATCTCACCATAGGGTCAGTCGAGTAGCTGGAAATGCAGCATTATTTTTTCTCAGCCTAACTCCAGGATGCTGTCAAATCGTCTTCAGGTGTTTTGAAGATATCAAAATGTCTCCTGTTACATTTTTATACGCAGCATAAACTTTATGGGATGACACGTCTTTTATGTGGATGAATTCTCCAGGGCTGTTTTCTCGTATTAATGAGACACCACGGTACAGGCAAGGGCAATCAAAAGTTCTCCATGCTACGTGTTTGGAATGTCTAATAATAAGAGTAATTTATGCCCATATTGTTAGTCTACATTGAGTTTCGTATTTATTTTGGGTAAGGTCAAGTTTTAGGTAAAAGAAGAAGTATTTATCCAGGTGAGAAACAGGTGAGTGCCCAATGGTGGTATATTGGGTCAAAGTAAATAAGTTTTTCCCCCACAAATTTCATCTAAGCCAAAATATGTCAATACACAACTCATATGGACTTGAATATGACAGGACTGGTGTGAAAATATGGGGCCTTTCCTCTGCATGCAACGCTAATTCACCTTTAACTGCGGGGTAACCTATTTCCGTTGTTTTCCAAAGCAGGGTAAACGTTAGGTTTCAGTATTTTCTTGTCACTTCTGATCTGTTATGAAATATCAATTTAATCAAACCATTATGGAATATCAATTTAATCAAATGTGATAAATTTTCATGATAAGGAGTAGGATGTAATATGGTGTTGCATGGATGACAGATGAGAGATTAGATTATCATCAATTAACCAATTAACATTCTTTTATTTCATAGTTTCTTGGGGAATTGTAGCAGGATATTTACTTAGAGGTGCAATGGAAAGCCCTGAAAACCAGTATTCTTCCCTCTAAATCATTGTTAGGTGACATATGGACTACCATTCACCAAGTTATGATAGAAGAATTTGACTTTTTTTGTCTAAAATATTGGCTTTCTTTTGTACTGTGCTGGGGGGTCAAACTAGTGAACCAGAATAATCTTGGCTGCTCTTTGTTTGACCTTTCTATGAAGACACGACAATGAGGTGATAAATCAAGTCAATAGACAATCTTTTAGAAAAATACACATTTCGTCAATTGTCTGCAATGCTCTTTCCTTTTTTACCAGATGTACATTCTAATCATATTGAATTTGGTTGGCTTGAACTATCCAAATCCCAGTACCCTGCAACGGTATGTTCTGCTGTGCCCTACCAGATATTATCGATAAAACGTCAGCGATAACGCGTTCTGATTTATCGGCACTGCCGTGTTGGGCCCGCAACAACAAAGGCCCACAATTATCGGGAACCTATTACTAACAGGTCGAGTGAGCTAATAATGTTATGGAGAATTAATGCACCTGTGACGAAACGCCACATAACAACGTACATGTACTAGTAGCTTGAGCACTCTTTGCGCTAACCCCAAGAGGTATGCTACTGCGGGATTCAACAACGTAGGCCACGTCTTACAGACCGAAATCAATTCCGACCCGTTCGCGCCCCAATGGATCACTCGCTCTCCAATATTGATCTTGGTCTGCAGATATATTTATGAGCGCAGACAGTCAAATCTGGATTTCAAGCCAAGCATTTTATGATTGCTGTTGGTGAGTCAGGCAGATAATGGTCACTGGATAACCAATTGACCGATTGAGAATATTTTAGTTTCAGCATCTACCCCCTCCCCTCGAGCCACCAATATTCTCCCCTCGAGCCACCAATATTCTAACAGATGGTAGGTGATGCATACTACATGTTGGTTATTTGACCAGTCATGACTGAGAGCACTGTTAATGCCCTATCAGTCATGTGGGTACCCGGGAAAAGTGTTCACATTTCAAACAAAGAGGACTTAGCAATTTACAATTCCACTGCACGACATGTTTTGTAAAACAATATGATACAATGTATATACTCACTAACCTTTTGCAGACCCTACCATTCATCAGATTGCTTCCTTTACCATGAATATTTTTGGCATAAATGAGGAGCAATTATTATGAGCACATCATTGTTGATGTGATATCAAAGTACACATAACAGGACATTTTTTTGTATTACCCCTGAAATTTGTAACAGTTACCTAACTTTTTCAGGCCTTGTTATGCATACTGCATTCAGCCATAGGCTCAGACATTGCTTATAATTCAATTAGTGGGTACTTAGAAGAGTTCAGTTTGCTGAATGCTTTTTGACGCATTCGGGACTAGCTGGTACCTAAGTTGTTCTGTGAAGTAGTGTGCATTTATTCTTTTGCTGTCTAGAATGATCATTTCGAACATAACACCCCCTTCTGGACTTTACACTAATTTGATAGTCTCATCTTCTTTTGACAAAGTTCCTGGTTCAAATTCTTTAGACCCACTGATGGCAAACAAAAGTAAGTTTTTTGTCAGGAAAGATGCCTTCTAGTTCTTCCTTCATCTAAAGTATTACAAGCTACAACACCCATAACATACATGTTCTTGCTTACTAAAGACTTTTCCACACAGCAGAAACCTTCTGCAGTCATAACACGATAATGGAAATGTTATGAATAAATGGATACAAATATATATATTGAAGTAAGCTGTAAGACATACCTTGTAGACAAATTAGTCATACACGAGTTCTTGATTCGAGGGAAACTCAATGACATATATTACCCCCTTGAGGGCTATCTCATCATATGAGCTTAGGCTCAGGGACTGGCTTGTGGTAAAGATGTTCCATTTTACTTTAGCTTTGGGCATTAGTAAGTAACGTTAATACTGCCATTACAGAAATGCCTCTGAGTCAGAAGCATTGCTTTTTTTCCATCACTTATGATAGCCATAGGGTAAGGCCAGGGCTGTATGGAGTATTTCAGAATCTAATCTTCTTTTTCCTATACACACGGTACTGTATGGCATTCTATTTTTTTTGGCTTGAAATCAGAATATCATAATGAGTGATATCATAATTCATTAGTTTACCAGTTCAAATTTCTGAATCTATAAAAGTTTACATATAGTTTAAAGCTATAAGCTGTGGAATTTACTCATTCTACATAATTGTATTTAATAATAATTTTGAAAAGTGCCAAGGCCTAAGAGAAAGAAAGTTGTGTTTATGGTTTCCTGACGACAGACCCTAAAAAAACTTGCCGACCCTTAGCACAAGCTACTACTGACTGCCTTTTGCTTCAGTCTCTTTTGGTAGACCAATAGCACTTGCAACGGCCTTATGTTTTCAATCTGACATCTGGTCTGAGTGATCTAGAAAAGAAATCAGAAAAAAAGGGACTGAAATCTAAAAAAGAGAGAGAAAAAAATGGTTACCGGCACCAATCCTAATTTCTTCAGGGCTTTTTTACCATTATCAAGGCCTAAAGTGGACCTATATGTTCTATTTTGTATTCATCCTTGGTCATTAATGGTAACAACGTAGACAAGGTCCCTTATAAAGGTCAGAGCTGAGAACTTTTAATGCAAGTGGAACCTGTTTGGCATTCATGTACCATGTAGTGCCTGTGAGAACACTGTAAATGACATCTTTTCGTGAGCTCTCTGTCAAATGGGACTATAGATTATCTAAAAGCGCACTTATTCTAATCTCTATCAAACCCTTATCATGTGTATGTCGTGACAAATCTAGTCCCACTGTCCTCATCAATAATAGATTCCGTACTACCTGCCACCTTTGTTGATCAAAACACCACAAATCGGTGCAGAACATCTTCATATAGGCTTGCCTTTGACTTGTATTGGATTATCTTGATTAACATTTGACCTCACTTGTCACTCTTGCGATTTATCATGTTGACATCAAACATTCTGATTGTCAGTGACAGTGTTGTAGCTCCTGGGGGTCGTTTCAAATCATCTGGGTATGGTGTCATACCGGTGGTTGTGACAACTACCAGTATGACGAACTTTAAACTAGATCTATAGTTAAGATTAAACATGTCCCTTCTATTCTAATCAAACTGATGCCTTTCAGCGGCTCAACCATGTATGTAATTTAGAGGAAAACATAACAATAAGGGGATCAGGTCGTGTCAAGAGTTGTAGAACTGAGAACAAGTCTATCAGAACACCTGAGGCGTAGTCTGACCTACTGGGGGGCTTTTATGCACACCTTTTGTCTTCAGCCAGCGAAAGGCGTGGTTATAATTGGCTGAAGGAATGCATCCATGTACGAATCACATTCTTACAGGCTTAGATCATCATGGCGTCCGCTGAGACCTATGGAATATTCCGTACGAAATACAGTATGATCGTGGCGTAGTAAGCTACGCAGGAGTACTTGTGAATATCGAAGCAGTTCAGAGATAACACAGCAAAGAAGACACCAGCTACGTTCGCTTGTAACATCACAGTAATTCGTTATTACTAGACAGAAGGACACCCTTGTTTATATTTCAAAGATGACCAGCTGTGGTGAAAACTGGGTCTTCTGGGCTTACACCAACCCACTTTACCTGACAAATGTTTCAGGTAAGATGGTCGGCTATGCAATATCACAAATTGCGCTATGTACTAGATGCTGACAACGTTACTTTATTCCAAATTCGTAAGATTCGAGTGCATACAGGGCACGTCTAAGACTGAAATATTCGTAGACACCCTGAGGGAAAATGCTTACTGTCTTTCTCTGAAGGCATTCTGAAGGCATTTTGACACAAATAAGACAGGTAAAGAGCTGTAACACATAACTCAGCAGATTAGTCTTTTTGCAGGCTAGATTCTCTGGAAGAGAAAGGCTTTTAGCAAAGAAACTATGCAATTTTTTGGTGGAGGGTTTGCCTGAATTAATGAAAAATTCACAGGCAGTACACTTATCATAGGTCACTTCACCCATGCACATCTACATTAAGTTTGGGCTTCGTGTCAGGATTTTAGCAGCTTGAAAGCCTTTCACACATAGAAGTCTGAGGCAGATAACAACATACAGAACATGCAAGCCTTTGTAAGTTGTCAGTTTCTTTGCCCATACAGGGACAATACAAACTTGGGTAGATTTAACCGCAAAATAAATTGGACAAAGTCAACACATCATATAGTTTGAGAAGTAGATTTGTCTACTAGAAGATAAAATTTGTAGACAAGTCCCTATATCATGACCATGATGATGATGATGGGTGTGGATTCTCCTTCTAAGTTTAGAAAACACAGCTCTCATAATTCTATACTGGATGTGCAAATCTTGTGTGATTTAAAGGTATGAACCAATGCAGAATCAGTAATCCAGGGGTATACAAAACTGTTGTATACAGATGAAGTGTCTAAGACAATCTTGAACAGGCCCCTATAACTTTTTTGTGGACAGGTGGAATCATTACAATACAGCTTTGGGCTGGGTTTTTGCTATGTTATCAACTAGACTATATGTCAGTCTGTAGCAATTTATATCATTTACATGACTTGGAAAGTCCTTTTTGAATGTTCTTCTTCTAGGCTTAAATCCCAGGACCACCCCGGGGGTCTCATGGGAACATTTCACACCTTGCCCTTGAGTAAGTGGGAGGGAAAGTAATCATCACAATCCTTTCACTGATTACCTGATAATAGACCACTTCCTGGCCAATGGGAGTTAATTAATCACAGCTACTACTGGAACAATAATGGACCACTTCCTGCAGCCTTCCATTTACTTTTCATCATTCTGTAAAAAAATGGCCCAACAATGTCTCCTTGACAAATCTACAACATATGTTATCCCTACTGTTATGTGTAAGGCCACAGCAGTTACATTTTATGAATCTACTTAGAGGAAAAAACACAAGATTAGACTACAAAACAATATGCCAAATTTTCGAAACATAGACCATTGATGCTCACAGCCAATAAGTGTTTTATATTCATCCCAGTATCTAGGAAGTGCACAACGCGACAAGCGGTAGTATGGTACCCTTGAGTTTTAGTTGGCATGCAACTACATAATACTGAAGTCTCCAACTCTAGTGTTGCTTGTAAAACTGTTGAAGATTAAATCTTACAACAGATTTAGTCTCACTCTTGCAACTTCATTTATGGCTCAACCTCACTAGTGTCACTTCTTCAAGTACACACACTAAGGTGACCATGCATATGCGACATACAATTTTTGTCATTCCCTCATCATGTTATCCATCTTTGGAGAGAATAGAATTTCTTGTTTTTCCCCTGATATCAGGCCATAATCAATGTGCAAACTGATGTCATCCATAGAATTTATATGCTTTGGCCTAATCCAAAAATGTGTCATTTTTTAACTAGCTTGATTGATATAAATGAACTCCTCTTTGAAAACACCTTCTCCTGACCAATGGCCATCTGTCTACAGCTACTTTATACTTTGATTGACAGCGGTAGAAAAAGATATCATGTTACTGCAGCTCCTAGCGGTGCTGATATAATTTATTAGCCAATGATATCTGAGCCAAAATGTGCCAACTCATACCACTATTTTGTATCAGTTAGAACTTATTGATTAGACAGCCTCTTTTGTAGGATCATTAGCTAATTTCCCATTTTATATTGGTAGCAGCTGTTGTGTGACCTCATTCAATTTGGTACATTACACATGTATCACATCGTAAGCCTGATCAGGTATTTTGATACCATGATGATTCTATGCTTCACTTGGGAGACCTACAACATATCTGTCTGTGCTAATCTAGAGTTCCATGACCTCATACATTCCCTCAAATAATTTTGTCTCATTACTTTGATGCAAAGGATATGCGAAGCAGTCTCTTACTAGCATAATCTAAATGAAATCCTTTAAAGAATATTCTCTTTTCAAGTCACATGTCCCGCAAAAAACTTTCTTCAGGAAGCTATTGGGGCGTTTCCTTTTAATTTTAGTTATGCAAATGATGTAAAAAAAGCAGGACCATACACACACATGTACATTTTTGGATTGCAATTACGACAAATGAAACAAAATGAAAGCAATGAGATAACTGCTGGTAAACTTTGTATTCATACATCTTTGGCTATTTTGCGACGGTATTTACAATTCAAGCCCTCACCTATTGGTTGCATATACCAAGGACATTCAATATGCCCTTGCACAGCCTGAAGAGAACTAAAAGCCTTTCTATATGTCCTTGGCTAATGGAAAAAATTGCGGAGTAGCAGCCGATGGCTTCAAAATCAAAGGCTTAGCAAAATCTCTTTTCAGAGCTAGTAGAGACGGAAGGATGCTGTGATAATGATAATTTGAAGCAATGTACAGGTGATTTAGGGAGTCTCCATTGACTTCTTCCTGCCATTACTGTAAGCCTGCCTCAAGGCTGGGGATTTTCTCTCTCCAAACCTGCCTTGTGATCAGTGTGGAAATCACGCACTACTTCCTAAATCTTAGTATGGGAATGTAAAGAAACATCATTCATGCAGTTTCCACACCTAACGCCATGTTGATTTGATTATATCCGACGACATCCTCTGAGCACTCCAAAAGTGGTCAGGAACGACAAGCAAATGACCGAACAAGATATTTTTATATTTTTTAAAAATTTTTTCTTTCACATCCTCTTTGACTTAGGAATTGACATTGGCATTCTAAAACATTAGAATGGATCAATTTTCTGGTATGTTTTTGCAATTTATGGCATACAATGTATATTTCCTCATTTTTTGGCTGCTTTGTATAATTGTATGGACAGGTATGGTCAATTTTTGTTGAAATTTTTTTGATGTCATTCACAATAATCAAATCAACATGGCCTAAATTATTGTCAGGAGTACTAGGCTAACGAATCTGCATCAAAATAACGCAGCCAAATCTGAATTATTAGTCAAATACTTTTGAACTGAGAAAAAATGGTAATTGTTTTAGTGGGCATATTTTCACAACTAGAAACTATGATGTATCACCAACAGCTGCACGTATGTACATTTGTTAAGGTCCCTAAAGGGGAGGGATTACAAAAAGATCATCAAAATAGGATTGTGCATTATTGAAAATGGACTCAAACCAAGAGGTTGTAGTGAAGATGAATATGCCTGTCGGTAGGTAAGGATCTGATAAGCGCCAGCGCCAAATGTGCAAGATTCTGATAGGAGATGAAACAAAGTTTAGCTGGTATAACTGATTGATCCTGGCACAAATACCTACGTTGCGACAGTGTTATATACACCACAGATCGATCCGAACGGCAATTCGAATGTGCTGATGTAATCACAATGTGTCTACAAGGGAGGTCCAGATGAAAGCCCATCATTGATCACTGGGTCCCAGGACTATACTGGACCAGATGGGGACTTAACAGCTCATAGGCGCAATAAAGCACTAAAAATCCACAGGGTATTGACTTTATAAACTACCCCACCTACCGGAATGTACTACTACACATATATTCTAATATTAGGCTTTAGGTTTTCTACATACAGCTTTTGTCATATTGAGTTCTCTTCAATCATTTATTGATTTTTGGGTAAGGGGAAGTTTTCTAGGAACATGACTTTGGCGATGGACTCTAACTCTCTAAGGGTGTGTACATGGTTTTAGACATACACGTATGGTGTGGTATGTTACTGTGACTAGTGTGAGCTTAGGTCATAGATAATGTGACAGAGAGAGAGAGACAAACAAGCAAATAAACAAACAAACAACTAAATAATCAAACCAAAAACCAGCAGCAGAAATTGGAAATTGGAAAGATGTCCCAGAATGGCAAGGTTGAGACATAGAATTACATAAAACCAGGAGAAACCATTAAGTTCTTAGTCTAACCAAGAAATAAGGTAACCGTTAAGAACTCAAATTTTGGGGCATAATTATGAATTGTAGTAAGAGTCTTCAATCAATATTTTCACCTCACCTCACCTAGTCCCAATATCTACCATGTTTCAAATCATTAGGGTCGTTACTTTCAGGTCAACGTCCATTTGAAAATCAGTTCGTATATAAGTGGTGAGAAAAATAAGCTTTAATAGGATGACGGTGATCAGATGTGTGGGTCGAGTTTTCATACCATGAAATCTTCAAAGACATTGTCAAAATGTTTGATAAGGATTCCCTCTGTATTTCAACCAGAAAGAAGTGGTCATATAATAGTCTATGTCAAAAGTTTCAATCTGCATTTAAAGAACTTTATTTTCCTTACCATTGAAATGCATCGGTCTAAACACATCTAAAGTAAGTCATTATGGAAATGTCATAAAGATTCATTTCCTAGGGCTATAAAAAGTAATATTGCAGCAAAATGACTACTGCAGCAAATGACTAAGATGTGGTTTAGGTTTATTGCGCAGTGAATTTTAAAAGTTCTGCTATTTTTATTTTGATGCAATTTGTTTTATATTCCTTCTGGCCACTTCCAAAGTACGGTTTGCCAAACGAACGATTCTAAAGGCCGGAAAATCTCTAAAGCAGTTATGTAAGTGGAGACTATGATACCTGTGCTGGATATACTAAAGTATCATATATGCAATTGCACACTCTCCTCAGGCCTAAAGTATCAAGATAACCACCATCAACTGTTTCGTTTCTAAGAAAACATAACACTTATCTCAGTTTTACCGGACTTTTGATCCTAATTTGATCCCCTGTAAGTTACAGAGTGGTCAAATGGTCCATAAAGCTCTTGGAAGGTTGCCATACCTAAAGCAAGATTCTGAACATCATAGTGTACCACATTCCGTATCAACCCATGTAACAGCCATTGGCATAATACCGGTCGGTTTACTGCAATTTCTCAAGCAATGCTAATTTGGCAAATGATCAACGCATCATTTTCTCCAGTTACATGTTGCTGTTACAGCTTACCTTTGCCACTTCTTCTGTGTAAATTATTTCGTCTCTCTGGTCCTGCTAAAAACATAATATCGTAATTGGAACACACCGCGGAATTGCACGGAGAACGGGCGCGTGGTTGGAAGGGGGTGCACTATACCGGCCGAACGAAACACGGCACAATTAACTGCCGCTATGTACCTTCATACATCCTCTGTTGTTCCTTTCTTTCCTGTTAGTAGTTGCACAAAACAAAAATCTGCATGAGCATACAAAAAGTCATGAGAAAATGGGCGTATACTGACAAGAATTTTCATTTAATTTTGGTCCGTCACAACCGCTATGACGCAAAACTTTACTGCTGGCCGTAGCATTAAAAATGGCGGGAAAATGGCGACGTACGTTCAATTTGACCCATTCAGCCGTAGATCCGGGCGATAATGCAACGGTTCCTCACACTTTTACACGAGTTGTAGGTCACCAAAAGAAATTCAAGATTGCTGTTGAATCATGCTCATCTTGTGCCGTGAGCACATGTGATTATTATCTACAAATCTGGCGATGAACGGGACAGTGTGTTTGTCCCACGACGAGCTCGCCTGCCCCGAAAATGACCTGAAAACTTTTGGCCTTGTTGTCTTTGAATGCATTGTTATCGATGCTTTGTAAATTATGTATTGGACACCTAGATGTCTGAAGTGTGCATACCTCAGAAATAACTATTGTTGCACGTGTAGATCTCTTTAAGTTCCACTATTTTTAATCGACCGGTATAAGGCTTATGACCGGTATTATGCCAATGCATGTTACCAGCCTGACTGCAGATAGGATTACCCGACAGCCAAATAAAATGTATTTTAGACATGTCATACCAAACTGAAATATCAACATAAATCATATCAAATGTGAAATGCACCTGTAGTTGAGAAAATTCGGTAAACAAATTCTAATGTCTGAATCCGGTATTTGAATTTTCAAAACAGTCACGGTGCACGCAAAGCGCATTTGAATCATTCAATGGAAGCCTGTGCAATTCAATTTTGAAGCCCATATAAACATAATATAATATGAACCCATCTGGAACACCCATATATTAAAGGGCCTGGTATGATAAAACAGTAACTAGAAATGATCTAAGAACATAAATAGAAAAAACAAACATATTCCTCCCATTTTGATATCCATGATGCATGAAGTCCAAGGTTTTTTTTTGTAACTCCTGACGAATATGAGACACGTATGAAATGTGGTTATGGCAGACAAACAGCTCTCCTGAGACAAACTGTACAGAAGATGAAGATATGCTAGGCAGAGAGTCAGACCATGTAGCCATTTATGACTTAAAAGCTTCCAGCATTATTGTAAAATCCAGTAAAGGAAGAACTATGCCTTACTTAAAGCCAGGGGCTCAGATGTTCATGGAAAATTTATAAGACGTTTATGGTACACTTTGTGTCCAGAAGGCCCAGGCTGGGTAAGAGCCAGAAAACATAATGGTACCTTTATATAAAGCATTACAGTTGTTATATTCTGCAATTATGGATAAATAGTCCAGATCTACAAAGTTTAGGGATCCAAAACATTCATCTACTGTACCAGATGGCAGATACTTTAAACACACCAGTTCAAGAGAGACAAAGATATTACACTACTTAAAGATCAAAATATAATATGAACCAAATAACGGTGTGGGGTCGTGTGCTGTAAATGCAAGGTGCTTTGGCTCAGACCCCAGAGGTACTGGGTTGAAAACCTGTTATGCTACCAATGTTATACCAGGGCTCGAAATACTTTTCTATACATACCTGCACTGGTGCATGTAACATTCAAAATTACCTGCACCAGACAAATTTTACCTCGAGCCACTCTGAATTTAGGAAGAATGGATCATTGTTCAGGACCCATTGCTATATTTTTCTATTATATTTTATAGGTGGTATCAGTCAATGCAGCTAATAGCAATCCATATACGCCTAGTATTTATGTCTAAAACCCAGTATATGGACCAGTGCGGGTTAGGTGCAGGTAGACACCAGAGATAGTCCTGCACAGCTTCAATTTTACCTACACGAACCTGCATGTGCAGGTGGTATTTCGAGCCTTGTATACCCTAAGGCTTGTGAAATGGACTTAACTTGTCCTCACTTCATCTGGGTGTAATAATCAGCTTCTAGTAATATGTACCTGAATTCAGCTGGGGAGGTCCAGTACATGTGAAACGGTAGCGGTGGACGGAGAGGGTGGGCTCTGCCGTTTGGTACCAGACCGTAGACATGGTGGATAACAAATTCAACCTACTGCCCCTACAGATATTGCCATCTTTGATGTAAAACGTAAAACTTTGATGTCATCATAATCATGAGGTTCAAATGTAATGTAGACAGTAGTTGAATTGGTAGTAGTAGTAAGGGCGGAAAGCCTCTAGGAACCATGATTTACATTGATTGTATAGTAAACATGTGAGTGAGTCTACACACTTCTTAAAGGTGAAGACTGAAAACAAATATAGCTGATGGCTGCTTATTTGAACATCCATACCAGCTGACTGTGAGTGGCTAAGGAGGGGCCCATCAAGGGTGGAACAGTCCATTTACTTCTAGTGATTGATTTTTCTCAATTCTGGTAGCATTATTTCAACAGCTCTGAGGCGATGTCAGATCAGGAAGGTAGGGTTACCTGTATTTGTTTTTGAGGCATCAGCATTCTATCATATGTTTTTTGTAGTTAGGAGTCCTTAGTCATCTTGTTTGGGCATGTCTATTAGGCAATTGTAGTGTCAACAGTAACTTGTAACTGCCAAAATAAATCAGGGCCATTCCATTTACAGACTCCATGAGAGGGGAAGGGGAATTGTTATATTTTTAGACACTCAAATTAAACCCTTTCGTCGCTTTTTTTCCCATACACTATGGTCAGACAGTGGACCAAAGCCGTGGAAGAACTGGGGTGTGCACTTTTAAACAGTGAGAAGAGAAACACACCAAGAAAAATGTGAAGAACTTGTCTCCGCAACTATGAAAATAAACACAGAGAGGACAGAATAAGATACAGTACGTGGGAACAGACATGACAATTGGGCTAAAGTGCCACAATTGAACAAGGCTGTCTGTATTTTATCACATGGGATTCAACAATGATCTTTTACCTGTAACTGACCCGTAACTGACTTACAAGAGGAGGAATCAATAATATTAGAATTTCTGTAACAGGAGAAATTGAGATCTAAATGTTTGAACTTACTGCAATGATCATGCAACTTTAACTTTGTGGGTCTGCAAATTGTCTCTAGTGTGAACACGATAACTTAAGTGCCCACATGGATTGTCTTGATACTTGGTAAGTTGGTAGGTCTTAACGAGGCCTCAAAATGATTAGAGTTTGGGCCACCTAGCAGCTTGGTACAGTACTGCAGTGCAACTTCTGGTTCTAATGTTAATCTCATGTTATGGACAGGCTATGGTCAATTTCGGATTGCATGTGGTACAGCTCTTGGGACTGAGAGTGAGTCATGTGTACATGTAGGTTTGGGCCCCCTAGCTGCTTTTTCAAAACAGCAGGAGTCGATTTTGTTTCAAACTTTTTTTTGATAAGGACACCATCCTAGTTTCCACAGCCTTGCATCACCAGGCCACACATCTTATATGATATTGATATTTTTCCTTGCTACATTTTTCACTCTCAGCGACATGTATTTGCACTGACGGCAGCTCACAACCTAGAAGTTTGAGATAATGGACGTTGGAGACGATTATACCCCTTTCCAAAGGCAATGTGACCTTGCTTTGTACTGCACAAATATGCAGGTAGTACTACGTGCATAAAGGCAGGTCACCTTCCTCTAAATGCACACAAAGGTCCACCCATAATCCCAATAATTATGTTCCCAACATCCCTTCCAATGGAAGTTCTGTCAGGTGTAAACAGATCCAGCCTGTACACTAATACCTGTTTGAAGACAAAAAAGGAAAGGTAAATACCAGGTTAAACTAGGCCAACCAATGAAGCAACATGACCCAGAAAGTCCTGCTTGTGTCAACTGACAGATATTCCCACACATTCCTGTGGGGATTTATACAGTAAAACCCGACCCAAAACAGGATCTTGAATGTCCTTATTATGTCTCTCTCTACTGAGAAAACTATTAAAAGAAAAACCTATTATGCAATGTCAGAAAAATGTGATTCTAACTTTAAAGTAGCCGAACACAATATCCGAACCCTACTTGCTTTTGCTTCTTGTTGTGAATTACGATTAGCGAAAATTATAACGTTGGTTATAACATCTATTATCATAATACCGGTACGTTTACGACGATTTCTCTAGCCATACTGATTTGACAAATTGTCAACGCATCATTTTCTCCAGTTACATGTTGCTGCTATAGGTTACCCTTGCCACTTCTTCTGTGTAACTTTTCTGCCACTCTTGTCCTGCTAAAGGCGTAATATTGTAATTGTAACACGCCGCGGAATTACACGGCGAACGGGCGCGTGGTTGGGAGGGGGTACAAAATACCGGTAGGAAGAAACACGGCACAATTAACTGCCGCTATGTACATTTATACATCCTCTGATGTTCCTTCCTTTTCTGTCAGTAAATGCATAAAACATAAACCTGCATGAGCATACAAAATGTCATGAGAAAACGGACGTATACTGTCAAGAATTTTCATTTAACTTCTGTCCGTCACAACCGCTATGACGTAACACTTCACTGCTGGCGTAGATATAAAAATGGCGGGAAAATGGCTGCGTACGTTCAATTTTGCCCATTCAGTCGTAGATCCGGGCTATTATGCAACGGTTCTTCACACTTTTACATGAGTTGTAGGTCACCAACAGAAATTCAAGATTGTTGTTGAATCATGTTCGTCTTGTGCCGTGAGCATGTGTAATTATGATCTATATAAATTTGGCAATGAATGTGACAGTGTGTTCGTCCCACGACGAGCTGCCTACCCCGAAATTTAAAAAAAAGTATACTGAAAACTTTTGGCCTTGTTGTCTTCGAATGCATTGTTATTGATGCTTTGTAAATGGTGTATTGGACACCTAGATGTCTGAAGTGTGCACAGCTCAGAAATAACTATTGTTGCATGTGTAGATCTCTTTAAGTTCCAGTATTTTTAATCTACCGGTATAAGTCTTACTACCGGTATTATGCCAATGCATGTTACACAGAATTCCATACCATGGTAAATTGGTGATGGACAACCAGAATACAATGTCGAAAGCTCAGTTACCGTTAGCGTTTCTTCTCGGGAACAAAGTAACAAAATGTAACTTAAAAAGGCCCCCCATGCAAGTTATCCATGTATAGTAACTGAAATCGTATAATCCAGTCGATTCATGTCATCTTTTGTGTTGTTGTCCCCAGGATATCCGGAAGGAAGGAGCCACCCCAGCCACGCATACGTCATTGAGAATCCTCACACTGTAAGTATCCTAAAGTTTAGTCACATACATGTATATTTTGTGACATACAATAGCTGACAAGGCATTACCAAATTAATGGGTCCATTACCCCTTTATCAGGAGGTAAAAGGATAAATTGAATCCTACAGTCTTGTCTTACTGGGTTATTTTCAACATCAGTGCCACCTATGCTGCAGCGCAATGTAAACGAGTCAGGATTGCATTGAAGAAGGTGACAGTCACCAACATGTTGATTGAGTAAAATGCTAAGTCTTGTGTACATAGAATTTTGTTATTCCTCACTGACAAGTGTGTTGTAATTGAAAAGTAGTAAAATTAATTGTATAAACTGTCATAAACTTGGTGCTTGATAAGATTTTTTTAGAAAAAATCATTTGAGCCACTTCAAATAAATATTACTCTAGATTCTGAAGGCTTGACTTTTTTGCAACTGAGTTGGCCTATGCCCTTGGGTTATGTTATATGTTACTGAGCAGTCACATAGTCCCCCCCCCCCTCAGACTTTACCACGATAATGTCTCATTGACCTCTGGTTTGACTTACTTCTGTGCCTCTGAGTTGCTCCTTTCACGTCACTTGGTTAACTGTGAGTTGGTGGGCTACGAACCCAACACCATCAAGATGACTGGTGCACACCTTTTACTTCACTTGGTTACTAACTGGAGACAAAATGACACTGCAATTTCCTACTATCACAGAAGGATGAGCAGAAGAATGGTTCCCAGAAGACGAAAGCTGCAGCAGCTCCACCCGTCAGCACCACCACCAGGGACCTGTCCACAGAGGAGGCGGTACCTGGGGACGACAGCTACCTGGTGCTGCTGGACAAGAAGGAGGAGGACCAATCATCCGGCTTCAACATCATGAAGGGGGACAACGGCAAGATCTTCATCCAGGACGTCCGACAGGGAGGACCCGCATGGAAGTCTGGCAAGATCCATGATGGTGGGTACATTAGAGGGTCAAAAATATTTGTGGCATAATCACATGATTAAGTGTTGTTGTGTTGGCATAACAAATTTTGAATTTGAAGATGACAACAGCCATAAGTTAATAAATGTTATAAAATTGATTGAAGAGTTCTCATTTCCCAATTATTTTCCATCTCCTAGGTGACCAACTGGTCAGCGTCACTGTCTATTTCACCGACATTGCGTACGAGGACGCGCTTACGATCTTGAGTTACTCCTCGCCCTACAAGGTCCAGCTCCGGCTACGGAAGCCCAGCAAGCGACCCAGCCCAGTGGCAAAGACAGTACCCGTCACTATTGAAATGCAGCCCGTAGCATCTGCCAGTGTGGAGACACAGCAAGATACTGCCACACAGCAAGATGCTGCCAAAGTTCTACAGCCAACACAGGCTGCCACGATAGAACAGGAACCTGCTGTTGTTGTGGAAACACAGCAAGATGCTGTTAAAATGGAACTACAGCAGCAACAGCCACCCATAAATGAACCTGAAGTCTTAGAGACGTTAGAACGACCACCTTCTCCTGAAGACAGACTCCCAGAGGTTTGCGGAGTAGAAGATGTTGATGAAGTTGATGAGGGTCTTTCTGAAAGAAAGCACAATGCCATTGTGAACGAGGCCAACAGAATAGTAGACGATGCATTTGAATCGGCAAAGGAGGAGCTCCGTAGAGAGGACTTTCAGCGATCAGACGCGGAGAAGCCATTGACGCCCAGACTAGAGCGTAGATTATCCTCGTCAAGCTTGCCAGGGGCATTTCCCGAGGAAGCCACATGGAAGTCGCCCAACCCATACCCTTCTAACCTCCCAGAGATCAAATTCACCGGCCAATCAAAGTCTCTTGATCACCTGAACAAATCCATAGAAACCGACCTTCCCGACGACATGAGACCACGTTCCCTGGCAGACATAGACTTCTCCAAATACATTCCTCCACCCTCTGAACCCCCTCCTCCGATGACCCCTGACACTCCAAAACCTATCCCCCCTGAGAGAGGGTCGGCAAAGAAGAAACGGAAAGCTCCCCCTCCCCCCACAGTGACTCCCCCTACCCCATCAGTGTCTCCCCCTCCACCGTCAGAGTCTCCCCCTACAGAGTCTCCCCCTACAGGGTCTCCCCCTCCCCCAACAGTGTCCCCCCCTACCGTTTCTCCCCCTGCCCCCTCATTGCCTCCCCCTTCGGTGTCTCCCATTGCCAAGGAAATTCCTTCTGAACTTCTGACCAATGAAACAGCTGAAAAAGAGGAGGACAGAAGAAAAGATGAATTGACAGACAGTGGATTGGAGTTGAGCATATCCACCCCTAGCCAGGAGGTTGCCCCCACCCTGTTACCCCCACCCCCTCCCGCAGTTTTACAGACACATGTGTCCCAGGACGGCAGGGCTCCAGACGGCACCCAGGAGGAGAAATCTACCTCACCGAGTGGAGATTCTGGCATCAATGTAGACATTGGCACAGTGGAGCCGCCCTTACTATCACCGCCTGTTGTTCCCACCATCCTACCAGGGAAAGGATCTATACTGGAACAAAAAATAGAGGTAACTTGCATCCATACATCTACAAAAACATATACTAGTAAGCATAACTTTAATTAACTTGACACCTACTTGCCTAGTAACAATTCAGAAATGTTATCTCTTGTAATATACTTTCTGCATTAATTGAAAAAAAACACATCTAGCGGGCATCCCACGGGACCATGCCTGTTAGTGAATGGCAAAATGTCGCAAATGGGTGCAAACTAGTCACCAACAGGTGTCATCACTACGAATCTCTTTTTTGATGATTTCCAGAATTAGTCTTCCAGAATTAGTTCATTGTAAGATAATCATGTCCATAATATTGTATCCATTTAAGTCACCAATAGTTTCGATTTACATGACAACTCTCATCAACTCTCACAGGAGCAGGCAGCCCAAGAGAGTGCACAGGAGTTTCAGAACTTCCTGGATTCTCAACCGGAGAAGTCTCTTCTACCTAATGTACCTGCCGTAGCTGGTCCTCCGACACCTCTGGAAGAAGACGAGGTGATAGCCGAGCAGAAGGAAAAGCCTGAAAGAAGCAGGTACTCCCCAAGTGCACTCACCCAGCCTTTTACGCTCCCACCCGTGGACTTGAATCAGACGCCAACAGAGGAAATCATCTTGAGCTCCAGTAGCGAGTCCGAGTCAGAACCAGACGACAGCAAGTACAAGAACATCCGGGTCGACGAAGTAGATAAAAAGAGATCCTCGATGTCTTCCGAACCTGGAGAAGAAAGACCCGGTTCTACGGAGGGAGTTTTTCTGGCAACTATGGTCAGCGTAGCCAGTAGTGAGGAGTCTTCGTCAGAGGGAGAGGAGGAGCCACAAGTTGTGATGACGTCTCCTACATCAGCCAAGCAGCTAAGGGATCAGTTCTTCAACGACATGAAGCCGACGTCAGGACTAGAAAACAACATCATGTCCCCAGGGACCCACACTGTAAATAATACCGAGGAAATACACGACGCGCGGACTCCAACAAAGCAAATATCCTCGACAGAAAGTAGTGAATTGGACAGTATCGGTCAGCAACAAGCAATTCTTGACCAGCAGCCGGGAACGTCCAGCCCAGTCCTGGTTGACCCTACCAAACCAGACAGTAGAGGTGGGCTGCAGGGGGTCAACGGGACGCCAGAAGGCAGCTTTATGGTGTAGGTTATTTCAAATCTTTTGGAAGTATACATGTAAGTCTTGCAATAAGTATTTAAGACATCTGTTTACATATCCTGTAATTGTTGACAAAATAGCAAAATTGACATATTAGTGAGGTAAATGATAAGCACTAGCAGTAGGTGCAGGTGAGTAAAATTTGCTAAATCTAAAATACAAATAATATCGCTGAACAAGACCACTTTATGTCACAAGTTTTCATGGGCATCTAGATCCGATTCCATGAACATGTGAGAAGCTAGCAAACTGTACTGCTAACTTCTGAATCAAGAAAATACAATGTCATGCAGAGTGAAGCCAGTTGTCACTGGACTAAGGCACATTGGTGACTGCTTGTGAATGACATTTCCCAACCTGGCGTGCACAGTCACCAACGTGATGCTTGAAATGGAGACGTTTTTGAAAGGGAGAAATGAAGAAGTCGTTATGACCGTAAGAGAAAATTGGCAAAAAAACATTGTTTTGTCACCAACGTACCATAGTCCAGTAAGATACCCGCTTAGTTGGCATGTGAGCTTCAGGTACAATGTAGGGTCTTGTTTGGTCTAGTGATTGTACTTAAATTACCCAGGTCAAAACTTTGCCAAGTTACAAAAGTGGGAAAGTCTTGGCTAGTTTGATGTAAGATATAATAGGACATAAATGTATACAATGTAAGCGGGAAGCATGTAAAAATTGGATCAATATTAACAGTGTCTATAGTGCTGAGTGAATTGCCATATCCCACCAGTTTTCTTGCCAATTGGGCCAAACCATTTTGGCTAACTTGTTACACATACATGCCATGCAGTTGCTGACTTTTATATCCAGCAAATTGCGTATGTAGTAGACAAAAAGCTACCACAATACAGTCCATAGTCCTGCAACAAAGTTGCTGCAATTGCTGTAGATAGTGCCATGAATTTGTAAGAGTCTTAAATTTCATCCACGTCAAATGGCAACTATAATTACCAGTGCCATAGATATGTTAGCACCTTTCTAAAAGCAAAGAAAAGGCTACATAATAAAGCGAGAGCCCCATTCAGTGTCTATTGACGTATTCCTTTTACCACCTATGCCAAATGGTTGCTACTTCAAATCAACTTGAGGTCATTGAATAACATGTCACTCTGTAATGTTTGTATGACTGCTGTTAGCACTAAGTGCACATCATTACAGTAACTATGTATAGGCCAGGGCAGTCTGCAGGACCCATCCATCCTTCCCAGGACAGAAATTTTCTTGTTGGGATGGACAGCTACAAAATGTGTACCCTGTCCATCCAAAATAATTGGATCTTTGTACTAACACGAAAGTGATAAAAATTTTGTTTTCCTTCGTTTAACAACAAAACTTGGGCAACTTGGGCTCCCAAACAACAAGTGGAACAGAAGAAATCAAAACTGGAGACAACCGTGGCATAGGCCTGTTCCCTATTGCGATGGGACAAATTTTTCCACCCACCTCTATGAATAGCTTGGGTTATAGCACCGCTGAAAAGGTATTAGCCAGTAAAAAACAGTAACTTTGGATTGCGTAAGGCAAAGTACCATGCTTCAACCCAACTGCTATGCTAATCAGTAGTTCAGTACTACAGTTAGTTTTATAATCTTACATATGTAGCAGCCTGTATTTTGATTAGAGCGCTTGTTGAATTATATCATGCTATTCAATGTAACGTTACACGTATATCCATTGCTATGTTCTACCAATAGCTACATGAAATGTCCAAAAGGATTTGAAGCTGAAATCTCTTAAAATCTCGTACAAGGGAACTTCCTGTGAATAACTTCATAATATTTGTGAAGATGTGGTGATAATATTTGTATTAAGAGATATTCTTTAAAGTTGTAAATCAAAATCATATATCTACTTTAAGTGACTTGTCATTGTTCATCAGTTACAAAAATATGAAAAAAAGTGAAACAAAAAACGAGAAAAACTTACCCAAGCTGCCTCATTCCTCTGTGACATAGCAAAGAGCAATGTAACATCTAACAGTTACTGTTTGACTGCCATTTCTGTGTTAACTAAAAACCAATTTAATTTATTCATTTTTTACAACATTTTATACATGTTATACAATCTGTGTAATTATAATAGTGGTTTTGCAAGTATCATGTTTTGTTGTATTGACTTTTTTTATTCAGGAAGATCTGTTCCTACTTGAGATAAGGAATTTACATGGAATGGAAAAAGTAAAAAAAAAAATGTGGAGCCCTGTTTGATATCGAATGTTGCTGTGCATAATGTTACACTTTACCGTGAAGTTTATTCTATTACATCATGAGAGTTTACTCCATGTCAGTTTATATTGTAATCAATACAAATTTGTATCCTAGACTTTAGTATTCTACCAGTTTCTGGTTCAGCATACATGTACTTTACAGTTACTGTAGATTATAATTTGAAGTGTCTATTTTGTAATGATCATGTAACATGAGAAACCATTTTGATTATGCAGACCAAATCTTTAGATATGGCAATCTTGCCAAAACTTCATGGATAATCATGGAAAGAAAGTTCATCTTGGGAGTCCTCATCTAGAGTGTGGGCTGCCCCAAAACATTTAAACAAAAAAGTATGATAAGTATTGAATTCTGAAAGTCTACATGTAGTTTGGATACATACAGTTAAAGCCATTCTTACATATTATGTTTGCTTATTTAAGAATGTTTTTTGTATCAAATATTCTTTTTTTTTTTATAATGTACTAGAAAAAGTCCCACACTATTTTCAGTGTTGCTAATAATCGATTGATGAGATACGACGACAAGTGTAATGTGATTTCTGGCAATAAGAGGTTGGAGTTTCAGGTGTGACATATCGGGTGTGATCAATAAATTATTAGCCTCATCGAGAAATAAGGTGTACAACTCAAATTATGGGGCACAATTTTATGATTGTAGCTTTTATCAAAATCCACCAAATTTCAAATCATTGTGGTCATTACTTTCGAAAATCAATACGTAAGTGGTGAGAAAAATTTAGCTTAGTGCAAACCATGGTCAGAGATGAAATCTTCTAAGATATTGTCAAATTCAGGAGAATTTGAGTTGTGCATCTTTTAGTCGAGGCTCAGAACTTATTGATCACCCCTTGTACCTTTGGCATGGTACAGTAGGGCTGTAGTACTAACTGTGACTATTGAATTTGGCTGCAATAGGAGAGAACCCATACAGCTTGACAGAGAGTTAGTGACTTTATTTTTGCTAAAAGCAGATTGTAAAGACAATAGTGGCAAATTTCATCACGTTGATGATACAAACAGGTGCAGGTTTTTTTTGTTTGACTATGAAACGATTAAAACTATCAGGTTTATGTATAACACTTCCGACGTGTAGATGCTTGTAGTAGCTTACATGCTTGTATGTGTGTACTACCTAATATGATGGTATATAGACAGTTGAAATTGGTCCAAGTAGGCAAATTCTGTTGGACTGCACATGTAACTGTATAAATCCTACCTGTGCCGGTACTGTAATAATTGCGTGTATGAGATCGTGTAACTTTTAATTTTCTTGTGACATTATACTTATGTTGTAATCATGGGACGGTAGCTTTTACACATTGAAAGTCAAGTAAACCCGTATTATATATATATATATATATATTGTATGTATATGTATATCTTGCCCTATATTACTGTTGGTATATCGATGACTATGTATCTGTCAGTCTCTGTATTTATGGCAATAAACATACAAGTCAAGAGATGAAACTTGTATCACATCTTTTTTTGTTATCCTTGATTTGTAAGGAGTTAAAATGCCGATGTCACCAAAACTCGACATTTCCTGATCAATTATAACAAGTCATTATTCAATGACCAAAGACTTTTCTACAAAATACACACCCATTTGATGTTCAAGAGACAACAAATCTTACAAATAAACACTTCTTCTAGTTCTTGATTCCTGCATTCAGCCGATTCAAAATCTGGGCTTGTGACTCCCAAAAATCTTTTTTTTTTGAGAAGTAGAAGAGCAAAGTTACAATCAGAACTTGCAATTTCATTACTTTACATTTTGATTAATATGCAATGTTTGCTTCTCAAAACAATGCTTTGAGACAAATTACTGTAACACCTGATTCCTAACCAGCTGACAGTGCACGTGTCATGTTTTTTATGAAGTCATAGTGGCATGAATCAAGAACAGTGATTTGTGACATTTGATAACCTCAGAAGGGTGTATATTTTGTTTGTTCATTGAATAACACTTATGATGGTTGCTTATAATGATTATTCATAAAAAGTGAGTTACATGATTAGGCACTTTGTGAGTGGTTAATATTAATATTTACATCTTTGGTCTAAGTTTATAAATACATATTTTACAAACTTACACCAAAGAGATGTCAAGATGTTATCAACACTGGTATTAGAATACACGGGACGAAGGTTATCAGTACAAGTATAAACGGTGTCTTTATTAGTATGAACCTATTTTACAAACTTGCGAACAATTAGCCTGGGCACCATCTTCTATAGCAACTACTTCACTATGGTTAGCAAGGGAAAAGATTGAACCAGCGGTCACTATGGAAGATGGCACCAATGCTAGCAAATACATGTAGTAACATCATGATCACACACAAATATATAGTCATGCACATGCTATTAGTACATGTACATGTACATATAGGTCCATGATGGGAAAATGTTTCACCATGAACAATGATGAATATTACTAGGACAACACAAACATACATTGAAGTTATTTGTACATTTTCTTTATACATTACACACACACATATAATATACATATACTTAACATAATATCACTCCTGGACCAAAACCTGTACAATAATGTTTGTAGTTCATTTGTCTCAGACAGAGAGCCTTGTATACTTACGAGTGTCTTCTATTGCATAGAGCATTGCACAGAGCAATTGACACAACATGAGATGAGGCTATATGGTACAAGGAATACAATTTTTGCCCCTCTTGTTACTTTGGAATCTATAGCCCTTGATACCTCAGAAATGGAATGAAATGGGAATATTCCATTACTGTAACACACATACATGAATGTCCCAGTAATCAATATTGCATGTGACACAAGTCCAAGCAGTTACAAAAAATGTATGTTAGTGTTGTGTTGGTGTAAAGATTATCGTGTTGGCCCAGAACCCAGAGGTCCTGGGTTCGAATCCTCCACTGCCAATATTGTGCCCTTGGGACGTTCCTCACTCTATCTAGGTGTACAAATGGGTACCTGAGTTTGGTTGAGGAGGTAAAAGTTGTTGGAAAGAGAAGGTTGGGCTCTGTCTTCCAATATTGTGCCCTAGACACAGTGGATAGCATCTCACTGCCATCAAGGCCAAAGAAAAGGCTATGCATGGGACTAAATCTACATGTACCTTATTACAAGTCTTGTAATGGAATGTTATCATATGATGGAATGATCATTTAGTAGCATATACTCTAGTTGATATAACATTACACAAACCCTACGCACTGAAGACCCTCAGGACCTCAGCAATAGGTGTCCGACACATGGGGCAGTTCTGGTGCCTGTTTGTCAGGGACTTGGCACACTCCATGCAGCAGCACAGGTGGTTACAGGGACTCAACAGGCAGTTCCGCTCCCGCTCTGTACAGATGATGCATTCATTGCCCCTCGGCGAGGAATCTGGAACACATTTTAGAACAAAAATCAGGGCTCGAAATACCACCTGCATATGCAGATTAGTGCGGTCAAAATTGGAGCTGTGCAGGTATTTCTGGTGTCCACCTGCATCTAACCTGCACTGGTCCATGTACTGGCATGGGCTTATATATCATCATAATCATATATATATATACCATATTCATGTACTATGCTGTCCGTGCATCATGGATTTTCATAGATCTTTAACTGATGCATTTATTGTGTATAGAATAAATAATGGCATTGTTTTCTGAACAGATTTTAGTATTCTTTCTAAATTGTGGTGCAGGCAATTTCCAATGTTACAATGTACATGTACCTGCACCAGTGCAGGTATGTAGAAAAAAGCATTTCAAGCCCTGAGCATCTTTTGCAAGGTCAGCTTGGCACAGAATGCATCTTATTTATGACAGCTATTATACAAACGGCACTTATATGGTCAGACTGGCCATCCTATATACAATAAAGTCAGGCTGTAATACTCTGCCCGAAAAGGCACCATAAAACAAAGTAACCTTCAACTTTAAGCCCCAAAGCTGCCTGGTACCATATATGCATGCGTAATATGAGAGAGATGGAGAATGGAGAAGTTATTCCTCGGCCAATTTTTCTTCTTACTGATATTACTATAATGTTACAACAAAAAGAGACACTCCAACACTTAAGTCCATCACGATGCTACAAAGTAGTAAACCCAAAATAACTGAGTGTGGGTAATGCTAGTTCACCTTTTAATCTGTGGAGTAACCTATATCCATAATTATTGTATTTGCAATAAATTGAAAATATATTTTGTTTGCAACTTAAACCACAGTCTTTTGACGTGATGTCTCTAATTACGGTATCCAAGTTTTAAAATGAACAGATATATACAATGCTACTCTGGGATAAAGGTGAACTGGTATTCAAACACATTTTTACAACAGCTGTTCAAAGCTCTTTTACTATCATAAAATATAGAATACAACACGGTGTATTCTGTATCACCCGAGGACATTTACGTAATATTATCACCTGGTCCAGCTTGTATCGAACGTTATTATAGCCCAGGTATGACATAATGTCTGTTACCTGTATGTCTGTTGTCCTCTGTTTCGGCCCTATAGTTTGTTGATGAGTGTACATGTTGTAGCATACTGACTACTGCATGACTAGAACCATCCAATCCCCCATTTGATCCTGGTCCCCTGTCTCTCTGCTGTGCCTGAACCTTCTCCTTCCATGCTGCAAAGTGAGGAATCATCAACATGAGATTCAGTTTCCTGCCAGGCCTTTTCAGCATAGGTGGGATCCTTTTCTGTGATTTGGGCCCCGTAGCCTGTGCTGTGTTGCAATCAGAAAATGGGACTTTTCAGTTGTTTTGTACTAACGAAATTAAAAGGCTGTCAAACAATTGGATGTCATTTCAGCACCTGGACAGCACCACATAGAAACTTCCTACTGTTTAAAAGTGTCCACCAAAAGATATTACCCATTAGATATCGTAGGGCCATTCTGAGATGTTGCAGTAGTATACTGACATCACACTTTTCTTCATCACCACCATTAAATATGGTTGTGTGTGTGTGTGTGTGTGTCTTGTTCTGGATTTTTGTAAGCATAACTTAAGAACATCGCCCTTTTCTTTTACCACCATTAATATGGGGGGTTGTTTGGTGTGTCTGTCTGTACTGTACATGTGTGTGTGTGTGTGTGTGTCTGTGTTTCTGGATATTTGTAAGCATAACATAAGAACCCCTTGATGGATTTTGATGATATTTGAAAAAAATTGAAAGCTGGAGACAGCCCCAAATGAATGGGTCTGTTCAAGCATGAAACGCATTAGGGTACTGGACTCACCTATCTGCCTGGACTGAACCTGCTGTGGTGTGAGGATGAGGGGGTCACCAGTCCTCACAAACAACACCTTACCCAAGTGTTCTATCAGCCGACCAACTGGACAAAAACATGGCACACTGGTCAGGTTAGCAGGCAGACTTCTTAAGCATGAGTTACATAAAAGGCACTTCAATGAAGGGAGGAAAGTCATGTCACTGATAAAAGATGGTGGATGCCATATGACCGTTTCCAAAATCATATCCAGTTGCTTGAATAACTGCTGTTTGGCACATGTAAAGTGTCTTTCCTAAAGGTACAACACAACTTCAACGGGGCATGCCAGGATATTTGATCCCAGGACCTCAAGGGTCTGAACCAAACAGCCTACCATTATGCCACACTGATGCCACTTCATTAGAAACTTGGGAGACTTCATTAGAAAGTTGCAGTCTTAGTGCTTAAATGTGAAAAGGGATGAAAGACAAACCTCTCTGTAGAACCTGTGCGTCTGTATTGCCTCCCATGGTCACTTCTACTTCTGGAATGGTGTACACTGGGTACAGGAATCGTATACCTATAAGTCTCTGATGGGAGTAGAAAAGGGGATAGAGAAGTTTACTTTTGTACTCAGGCTAAACTGATTTCATTTTATGAATGACATCCCTATAGCTGATGTGAGCGTGCGAATAAAAAAAGTTGTATGGTAGTTTCAAATCTTCTTTGCTTTTGGAATTGATTATTATACAACTTTGGTATCCATTTTCCAATATTTTCTTTTAAGTTTAAGGCATTCAATATATTTTTCTCATTTTGCAGCTACTTTGCATGATTTACCGTTTGGTCAAAATTTGTATTTTCTGGAAATGGACTGCAAATTATATCCCAAAGCACTTAGAAACCACAATCCTCTTGCTAAAGGGAAAACAATTTTGTCAGCCTGCATGTCAGCCATATTAGCGGGCTGCGTGCTGATTGGCTAAAGCCAAATAATGACAGTTCATTGATATTTATAAGCAAGATGGGTCAATCGTGCAGGGTAGGGTAGGGTAAATAAGCAGAGTTGAATCAATTTTCTGTGACACAGATTCAGCCCTGCAAGAAATCCTTCTCTTGTATCTAAAAATTTTTTATATCATATTTTTTATCATATCTATCATATCATATTCATAAAGTCAAACTATTTGGTACCTGTTTATGCAGCACATGTTCTGACATAGCAGTGATATCCAGGGTGAGAGTGTTGGTACCCAGTACAGCAGTCTGGGAACATGTGCTAGATATTCCTACAGGGACAAATAACATATAGTACATTGTAATGTATTTTCTTGAAAGTATGCACCCCTGACTTTGGGCAAGTGTAACAGTGGTACCGTTGTTCAAGTCCTGCCAACTGTAGCTGACCATTCCAGATGGTTCAAACCTTTTGTAGTGGTTATGGTGTTGGGTTTGGGAACTGTTGGATTGCTTACCATGAATTAGAAATTAATCACTCTGACAGTGTCAGAGCAGAAGAAATGTTGTATGTGAAAGCGACATGCATATTAGTAATTTTCCATCCTTCCTAGATCTGTAGCACTATCTTGCTCTGTTGGAGGTCGTTTTCCCATTTATCTGTGCAATAACCTTAAATAAGGTACCCCGACTTTGGCAACACCTACACTGTATAGCTGCAGCACCATTTGGATTTTGGAAAGTTCAAAATGTTTAAAGCTTAAATCGAGAAAGTATGGTTAGTAGTTGCCCGATACATTGTGAGCATATTTATTCACAAGAAAGCTGTTAATATCAAATATCTGAATATTGTTCCTAGGCTGTCAAACAACTGCATACCTTTTCAGCACCCTGGACAGCACCACAGAGAAACTTCCTATCGTTTTTAAAGTGTTCACCAGAAGATATTATCCATAAGATTCTTAGAAATCTGTGATTTTGCACATTAGTAGTATACGGACATGGCCTTTTTTATCACCACCATGAAATATGGGGGTTGTGTTTGGTGTGTATGTGTATGTCTGTCTGTGTGTGTGTCCATGTTTCTGGACATTTGTCATCGTAACTTACAAGCAACTTGTTTAATAACCCCTGGATGGATTGTGATGATATTTGATATGTCGTATATGTGTTGGAATCTTGGTTAGCAAAGCCAAGACAGGTGTTTGGAACACGAATTTAAGGTCAATTTTGGGCCCCTGGTGTGTGACCTTGGTATTGCAGCAGAAACTAATCTCCAGGCAGATCTACCAGTGACATAAGGAGTTTAGCTGGACAAGGAGATTTGCCTGGAGATTATTTAAAACAGAACCTCCAGTTCTTGTATCTTTTTTCCTGAAATTGCTGTGGTCTTCATTTTATTTAGCTTTTGAGGTAAGGAAGAAGTGGTGTAGTATGAAAATATGAAAAGCGTACTTCTCATGAGTTCACTTTTCACTTGAAGGTCCTCAACAACAGCTTCCAGTACAAACTGGGCTCCTTCCACAGCTGCCTCTAGACTACTGGCACAGATCAAGTTATTCTGAAAATACAAGAACAGTACCTGTTAGTGTTACTGTACACACAGAAGCTACACATTACACTAGTAAGTCATATGTTAATACAAAAAATGTGACATTGTGTTGGCGTAACGCACAGGTTGTTTGGTCCAGAACCCAGAGTTCCTTGGTTTGAATTTTCTGACATGCCACGAATGTTGTGTACTACTAAAGACTTTTCTTACTTCCCTCTGGTGTAAAAATAGGTATTAGGACTTTGGTTGGGGAGATAAAAGGCAATGGAGGGAGAGGGATGGGCTCTGCCTTCCAATACCGTAAAATACAACACAGTGTTTTCCGCATCTGATCCCCTCAGTCCCAACAACCCCCAGCGGGTTAACGTTGGATCACCCTCCAGCCTTCAATCGGGTTATCCTACCTTCAGTCAGGCTGGTACCTTGGTTTTAACATTGCAGCATATTGTATTCTACTGGTATATGTACAACTCACGAGCTGAGAGCTGCCATCAAGCCAGGGCCTCATCTACATGTGCAAGCACGTCTAACCCCCACAGGATGGGGAACAACAGACGATAAACCGGATAGTGAGTGTGAGTGTTACAAGGACTAAGTTTCCCCCTAAAGAAGCAAATGTATCTAGTCTCTAGTACTAGTTGGTGGTTTGGCTGGCTGTGGGCCAGTCAGTCACAAGTCTTGGGTTAACTAGTAAGCATGGGTAAATGGTTCTTACAGCCTGTGGATGTTGGTTAAGGAGGAGTCCCTGAGTCCTGAGGTGTTCCCAGTCCTGATGGATCCTGGACACAGCGGTACTCAGGGCAGTGTTGTCACTATCATACAGGGATACAGCACAACCACACAGGCACAGTTCACCTGGAGGGAGGAAACATTGTCATACAGGGACACAGCACAACCACACAGGCACAGTTCACCTGGAGGGAGGAAACATTGTCATACAGGGACACAGCACAACCACACAGGCACAGTTCACCTGGAGGGAGGAAACATTTGTAAATAGTTATCATCAGTCGAAAACAATTTCATCAGGAGAATTCTCGTACACAACCAGGTTATACTTACTCCGACTAACTTACTGTGCTTACGTTTGGTGTCTATCAGACACTTTCCTCAGAGCTTCTAACTGGAGTTCTGCTTCTCGTCGCTAAATGTAGCCGATGTAGGTGGCGCTTTTGCAATGAGAACACTATCCCAAACGTGGCTAAGTTTGTATCCATCCTCGTACCGGTTCATCACTGGGGTTGACTCACTTATCCCTTCTTGATCTACCGGATCCGCCTCTTATCTTACCTGTATATGACTAAAGGGGATAGTGTTCCCTAGATTGTTTTCTTGCCGCAAAAGCGACACCTACATCGGCTACATATATAGCGACGAGAAGCAGAACTCCAGTCAGAAGCTCTGAAGAAGGTGTCTGATAGACACCGAAAAGTACTGTAAATGCATTTAAGTTCGCAGGGATTTAATTTCGCGGTAAAAAGGAAAAAGGCCTTTTCACTGTTTTTTTAAGTTTGCGGCAACACGATAGAAGATGCAGTCTCATACCATAAAAGAAAAATGTTTGCGGTGGTTTTAAGTTTGTGGTGAAGTGGTCAAAGCAAAAACCGCGAACATTAATCCACCGCGAACATTTCTGCATGTAGTATTAGCATATTATTATAAACCTGGTTGTGTACAAGAATTCCCTATATCCAGTCATCATTGAAGGTTGGCAAATACTCATTTGATACTCATATACTCCACTGACAAAGCTGTAACTTGGTAATAGATACCTAGGAACAAATTTGGAGAAACTAAGGTCTCTTTGAGGAAAGTTTTGCAACTAGGGACAGTGTTTATAAGCTGTAACTTTAGTGTGTTTGTCAAACTAAAGTTTACCTGCGATTCTTGTGCCCAGAAGACCACATCCTATCACAGCTATCTTTATCCGCTCATCGGGAACTCCTGTGTCTGTTCTCACGTCGCTTGAACAGTCTCCATTCATGTCTCACTCGCTGTTGACAGACTTTTCAACCTCCTTGGTTACAAAAGCGTTGGAGAAACACAACTGACATCTGTGACAGCATGAGTCTCTGTGAATGGCATTCCATCTATGGAAGAAACCATCTGGCCATTCTAAAAGGTATGAAAGTCTTACGTTGTAGATAAATAATCTTTAGATATGGCGTAGATATGATTTTAATAACATTTAAGATTTAATTTTCTTCTTATTTATATATAATAGCTGTTTTTATTACGAATTTATTCCTATCTTAATGTCTATTGATAGTACTTCTCCTGAAAATGTGCATAACACAACCCTGAGCTGAAATAGACTGTTCTACTAACCTATGACCTGTAAAGATGGCGTCCAGTCAGGACGATAGTCCGTCGGGATGCAGACATTCGGACTGTCCGAGCTTGTCCGCCCGCAGAGTGGTCACTAGTGCGGCCAGGGAGAGGTGGAAATTGCTGGGAAGGGTATGCAGAAATAGTTGGTTATAGTGGGATGAAGATTACTCTTAGTGTTAGTGTGAGGACGTCTGCCTATAGTTCCGAGCGCGCTTGGCTCTCAAACTAAGTCGAAGTTGTTCTTTTTACAGTCTGGTATAATTTCTGAAATCATCTAAAATAAACAATTGGTCGTTTCGCCATTAAGGCGAAAGTACACTGAAGAATATATTGTGAATAATTTGTTGGTTCATATGTTTTTGATTGATACATTAATAATTTCCACATGTCGCATAAACTAAAGTTGAACAAATTTATGGCAACAAAAAATATGACACTTCTATCGTTATTGTTTACCCCACAAATTATGCTTACTTATGCATGGCGACACTTCTTAATGTTGCTGTTTTTTTCCCCCTTAATGTTACTCTATCAAATATTTAAGCATTATATGATATATTCAACCAACATAGTCAAACAATGGGGTTCAAGTGCTGCAAAGCTGACCATGCCAACAGCTCTGAACTTTTGGTGGTGTGGCTTGCACATTGGGTTTATGATCTGGTGACCCAGATTAAGCGCAGGTTCGAATCCTGGGAGTCAGGATTTTGTTTCTTTCTGTTTCTACTCCCTGCTTGTTTCACTGGTTCCCATGCCAACCCTGTGAGTGTGAGTACTAACAGGCTAGAGATGTGCCACACAGGAATATCGATCTCGGAGATTCGAGGACGAATCTTGAAAAGAAAAGGGGGAGTAGTGTACAGTAACAGTGGGGGTTTAACTTTAAGTGGCGCCAAACAGCCACGCCTTTTGTAGGACAGTGCTGCTGCTGGAGTTGTGATCTGCCGGCCTGGTTTCGATCCTGGCATGTTGTTTCTTTCTGTTTCTTCTCCTTTCTACAGAATGACCATTTCCAAGGAGATTTGTATTTAATAGTGACATATGGTATTTCATTTATTCAGGCTCTAAAACAGCGTGCAACCAACGGTAAGGTGGAGGCCGTATCCGTGCGCAGCTTTGAGTCCTTCGGTCTCCTGAAAACACGGAAGGCAAGAGAGGATGATACCATTCCGACTGAGGGGGCTAACAAGGAGGACGCTAAGTGGTTCCAGTACACCTGTGATCTCGTGCCCAACTTTAAGATGGACATAAGGTTCGGAAGAAGATAGTTGTGGTGTTTCTTTTTATTGTTAGTTCAAAGAAACAAGGAAGAAAGATACTACAAAAAAAGTGATGTTTGCATTGCTTTTAATAAATGAATGAACAGTATTGCTCAACAGTTGTATATGGAACATACAATGTATGGCAATAGTAATAAAGCAATTAACACAATAATACTCTTCTATTCTAAAAACTATGACTGTCACAATAGAATTGACATAGTGTGCATTTCTATCTGTTATAGTACAGCCTGTCTTTTGTTTGTTTTGTTTGTTTGTTTATTCAGTTTGCACATACAAAATGATAATAGATACAGAAGAGAATTAAATATAAAACAGGTGCAGGAGGAGGGAAAAAACCTTAACGGTTTATGCTGTGCCCTCCTCCTCTATGCTTATACAAAACGTATGATCAATGAAATCATAATTAACAAAGAAAGAACTAGCACATGTTATAATAATGCAAAAGATGTACGATCAGTGAAATCAATAAATAACAAACATAAGTAACTAACACAATCATATGTTATAATAATACAACAAAAGATGTATGATCAGTGAATCAATAAATAACAAGGAGAAGTAACTAACACAGTCATATGTTATAGTAATACAAAAAAAGAAAATGTGTGATCAATGAAATCAAATGATAATAGCAATATGAATTAAGATAGGATAAATATTTCAACTAGGGGCTAGGGTGGTTTATGAGATATGTGAGTGTGTCGTGAAGTGCTCCAAATGTATTGTCCTTAAAGAAAGTAGATACGGAGTCAGGGCATTAACATGTGATCATATTCATTGACTTTTGTCTGTCCAGAGTAAAGGCCATACAACATTGTCATTAGACATTGAAACTTGTCTTCAACACCATCTCGATGTGAAGGATATTGTCTCAGAGCTAATTGTTGCTGTCTTTAATTCTTTTCATTATTTCTTTCAGACAACTTGGAGGTTCTTTCACCTATGAGGCCTTGATTGGGTTCAACAATACAGGAAATGTCTGTAAGTAGCTGATTTTCAATTTAAATTTTGAAAAAAAAAAGGAAAAAGCCTTTCCTTTAAAAATTGCTGGTATGTGTACATTGTCAATACTTTCAATGGCTGTTCTTTGTGATAAATGTTTTAGGTATTTGGCCATCAGAGGAGGTCCTGACATATTACTGTCTGAAGAACAAAGAAATTTTCAGGTAAAGTGACAAACCCTTTAAACAACTTTTTAGAAATCATCTATGTCAGAGTGCTTTTCCTCCCTAACCAGACTGGACAGGTTTTTCCATACTGGACTGCTTTTTCTGCCAACCCAATCATGAAGAACACAAAAATGATGAACACTGTTTCCCCACCATTAGGAACCAGAGAGTCTGTGAACTTGGAGGAGGGATGACATGCCTTGCAGGAGTTGCTGTGAGTATATGTACAAATGTATGATATAACTTTCTTTTGAAGATAAAGCCATGTACATGTAAGAGAGAGCTTCTGACGTTAGCCTCAATTTTTAAACTTCTTCATGTAAAAGAGTCTAAATCACTTGTCGAGAAGAGTAGAACTGACCTGGTGTGTTTGGCTCAAGACATAAGCATTCAAAGCCATATTGCATTACTACTAGCTACTTGAAAGAGCATTATGCTTCAACACAATTGATGATGACAAAAGAAGAGAAATTTTCATAGCTCTTTCGTTAAAAGTTTGTCACTGATAAATTGTCCCTCATTTCAGGTGGCTCTTGCATCTGCAGCTGAAGAAGTTGTTTTGACAGATGGCAATGAAAAGTCTGTGGAAAGTATCCTTTTGCAATAATGAAATCATAATATTATGTGGTACTTAAGGCATACAAGCAGGGCCAAAACCAGCCAAACAGATGAAGACATTATTATAATGATTGTTGAAGTTTGAACACCAGCAACCACAGTAGTGTAGTGTCTAGTGGCATGTAGCTATAGGTCAGCAAGTTTCCCTGCTGTTTTAGTAGCAGAGCATATCTTTACAGGGAGGTGTTGCTAGCCCTTCCCCTTTTAACAGGTTAACATACTGGAGGCCCCTCCTTGGTCACATGACCCCCGCTGTGTTCCTAAAGACAGTGCAGCCCTCACTGAGATGTCCTGATCAGTTCAACAAGGTCTCCCATTATTGGAATCGGGAGCTCAGCTGTGAGGCTGATACCAGTTGAGCCATAGGGACATCCCTGCCCTTTCAGTGGGATATTTTGATTTGTAGAAAATCTTCCTTGACGACATTGTCACTGAGATGTGGAGCAGATTGTACAGAGAAACTCTGCCCAGTTTGGAGACACCAGAGTTACCTGCCAGGTGTTAAAATGGGATGAACAGGACCGGGTGGACAGACTGACTGGGGTTTACGATCACGTCATCTGTGCAGACTGGTAAGGTCAACTCTCAGTAACATAAAAACTTTCTGCCTTCCATTGGTCAGGGGTACCTAAAAAGCATTTGCACAAGTTTTAGGAAAATATATTTTATGAAAAATGCTGAAATTGCTAAGAGAAAATGTACAATTTTTATGAAAAATGTATGAATCACGCAAAAAACATACAATTTTTATGTAATTTTATGTTGCTATTGAAGTAGTGACTTTGCAGAAAAGTACATTAGATTGTTTATGTATTACATGCAGTGCATTTGTATGTTGCTAGGGGGCACTTTTGTACTAGCTCTGCAATGTCATATGTGGGCCACAGAAAGAACAGTAGGTTATGAAATCATGTTGCATGTAATGATAATTTTATTATAGCAAGCTGACAGGGGGGCAATGGGATTGTGTAAACTATGATAGATTAATTGACCAACCTGATAAATCTAACATTTCATTGTTTTGTACTTATAGACTCCAAAGGGAATGTTAGCAGCTTATCAGATACTGTAAATATATTTAATTTCGCAGTAGCGGGAAAAAGGACTTTTCGCGGTGGATTTAAGTTCGCGGTAACACCATAGACTGCAATCTAATTAATAGAAAAATGTTTGCGGTGGTTTTAAATTCGCGGTGAAGTGGTCACCGCGAAAACCGCGAACAGTAATCCACCGCGAACATTTCTGCATTTACAGTACCTGGCAATTGGAGTTGGGCCTGCCTATTGGAGCTTAGCATATTAGAAGAAGTAATGAAATACAAAATGTAAGACAATTTAGTTGAGTACTTGAATACCCATTTTAACTTTGATGCATTTTTCCAGCCTGTTCTTCGACCAGTACAGACAGCCCCTCGTGGACTGTATCTACAGAATTCTCAAACCAAATGTGAGTACCCAGTTACATATACATAAGCATCCAGGTAATGTTATACATTAAATGCTGTTTTTGACAAGACCATGCTGTTGCAATGACCGAGTGGGTAGAGTGTTCACCTTGCATTCAGTAGGTTGTGAGTTCGATTCCCAGCAGTCATACCAAAGACTTTAAAAATGTGCTGCTTTCTCTGCTTAGCACTCAGCACGAACGAGGAAGATTATGGGAGTTAAAACCACATCACTACCAGTGGACTAGTGACTTGCACAATTGTGTGGCCCAAGGGCTACGGAAATGGAGATGCATATGGGTGCCACCGTTAAGCATTTGGTACATTCTCAACTTTTTTTGACAAGACCATCATTAAAGTAGGTTATGCTAATTACAACCTTATTTGCATAGTCAATGAGAAAAATTGAAACAATAACTGTACAAACTGTACAAATATTTTGCAAGGTATGAGGTCTCTGAACTCTTGTTTTAGGGCGTGGCCACAATCTTCGCACCGCGGCGAAACCAGACACTGGAAGACTTCTGCAGACGAGCCGAGCCGTTCTTCAGGGTGGTGACAGTCGAGAACTACGAAGAAGTCGTCTGGGCTCTTCATCTTAAGGTAACTACTCCTCCATCTTATCTCTTGTCAATGTTTATGCTCTTCATGTGAGCATGACCCTTAACAGTGCTCAAAATCCTTTTTTCTTGTTACATGCAACACTGCATGTTGGTAAACACTTTACAAACAAAATTATATATGACATCTACATGCAAAATTATGCATGGATAGGCCTTTTGAACTGGCTTTTCTTTGGATGGATTTCAATTAATTTTCTGACAAATTAATGGGAATTGCCATGTTAGCTGGTATTTATGGTCAATGTTGGGATGGTCTACAAGGAAAGCCAGTTTAAAAAGCCCTATTTATACATATCAGAACTGTTGGGGTCATGCCGATTCCTGTGATCACCGAATTCAATCAGTGACAGTCGCACCTCGTGAATCCATCAGCAGGACACAAGTTTTTTTAGAAAGTGGGAGAACACTTAACTTTGATAGACTTAATATGTAGAACAAGTAGGGACTTGACCTTGGTGTGTATTCAATATGAAGTAGGCTTTTCTAAAAAAAAAGTAGGCTTTTGAATTTAAAGTTTAGCTCCACTTTAAGGCATGTTGTTGTTGTTTAGTTGCAGACAGAAGACAAAGACAGGTACAACCCAGATATCCACTATCCGGTCATGCTGTCCCTCACCAAGCAATGACAGCTGTGGACAGCAATACAGCAGCTGTTCCTTCCCACTGTACCAGCCGGACAGTACACACCTGTTCCTTCATGGTACACCAAATCAAACACGACTTTCTACAAGTTTCTTTTGACACATTTAGTTTATTCTGTAATCTTAAGTTGCACATAATGTTCTTTTAAAGTCCTGATGTAGCCGTGTAGGCCTGGGAACATTCATGAGAACTGAACAACTGTGTCTTAAGTACCTTTTATCTTCTAAAAGTTCTATGTTATATCCATCAGGTTTTTACTCCTTGTCTATTTTTTGCAGTATACACTTACATGTTGCCAGACTTTGTTTTTAGAATTCCATTGTACCCCAGCAGTGTTGTAGCCAGCCTGAATTATTTTTCCGTCCCCTGGATTTTGAATGGAAATCCTGTTAATTGCAAAGGGCACAACAATCCTAGGGGGGGTCCGGGAAAATTTTGTAATCTGGACCCCCTGAAACACTATTTCCTGCATTTTGAGGGACAAATTTTGCTGGTAGCATAGACTCAGCTTGGTCCAATGGCATCTGTGCTGAATTTCTAGAGATCTTTGCACAATCTCATTCATTAGAATATTTTTGTCTGTCACAGAGAACAGAATGGACAAAATTTGTGTCCATCCCCAGTTGCAAAATTTTGTCAAAGGATGGAATGACTGACGCTGCCTAGAACCCTGTACCCTGGTAATAGCTACTGCCTCAGGTGATAATGTGTGAGATGGATTACAAAAATATAAGTCTTCCTTCTTCTTAAGGGCCTCTTTTAAGCAGGTACAAATGTATCTCACTGGGCTGCACCTGTGGACAACAAATTATTGCGGCAGCTTTGCCTTCTGGTCTCACTGACGTGGTATATTACGTGACCTCTACAAACAAAATGGCCACGCACGGAATGTCACATCCTCAGTTTCAGCCCCACATTAGATACAAGATAACTTTATTGGGAATAGCATGTTGCCACTGAATATTAAAGCGAGTCTACAATGATTAAGATTCATCAAAAGAGATTTGCGGTGATCACACCTGTTGGCGATTACTTCACATCTAGTTTGTGAAAATTTGCCATTTCAGGCAACCAATTGGCTCTTGTTGGTGGAAAATTGGCAATGTGTTGTTGACTGTTTGGGAATGTCCTTCGCAAACAGTGGCCAACAGGCATGGCCCAGTGAGATACTCACATGTACAGGGTCTTCCACTGAGGCCACAGCAAGTAAATTTTATGGATGACATCATCTGCAGACTGCAAAAATAATGAGATAGGGCGAAAAAAAAACAAGATGGGTAAAAAAAACAAGATGGCTAAATTTTCAAAATAGACACCATAAATGTGGTAACAAGAGTTTAAGTGACAAAACATGGTAGCACTGACAACAAATCATTAATTCCTGTATTCTTGAAGTGAACTAGTGTTGTTTAAGTGACACTAGTGTGGTAGACTGGTATTACTAACCAAGTTGCCAACTACACTCATGACTTCCATAGTGGTGCCACTTTTACAGCTATTCAGCTGGTTTCACTTCTATAACTACAGTAATGGCTACCACGCTAGTGTGACTTCTACAAGTACAATCATTAGGCTAAAACACAACATACTTTCCCGTTTTGACACTTTCTCGTCATGTTGACCATTTCCAAAGTTGAAAAAAATTCTTGTTTTTTTTTCTGAAATCGGGCGAAAATTAATGAGTGCGCGGATGTCATCCATAAAATTTACTTGCTGTGGCCTGACTAATGAACAACTGTCTGCCTGTAAAGCAGTCATGATGTATTATTATACTAATCAAGGCCTTATAAAGTCAGAAGTTAGTATACTACAAGGTACTGTAAATGCATTTAAGTTTGCAGTGATTTTATTTTGTAGTATTAGGAGAAAATTGAGTGTTTGCCGTGATTTCGAGTTCGCAATAGCGCTGTAGTCACAAATACTGTACAGTCATGGAAACAAGGGCGCCTTTTACAGACAGTCAATCAAAAACCACTTACTAGTCACTTGGCCAGAGTGCTACAGAAGGACAGAACTTTTGCCTCCAGCACATGATGATACAAGGTACATACATGTCTTGTACATACATGTACATGTAGCACTTTGACAACAGGGTAGGCAGGTAGAAACAGACATTTTTGCTGTGGTTTTTGGTTCAGGTTGAAGGAGTTACTGCAGGAACCAAAGAAATGAAACTGCCGCGAACATAAATGCATTTACAGTACATAGTTTTCTTCTTCACTATCTATTAGTCATATACACTTAAGGTAGAGTAGACCAAAGTAATACTTTTTCCAGCTTACCTAGTCACTGAGTATGTTGCAAAACAAGAGGATGTGATGTCATTCACAGGAAGTGATGTCACATCCATATAGGTGGAGCTTGACACCAAATAAGGACATTTATGCAAATTACAAATCTAGTAAAGAGGAGATGCAAATTCATGCACATGGCAAGGTCTATCAAGTACTGACGAGACATAATATGCAAATTACAACAAATCTATGCAGTTATACAACATGTACATATGTCATAGTCACTGTTAGTAGTGAAGCAATATTAGATGTACTGCAAAAATAAAGCACTTTGTGGTACCAGTAAATGAATGAATAAACTAGAAAACTACTGCTTACAACATCCAATGTATCAACTTCTCAAGATAAGTTTTGGTTCTGATATTCATATAAGTGCTTATGACACCAATGACATTCCCTAATATTACATTTGATAATGATCGTATTGTTTAATAACATACCAGAGATTTGCACAAAAGATACACCCTTCTGATGTTATTGAACACCAAACCATAAAAACTTATGACTCGAGCTCTTGATCACAATAAACATAGCAGCCAGTTTGAAACTTGACACTGCAGCTTGCAAAAACGTTCTTTTGAGTAGCAAACGAATTTGAAGCAAATATTTTTATTGTCTTTTGATTGTATGTAATCATGATAGTTAAGAAATGTTGCTTATCAAATTTCATAATGTTTTTAAGCAAGCAGTGGTCCCGAACAGGCTGCCGTATTCATTGTGTGTCATGATAGCCTAACGACATAATCAATGTTTAATCTAATCAGGAAGAATCAAGAGCTGGAAGTTTGGTTTTTGATAGTTCAATTTTCAATTACATACAGATAGTGAGAACATGTATTTGGTATCATGAATGCTTTAACACTTAGTCTAGCTCTTTTGAAATGTGTGAAATTGTTACCGTTGTCAACTGTGATGCAAAAATATCTTCTTAAGTATTCTTATTGAATCATGGCACAAGTGTAATCATGCTTTTAGTGAAATCACCAAAGACTTAAGTTTGAAGACAGAGTTGTAATAGTTGTTTTTCTTTGTATTGCAACACAAATAAGTTGGTTCAAAAGTGTAACTAGTACAATCATGGCCTACAGCTTTAGACAAATGTTAGTCACGTGTAGGTTTGTTCTCCTGTTTGCACCATTTAGTATGTACATGTATACTAAACATTGTGCTTAGTGTAAACTCTTTTATGTGGATCAAACATATGCACAGTATTAGCATTCCAGAAGTAAAGCTGTGTTGTTATGTTAACATGACATAACATTGGCTGGGTTTATACATGCGTTTTGGAGTCAACCTGGAGTATACTCTACCTATGTCCAACTCAGCGGTATCTAACAGATGTAAACAGAAATTTAGGGTACCCCTTTCTCCCTGACTTGAGAACCTTTGAAACCATGCCGAAGTCATTCGCAATTGCAAGTTGTGTTTTTTTGTGACTGTGTGAATCCTTTGGTGAGTTATTCAATGTTCTGGACAGGGGACATATGGAAATCAGTGAAGTCACTTGGTGCAGAATTGAAAGTTTGTTTCTCAATCTTTATGCCGTAAGTTTTCGGCATCTGTAAAAAATTCTGGACACCTTGTTGTGCAAGTTGATCAATGTTTCAAAGTTAGGCAATGCAGTGTTGCCTTCATAACACCACCGACACAGTTAGGCATTACAGTTAGGCATTACAAGTCACTCACTGAACACAAGAGCTACCTAACAATTAAAAATCATGACCATGGCATGTCCTGAACATGAAGTCCTGGAGCAGTACCTTAGAATGATGCTAGGGGGCTCCAAACCACATTATTTCGAGGTCCCATGCACCAACGCACCAAACAAATATCAAGACAATCCATAGAGATGAGACGCACACAGACACACTGAAACACACACAGACAAATGCTGACAAATACATTAACGTCTTGGCAAAGGAAATGATATACATGTAGCAAACTTTTATTGTTCTTGCTGCTCTTTTAAAAGCTTTGTCAAGATCTTACAGAAACAGACTCTTCCCTGTGCATAGGTTCATGCTATCACTACATGACGTATTTCGATTGTTGAATTCTTTGTTAAGAAATGCGGGGAATAAACTTTGAATTCGAACTACATGTACTTTTCAATCGCAACGTTTTGTGTCTATTGCGCCATTTACACTACATTCACAAAAGGTATCTGTACTATAAGGCTATCAAATATTTAAAAACAAAATTCAGGTCTAGCTGTGACCACCCTAACATGAAAAATACGCATGCATCAGAGACAACTACTTAAGTTGAAGGAAAGATAAACTTGGAATTGAAAAGCCTATTTAACATGGTAAATACGTAGTCAAGTTTGAGCTTGTTTCACAAACGATGATATAGTCTTGAACTAAGTTGGTCTTCTGGAAAACAAGTGAGAACTTCAACACATGTAGCACAACATAGTTGGCTTTTCAATTTCAGGTTAAGTTTCCTTGAGAGTCATTTCTGTATACATGAAGATGACATATCGTAAGATGGGTATCCCGAACATTTCACTAACTCTTTCCTTACAACTCTCCTGAGTTTTTTGTTGAAATAGGTTTTACATATTTTGGACTGATATATTGCTATGGGCCTATATCAACCCTCCATCAGGACTTGTCTGTGTGGCTGACAGATTTTGCGGGGTTGGTCATCAGTCGAAGCTGGTACTTAGAATCCAGACCTAGCCACACGTACATGTCTTTACTCGGTTTCTTCTGTTCTCTCCGAATCAAGGCCCGGGAACGGACCACAGTGGGTAAACTATCACCTGTTATCTCCTGTTTATCGTTCTGATCGTGATGCAGACGCGTGTTGTTGTAGCTATAGCTAGCCTGCATGACTTTGGGCATTATGTCTGAGGTATAACCGTTCATTCCCACCAGTTCCATGGCGTCACCCGGCCAGGTCCGGCGGCCGTAGTCTCTGTCTGTCCGAATGGGTGGGAGGTGGTGTATGTTCCTCTCCAAGGGGTACTTCTCACCCTCAAATTCTCTTGTCTTAGAAGATCCTTCAAGTGTCTTCCCTTCTGTGCATGTATTCGGAAAGTGGGTGCGGTATTTATTGGGGTTGGATGTTTGAAGTTTTGAGACACTTCGCTTCCGTATTCTCGCCTGTAGAAGAGACCGCGGCAAGCCAGGGTTCAACCTGGCCTCTGCTCTTTCCTCTTCCGAAAGTTGGTCTATTTGAGGCAAACGGACGCCTTCGTTGGTAGCTCCGTTCCTTGTAGTTTCGCGATGTTCGGTATCGGGTTGGTTTACGTTCCCCTCGCATACAACACACTTGGCGCTAGTAGTGTTAGATGGTATTGAAGGTAGACCCGGTGTACCACTAGTAGTGCTACCTGCCTCCGAGGCTTCTAACACGGGAGACAGTCTGTTTGGTTCGGATGATTTCTGCACGTCCTTTAAATTATCACTCTCCGGTGGCGCACTTGGGAGTTCATCATCAATATCGTTCTGTTGTGGGGATGAGTTTCTCGTTTGCAATGACGACATATTCGGTTTGTTGGATTTTTTCGGCTGCAATGGTGAGGTTTTTGGTTTGTCTGAGTTTTTTGGTTGCAACGACGACGTATTGGGTTTGTCGGAGATGTTCGGTTGTAATGGCGACGTATTCGGTTTGTCGGAGATTTTCGGTTGCAACGACGATGTTTTCGGTTTGTCGGAGATTTTCGGTTGCAATGACGACGTTTTTGGTTTGTCAGAGAATTCTTCTGACGGAGACAACTCACAATTTGATGCTGTTGCAACCCTCGGCTCATGTTGTTGCAACTTTTTTCTCGTCTTGTCCAGTTTGTCTGCTTTCCCGATGTCCGCTGTGTCAGTGTCGCTCTGATGATACTTGGGAAGACATGCCTCTAGCTCCATCAGTCTGTAGAGGGAGGTAACAGTAACCACACTACCTTTTGCACTGCCCTACCTATAATTACCAGCGCTCAGTTCTCATCGGCAAACTCTCTGGGTTACTTGTACATATACTTGATTTCCACAGTCTTGCAAATAATGCCAAAGAAATGTTGATCTTACAAGGTAGTTCTTTCTGCTCCTTCAATGTCAATTGCAGAATTATAGAAGCAACACATATGTACATTGCAACAACAAATCGTTTTTAGATTCAAGTATAATTCTTTGTTTTAGTTTTCTACTCCAGTAAGGGAGATCGACGCTCACTGTTCATACATATGTAATTATCTATTTATTATTGTCCTGTATAATTTATTATTTTCAATTCTTGTATAAGTGGCGGCGTTAATATAAGTTGAATGTAACTTGAGTCCGCCGTCACTTTGTCCTCGTCCGTTTATTTGTATTTTTACACGTATTTCAATAAAGAAAAAAAAACAGTAACCACAGGTTAGAGTATAGCATTCTTACCATCATCAGTTCCACGACATTCCCCCAGTGACTGTCTCATTACAAGTCTAATAATATGCAAAGAAGTATCTAATTAACATAATTTATATGAATCGTTATCGCCTCTTTAAGAATCAAATATATAAAGTTCCGCAATAGTACTCTATATAGTCGCTAGGGGGTCCAAAATCTGCACATTTTGTTAAGGTCTCATCAAGACCTATCCACATACTAAACATCACAATCCATTATGACATTCTGGAGTTATCGTTTATGTTGACAAACATAACTCTAGTTCACCTATTTCCGCGAGGTAACGCATATCCGTTATTTTCAAAACAGCGTATCTAGGGATGTGAAGTCGACGGCCAATAGTTATATTCGGAAAATATTGCAATTCGAACCACCATCAGTACGACTTGATATCCCTTAATTTTCTGTTTTAAAAACAACGGATAAAGGTTACACCGCCGATAAGGGCGAACTAGCGTTACACACACAAAGAGATAAACGCTTACGAAAACCAAGGAGGTTGCGAAAACAAACTAGTTTTCTTGGCGAAGGTAAAATGGAACTGAGTGACAACTGTAATGCCACGCACAATAGCCACATTAATGCATATATTGTTTGACATTTGATAACGTGCCCTCTAGATAATGTTCCGCCATCATTAAGATTGAAACTGTACAGACGGAAAATTCGGGCAAGCCCAATTTTCTTTCATTTTAGTAGAGATACAGTGTAATCCGTGCACACTTAGCTGTCAAGCAAATGTTACGAAAGCCGGAGGAACGTTATCTTCATCTGATAAGGGTGAACAATTACAGTCTTGTTTAAACAGCAATTACTTTAGTTTGTTTGTTCTTAAGGCCAGGTTTATATATTGATCATATGGATGACATCCAGCTTGATTTGAGGGATGACATCCTCTGGGAACCCCAAAATTGATGTGAGCGTGTAAATTAAAAGTCTGTAAAAAGTCCCCTTTATTTTGAAATCTAAGTAGTCGGGAGAGTTTAACAAATCACCTAACACACAATAAATCCTTCATTGTTCTTTCACAACTTTTTCTTTGACTTTGAAATTGCCTTTGCCATTCTACGACATTAGCACCCGGTTTTCAGGTTTATTGCAACTTACAACACATATCTATTCATTAACGTTACATGTTCAGCTGCTTTGTGCCATTCACAGTATAGTCGAAAACATATTCTTTGGATACGGTCATAATTGCGTGGATGCCATCCTTATAATCGAGTCTAAATGGCTTAATGAGATTAAAATCTGGCACCTATGATTGGACGTGGTTAAATTAATGTAGGTGGCGTGTAAAGGATCTTATTTCTGTAAAGTCTCTCGTTTTACAAAAAGGGTACAAATCTACTTTGCCACCGTGATAGTACAGCACATAGAAGAAATGAAACGTTATACGAAATAGATTCAAGTTGTTGAGCCAAAAACTTCACATGGCCTTATTGGCTACATGTAGTAGTTTACGTGTAGTAGCACATATATGTACATAACACTATTTCACCTTTATCCGCTGGGTAACTTATATCCGTTATTAAAAAAAGGTGGTAAGAGATATTCAAGACGACAGACTGTGGTTTTAAACTACAATATTTAAAAACACTGCAGTTTGGAACCATCACCCGTCGACTTGACATCCCACATGTAGATATAGTGCTCTGTTTTTAGAAATAACGGATATAGGTTACCCCACGGATAAAGGTGAACTAGAGATATAAACATACCTGTTCAGCAAGTCCGTCTCTTGTCTGTTCATTGTCCTAGAAAATCTGGTTTTCTCTGCGTTGATGTGTGAGACCGTCCTCTCGTGGGTCCTGTCCGTCAGCAAGGTCCTCTGTTTCAGCGCCCGTTCGTGATAGGGTCGGGAACTCGGGTTGTACGAGGCGGGCTTGCCAGGGCGTCGTCCCGTCGACTCTGTATCGCTATTTCTCTGTCGTTTCTTCGGGCGTCGGCGCCGTGGGACTCGTGGTACTGGTTCTGACTTCATGACGACCGCTACAACTTTTCCAGTCTTTCTAGAAGAAGCTCAAGTCTTTCTCCACTCTCAAAGACAATTGTATGGCAACTCACAACGCTCTACGGTGTTCAGAGATCTTCAGCATCCCTCCAACATTGTGAGAATATGAACACCTGTTACCGTTACACATTGCATCATTTGAACTTACTTGTTCACATTTCACGCACGATCTAGAAACAGGCGTTACTGCACAGGTAAGGTTGTCTCTCCGAAAACACCTGGACGTATCTTAAAAGGAGCATCCGACCTAGCAACTGTAACTAGGCAATGTTTAGGCATTTCAAGCACACCTGCAACAAAACGTGACACCTTGGTACGAAATCTGTGCAACCAACGCCAAAACCGAGAAGGTACGAATGTCGCCCGGTTGTGCCACACACTTTGAACTACGCGTACTTTGGAAAAAAGAAACTTGTGACCGCCGCCGCAGTCACACCTACTAATCGAATGACTATTGACTGGCGTTGAGTATAGTAACCTTTGTGCCCTAGCGGCAGTAACAGGTTGGCGTATAACCAAGTCTGTAAACACCTATTATTGTCACACACAATACACGGCCGAATGGACTGGATCAAGAAGTCGTGACAGTATTTGTCTCGCATTTAGCGGCCATTCATTGAAGCTAATCCAATATTTGTCCCTTCCAAGGCCCGAAAAGATAAATTTGGTCGAGGGTGCTCGCACGTCCCCACGACAATTAGTGCACACTAAGCTGGGACTAATGTGTTTTTAACATGAGTTAGGAATAACTGCTGAAACCTAGTCTTCGTGAGAGCGCTGCCGAGTTGATATATGCGGGATGATCAATAAGTGCGGTGCTTCACAAAGAAATCAAGGTGCAAAAGTCATATTTTGGGGCATAATCATATAGAACAAGGTAAATATCCAACAAATAACTCATAGTTCTAGTCACTACGTTCCAGTCAACGTAGGTATGAGAGGTGGTGAGAAAAACAAGGATAAACTGGGAGCAGTGCTGTGTAGGAGTTCCTCATGTCTTAAAATCATCAATGACATCGTTAAACATTGTCAAAATTTATGAAGAAGGTTATATTTGGAATTTCTTTCGTATGTCAACTAGAATAAAGTGGGTTTATTTGACTTTCAGTAGAGCAAGTTGACCGACAAACTTGAACGTTACTGATTTTCAAAATGGTGTCCCCCCAAAATCAATGATCATAACGATTTGAAATTGGTTGACATTCATAAAAGGTTTTATGATTTATGTAGCTGTGCCCTGAAATTTGAGTTGTGCGCATTATTTCTTTGTGAGGCTAAGGACATATTGATCACTCCTCGTAGAATAATAGTCACACCTGGGTAACTGTTTGTAGCAAAAAACACTACTCGTTGTCATGGTACCAGTTTTATCCTGAGACTAGTCAGTTATGCACCTAAAACCTTGTGGATTATTGTCCTAGCAACTACTGCAACACTCCATCATTCTCCTTCAACACGCAAATGGAATGTTTCTCTTATTGATTCACAGAGAATATAGCCTTTAACAGTCGGTCAAGACCAAGTCAATGCATGGGAATGCTGTTTGAAAAACTGGCCCGGTTCATCGCCCTCTCCACCGAAGATAATCGTCTTCTGTTTGAGCTCTTTCTTTGCGTTCTCTGAAGAAAACTATGAAGAAAACGTCATTGCCAATGCAGCATATTACGTTTTCGTTTGAGTTTAGAAAATTCGTGTTTTCTGCTTCGGATCCATTTCGTTTTAGTAGTGCCATCGTTAATGCTGTTTGAAAAAACAGTCAGTGAGTGGGGCTGTTGTATATAACTTGGAGCCATTCGCATCGTTGTGACCTAGTATTGGACATACGATGATACGTGCGTCAGGGAGTAGTCATAGGTAAGGTAAATGTAAAGATAGTCCAATAACCTTTTTGATGCTGTACGGGCAGTGGGTTGTTATGCACTGTGTCAAGGGCACGGTATTGGAAGGCAGAGTCCAGCCCCCCTTCCACCGCCTTTTATCTCCCCAAACGAAGCCAGGCACTCTTTTTTTTACAGCTGAGTGGAGTGAGGAAAGTCATGTTAAGTCCCAAGGGCACGGCATCGGTTGTATGTCACGGGGTTCGAACTTATTACCTCGTGTTCTAGGCCAAACACGCCAACACGACACCATTCACCCTTACCTTTTACTTAATCCGGATGTTAGATATTGCCGTTAAACGTTACACCCTGTTCTGACAGATCATTTTTCTGAGGACCTTTCAGTGGTAATGGTGGTAGCTTTATACAAGTCCTGAGTTCGATTCCCACCGTGCCCCCGACGTTGTGCCCTTGGGAAAGGCACTTTACACGACTTTCCTTCTGTCTGTACCGTGTATGTGGCATTGTTAATATAAGTTACAAAAACTTGAGTGCAGTGCCACATCGTCCTCGTCTGTCCAAAAGCAAATAGAAAAAAAATGTATGGGATTGAATATACCCTTGTTTCGGGCTTTTTTTTTTTTAAAGTAAAATGAGTACTTAAGTTTACAGAAAGTGATATTGTAAAGTTGTAATCTGTGATGTATCAGGAGACCACTTCTATTGGTATAGAATGATCAACTAATATGATTTATGGAAATGAGTACCTTATTTGCATAGTTAATGAGAAATTAGTGCCTTATTTGCATAGTTAATGAGAAACGCCCATAACAAATATAACGGTATGGGGTCGTGGAACTCTCTTTGTTTTAGTATCTGGTATAGGCAGCTGGGACCCAGCATCTAGATTTGTATATAAACAAATGTGGATTAGTTGGTGCAAAAATCATTATGTATCAAAAGCGCCAGGTAGCGGTGAAAACTAATAATGCAGCACTACAAGTCACGTTATGTTAACATGTTGCAGTCCTTCAATGAACCACTAGAGGTCGCTTTTGATCCATGTACTTCGCCATTGTAAGTTAACTTTGCTGACCAACAGTGCTACAATTTTTTTCCGTTTTTTGTTTTATCCATCGATAAGAAATTAGCAAGTTTGGGAAATTAATGTGTGTATCTAAATTTACTTTGTCTCATCTGAGGAAATGAGGTTAATAACTCCATGCATGAACATCCCGATGGGACTGTATTTATTTTGATAACTCTGTCCTCCCTCACATTACAATATACACATCAACATTCCCAAGTTGTTTAAACTACATTGTATTGGATAGCCTTTTATTTCTTCACAGCAAAAAAAAAAAAAATGTCCATCATACATACTGCGTCAGGTCCGCCCATACACGTACCGTAATTGGTCTACAAACGCTCTGTGGACAGAAACACCTACTTTGCGTAGACGGGATGAATAATTTAGTTCTACCAAAACATATCACAACTTAACCACCAGTATCGTTCTATCTAAATCCACAATCATTTTTCATCTCTTGAAGCTAGTAAAATTTGAGGACTCGTCTACTTTTTGATCTGGAGCTTACATTTTACTTAATGGCCACCACGTAACAAAACCTGAATGAATGCCACTCCAAGGTTACGGGTTACATGATTGTAAGTGTAACAGCATCTCTTCTCCCTAGGTCAGAATCTCAGAAACATCATGATTGAGACCAGCCCAATTGCTCACTATAAGTGAGGACAAACTGACCCAATAGGCGAAGCAGGGGTAAAGAAGGTTGCTCTCGAGATTCCATACCCCATTTGACGTTACAGTGCACAGTACTGTTTACCTGATCAATAGTGTGAGAATATGGTGACAGTATTGTTATGAGACGTTGTTATGACCAACTGCCCACCCGGTGCTACTGCGACACCGTCAGCATGGGACCTGCCGGTTGAGACGCGGCGAACGTACCGTCCGTCCTGGGTAAACATCTCCACCGTCCCGCCGACCCCAGTCCCCACCAGAACGTTTCCTGAACTGTCCGTACGGATTGCCATGACAACAACTCTCTCACCTACTTCCGTTTCTGTCTGAAGCTCACCAATTTTTTCACCACCAAAGCTAGAAAGGTAGTGCCCAGTGTTGTTGTATACAAACACACGTGTTTCCCCCCAGTGGTCGGACACAAACAGGTTTCCCTCCCGCCCCACCGCGACCCGTCCGGGATACTCCGGGCCCTGCTCCGTCCTAAACTTTCGAACGACACTCCCGTTGAAATTCAGAATCTTAACTTCCCCATACTCATCCCAAAACTCCGTTACTACGACAAGATTGCGAGGAGAGTCCACCGCGATGCCGCAGAAAGAATTGTTGCTGAAAGTCGGATGAAGTGTAGCTAGGAGATGCCCCACTTTAGTATACCGAACAATAAACCCTGTCAATGATAAATCTTCGTATTCTTCAACCCCAACCACCCACAGGTGGCCCTCCTCGTCGATAGAAATGTCCTCTGGTTCCACGGTCACAGAGTCTTCTCCGGATACGATGGTTGGAAAATGGCGGAGGTAGACGCCTGTCATGCTGAAGACCTGAACTCGCCTGTTGTAGTAGTCAGCTACAAAGATTTCGTCACTAGGCGACACGACAACAGCGTATGGTTCGTCAAACTGGCCCGGTTCATCGCCCTCTCCACCGAAGACAATCGTCTTCTGTTTGAGCTCTTTCTTTGCGTTCTCTGAAGAAAATTATGAAGAAAACGTCATTGCCAATGCAATTACATTTTCGTGTGAGTTTAGAAAGATATTTCACGTTTTCTCTTTCGGATCCATTTCGTTTTAGCAGTGCTGTCATGACTGTTGTCAATAGGAAATTATCATATAGCCTGATGACGTGGACCAATCACCCCCCCCCCCCCATTTCATATTGGTTATGATGCCGTAGCATATAGAATTCCGGCCAGCCAGGTGTTAACAAATTTTAACACCGGTGTTAAAACAAGAAATCTTTTTAAAAAAGCTGTGCCTTGCCGCGTGGTAGGAATATCGTCAGGAAAAGGTAGGTCGGCACTTCAAGCCCGGCAAGGCAAAATGCTGTGCCTTGGCGTGCAGTAAGGATAATTTGCTTGTCTGCTAAATACGTATTATTAAAATTTTGACACTAGAAACCACGAAAATGAGAAAATCTTACGATTATATTTGAAAGGCAACACTCTGAAAATACAAATGGCATTCTGTGCCCATCATCAACCCAAAATACGATCTTTTTCACGTGCACGTGTTTACGGTATAGGCCGCATGTAGCCAGTCACAAGTATGCAAATGAGCTAACTATATTTAGTACCATGCAAACACCGCATGTGACCATGTTGGAACACGTTTTCAGCTGTGTTTGCCGACGAATTCCTGCCGTTAGGGAGAATTTGCGGCCTCAAAACTGATATCACAAGTGAAGCGAAGTTATAGTTGTTGTTTTACTTTCATTATTTTGAAAGAACTTTGTAGCGTCATAGCGAGATCAACCGATATGTTTGGATGACATAGCGGCGCGGAAATATATGCTTCGACGGCGTGAATTTTGAGCAAAAATACCGCAGAATTATGGTTAGAAAACCCAAGGAGCTTTTATCCTTGGAAAACCCCACATTTTATTATTTCAGGGGTCCCTGGTCCAATTTAAAAGAAATAATAAGTGTACCGTCCAAAATAAGAACGTAGCGGGTGGATTCTGCGGCTGAAAAAAATAAACGTAACTGTTACCTAAACATGCACTCTTGAAAATGCAGACCAAAAAGTCCCAAAGGTGGGTTTTCATGGTTCTGGTCGCATGACGAAAATATTCTTATATCAAATGGATGTTATAAAAAGGTAAAAGGACAATTGAAAAAAAAAAACTTTCACTAGGCGGGTTCGAACCGGGGTCGGCAGTGTGGCGACTATTCACGCTAACCACTACGCCATGCTAACATTCCCAGTACCACCTCGTATTAACAGGTATCCAAATCTAAGGCATAACTTGAATACGTCCGTTCATTCCAAGATTCAAAGATTCTAATGTCTAATCCTCCGAAAAATGTCTAAACAACTGTTACTTATGTGAAAAGTTTGTAATGAGACGAGAGCCTGGCAAAATAATGTCGGGAAAGGCATGTTACAAGCTCTGATTGGCTGGCTGGAATCTCGGTGTGTCAATAGCCTGTTTAGGCTATAGGCACACTCAGTGTGTCAATAGCCACAGCGATATAACAAAATGATCCTAAATATTATCTATTGCGACTTCTCGTGTGACGTTTTGAGCTGGCGCTCTCCTAAACTCACGTTAGCGTTTTGCTGCGGTCTCGGAAGGCCTCTCCAACGTTTTGATGACGTCATGGCTACTTATATATTCACATACAATTTATTAGCCTGATTTGGAAATTGTTTCATCTTTATGAATAGCTAATGCAATTCTTGTTGCGAGATAATGCACTTGATTTTATGTCACTCCAAATGAATTTGGAATTTTACCATACAAACGCTTCATTTATTCAATGTAACCAAATATTAAATGCTTTTAGAACCGACCGCAAACAGAAACAAATACGTAAAATGGACGGTTTAAAATTCAACAGGGATGTACCATTGTCTGCCTGAGCCGTCAAACTTGTCCATGAGAAAGGCGATTTGGAAGGGCCTTTGGAAGGGGCTTTGGAAGGGCTGGGTTAAAAGGTCCGTCCATTGATCCATGGAAAAAAGCTGGCGTAAAGCCTTGCCTGGCGGCAAGGCAAAAAAAGTTTAACACTGACCCAATCAGAAAAAGCGATACACAGGAAATTAACCAATCAGAATAGCACAGAGCATATACACCCAGGGGCGGGTCATTGATAATAATAACATATTGGGTATTTTGGGTATTAGAGAATGTTGTTTGTATGACCAGGCTGGTGAGGGTGAAAATTCACGATTTATTCATCTGCGATAGCGCTCGGTAGATAAATCGTTAAGTCAGTGACAATGCATGTACCTAACTAGTTAGTCACTAGTTAGTCACTGATCAAACATTTTAGAGTAATATGAATGTTGTAATAGTGGGTTCAAGGACTGCTTTACTGACTATGCCAAACGGCTGTAAGCCTTTTAGCGTAGTGGTTTCGTTCGGTGCGGGTTCTAATCCCGGGAGTTAGGATATTGTTTCTTTCTTTTTCTACTCCTTTCTTACATTATTTCCCCCTAATAAATGGGTTTTAACGAAGCATCACCTTCAGTGCCGGACTGTGGAGATGTCGTGTAGTCCACATTTCTGGGTACGTCATCCGTAGTGTTACCTGTAAAAGTGGGGCCTGACCATACCTGAGGAAAAAAAGCGAGAGAAAGTCAGTCAGAAACGCCATAAAGGCCCCTTCACACGAAAGCAAGAATGAGCGGGAATGCCGTCAGATTGAAAATTCTTTCCTATTCCTGGGAATTCGAAGTGTATTCTAGAAAATTTACATTCCAGATAGTTGTGCCTGTTCTTTTCGCTGGCCTGAAAGTTTTTGACATGATCAAAACTTTTGAGGTACATTTGAAGTGGAGAAATATAGAATGACATTCAAATTGTGTTCTAATTACAGTATCTGCATCTGCATCTGCATCTGCATATGATACCCCCAGATGACCCCGCAAGGGGCAAAAGTAGGGGGGGGGGGGGGGGCTAAGGCTCCCGGGTTAGGGCGGTCAGGCCGCCTGCCTGGCACGGAAGTGCTCAACGTTGAGAGCGCTTACAACCGTACCAGGCAGGGCATTCCACTCGGGAATTGTGCGTGGGAAAAAAGAGTGTTTGTAGATGTCGGTGCGTGCGAATATCAGTGTTGATATTTGAAGTCGTGACTACCCCGGGTGCGCCCTTGGGCGCCCTGGCGTCTATGTTAATATTATTGTTGACTACTTTATAGAAAAAGGTGAGGCGGGCGTTCCTCCTCCTTTCGGAGAGAGGGCGCCACTGCAGGTCTGAAAGCAATTGTGTCACGCTGCTAGTCTGCCGGTAGTCATTTAGGGTCACTCGGGCTGCCCTGCGCTGGACGGCCTCCACTGCCTGTATCCCTTTGTTGGTGTACGGGTCCCAGACGATGGCACTATATTCCAAGTGAGGCCGTACCAGCACTTTGTCACAAGTGGCCTTGACCCTAGATGGACAATGGGTCAAGTTGCGCCGAATGACTCCTAGGACCTTACCAGCTTTGCTAGTGTCGTGGTTGATATGGGTGTCCCACCGCAAATCGTCGGACAGTTGTACTCCAAGATAGGGATGGGACTTAACACCGGTAAGGGCTTCTCCACAGTACTGAGGGAGTACTGAGGGAGTACTGAGTTATGATGGGGTGCTTTTTACGGGTGATATGGAGGATGTGACATTTAGAAGGGTTGAACGACATAAGCCAACGATTTTGCCATTCTGTTAGCGCATCGAGGTCGGACTGCAGCCCTTGTGCGTCAGAAGGCTTGCTGATAGTTCGATAAATCAAGCAATCGTCAGCAAATAGTCGAACATGTGAGTCTACGGAATCGGGTAAGTCGTTAATATAGAGCAGGAATAGCAGATGGCCTAACACAGTACCCTGCGGAACTCCAGAGGTGACCTTGACAGCTTTAGATGTTCCACCGTCAAAGACAACCCTCTGGGTTCTCTCCGTAAGGAAGGCCCTGAGCCAAGACTGAAGGAGGCCAGAAATACCATAGTGCTCGAGCTTGCTCAGCAGACGTTCGTGTGGCACGGTATCGAATGCTTTGCTAAAATCAAGCACCGCGGCATCGACCTGTTTGTTCTGGTCCATGTTCTTGGCCAGGTCTTGGAGGGTTAGCACCAGCTGGCTCTCGCAGGACAGACCCTTCCTGAAGCCGTGTTGCGCTGGGGACAGAATGCCATAAGCGTCTAGATGTTTCATCATGTGGCTTTGCACGATGTGTTCGAGCACTTTACCACAGACCGATGTCAGAGACACCGGCTTATAGTTTGATGGCAAGGTTCTGTCCCCCTTTTTGAAGATTGGAGCGATGTTAGCTGTTCTCCAATCTTCAGGAACATCTCCCGTGGATATTGACTGGGAGAATATGACCTGTAATATTGGCGCAATTTGTTCGGCTACAGTCTTCAGGAGGCGAGGTGGTAAACCGTCTGGTCCTGTGGCCTTGCTGGGGTTAAGACAGGAGAGCTGTTTGGCTACCCCCTCCACTGTGATGTTAAGGGAGGGGATAGTTGGAGCTTTGGGTTCGCCAAGGGTAGGAACGGTGGTCTTATCCTCCCTGGTAAACACTGACTCAAACTGGGCCCCCAGTGCATCAGCCTTTTCTTTGGGGTCAGATGTTAGCACCCCCTGATGTCTTAGGGCTGACGCACCAGTAGAGTCTTGTCTGATGGACTTGACATAGCTCCAAAAGGCCTTGGGATTATCCTCGATGTTAGACTCCAGGTAGTTGGAGACATAATCCCTATGGGCCTTCCTAACTCTCTGCTTAACGCCCTTCCTACACCTCTTGAACTTTGCCCAGGCTTCATTGGAGTTGGATCTCCTAGCCTTGGAAAAAAGTTGAGACCGCTTACGAATAGCTTTGCGAATCCCAATTAAAAGTATGACCGCATTCTACAGCATTTCAACATTATTTATTCGACACATTCTGATCTCACTCGATGGAGAACCTAAACAGCAAGCCATTTCGAATCTTGCCAGAATGTGGCCAAAAGAATATCTGGAATGCAGTGAGAATGTCTAAAATGCACAGCACATACGCAGAAATAGACAAAGAATACTTATTATGACAGCATTTCGGCTCATTCATTCTCGTGTGAAGGGGACATATGATAAGGTCAATTTGGAATTCCCACCCAAGTGTGTGTACGCGAATTTTGTACATTATTCATTCCACTGGTTCTGCTTGATTCCTGCTAATTCGGTTTCGGTGTGAGGGCCCCATAAAAGGGAAGCATGTAAAAATTGAGTAGAAAATGATATTTTAGAAATTTCCATTCCCTTTATAGTCTAATCATCTTCGATCTTGAAAATACTGCTGCTGTCACTGATATAGTCAGACAATCTAGAACACTTACCGTCCCCATATAACTGGTATTCTCGCCTGACATGAAGGTCGCAATAATGAGAGCTGTTAGAAGTGTCAGTACAACCACAACCGTAATAGACCAAGTAACGACGTATCCATGGCCTGTAAAATAAAAGAAGAGTAAAAGTAAACATTTCAAATCGCACCACTAGTATCGAAGGTATACCGGTAACAAAGGAAAGTCGTAGGTAGCTTGACACATTTTCTCTTGTATGTTCTTTGAAATGTTGACAAAAAAATGAAAACAGTGAAAAAACTCTTGACTCCATTGTCTAGTTTTCCTTCTTTTTGATCTTTTTATACCCCAATTAAAAACAGGTAACAAATTAAAGTGTAACAAAGTGGAAGAACCGTAACTTATCGGACTTACCACCACATGCCATTGGCTGCGCAACATTTGGGGCGTACATGGGGTTTGGGCGTAACGCGTTGCCGCTGTACATGGGGTTTGGGTGTAACGCGTCGCCGCTGTACATGGGGTTTGGATGTAAGGCGTTGCCACTGTACATGGGATTGGAAAGTAATCCGTCCGCTTTGCCGTCAACAGTATCTGCAGAAGGTACAAGGTACATGTTGATTGTCTTGATATTCAACTGTTCCTCTTGTCACTTCTATTTCCGAACAAACTGTTCCCATGAATATGGATATTTAACTATAGCAAAGGTCTGGGGTGACCATAAACATATCTTCTCTTAGTCAACATTACTGTGTGTCTGTGGCCTGTTACAAATACAGTATAAGGAAATGATTGTGAGTAGGTACCGGTGTGGGTACCGGTATAGTGTACTATTTGAATTTCTGGACCGCATTTCTTAGTAGATCGTCACCAGTACTCACCAATTACTTATAGAATTGTTAGGCCATGTTGATTTGATTGTATGGGTGACATACTCTGGAAACCCCAAAATTGATGCGAGCGCGCAAATAAAGAAAAGTTTGACAAAAAAACGTTCTCTTCTTTATAAAATCTAGGTAGTAAGAAAAGGTGAACAAATGACTGAAAACATAGAGCAAAGTATACTGAACAATATATTCTTCATTTTGTTCTTGACACTAGTATACGTTTTTGATATCTTTTCTTGCAATGTACGGCATACATTTGCTTATTTTGTAGCTACTTTGTACGATTTACAATATGGCTGACGCCTTTTTTTTTTAAATAGCCAAAAATTATGCCGCGCGTGAATGTCATCCATGATATCGAATAAACACACATGGCGAAATGTCGTCAGAAAATTCCATAAAATCGATCTAGAAAATGGACAGAATTTTTTATTAAAATAGCTAAAAATTATGCCGCGCGTGGATGTCATCCATAATATCGAATAAACACACATGGCGAAATGTGGTCTAGAAATTCCATAAAATCGATCTAGAAAATGGACAGAAAATGGTTCACCGTAAAAGCTAATTAGTTTATACTCTCACCAGGTGACAATGTTGTTAACTTACCAGAAATGGCGTTTGGTTGTCCACAGACGCTCTGTGAATTGTTGACAGAACTGAGAGTCGGTGTTTGGTTCTCATCTTGTTGACCTTCCTGTTCGTCATAAGCAACGGCGTACGGTTGGATGTCATACGCATCTTCTTGTTCACCGTTTGTTTGTACATCTTGGCGGTTGGCAACTGCGTACGGACGGATCCACTCATCGTCTGGGGCGGCTGTAGTTTCTACTTGATTCTGAACAGACTTTTCTGCGTCCCTCGACTGGTTGGTGGTATCTGGTCGAGTTCCATCCTTGTCTTCTGCTTCGTTATTTGCATTTTCTTCTTCGATATCTTGGTTGTCCACGCTTGTATCATCGACATCCACGCTGCATTGGTAAGCAGCAGCTGATGTTTCTATACGGCAGGTATCCTTCATCTGGTATTGCGCTTCGTTCTGTGCGCTACAGTCTTCAGTATTGTAAATGTCTTTGGACGGGGATTCTTCTGTTTCTCTACCAGAACTGTCAACGTAAAGTGTTTGATTCTGTTCCTCGTGTGTACTAGTAGATGAAGTGCACATTGCCAGTAGAGATTGCTTTTCAAAGTAAAGTGTTTGATTCTCTTCAGTTTTTCCGATATTTGTATAGGAAATGTTGGTAGTCTGTAACGATGAGCTTTCTGTGACGTTCTCAGGGCTGCAACCAGGTCCGCGATTCTTCTCATGGTATTCAGCCGAAGAATCGCTACGGACGTCTTGCAACGGGTCTTCCGCGTTGCCGGCTAAGATATCCTCCTGCTCTTCTGGGCTGACCGGGATCCCGAGGAGCTGGGGTTGGATGTCCTGTTGATCCAAAGGCTCTGTTGTTGTATAGTCAGGAGAGTCACGGATATGAGGCAGGTCTGCTTGTGTGGCTTCCATGTTGTCGGGTATCTCACAACCAGAGGAATCGTCGACTGTCTTTTCCATCGCATCCATTGTTTGTTTGAGTCAAAACAGTGACGGATACCATCCGAACTCTGGGATCTTCTGAAAAGAACAGGTCTACAGGAAACCCCGTTGTACTACTGACGTGTGATTTTGTGATATGCTGTTATAGCTTTCTTGTGGCCCTGCATAAATATACGTCGAGACCAGATTGGTCAAAAGAGGCCAACAGACAATCCCCGCACACAATCTAAATCCGTTTTGTTTCGCAGAATTGATTACTTTTTGTCTGGCCAATATACGAAATTTCTGAAATTAATACCATCAAAATACGTCAAAATCAAATCATCGCATACAAAAGGTCGACACTGTGATTTATTCTTAAATCTTGCAGAGTGGATTGAAACATGCAGGACGTCCTAGGGTCCGCTTACAGTCTGGTTCTATATCCACAGCAATATATCGGGTCTCTAAGCAATGCAAGGGTCAGGAAGTCGAAGCAAGGAATCTTATTTTATTTTATTTTGATTTTATTTATTGTTTTGGCTGCTCAGCCCGCACAGCCGAACTAGCCTGTAGCTATTACAAGTGGCTAATACTACTGACAGAGACAAAGGCAAAGACAATATAAATGTACTTTGCACGTACTGGCACGTACTTCGCCCGTACTGGTACGTACGGGGGGGGGGGGGGGGCGAAACCACAGCCCGATGGCACACAAAGCTTTGCCTGCACGTTAAGTTCTACGGCGTGTCTGCGTGCTCCAAAATCCGTCGGATTCCCTACGAGTTCGTACGGAGACGGTACTTGCCACTTACGGATCCCAAAAGATTGCCCACGTTTTGGTACGTAGACAGCACGTTTTTGCCCGTGCGGCGGGTTGTGCACGTGCCCTTAGCTTAACAGGCTAGAACTTAGAAGATCTGTCATTCAGTGAGTAACAGGCTAAGATGTGCCACACATTAGAGGACGAATCTTGAAAAGAAAAGGGGGAATAGTGAAACAGTCGTCAAATTGATCATGCCAAACGAGACTAACCCTTTTGGCGTAACGGTTAGTGGCGTTGGGTTTGTGATCTTGCGGTCCAGGTTCTGCTCGGGTTCGAATCTCGGGAGCCAGGGGACTGTTTCTACGCTAGCCTGATTAAATCTCGCTTATATAGCAGCCCGCCAAACATCCGCCGGCCTCCCGCGGGGAGGGGCCAGTTACAGCCCTGGACAGCGGAGTTTGTGTTACACAGACTATTTCTACGCGGCCCCTCTAACAATACCACGATGCCATCAATCAACTGAGGATGTTAGTTTCCTGTAATTTTACCAACACATGCATGTGGCACCTTGAAAACCAAGTAGATGTAGGGTGGGTCTTTTTGTTTTACTCGCACACGTTACTTAAGGGCAAGCCTATTGGTGTAGCATTGTGTGCAAGTAGCTTGACTAAGGGTTAACGTTACATGCAAAACATTCTGCATTTTCGCGAAAATGTTGTCTGTCTAGTTGTGATTATTTTTATCTGAGATGGTGATGGTAACAGAATTAGAGAAACCCTTGTGTGTTTTCATACATGCTGAAAATCTTAAAAGGCTGTAATATTATATAATTTATATATGATGATTCAGAACGAAGCAAAGAGTCTGGTTCTGCTTTTACTTTACCCTGAGTGTCGAGAAATCAATCAATCAAACTACGTCAATAGACAATAAGCGTATATTGGGTTGAATCCCGGTTATTGTACAAGGTAATTCTGTATCGGTCTAACCAATAATTTTAATACATATGAGTAAAATGAATGATTGTTACCCTAAAACTCTTCCTGGCTTAGAAATTAATGGCACTGTTGATTTGTCTGCTTGAAAAGTGTTGCGTTTTCAATGTTTTATACACACGAGACATGGTCGACAGTTCAAAGGCCAATTCGGCAATGCTGGTTTGAAGAGACGGGTCGCTTCATATAAGAGACTAGAATAGTTGTTGTCAGTGTCGACTTGCTTTTTATCATTACGTTAACGATGTCACAATGTTGAATTGTATTCCCCAAAATAGAATAGCCTTAGCACTACCGGGAAAACCGAAAAATTCATGATCAAGACAAAAGAAAATGCAACAAAATTTGCTTGTTTTGCTATCAAGTTTTTACTTACGATCATCCTTTAGGATCCTCAAGGATTGAAATATGCAAGTCTGCTTGATTAACCTTTGTATGTTATAGCTGACTTCTTTCCTTTTTCGATACAGGTCTTTTAATGGCGTTTGAACTTGTATGTCTAAAAGACCGCTCACTATCAGGGAGTGGTAAATGCAGCTATGAGAGACGTATTCAGTAGCCTGTAACATCTGTGGGGTAGCTTAGACTGGACTGTGTAGGCCTCAGTCACACCTGTTTCCGCGCGCCACAGCCAGGTGGTCAATTAACTCAAGTTTGGAAGATAACCAATCAGAGGAGTTATGTAAATGAGCAAGTATGCTAATGAGGGTAGGGGAGATATTGTCACAAAAGGCGCCAGTTTGACTTGGGGGAGGAAAAGCAAGAGGTAGTTGGGAGAAATAGGCAAAAGGTCAGGTAAAATAGGGATAGTATGACGGCAATGGAGATGTTAAGATGTGAAGAGGATGATAATATGTTTACCCTTTAATCAGAATAATATATTCTGATGAAGCTAACCCGGTGTTAAGTTATTTTGGTCTTGAACAGACCTGTGATACTGTGTAGAACAAGGGATGGGTATGTTTCCTTATATTTGGCTCGTGTTCAGCACCAGGGAAAGGTATATTTGACTGTGTGGATGGTGTTTAGCACCAGGGACAGGTATGTTTGACTGTGTGTAGATGTTGTGTTTACTAATGTGTGGATAGTGTTCAGCACCAAGGACAGGTACCTTTACTTATGTGTGGATGGTGTTCAGCACAAAGGACAGGTATGTTTTCGAACGTGTGGATAATATCCAGAACCAAGGACAGGTACCTTTGCGTATGTGTGGATGGTGTTAAGCACAAGGATAACTGTGTTTGTCTGTGCGTCGAAGGTGCTCAGCACTAGGGATAGTGATATACTCTATCCACAGACACTCACCTATCCTTGGTACTTAAATCCTAACTTGTGTTCTAACCCCTTTGTACTTGTTTTGCCTTGCATTGTTTTAGACATGCTTAGGAACTCAGACGATCACGTTCTTTTAAAACAGTCATTTGGATATATCGACAAACGCCACGTGTCATTGAGGCCACCTAGCGATTCGTAGGATTTAGCAGCCATTGGTGATTCCTTTGCTGCAATAATCTTTCTAGCTGCTAGAAGTCGCTTTTGATCCATACTACAAACTCCAACACTCTTGTCAATATTGAATGATCTACCAGACAGGATGGGTAAGCTTACATTCAGTCCTCGATTTTGACTGGTTTGTTTGAAAACCAACGGTGTCTCTTTCAAATTAAATACGGTAGCCCCCTCTCCCCCCAAAAACAATAACAATAGTTCCTTTTTTCTAGGGAGTAGTAGGCAAAAGCAGAAGTTTGAAAGGAAATTATCAGAGTACTTATAAAAAATGACTTTCTAAGGTACATGCACCTTGACATAAACACAAACTGAACAACAACTTTTCTGGCTTGCACAAAACTTTAATTTCTACACCATAGATCTAACAGCCATTGCTTCCCAACTGCCATGTTGCTGTGAGTTTCTTGCTGTATATCTTTCACATGGATCAACATTTGATAGCTCATAAGACCTTAAGACTCCTGTATAACATTTGAAACATGTATGCTAGAAGAAAGCAGGACTTAAGTACTGACTACTGATTTACTGACCCCTTCTACATAGCTTTATAATCATAAAAACTCCCATTCTGTATTGATCATCATTTTCACAATATACAATTTACAAAGTCATAAAATCTTATATACACATTAAATACAGAAAAAAAGTCATAATACACCTGACTTCACAGTCTTCATACAGGTAAATCTCTAGGTAGTTAATCTTTGTACATCAGGTCCTTGTATACAGGGGGTTACATATTGCTGCAGATAGTTGTTGAAGATTGGTTTCTGTTCTGGATATACATATAAGGAGTATTTTTAAGTCATGAGTAGAGTAGAGTATGTTAAACACTTAGGCCCTGTTCACACTTGTACATACATTCAAGTCCACATGAGTTGCGTACTGACATTCTTTTTGGTTTAGGTCAATTTTGTAGGTAATACATTGTTTTTGATTTGACCCACCATTGTATAGCCTGGTCATGGAACAGAACACACAAAAAAACAACTTCTTTTGCTGCAGAGTTTGCCAATATGGAAATTATACAGACCTGAACATATGTACAAGTGTGAATGGGCCATTAGGTTCTGAGACCAAGTCAAGGCAACAAGATACAAGCATAACATACACACTGCTTGGAGACTTGTACTAAAGATTTGGTTCAATTCTGTCTCTAAGTCAGCTGCTGGAATGAAGACCCATATTTTTAATGGTCTGTCCATCCAGCAGTATAACATTAAGTACACATAAACAAAACAGTGGGTCTGAAATAAATAAAACTTAACTTAAAACTCTTTGGACGGTGGCAATGGCCAAGTGTTTCCTTTAACTTTTTTCTTGAACTAAGATTCTCAACTCCATGTCAATAGGTACATTTGTATCTTTACACAATCGTACAAGGAAAGAAATACATTCTCAACAAAAATAACTTGTTTTTAGCTTTCAATAAAAACCAATTCTTTGTAATACTTTGACAAGAAAAGTTAGTCCCAGTGTTAGTTGGAATGCACAGAACCCGTTGGGAGTGATATTTCTATATTATTTACAGTCCCCCATTCAGTATGTGCCACTTATTGCATCCATGACAATTATGGACAGAAATAATAACAACTACATTTTTACAGACATAAAAATTATGCACATGGCAGGTATTGCTTGATTTGCATATCATACGCAATAAAGTGTGGCAAAAGCTCAACAAGCTGAGACATTAAATAAGCCTTTCCAGAATATCCAAGAAAAAACAACAACATTGCAACAAGTACAATTCCTAGCATACACATCTCATACTTCTGAGTAAACTAGAGCATACTGCAGCAAAGCTACAGGTATATATTACTCATCCTCCTACCCACGCTTGCCAACCGGCTATTAATAAATCACCGATGTGGGGACACTGCTATCTGAAGGGCCACCCCCGGTTACCTTTGCGAGATCCCTTTTGAAAACTGAAAGGCTATTCTCTGATTGGCTGACAGCTGGTTTGTGGCAATGCTCACAGTAACCGGGGTGGCCCTTCAGATAATAGGGTCCCCACATAGGCGATAAGCTGGTTGTGGACCGTGCGTAGGAGGATGATATTACTTGAAGAGTGTTTTTGTCATGGTAGTTCTTGCAGTGTTGTGGTAGTGTTTTGAAGCTCTGGTTCCTACATGTAGTGGTGAGGAATGTAGCAGCAGGAGTTTGAAGGTTGTCAACTTGTCGTCATCATGTTCTTGAAATCTTCCAAGGCCCGTATACTTTTGGAGAGTCTGAGTGGAGAGGTGCAGGTTGGTCATCATTCAAGGTTGGTAATCAAAGTGCATATGGCACCAATGAGACTAAAAGAGCTGATTACAAGCAACCATCATTAATATTATTCAATGAACAAAGATTGTAGAAACTTTGAACCCTTCTGATGTTATTGAACAACAAATATTACAAATGATCATACTTTCAGTTCTTCATTCCTGTTGCCAGGTAGTCAAGTTAATTTCCACTCATGATGTGACAGTAAACACAGAACCTGGTACCATCATGACTTGCAAGAAACGTTTTAGAAGCAAATGGAGCATTACCTTTGCAAAGTACATACAACTGCAAGATTTCATTATGTTTTTCTGCTTCTCAAAAGAACATTTTTCTGTTATCTCTGTACAAACGCGTCAAACTGCCGCCATTTTGTTCATTTGCGGTATGTGTGGCTCTCGTTCCCAGAGTTGTAAAATCTTCTACTCACAAGTCATGTACAATACTCTGAGAACGAGGCCTATACCTGTATTTTTGGACCAATGGGAACCTTGGAAAAAGCAGGTAGTATATGGGATATTAATGACCTGGGTTATGGAGAAAATGGTGCCTTCTGATTGGTCCACGCTGCTTGGCTATATGATAATAACAAATAATGTTTTTCTGCTTCTCAAAACGTTCGATGTTATGAACTGTTTGCTTCTCAAAACAGTGTCCTTTTTAAGTCATGGCACCAGGTTCCGTGTTAACTATGGAAGTATAATGACCTGTAAGATTTTATGTTGACTAACATAACTGAACTGTCAAAGTGACAAGCTCACCTTCCGAAGGCGTTAACCAGTGCCACAATCTCTCGTCGTGTCATGTGGAACTGCCTGTTGTGCGGGATATCCGTCCGTCCAATGATGTCACCCGAGAACAGGACCTTCAGCGCTGTGCCTAGTCCATGGACCTAAACAACAACAAACAACAACGATGCTAACGGTCATTGTTTTATTCTACAAACTGATCCAACACAGACTTCTCCCAAATGAATGACCAAAAATTTTCCGTTTTATAAATCTGCACTTGGACAATGGTAAGGACAAGAACTTTCCACCATGAACATTTCTGCATTTATAACATCAAATGTGATCTTTTGTTTTTCCAGTGACAGTGCTGTACCAATCTGAGAAGTGCTAAAAGATTTTGCTTCACAATGTCATGAAAAATGTATGTATCTATGTTGTACCTGTAACTTGCCCCAGAGTCGACACTTGTCACACCCCACACAGTCCATGATGCGGGTCACGTTCCAGAAGTGTTGGCGGAACTCCTCCTGAAGGTGGGGAGGGGGGCAGGGTAGTTATGCACCTTCAACTTTTACTTAGTACATGTAATTCGCTTAACTTCACTTTAAAAGGAGGCTCTTGCGGACTAAAAAGAAATCTGGAATCCCCGAGTCATACTTTCTCACAGATGAAGAAAAATTGTGCAACATTTAAAATCTTGAAGTTCATACTATGACCTTTACCCACCTTGAGTCTTCTTGCCTCCTTGGGGTCACCTTGGAACATGGTGTTTTCATCAAACTGGTACGGAAACTGCCTGTGATCAACACAATATAACAACAGTTTAGAACCTGTAGAGATCACAAACTGAATACTGCACAGTTAGCATTTCTGTTTAGAAATGCAGTCCCAGACATATATACAACGTACATGGAAGAATCATTGCTATCAAACAAGTTCTTGAAATCACTGATGTCTCAATTGCCACTGCACACAAGAACTGCTACAAACAGAAGATTGCAGTAAAACACAAAATCACCTAATTTTTACTGTATTCACTGTATCCATAATTCAAATATGCTATCCCCAGTTACAAATATGACAACTACAAAAATTGTCTTTCTGCTCACACTGCATGCATCTTCCAAAATGTTGGCAATTTCATCCTCCTCTGCCTACAGAAAAGAAATCATACCCAATAGCAACTGTTTAAGATTAGAAGTAGCACTATTTCATGACCCTTTTCTTCTTTTATTACTATCACCTTTATCATCAATTTCGTATTTCCATGTCCCGTTAGTTCACCTTTATCCCCGGGGTAACCTATATCCGTTTTTCTGCTAAACAAGGTATCCAGGGATATCAAATCGATGGACGGTAGTTTCAAATTAAGATATTTCAAAATATTGCACCATCTGTCGACTTGATACCCCTAAATACATCGTTCTTAAAAAGGACAGATAAAGGTTACCCTACGGATAAAGGTGAACTAGCATTATACTAGTCTTGCAGTTTGGGCATAAATTTGCAATAAAGTTATTATCATTATTATTCAACTTGACATTGCCCTGACCTTGCGACATCCAGCACTTCCATGAGCAGCTGGCGCACCTCGTCGTCCTCCCCGCGGTCTCCCGTGTAGAACGTCTGGTTCAGGAAGTAGGGCGCGGCCTTCACCAGCGCCCGCAGCTCCAGCAGGTACACGAAGTACAGGTTCTTCAGCCGGGTCGTGCCCTGCGGTCCCACGCTCTCCGGGGAGAAACGTTTGCGGAACTCCTCCAGCTTAGGACCCCACTTGGTCCTACCCCATCCGTCTATGGGGTGTTGGGATAGAAGGTTAATAATAAGATAGTCCTATAGCCTTCTTGAGGCTAGAGGGGAAGTGGGTTTTTATCTTTATTTGTATTATAATTTGTAAATTTTGACGGGGGGGGGGGGAGAGTTTGTATAAGCCACATGGCTTTTTTCTCCCCCCTTGCACGTTCTGTTGTTTTCTATAATTTTCTGTATATTATCATTTTTTTAAAGTGAAAAATAAAATCAATCAATCAATCAATCTACTGTTATCTACTGTGTATTGGAACCCTATTTTATACCACTTTTACCTCCCCAACTTAAGTCAGGTACTCATTTTTAAATTGGGTCAGGTGAGGAAAGTCATGTTAAGTGTTTTTCCAAAGGGTTTCCACAGCCTCTGGGTTCTGCGCCAAACACCCAAGAGTACATCTATGGCACTGTTTGGCAAGAAACGTGTCCGGTACTCTTCCAGCTTAGGATCCCACTTGGTCCTCCCCCATCCGTCTAAGGGGTGTTGGTGAACGCCAAGGGATAAAAGGTTAATAAAATCAGGCTAGTCCTATAGCCTATTTGGGGCTGTAGGGGCAGTGGGAACGTTACTGTGTCAAGGGTATTGGAACCTTCTTTCCTACCACATTTACATAAATAGTATGTACCTCCCCAACCAAAGTACACATTTTTACACCTGGGTGGAGTGAGGAAAGTTGTGTTAAGTACTTTTCCCAAGGGCACAACATTGTTGGCAGGTAAGGGGACTCAAGCCCAGAACCTCTGCAGGCAGATCTTTTGGTGGCATAGCTGGTGTAGATCTGCCTGGAGAAACCTTTGGGTTCTAGGCCAACCCCTTACCATTACACCAACAGTCAAGGGTGTCAAGTGTCAATTTTTGGCAATGATTTTTAGCATTTCTTCAATATCAACTGCCAATCAAACTATCCCTCTTGTCAGTCAAAAATTATTGTTAGTCAACTGTTACTAGACTATTTAAACCAATGCTACTCTACTGTACTGTTCCTACTGTTGCTACTGTCATTGCTAATGTTGATTCTTGCTAGTCTGTCAGCTATCGTCGCTAGCTCTACCTAGCACTGTCCTTGTCACATACCTCTTGTCAGACACACATCACCGTGGTGACCGTCAGCTATTGGTTCATGCAGTAACAGACAGGGAAACACTTCATAATTGTAATGTCAATCATCCGTCATCTAGACTTCCACAGTGTATGTAAATTCTACCACTAAGAAAGCTTCTGGTACAATGCAGATGCTGTTAGTGTTGAACATGTCAATGAAGGGTTGTCAATGAAGGTTAGACATCCAGGTAGTAAGATATGCAAGACAACAGTTACTCAGGCAAATGGTTTATGGAAATATTTCAGGTAACATCCGCTACCTTTCATCAGTGACACTAAGGCCCACTTTACATTACGCTTTTCGCCTCAGCGGTAAAATTTCCCGCTATCGGGACCTCTTTACACACCGTCCGGAAATCTGGCAGGACACCCGCGGTGCTTAGGGCATGCGGTAGTGACCTTACCTGACCCACTGTGACATAAGGTGCGAATCAAATATATGGCGGGAGAGCCGCCACCTTTTTTGTTGCTCGCCGTGTTTCAGATGTTTTTATTTACGTAGTCTCAAGGCTAACGCGCAGGAGACGCATGAGATACCGGGAGATGTTGTTGGGACGTTGCACAGCTAGAATTCACCCTGCTTATTACCCTGCTGCCCTTGCTTTGGCATGAGGTGGCGATCCTATCAACCGGACGATTTGGAGTTACGTAAGGTTACCGGCGACCTTTTGGCAGAAGTTTGTTTTGGCACATTGTTTGATGCAGAATTCTACAAATTAGCTTTATGCTAATCGCTGAACCCTGACTTCCCGCTAATGCGAGCCCGACGCGTTCTCTTAATACACAGTTTGAAGTTGTCGGGGACTCTCGCTGAGCCTATGGGCGTACACTTCGGAGTGGACGGGAGAAAATTTGAAGACAGCGGGACTACGTTAACGGGAACTCTCTTTACACGGGGTTCCCGCTCTCGCAGTCCAGCTCTCGCCAGTCCCGCTGACGTGAAACCGTAATGTAAAGTGAGCCTAAGTATGATCACCCTAAACAGGAAAGGAGGCCTATGCATCTCACCCTCCACAGGAAAGCAACATTCATTACAAACCTCTGACATCCACTACCTTTTATCAGTGACACTCTGAGTAAGATCAGTAGGGTTAAATTTGTACTCAGCTATAAGGGTTATGAGTAGTCAGGGTTCCCATATTTGTTCTCTCAAAAATAGTTGGTTAGCAGGTGTATAGGTGCTATGGAAACTAAATACATAACTAGGATTGTAGATTTTCAGATTTGGAAAAAAGACCAAGATTTTGGTCCATATTTTAGGCCAGTGCAGACCGCTAATTTGACATCAGAAACCAGATATGGCAGCATTGTTTGAAATGATGAAATCTTCCACTGTATAGAAATTGGACTTTTTGGACATTTTGTATACAGTTGATGACAGAAACAGCTGTATCTCACCTGGCAGCAGGTGTCGCGCACACAGGTGTATGTTGATGCTGGAGTGCAGCCCAGAGATGACACGGTAGAACACTCGCTTCTCCAGACACAGGCCTAGGGGTGGGAGGGGGGCAACCTTATCATGAGACCAAGGTTAAATGAAGGGCATTCTACAAATTGACATCTAGTTTCAGAAACTTATCTTTACACCTTACTGCACCTTACACTGCCCGCCCAATGTCTTCTGAGATAAATTTTATTACCGAATATTATTGATAATAGTTATATGTAATATGACAAAACTAATAATATGTTTCAAACATGTCCGTCATGTGTATTTGATAATGCAAGGCTGTTGGAGGGACAGAAATGACATGTTTGGGACAACATACAGGGAAGAATTGGAAGGGTTATTTACAACTAACAATTATAGCAAACAAACAAAGCACCTTCAGCTAAAGTCCGTGTCATGCACAGAAAGAAAGCAGAAAAACAAGCATAAACACATATGACCAAATATGGAAGATGCGGATGCCATATAAAGACAATGTTATTATGCCATATATGGAAATAAAGAAGCTGTTTTGTCCTGTGAATGATATGATTAGAGCGAAGCGTGCACAGACAATTTCATGCCACATCCATGCAGTGCATATGGAAAAGATCACCGAGTTCCAGGTTACAGCAATTTGAACCACATAAAGTGTTTTCATCATAGAGGGTCCGATTTTGCTCACAAACTGTCAAAATGGTCATCGCAGCATTGTGTCTTTAAATAACAGAACATTATCTAAAGGACATTTCCAAACCCCATAAAGCAGTGTTCGGTTATCGAATTTTGTGAGTAAGGTACAAAATAAGTCTTTTGGGGGCAAAGGGAAATAGCCAAACATTGTGTAGCGGTACAGGGCTCTAGCCAGCTCAAAATTTTTTTTTCCGTCAGCCAATTACCATTGTCGCGAAAACACTATTCCAGTTACAGAGACTGAACTGAGACCTTGAAAAACGGGTTTTTAATGAGATTATCGTATGCGAAAGGGCACCGACACACATTATCAACAATCATAACAATAGCAAAACAAACAGTGTGTGGCTTTTACGGCCGTGGACGGCATCCCCAAGCCGCCTGTAGCTTCCACCTAGGATTTTTGTCCATCATGGTTGACGGATTGGTTTTAAAATTTTTCCGTCATACGCAGCAAATTTCCACGGAAAAACGGACGCTGGCTAGAGCCCTGTAGCGGTACCCTGAAATGTTAGACTGCAAAAAGTGAATACCAATCTCAAGACACCAGGCCCCATGTCCCGGATGGGTTTGGGGAATGTCATTCGAATGTTTTATTGTCTAAGGACGTACAAGATAACATAGACAGTTTGAGAGCAAAACGCCCCTAAGACAAAAACAATTGTGTGGTTCAAACATTACTTGGTTCTGTTACACATGCATTCATAAAGTGTGACAGAAAGGGAGACAAAAACCCTTTCCCCACCTTCCATGTCATAACTAGAGTCACTGTTTAGTATGTTACTAAGCCCTAGAACAAAACAAAATGCGACAACAAACTTAGTCTACTGCATCAAAATGTTGTGGTTAGTGACAAGCAACAAAATCATTATAGTGATTCAAGAGAAAGAAACAGGGTGATGGAACACAGGTGCAGAAATAAATCATGTCAATCATATGTGCATTTGAATTCGAAGAGGAAGAATTTCATTGGTCCATCACTGTGGAGTTAGGGTTGAGTTAATCAGGAACTACAGAAGGTGACTGCTGATTGGTTGTGTGGTCATGTGTGAGGTAGACCATTCTGTCGTCACTGATTAAATCAGAGACTAAAGTTGGTATCTCACTGCACTTGGGGCACTGGTGTACACTGCGGGGTTCGAAATATTAGTCAACGAATTTCAGAGATAAAGAACAAATTTTCTTAGGTTTTGTGTATTTTGTTGCCTTCTAAGTCATACTTTTACGTATTACACATCTAAATAATAAAAAATAGCCGAAAATTTTCAACAGTGCAACAGTGAACAAACTCTGCAGTACTGCAGCGGTGCCCCAAGTGCAGTGAGATATACCACCTTTAATGTCAAATGTCCTTGTCTGTGGGAGGGGTGAATCATGCCATCAGTTATTACAACAGTTGTACCACAAGGTTTAGGTAAAACACAAACATTTCATGCAATTTTTTAAACTATTGGACCAGGTATGTATCTCACTGGGCCATGCCTGTGACTGGAAGTAATTTGTCGCCAACAGGTTCGGACCAGTGTAATTACTTTTTAGTGACTAAACATCTTAACGTATGAAACTGCAAGGAATGTGTTGTTTTTTATAAACCTATGTGGTACTGAGCGATATAATTAAGTAATAAAGCTGTACTTGATGACATCTGTAGGATGTTTCCCACCCTTGTATAGAATCATATCCGTCACCTTTAAAGCACGTTGAAGACAGTGTGATTTTAGGCAGCACATAGTACTTCTTTGTGAAGAGAGAAGTTAATCATTGTTATTTAGATTTCAAACTTGCCATGTAAACACTCAGACTTTACATTGAAAAATGAAGTCAACAAGAACCAAACAGGCGGCCCAATTTTGCAATTTGAAAATAAGAAAAAATGCCATCAAGTACATCTTTATGGATTAGTTGACAGGATTGATATCTTTGGTCCAGTGTCTTAGTGTATGGAACAACATAATCTACAGCACAAGGGTCTGTTGTGAGTATATTGATCTTATTATTTAGTAAAAACAATTCTTCTTCTTCAATTTACATTAGCAATAATTGACAATAGAACAGAAGATTTAAAAGTTGGACATTAGACTTGTGCGTAATGCAAAAGGTTAAACATAGAGTTTTAACCCAAAACAGACCCCAAGTGCAATCATACCACACCACACCACACTACCGTACCATACATAGGACAATGGCTTACAAGGAAGGCCTGTCTTCAAAAGCAAATGTTGGCAACTGCTGCTTTTTCTTAAAATTAAGATTTTTTTAAAAAGCTGTAGTATGTAATTTTTGTTTTTCTCAATGAAATATAGTCCTGTCCTCTCATAATGAAATTTGATACCGATAATGTTTAATGTTTCTGCAACACAATCTAAAATGGTGTTGGCTCATCAAAGGCTACACAATCTCTTGAAAAAAAAATGTTTATTTAGAAAAGACTTTTGAGACAGCCCCTTAACCATGCCAGATAACACCACAACAGAGCGTTTCTACTTTATAGCCTATGCACAATACCACAGTCTACCTCTACTGCTACCTCTACCTCTACTCTACTGACACGGCATGCTGAGGCTACCACAGCACACGGCAGACAGTTACCTTCAAGTGGGGACCCTAGAAAACAAGACAGAGCAAACAACAGGTAAGTATGGGCTGTGGTTGGGAAGTTAAACACTGGTGGGTCCATGCTGTGAAATCGGGCATTTTGCTGTAAATGCCCAGATCTTGACAAAATGTTTGTTTTGTACTTCTGCAACTCACTGTAACTGTAAGGCCATGTTGTTTCAATTATATGGATGGCATCTGCACACGCATCACTTTTTGTCTATTTAACGAAAAAAAGTTTTTGACTGCATTGTAAATCATACAAAGCTGCTACAAAATGAGCAAATATATGCTGTACGTTTAAAAAAATACATGATAGAAAATGCATTAGCAGCATACCATTACTAATTTGTCCTTAGATGCCGAAAGTCAATTGCAAACCAAAGTCAACTTAAAATGATGTCATCCATATAATACAAATCAACGTGGCATTATTGGGCTTGAGTTTCTTGTATATAATTGCAGAAAAAAAAGGAGCAAGTTGCGACCCAATGGTACTGCATTTTCACATGCTGCATGCAGTGGTAGGGGGGGGGGCAAAAATACAGGAGTAGCTTGACATAAATATATTTATATCACAAATATACATGCATCATATTCTGCTTCTATACCACAGTGATGATTGTCCTCTCACCAAGAACCTTATAAATGCAATATCAAAACATGCATAAAATACATAGTTACGATATTTGTACATTTATAGCTTTTTTACAATTGTAAATAGCAACCTCTCCCAAAATGGTGTCAAATTTCCTGGGTTCTTTGAAATAAACATCACATGTTTTCAAATGTCACAATATTTCCTCCACAACTTTCGATAACGGTAACAATAACGATACTCAAACTCAAACGATAACCAAATACAAAACCTGTCCATCAAACAAATCCTGTGAAAGGGATTCATGAAAGTAAAAGAGAAAACACCTCACGAGCATATACTTTGTAACTTTAGAACACAAGACATTGGAGACAGCGTTTGTGTACCTTTTGATACGATGTTGGGGGAATAGGATGGTCTGGTAGACTGGACAGGCCTATAGGGAAGACAATATACGGGTTGAAAAAATGTGTGAAATACTACAAAGTCCTATTAAAGTCTTCCTTTTACCCCCTTTATTAGTAGCTTCCTTTCAATACTGTAAAATTAATGCATTTACATTGGCAGTGATTTAATTTCGAGATAAAGAGAAAATCAGCTGTTTGTGGTGGTTTAGTTTGTGATGGTGTTATAGTCATACATACAGTATTAAGGAAACATGGTTTTAAATGATAAAACCACTGCAATAAATTTAAGTAATAGAGTACCTTTAATCATTTACTCGCTATTGACATAACCCAAACTATCAACACACATCTGCAGCACATGTAAAACTCCCACTAACTTGAAGCAGTTCTCTTCATAGATGCTTCTCCAGATCCTGTGTGGGGACTCCCCCTTGTAGCCAGTGTAACGTTCCGGGTTCAGCAGGAGGTCAACATACTGCATGTCATTCTCATCCTCATCTGTAACCACAATCATCTCATTAAAAAAAATTCACACAAATCAATAACTGCATGAATTAATATTTGTAGCTATGATATATATCAAAGGATGATGAATATATAGGTTGCAACTAAATGTCTCCATGAAGATTGAGGCCAATTCTGAAGAATTCTGGGGATTCTGCCAGAATTCTGGCTGCGAGCCAGAATTCTGGGAACCTGAGCCAGAATTCTGCCAGAATTCTAAGACCTTGAGCCAGAATTCTGCAGACTTTCTTCGTACAGACATCTAATTGCAACCTACATATTCACTATCCATTGATATATCATACCTACAAATGTTAATTCATCTGGTCAATCTATTTTAAAATCATTAGGTTTTCCGGAATTAGAGTGTTTGTCTGGAATTATACTGTCGCCTGTTGAAAATAACTTTGATCGGCACCAAAACTGATAAAGGTTACCACAGAACTTAGACATCCAAGATAACAAATATAAAACAACTCAATTGCTACAACTTAACAAGATTACTTCAAGACGTTTTGAGTGACATCCATCACTCTTCTTTAGCATCTAAAACGAACTAGCAGAACATCTTGATACTATTACATGTTACATGTACAATATTACAGGAAAAATGGTTGGACATGGTAGGAACACTAACTTCAAGTCAGGCCTAGGAAAAAAAATGTTGTGTTTCCTGTTTCAGTCCTGAAAAAATTAGGGTCGGTAGGTAGGGGATATCTTTTTTTCTTTTGTAATTTTTTTTAGGCTAGCCAAAAATCTAGTGATACATATTACAATACAGTTGAACAAAGGAAACTGAAATGCATAAGGACACTTGTCTTTCAATGTCAAACTTTGATTTTGTGCACAATAGATAGGACAAGCAGACTGTTTTTACTCCAATAGGAAGCAGGCTGAATAAAAATTCTAACTGGAAGCTTTGTGACTCCACTGGCCATCCAAAAAAAAGTCTAGGGTCGGCAGGTTTTTCTAGGGAAGGTAGGGAAACAGGAAACACAACATTTTTTTCCTAGGCCTCATAAATATTATGACTTAGGAACACTTAGTCATAAATGTTTCATGTAAAAGCCAATAACTAAATCACTTGATTCGAACACAGGGTTTATAATGAACATTGGTCCTCCTTACCGTCCATGGCACAGAAGCTGAGCTGGGAATCGTCGTACTCTGTCCATTCTACAAAGGCATCTTTACTCTCTTGGCTGTAGGAAAGGGTAATATAGTTTACACATAATGTTACATACATACATGTACATGTCCATCAGTAGGGAATCTATCATGACTTGGGCATTCCTATAAAGTATAATACGCAATAATAGAATCCCTGAAGTCTTGAGAAAGCACAACACAGTTTTTTGTCTATTTAAGACCCCAGTTTAAGAAGGTTCAATCTGCATCTCAAAATTTTGAGCTGGGTGAAAAAGTTATTGACAAGATTTGAATACGTTTACGTCTAGGGTACAATATGCAAAATTGGTAAAAATGAAAAGAAAAGTTTTCCTGCATGCTCTTTCCCTTTTAAGAGCCGTTGTGTTCTAAAACAGGGTATTTAGGGATCAAGTCTATGAACACTGGCTTCAAATTGCACTACACAGTGTGTATTTTCAAACTGATATATTACAATTATAGTAAACTTAGCACCTTATAGTAGATTAGAAACTAATGTTATGTACTGAATGGCTCTACTCTTATTTTGAGAGTGTACATGCAATTAGCCTTCCGGTATGATTTTGCAAATAAACTCATCGTATATTCTGCAAATTGCAATACGTGTGTATTTCTAAAATATATCAGTTTGAAATCACCAATGTTAACTCCATATTCCTAAATACGGTTTTTAAAAACAATGGGTCTTAAAAGATAAAGATATACTCAGCGTCTGGCATTACTGGCCATCACTACCTTTTCATAGAGCCTGAGGCATTCTTCTAATACAAGCACTCAAAAATCAATGTCCTAAGCCACAACACTCCATGGCTAAGAACCTTATATATAAGTTACATTTTACTTTAAATTGGCTAAGATGCCTTTGCAACATCCTGTTCATATCCACTAAGCTAATGAAAATATGGCTCGAGTGTAAAATCAATTGTGATTTTTCAGCCTCAATTGTTTAAGTGCAGACCACCGTATCTGTAAGCATTCATCCTAAATCAAATCTTTACATGGGCCATTGTTTAGAATAAACAGACCCACAAAGTCAGCTATGGTTTAGAAACAGGATGTGGTGGATACATGGTTACATATAAAATGTGTAGGCAGTAATGCGAACTTAAATGACATCACCAGTTGTAGCTTAGAGACGGAAACACACTCAAGTCACTTGCTTTGTCGTGCTCAAAAGAAAAGACACATGGCTTGAAGCAAAAACCTTTCAGGATAATAGAAATACAAATTCTTGTTCCTTTCCTTTGAAAATCAATAAAAACTGGTAGTGCTTGTGTAATGACAAATCTAAAGAGACTGGCAGTTATTACGGAAAGAAGTCTCTACATCTGGGCTGTTACATTATAAAATATGCTATATGCTAGTTACAGAGGTCTTTATTTGCCACCTTTCACCTGTAAAACTACTTTCACAAGCACTTGAGGTTGAAGTGTCTGTGTTGCAGTTTAAAGGTCAGCAACTGGGTAATTTATTTCAAGTATTACTTGAAATTTAGTACAAAATCATACCAAAAGCATGAATCCATTGCCAAAATGAAACATTTAAAAAGGCTAGAGCAAATACAACAAAGATTAGATACATTTAAACACTACATCTATGAATAACATGGACTCTAACCTGAGGGTGGTGTCAACTGTACTGAGCTCCATCATTTCATCACATTCCTCTTTCTCCTGCAGAGAGTCCGTCATGTACTGTAGTTAAGACAGCAAGCAACAGTTTTTTTTTTTTTTTTTTTTTTTTTATTGAGATTCTCCATATACATATGGAGGGTATGGCGAAACAGGTGTCAAAGACGCCTTTTCAAAGCCACCATACCGTTGGCTTTGTTGTTCGGAGTTTCCATCTCCTAGGAGGACTTCCGACCAAGGATGCAAGGGGTTCCTCCTACCCCTGACTCGTGTGTCATGGCGGGTGCGTCATGCCCGAACATGCCCCTATGGCCTGTCACCACAACAAAGGCCTGTCACTGCCACTAGCCGCAGCTATGTACTCATTTACACCTGAGTTAGGTGAGAAAAGTCGTGTAAAGTGCCTTTCCCAAGGGCACAAGATCGGTGACACGGCAAGCGGATTTGAACCCGGGACCTCTCGGGCCTGAGACCAACGCGCTCCCGATCGTGCCACGCGGTCCCACACAGTTTATTAGTTTCATCTGTATTGAAATTAGCACAAGTCAATGTAACTTAACGTTAAAGTACTGCAATGAAAAACCTGTAAAATCAGTTAGTTAAAGGTTGTATCTCACTGCACTTGGGGCACCGGTGCGGCACTTCGGGGTTCAAAAATTGAATTTCAGAGATAAAGAACAAATTTTCTTACGTTTTGTGTATTTTGTTGTCTTCTTAGTCATACGCATATAACACAATATCTAAATTATATATATAGAAAATTGGTAAAAATAACAAAGCAGTGCCATGGTAAATAAATAACGCAGTGCTGCACTGGTGCCCCGAGTGCAGTGAGATACCACATTTACAAAGGGTCTGTATAAATTTTATCATATTAACAATTTCTCAACAAGGCAGTGTTTGGAACATTAAATTTAACATAAAATTTTTGTATGATGTTATCAATACTTAAACCAACTCAAAGGGTCAAAAATATTTCTCACATACTAGTACCTTTTTTACTTCGTGCCCATTTCTCATTCCTTCAGGCAGCACCTCCTATTAAAAAACAAACAAACAAGAAAGTATTACATTCCTTTTAACAACAACAGAGAGCAAAGACTAAAATTAAACATTGAAGGAGAGACTTTTATCTTCATGAAAAATGGAGGTCCTGTTTTTGGTATGTGTGTGCACGTGTGTTTGTGTTTCTGGATATTTGTGGTTGGCATAACATAATAAGTTCCTCCTTCTCTGTCAGAATGTACTGTAAATGCATTTAAGTTCACGGAGATTTAATTTCGTGCTGGTGGGAAAGTGGAGTGTTCTCTGTGGTTTTAAGTTTGCGGTAGCACCATAGACTGCAGTCACATAATGTAATGGAAAAAGGTTTGTGGTGGTTTTAAGTTCATGGTAAGACTGCCTCGCGAAAACCGCAAACATAAAACCCGTGACCTCAAACATTTCTGCATTTACAGTATTGAATTGATATTTGGTCTGTTTTTGTGTGTTGATAAGGGTTGGAAAGACAAAGGTCAAGGTTGATTTTGGGCCCCTTGGTATGTGACCTTGGTACTGCAGCAGAAATTCTGCTTTTGTATCTTTCATCCTGGATATGCTACACAGTCTTGATTATTTGGTGGCAGATGGCTTTTGATATAAGGAGAAAGTGGTGTAGGTTTGCCAAATTGGGCCACCTGACAACTTGCTCTGAAACTGTAGGCCCTGGGGTTATCTATATTAGGATACTTCATATGAAGATGACAAGCCAAGAATGGTAACAGGTTGCTTTAAAAAAATCTAGATACATACTTTCAAATTGGATTGCAGATACAAATTGTATACAGAATACTGGTATAGAAGTCAGCTATTGATATATGACATTGTGATTGCATGTCTATTGTTATCAACCATGTTAAATGATCTACATGTAGAGTCAGCTGACTTTATTTTGTCTACGCTTACATGTAGTCATGTGCATTTCTTACCTCAGTACAGATATCTACTGCACAATCCTTGAGTGCACATTTGCTGTCGTCATACCAGAAGGGGCAGTCCTTGTTCAGGTTCACCTGTAACAGTCCATATCATGGCAAAATGTAAAAATACAGCATAAACTAAATGCCAACTGTACATACATCTATGGGGGACATATAGTTCTTATAAGTTATAGATATACTATAGTAGGTGTGTTAAATCCTCCCTGCTCTATATCAATACAAAAAGTCATTATCACTTTGCATTTGTTTGTATGACATACCCTGTAAACAGCCTAATGATATAACAAACCAGGTTTGTACTGAACAGTACAATCTGCATATCCAGAATTATTTGATCCACTCACAATGGGAAGGATCCCTACATGCCAATTAATGGGGCATGTCAGTAGATATGTCAGTAGGCATCTAGGGTCTGGGCTAAATGCCCTACCATTATGCCACTCTGATGCCACACATTTTGGCACTAAAGGCTATTTTGGCACAGGATGCACACGTCCAGTAATTGTACTTCTGAATTTTAGTAGTTTCACTATGAAATATAATAATAATGATTATAATAATAATATCGGGTGTATTTTGCAGCCAGTAGGTACCCAATTATAAGCTCTCCTTTTTCATGCATTTGTACAAACTAATGTACATCTAACAATTTGTGCTCTTTGGGAAGAAATTAATTTTCAACAACTGGGCTTAATAATTTACTTTCCTGTAAATATATTTAGAGGATTACTTCAAATAAAGCCCTTATTTGAACCATTAAGTAGAAAAACATACAGATTATGGTTATCAATTTCAAAGACAATGGCTTGTTATCAGGCAAATATTCATCTACAAGTAGTACAACATCTGTCTGTGATAAACATCAATGCTTGTAGTTGTACATTGCACAAACAATTGATAACCATAATCTGTATGTGCAAGGCGTCTGATTGAGTCAGACACATTCAGGAACTGGTTCCCACCTACACGGGGTAACATCAGCAACAGGAACACTAGAAGCAAACATCTCCTATCCACAGTTAAGACAAGGACAAACCGATACAAGAACAGTCCTATCCCTTACATGACCAACCTGCTGAATGGACTCTAGCCATATATTGAACATGTTACCTGATGTAAATAGCTATTTGTAGCCACGCATTGTGCATGTCAAAAATACATCATCTGTTTAACGTCGAACCTATCTGTTTTAAGATAGCGTCTATTGTCGATTTTAAAAATACAAACTTCCAGTTATAATTCCACTGTATTTTCGAGCTGTATCTGCCTAAGCCAATGATTTTAATTGTAAAAGTATGCAATTCAGCCTGTGGCTGCCATATACTTTTTCATGGATCACATTGATCGAATAAAACCATTCATTCATTCATTCATTCAAACAAGAGGGCTGTGTAATACATGTACGTAGATCTCTTATCACTAGTTACTTAAACAATCGCATCAATCTAATTTTGATAGTCTTAAAACATATCTTAAAAATTGAAAATACAACCTATGTATCTGTATCAGTCTATACATGTATAGCTGGTATCACCGCCCTTCAGCTTATTAGTATTACACACTAGCTTTGCAGGCACATTGCAACAACTTGTCACACCTACAGGTCACACCAACTTTTGCACGTGTAAATGCAAGTGTGCTTTAAAACTATCCAGTGATCTGTGATTGGTGATAATACTGTATACAAATTCCAATCTTTGATAGACAAATTCCACTGTTTGATAATCAACTTCAATGACATCTCTAACTTTTTATCTACCAGTCACATGACCTATGGCTAAATTTACACATGGAAAATGACTGGACATACAACAAAAGCGTGCAATGAGTTTGTAGTCGCACAACACTTTTCGTTGCTGCATGTAAATCTGCCCTGGAGGTGGCGCACAACAGGCCATGAAAGAACCCATCGTCCAACACAGAGGGTAGGTTTTAAATAAACACACAGCAACAAATGGTGTTGTATGTCCCTACAACGTAGTACAAGCAAATTTCCGTCGAGGTCCTATAGAGACAGCCCTGCCGTCATATTTCTTTGAACTGACCTTGAAGTATCTGAAGTAGTTCCTTCCCAGCAGCTCCTCCAGTAGGGGGTGGATCTTCCCATTGTTGAAGGAGTCGATGGATTCCACATCACAGCTACAGTCATCCAGACCTCCCTTCAGCTGTACACAACACATCAGTACACATCCGTGAATAAAAGTAACTTGTCATCAGGTTGGTAAGGTCACAGAAAAAAGAGACTCTTTTTACACAGAAAAAAGAGACTCTTTTTAAAAAAGACTCTTTTTACACAGAAAAAAGAGACTCTTTTTACACAGAAAAAAGAGACTCTTTTTACACAGAAAAAAGAGACTCTTTTTACACAGAAAAAAGAGACTCTTTTTAAAAAAGAGACTCTTTTTACACAGAAAAAAGAGACTCTTTTTACACAGAAAAAAGAGACTCTTTTTACACAGAAAAAAGAGACTCTTTTTACACAATTGTTTCTTTTTTTATGTCCACTGATGTTTCGGTGAACGTATGTCTCCTTCTTCAGGGCAATTCTGACTGATTTGTTCCAAGCCCACCAAGCTTGTTCTGAGGGGTGACGAGTTGTGATTGAAACAACATCATAAAGCAACTCAATTTCGTGTTTATAATTTGTCATACGTCTAGGGCTTATTACAGGGGGTTATAGTTCATGGCACAACATAGGAAAGTGACAGATTTTAGCTGTCAATCAAATAATTTGGCTGCATTTTTGTATCATAGAATCATGTTGGACAACTCGACTTTTCACAGGTCAACTAAGGAAATGGCAGTCAATGTATCAGGGGAGGTTTGATGTAGCAGTCGGAATTGTTTTGAGTGTAACCAACCTCCTTGGTGTACGAGGGGCGTGCAATAAGTAATGGTCCTGACCCACTTCCAGTTGTCTGATCTAAATGAAATTTTGTATGTGTAATAATTCATATCTCTATGGGTTATGTTGCAAAAGACAGCTCTGAACTAATTGTGGTTTCTGATTTACTGGTGTTTGAACTTAGTCAGGTGCGAAATGGACCAGGTGTGAAATGGAACCAGTTGAGTGTCGCGCAGTGATCCGGTTTTTGTATTTGAAAGGACGCACACCAAAGAAGACTTTTGATGAAATAAATGAAACTTATGGTGATGATGCCCCATCATATGACCTTGTAAAACGCTGGCATCCTGAATTCAAACGTGGCTGGAAGTCTGTGGAAACAGCTCCCAGACCTGGTCGTCCCTCTTGTGCCATTGATGAGGCATCAGTTGGAGGACCAACCTGGGGTGTCCTACAAAATCGGTGTCCAGAGCTGCATCAAACGATGGGAGAAATGCATAACTCTGGGTGATTCCTATGAAGAGAAAGACTAATAACTGTGCCAAGTTTCATTAATCTCCTGCTATGGGAAATGGGTCAGGACCATTACTAATTGCACGCCCCTCGTAACTGGTGTTTCCATTATTTTCGGATGCTAAATGATGATTTACATCTGAATAGCATTTGGTTAACGTTTAACTCCATTGTTAGAATGCTTGCATGTTACCTACTAGTATTGTGATTATTGGGGATAACCAGGATGAATATGAGAGTCATTTCAAGTGAAAACAAGCTCCCTGACCACTCCCATAGATGGCTTTAGAGCTTGAGCCTATCTGGACTCTACAATATTCATATATATCATAAACATAACGAATCTGCTAGTATTCTATTAACATTCATGTATAAGGGATTTACATCGTACAAAATTGAAATGTATGTACCTTATCACATTCTTGAGACAATGTCAATGTTAACAGAAGTGATGAATTTTGCTGTCAACGACAGTGACAATATACTTCATATACCTGTCTGGATTCTACGCAACTATTTGGCTTCCAAATTCAGAGAACCTTAAAATATACTAGTACTGTTGCCAGTGTTCCGTTAACAGTCTCCAAGGTGGGCATACATGTACGTCATGCGTACGTGTATCACACACAGCCATCAATGGCCACTTTCAACTGCGAGAATCGTGACTTTCATAAGAATACGAGCTCAAGGCTATTATCATTAAAATCAACCTAAGCAAAAACATACATTGTATATAGCACAATAGGTACTACAGGCTTCAATACTAGTAAGAGTAAGACAAAAACAGTTAGGCAACAAGCACTTAATTCAGACAAATTCCCAAACCTCCAAAATCCTACGAACGCCCTTGACTGATGCAACAATTCTGTATAAAGCCGAAACCACCTTAGTAGTCACCTACCTTGCACGAACACTCTGCCCTGTCCAAAAAATTGGTGGTTGTACGACTCCTATTCTTGTTGCTTTCCGTGGCCAAGAAAGCAGCCAACAACACAACAACTTGCAGAATTAAAGGCCTACCCATTCTGGTTCAAATCCCTTGCCTATTTTGACTACCTGCCCTTAGGGTATGCTTAAGGTGTAGTTTGGTAATACCCTTTCACCTGATAATGTGACACGTAGTCCACTTGTCAAATTCTAAGCCACGCCCCCTTCCTACATTGCAGACGTCAATCACACTCAATTTCTCAAACAGGAGAAAACAAAGAGGGAGAAAAAAATCGATTAGACTTTGTACTCTAAAAGTAGTCCTTGACAAGGCGATTGGTAAGCCGGGAGTGGTTAAAGGCACAGGCGCAAAAATACAAACATAGGGCCGGCTGGTGGGATATAAACACGCTAAGGCAAGGCGCCCTCAAGGGAAAGTTGTTGTGGCTTGCAAAAAGATCTGACCATTCAGACAACTGTTTGTGATTACGACAACTATTTCTAGTAGACGAAAACATTGTTAGGCAAGAGGGAAACTTGAGAAATTAGCGTGGGAAAGAAAAAAAAACGCTTCCCTCTTTCGCGATTGTTGTAACCATATGGTTCCTTTTTAACGACTTCCCTCTTAATATGCATGACGCATGCTTCATAACAATTACGGAAATATTACGAACCAGCGATTTCTGAGTTCAAAGTTAATTTGTGAAACGTTTTTCTTTCATATGTGGCTTCATTAATCGAAGGAAAATTTAATTTACCGTTAACGTTAGAGGATATTTTAGTATGACGTTCACTTGAATCTTTTTAACGTATAGGTTGCACAGGATCACATTAACTTTAGCATTACGATCTCAGTTAAAAAAATTCCCAATAATCGCTAACTAGAAGAGCCATACTGCAACAGAGGATGACATTTTGATCGAAATCTACTAATAAAAAGAACATAATATAATGCCCCCCTCCCACCCCAAAAGCATGACATCTTACATTGCAAAAACACTGCTCCGCAGAAGAGTTCTGTCGCCTGGATCCGATGGTAGGAATAAGAACCAGCAGTCCAGTCACCAGAAGATGGATCTTAGACGCCATCTTCCATGCCAGGATCTTGTAAGACGTCCCGACAAGACACACCGGGTGTCACTGTGTCTTCCTTGTTGATGATCGAGCCGCTTCACACCCCCACCGGCGATCACTTCGCTTAGATTCTGGGACTATTTTCTTTCATCTAACGGGGCCTTAAATTATGTAACCTTGACGTCGCATATCGCATAAATGGTTACCTTAAGAAATCGTTAAGGTTGTGTGTGGCTACTTTTAAAGCATATTATTGTCTATGTTGTCTTGCACGACGTTCTATGAATGTTGCGGAGGGATATAGCACACGTAATGTGATTACCGGAAGCTACGTGGCCCAATATGAGTGGACTGTTGGGTATTACCTAGGGGGTGTACCTGTGGTAACGTTATATAACGTCCTTGCTACATGTAGTATCAAATAAAAACATAAAAACCTGTTGTTTGAAACAATTTCATTTTAAACTGTATGGAAAAAGTATCTGAGTGAAAAGCAATTTGTGAGCATTTGCCTCAAAAAAGCAAAAGCGAGGCCTCAAAGTACAATGTAGTAGAAAGTTATGTTTTCATAGGTTCATAAACATTGGAAAATTATTGATGACTTATTGTTGAATATGTAATTCTATACATGACAACCAACTCAAATAAAACAAGTCATATTCTTGTAAAGGCTATTCTGAATTCTAATATTATGTTACCAATATTACTTTTCGAAAATAAATAGCAGCAATTATGATAAAGAAATGAAGAAATAAATTTCAGATATAAAAAAAATTAAGCCATCAAAATTTGTTTCAATAAGTAAGCATATCTATTTCACCAAACACATTCTAATAAGTTTGATAAGTCTCACAAATTTAATATCATGTCACCAAAACTGTAATGTAATGGGTATGAATTTTATCTTGTAAATCATGAATAAACAAATTTCCAACATTGAATAACAGGAGAAAAGGACCCAGACAAGTACATCGAAGAGCATACAATACATATTTCAATGAAACAATATGCATCATCTCAGTCTGTAAATAAATCGTTTTTTTTTTTTTTTTAATTTTTCAAAATAAATAAGATACAGACAGTCAAACCAAGGAGGTTAAACTCCTTGGTCAAACCTACCCAAGAACAGTGGTCCAGTCTGGTCGGTGAAAAAAGCTGTCGGACCATTTTTCCGTGGGGCAGAAAGCAATAGAATTGCAAGAAGTATAGTGTGTTCCCATTTATTCCACCATGAAGTACAACAATTGGCTATATGAGAGTCTACATGCAATTGCAAATACAAATGTACCATTGTTGATGCCAAATAAGGAATATGGGAACACACCATACTGCTTGCAATTCTATCACTTCCTGCTAGGGGGCATACCAACACAGAAAAGTCAGACCGCTTTTTCCACCCCCTAAGGCCACATTGACTTGATTATATGGATGACATCCGCGCTCGCACCAATTTTCGGCCATTTCCAAAAAAAAAATAAGTTTTTGACCACACAATAAATTGTGCAAAGCAGCTGTAAAATGAGCACAAATATTCCGTAGATTGAAAAAAAAGTATCAGAAAACAGATTACTAATGCCATAGAATGCCAAAATGAATCTTAAGTCAAAGAATAAGATGTGAAAGGACAGAAAGAAAGAAAATCTATTGTTGGTTTGGGGAGGTACCAGTACAGAAAATTCAGGTCCAGAGGATCATTTCCAGGTCTGGACATGAACCTGGACCTGATTATCTGTGGAAACTTGAGAACTGGCAATACTCAAAACAATGGTAATTGGTCAATTTTGCTACAAAGGAATCTGTTTGGTGGATTATTGGACTCCCACTGCATTTTAAAATCCCATCTTCATGTAATAAAGGCTAACTGTCTCTGTACCTTTCTTTCTTTCTTTATTCAGGTTGTAACAAGACAATTTACACTGTGAGCACTAGGCAGCATTGCTGGTACCTTTGACTGTAGAAACTTGGTGCAATTGACCATAAACTCTACTTGACTTCGCTCTTGTTGTCTTCTTGGCCCCCCGGTTAGACCCCAAATGGCTGCCGACATAGTGTGTCCATTTTGTAATTGGCGAAACCTGTTCCTCTGTTTTTTTTTTTCAGGTCTGTTTTTTTTCGGATTGGTCCAAGAAGAAAAAAATGTTTTGCACCCGTATGATGTACTGGTCCCTACACCTAACTGTTGGTATACCATACTATGTGTGTTTAGTCCTATGTTCAACCTTCCTGGCCACTTTGATTTCATACTGAAGGCAACTTTTTTTTTGGCCAAACTTTTTTTTTATTTGCTCGCTCGCATCAATTTTGGAGTTCCCGGAGGACGTCATCCATATAATCAAATCATCATGGCCTAACTTAAAAGTCAGTTAGGGGGTGGAAAAAAATTACCTTCGCCAAGAAGGTTATATTTTGGGTAGCATTTGTATGTATGTATGTTTGATGCATGTGTTGATGTCGTCCATACATGGCGTCATTGTTACATCAAAGGAAAGTTAGAATTTCACAGCCATTGGAGGAATACATATAACCTCATCAAGTGAATGTGTTAACTTGCTCAGCTCCTCTTTATTTCTGTCCCTCATACATTCTAGCTCCCACTTATATCCATCCAACAGATCACTCCACCTCCTTATACACTCCTCCACTTCTTCTGTCTTCTCTTCTGAAACAGTAGACTTTTTGGGTCTCTTCTCTTTGGATTCTTTTTGTGCCAGAATGAGTTGTGTGGGGACTGGATGTTTCTTTTTGCCTCTGTACTCCATTGAGTCCATCAGTGTTGTCTCTGTAATAAGTCTCTGGTCTTCAGAAATTGACGAAGAGCTGTGGGTAGAATTTTGCCCTCTCTGAAAATAAGAGAAAGAAAAAAAGTGTTTGCACATCTCATGCCTCTGTGAAATATTCAGATTTGTTTAATTGTAGCCCATTAATTATTATACATAAAAGGTTTGAATTAAAATCACATATTTAAGACAATTAAAGACAATTAAACCTCCCCATGTTTAAGTAGCCTCTTCCATTGACCCCTTGACCTGCCATGTCTGAACTTCTTGTCACTGCAATTCTGCCCTTTGCAGTGACAACATACAACTTACAACATACAACATACAACAAACCTTTGTTTTCCATGTTTGGTTTGTCTTATGGAGATGGTCCTCAACATCCTCTATGTGTGACAGAAGGTCCAGGGACAGGGTGTCGAGGGTTTGTGTCAGGTCACTGAGAGATGACCCCTTACTGATGTCCTGACTGGCCTGGGTGTGATGACCACTGGACAACTTTGAATCAAGTACACTTTCCTGTGTTGGTGGGCAAAATGTATTGTTAGTTATGACAACTTAAGGAAGCTACATGGTACACATTGTAACTTAAAATGCTCACCAATGACACCATACTATAACAGTTCCTGATTACAATGCAACCATCATATTACTTGTACAAAAAATACATCCTTTCAATGATATTAAACAATGAACAGGGCTCGAAATCCTTTTTTCTGCATACCTACACTGCTGCGGGTAACAGGGCTCTAGCCAGCGTCCGTTTTTCCGTCAATTGACGGAAATTTGCTGCGTGTGACGGAAAAATTTTAAAAGCAATCCGTCAACCTTGACGGACAAAAATCCTTGGTGAAAACTACAGGCGGCTTGGGGACGCCATCCACGGCCGTAAAAGCCACACACTGTTTGTTTTGCTATTGTTATGATTGTTGACAATGTGTGTCGGTGCCCTTTCGCATACAATAATCTCATTAAAAACCTGTTTTTCAAGGTCTCAGTTCAGTCCCTCTAACTCCTGGAATAGTGTTTTCGCGACAATGGGAATTGGCTGACGGAAAAAAAATTGAAGCTGGCTAGAGCCCTGGCGGGTAACATTGGAAATTACATAGGTTGTGTACAAAAAATCTTGTCATTCAGTAACACTGATACCTGATGACACTGTTCGTGGATTTATGCTGAATTGAAACTTTGTCCCACTGGCTAAATATATCTACATGTATAAGGCTGAACTCTCACCATCCACTGCCAGAAGATGTCCTGGTTAGTGGTCCATCTCAGCAGTGCCTCCTGTCTCCTTACTTCCCTCTCCAACTCTGACAGGTACTGGGGAAAAATACACACAAGCTCAGGTCAACTAAGGTCATCAAACTAAAGGTTATAAGTTAATAGAGTTTTTCATCAATCAGTGACTTATCAAAGGTAAGTAGAACGTATCTCCAAATTTTCGATGGCCATCGAAAATTTGGAGATACGTTCTACTTACCTTTGATAAGTCACTGATTGATGAAAAACTCTATTAACTGTGAACATACGTGACTAATGAATCTCTTAAACGATAAAGGTTATAAGTGTGAACTCAAACCAAGACCCTCAAAACAATTTTGTCATTTTTTTGCCTTGCACTACCACGGACCCCGGTCGTGGAAGTGGGGTGGGGTGTGCACCATTAACATCTGCTTGGCACAGTGTCTCATCTGACAGTCAGCTGTTGTGCCAAACCCCACATCTGTTTGGGGAAATTTCAATCAGCAAGCACCCAAAAAAGTCAACAACTGTTCCACATTCCACGAAAACGGGTTTAGATATTACATTGCCTATAAAGAAAGTTATGTTGAAAACAAAGCAACATGCATTACCGCACAGGTAAGATCTAATTGTGTGCGAAAGTACATAATTTTTGGCTGAATCGATCGTGAGATACAGCTGTGAACACTCAACCCAGGGACAATTTCAAAACTTCCGTCAGCCAGTTACTCTCCTTTCACAGAGGTAAACAAGCAGTCATTTTAAATTGTGGTAAAGCATGATGCTCTTTCCTGTAGCCTAACCAAACCATGCTTCTAGCGGTTGGCCCGACAGGGGCCAAGTCGTAAGAGATTGTGTAAACACAGGCTACTCTTTCCAGTAGCTAGTGGTAGTGAGATATTGAACTACTTGAGATACATGTAGTACCTTGTCCACATGATTGACATGTCTGAGTAGATACACATCCCTGGGGCTGAGATGTGTCCTGCCTGGCACAAGGCTGTGTCCTGAGGTGTACCTATGGATCTGGAATAACATCATTCTTTATTAGTTGCCATTCAACCCAAATATCCCACAAAAAGATACACCAAATGGAAATTACTCAAGCAACAAGATATGATTTTAGAAACGGTCAGATGCTTGGACTGCCTTCAACTCTTTGGATATGAATTCATAGTTAGGTTACAGAATCCAGCTTTTCAACAAGATCTCTTAAGTGTCACTGACAAAAGACATGGGATGTTATCTGAAACGTCTGACCGTTTCCAAAATTATATCCAGTAGCTTGAGTAATTGCTATTTGGCTTAGACAGGGCAAAACGTATAAAGATCAAAACAAAACAAAACAAATAAATAAACAGTTCCACCTTGTTAGTCAGCACAGTGTTCTCCAGACATGCTGCATGAAGACTTCTCAGGGCCAAGCGGAGTTTTCCTAGTAGCCATACTGTCACCCTGTCTGGTTCTGGCAGTCTGCACAGGTCAGTCTTACTGTGTGTAGTCTTCTCTGGGGGTGTGGACTGGCCTCTTACAACCTGATGGAAACAATTATAAAACATACAAATGTGAGGACCAGTTACAAATAGTACTAGGGCTCTTTGCAACTGGCCCTCATATTTGTATGTTAGACTAAGGGGTGGATACCGGTACAATGTACCAGTACAAAACCGTTTTTTCTTGTAGGGCCGGTATGAAAAAAATGGACCTGACAAAAATCAGACCGGATTTGGTATCGAGTAGAAATCACCAGATTATATCGGCAGGGGTTTACACATTTTGGCACTAACGGTTTCAAGAGCGAAGTAGAGTAGAGTTCATAGTCATTTCGACCAAGTTTATACTGCTAACAGTAAAACATAGTTGTTCACATGGCGAATTAGGATTCTGATGCTAAAGAAGAGTGATGGATGTCACTTGAAACGTCCGGAAGAAAATCTGCACTTTTTATCCAGTTGTAGAGATTGGATTGTATTCGAACATTGTTTACATGAATGTCTAACCTCCATTAACATAATAAATATCATCCAAAGTTACAGCACCCAGTTGAACGTCTCGTTCATTTCAACCCTTACCTGTGATGTCGCATTGGTAAAAAGTCGTTCAAAGTTGAAGTAACTTTCATTAAATTTCAGATTTTTAATTTTCCATGCTGCTCCTGCTTACATTTTGTATTACCTCTTACCTTGTGTACATAGTCTGTGTTCTCTGCCAGAAGATGGGTGGGAGGTTGGGACAGCCTGTGGATGGTGTCTGTGGCTGCAGTTAGCCAGCCAAATGCCAGGAGGAGCTCCCTGCTGCCGTGGTCCATGGAAGAGGGAAGAGCCAGGAACTCTGGGGACCGGTAACCATGCAGGTACAGGCACGTCTTCACTGATGTCACTACCACATCTGACGAGAAGAAAAAACACAAGTACTGTAAGTGGGGTTGTATAGTGTAAGGTGTTTGGCCCAGAACTCAGAGGTCCAGGGTTCAAATCCATTGATATGACAACGATATTGTGCCCTTGGGAAAGACACTCTATATGACTTTCCAGGTAAAAATGAGTACCTAGCTTCTGTTTGAGCAATCCCTTAGTTAGAGCCATCCACTGTTATCAAACAGGCTCGCAGCGTAATTCGAACACACTTTCCGTGCACCAAGTCACTACTTTATTTGTTATTTGTTCAAGGACACCAAATCTTTTCAACATTTAGGTAATAGCACATTTTGCATTGAAATTTTCGTTCTTTTGGGTGGGTATGTCTATAAAATACAAAATAATAAAATCTGCTGGTCGAATTGCCATCCGGCCTTAAGGCAATCAGACCCACAGTGGGGCTGGTACCTCGGCTGATACTTGGGTTAGACAAGTTTTCAAAAATTCACTTGTCCTATCGGGCAAGTACATTAAAAATTTACTTGCCCGAACCAAATTTTCACTTGCCCGAAATTTAAATTACATTTTTCTATGAGTTTTCACTTTCATAAATTTTCACTTTTGTTAAGAGACCATGTCTTGCGAAATAATAGACGTTAAACGAGGACAACAACAACAACAACAAAATTCATGTCTCTACTGGCTTAAAAATGACATGGTCAATATAGGCAGGCATTCAGCCCCATGTGCTGTCACACTCAGTGGTAATTTGAGCGGGTCACATCTGGAAATTCTTACTTGCCCGTCGGGCAAGTGGGGAAGCACTTCTGCTTGCCCGAACAGCACTTTTACTTGTCCAGGACAATCGGGCTAATGGACTTCTTTATCCCTGTGATACAGAATACACGGTGTTGTATTCTACTGTATGTATTTATTGCATCAGAGATTGTATACAAACCATCTGTAAGTTGTATTTCCGTAGACGTGGCCTCTTCACATCTTCCCGGATAATGTAGCAGCTGGTATAACAGGAGCCATAGCGGTCTGGTCTGGGAATGATAACAAGAATGATGGGTTCGCTTAAAAGGCTGGGCTGTCTACCAGGCCAGGCTACCTGGCCTGTCTACCTGGCCTGGCTATCACGTCAGGCTGCTCAGATCCCCCCATTCATAGCCCCATCATATGGCACTCAGCCAAAATAGCTGATTGACAGGCATAGTAATTGCTAATCTCAAACCCTACCAGTGACCTGATGCTGGCCTGTCCACCACTGGCTGGGTCCTTTGGGATGTGTCTAAGGGAGGCCTTGCTTGCAGCTGTCAGGAACACAAGTACCAGTACTGTGTGGGTGTATGTTTGTGTGTGTGTGAATGTGTGTGTGTTTGTGTGTAAGAATGGGCTTGCCAGCAACAGAAATTCGTTTCTTTATTGAATATCTGTCTTCTAGAACAGAAACTATCTCAGCTTGTGCAACAAGAAGGAAGAGCATAAATCACTGTAAAGCTAAACTTGTACTGACCAAGGGGGGTATCATTACATGTAGTATGCTAGTATGCCATGTTGACATATACAATCTCGGTAGTCACATAGCCTTTTTGTGGCTGTGGATTGTTATCCACTGTACAATTTTTGTGTCCAGGACAGAGCCCAATCCTCTCCTTCCACTGCCAATATTCTCTCCAACCCCCTTGTACAAGTTGGAGTGGGGAAAGTACTGTAATCAGCACAGATTTTGTGACATGTCAAAAGATTTGAACCCAGGACCTCTGTTTTCTAGGTCTAACAACCTAAAGCATGTACCGAACACAGTGCTGGTACAGCACTTGAATGTGTTCCTGACACACCGTAAAGGAAGGCCTCCCAGACACATTCCCGAAGGGTCCAGCCAGTGGACAGGCCAACCTCAGGTCACTGGCAGGGTTTGAAATTAGCAATTGCTATGCCTGTCAATCAGCTATTTTGGCTGAGTGCCACATGATGGGGCTATGAATGGGGGGATCTGAGAAGCCTGACGTAACAGCCAGGCCAGGTAGACAGGCCAGGTAGCCTGGCCTGGTAGACAGCCCAGCATTTTAAGCGAACCCCAAGAATGATGAGAATAAATGATTAATGATGATATAATCATATAACCTTGTTGTACTATTACAGCCAGTACTATGTAAGCAGTTCCGATTAAGAAAATATTATTAAAATAATAATGAGGCTGTTGTAATGCTTGAGGCACCGCCTTGAACACAGGACGCTCATTTTATATCCTTCCCAAAGACGGTGAAGCTACAACTAGGATAACCTCCACCGAATTCAAACTAGGGTCTTCCTGAATTGTGAAAGTGTAACAGTGGGGTTCAAGCCCCGCCTACCGTCCTTGCCAAGGAGCTCTGAGCTTTTGTGGCAACATTGGTAGCGTGCTTGGTTTTGGGAGCTTGGCTGTCAAGGTCCGGTGCGATAGGTCACGGGTTCGAATCCTGGGAGCAAGCTTGGGGTAAAAACTGTTCTACTCGCCTCTGGTGTTTCAAAACCTTTACCAATTGAGCTACAGGGACATGCATCTAGAAAAGTTGTATTAACTCACTTACAGTATGATATGATGATAATAATGAGATTGAATCAGGGTTGTAGCCAGCCAGAAATCATTTTCCATCCCCTCAATTTTGAATGGCTTTGGCGCAGCGTTCCTAGGAAAATTTTGAAGCCATGACCTTCTGAAATGCTATTTCCTGCATTTTGAGGGTTAGATTTTGCTCACAGAGGACGGAATGGCCAAACATTTTTTCTGTCCCCAGCTGCAAAATTCCGTCAAAGGATGGAAGGATGGGGGCTGGCTACAACAGTGGATTGAATACTTGCCATGTTGGGTAAAGTTAATTCACATGCATAATGATTATATTATACATTGACCAATGATGGACCGAGTAGCAACAGAATAATTAATTAGTCAATTTAGCACAGTCAATTGGTCAGTCTGCTTGCTCCTTGGTTTGAACAAAGAGCTTTCATCAAATCGTCCTATTTCCTGAAGAAATTGTGTTCATCGTCCATACGACTCTGTGTAGTACATTTACAAGGTACATCCAGTAATTTATTTCTAGTAGATAATAACGTTACAACTCTTATTCATTTTGCAAGCTATTCTAACAGCTGGTATGCATAGTTCACAAGATAATCAATGAGCATATAGGTCTGGCTTCGTTTACATATTCTTACCACTTCGGGCCGGTCGAACTTGGCTTGACGAAAAGTCTCGGCGGACACATGGACCTTCTCACCGAGAGTGGCCGTCAGAAACTGTGCTAGACTTTGGATACATTCCTTTATCTGCGACATTATGGTATTAGGACAACTCGGAACCTGGACAACTTGGTTTCTAGTCAATCAGGAAAAATCAGGACCTTAGATTGTCGTTATTGTCCTTCGCAGACGCAAACGGTACTGTGTTTTGGATCTCTCAGCTCCTTCCTTGAAGTTGATTTTGGCGGCCATGTTGAAAACATGTCATTCATTCGATGTGGGGTTACGACGTACCCCGTGCTGAAGTGCCACCTGGCGGAATATGGTTGACATGCAATAGCGTTCAGCCACCTGTTAGTGTCACCAAGAGTGAGTGAGTGAGTGAGCGAGTGTGTAAGTGAGCGAGTGAGTGAGTGAGTGAGTGAGTGAGTGAGTGAGTGAGTGAGTGAGTGAGTGAGTGAGTGAGTGAGTGAGCGAGCGAGTGAGCGAGTGAGCGAGTGAGTGAGTATATAGCCGGTATAATCACCGTTCGTCGTGAGTAAATGAGTGAGTGAGTGAGTATATATATAGCCGGTATAATCGCCGTTCGGCGTGAGTAAATGAGTGAGTGAGTGAGTATGTGAGTGAGTGAGTGATTGAGTGAGTGAGTGAGTGAGTGAGTGAGTGAGTGAGTGAGTGAGTGAGTGAGTGAGTGAGTGAGTGAGGCATAATTCCCATCATATAAGCCGTGTTGAATATCAGCAAATACGAAGCCGCTCCAGAAGTTTGCGAAGGAGGCAATTATCAATATTGTTCACCCCTGCCCTTTAATTTATTAACATCATGACTCCTAGATGCACACAATTTCCACCCAATCTCTTTCAATTTTCCACATATATTCATCTTTTTTTGTTTTTGGCAACCAATTGATTGCAAAGTCTTAATTGATATGTTTTCTACGTGTCCAAACCAGCGCCCCCATAGCGTCTTCATTGCTACGTTTCCTCTTGGTATGCGTAAGCAATTGATTTCGAACCGGAACAGACTTGAGCAGCCTTGACACCTTTCGCACTACGTGTCCAATCCAACGTATCCGCGCTCTATATGTGCCAACACACACCGTCCGAGACAGACTGATCGACTCAGTAACACTTCCGTCAGCATGTTGTTGTCGCCACCTCCACATCCGGCTCACATGCAATCTAATACAACCACCTCTGAGCTACCATCACATCCTGATAGATGTTTCCTTGTCGTATGCCAAGTTTCATGGTCGTAGCGGATACACTCGAGGACACTAGTAATGCTTAGGTCACCTAGATTTCAAGATTTCAAAACTGGGGCCAGGCCGGGCAGTATGTGGGAACGAAAAGTACATGTATTATATCTCTGTTCGATAGACAAATTCAACTACATTCTGGGAGGCGATAACCCTCGAGCTCACTGTGTACAAGTAGCCAAATATATCCAATGAATGCTTATATACCGTAGAACCAATAGTGTAAATGACATGCTATATCCAATATGTTGACTTATTCATACCTATAAATATCCATATAACGTTAACACAGTTATGTCTGTTTAGTTGCACTGTAAGTAGTTGTTATACATGTAAACCTTACGAAAGTCGCTGTACTTTTGTCGTGTCAATAAAGATTTCATGTTTATAACGTTAGAAGATAACAAAACATGTAAAACGTTAAGATAATCAATGATGAGCACAGGTTGTGCATGTGTTTTTACAAAACTGTATTTTTGTTTCGGCCAACAGTCCGGCCGGGCCCGGGATTGGAAATGTGACCGAAGGATAAGGCCTACGTCACATTTCCAAACCGGGGCTCGGCCGGGTAGCTTTCGGCAACAAAAAGTATGATATGAAAGACACTAAACTACACAAGACGTAAAAAGACTAGTCGTGAGCATTATCTGTGTACATTTTTACATCTAGTTACATTTCTATTTGTCGTTTCCACAAACAGCCCGGCCGGGCCCCGGTTGGGAATTGTGACGTTAGCCTAAAGCAGGCATCTCATTGGTCAGCACCTGATGGCGACAAATTATTGCTACTCCCTTGTGAGTTTTTGACAAGTTCCTCTTGCGGTCAAACTTGCCAACCTCTTGCACTGACGTGCGACGCACAGCTAAAATACTTAAGCTCTAAAAGCAAACTGACTGCGCCAGGAATATCACATCTTCAGATTCAGTGCTCCAAATCAGATACAAGATAACTTCATTGGAAATCTCAACGTTGCAACTGAAGTAGAAATTGATGTACAATTATGATTAAATAATGAGGATGGTATCCAGGCTAGGAAAGGGAGTGACTTGAAAATTTGTGATTAATAGAAGGCATTCTAATGATTCTATATATTTTCTAATAAACTTGAGATCCATTCAAAAAGAGATTCGCAGTGATCGCACTTACGTATACTGCCGACTACTTCACGCACCCATTTGCGACATTATACAAATACCATTTTTTTTTAAACTAAAAAAAAATCTTAATTTCAGGCAACCAATTGACGGCTGTTAGCGGATGTCTTTCGCAAATAGTCGCGGCCTAGACTCCACGGGTCACTGGAAAAATAGTAAAAATTGTGCAAACAGGACAGAAAACACGCCAGAGGAGTAACACTGTGTCACCTTTATCCGCCGGTAACCTATATTCGGTTTGTTGAAAAGCAGGATATTTTCAGATATCACTTCGACGGATGGTAATTTTAAACCGCAATGTCTTGAAGATAATGCAACTTGAAACCACCGTCTGTCGACTTGATATTCCTAAATATCCTGCCCTTTTCAGACAACGGAGATAGGTTACCTAGCGAATAAAGGTGAACTAGCGTTACAGCTTTTGACCGGCCAACAGTCTTAGGCCTATTAGGCTTTTATTCCTAACTTGCTTGGCCTAAGTCCCCTTAATTCGGCCAGGCGGGAGTCTGGTAGAGACTAGGGATGTACCAACTTACGATATTGTTGCACTGCTAGCTACAATAGTACATAAGCATGCTTATAATTTCTCCCCAAAAATGATACCTGCAGGTGAATCTTATATTTCTAAATTCTACACATATGATGCCGGTTCTTCAATTCATGGCGATACTTCATGCTGAAATGAACTCTGATATCTCCACTCGACCCTCCAGCATCCAATTTCCCGGCCACTTCTCGCCTCTAATACAGTGTCATCACACCGCATACTTCATGTGGACCGCTCAATGCAGTCTGGCACGTACGGGATTTAGGTAGGGTCACTAAACTCTGGGGTATTGAACCCTGTTGTTTTGGATAATATCAATATTTTATGCGTTTTACTTTTAACCATACTATATCATACAACACATCTCAAGCTATATTTGAAACATCAGCAAGAGATAACAAGAAGCCTATGTGGTTTTATAGAACCTATGTTTTAGATTAGTGCATGGGTGAGCTCGAGTCGAAAGGCAATGCCAGGCTCATTTTTTTTCATCGAATGAGTTGAAATTTGATGAGTCAACGTCGATTTGGGACCTTTTCTTAAAAAAACTTCAGCAGAAATTTCGGTTTTAGTGTTTATTGCCGTAGACATGCTATGGTATTGACTTTTTGGGTTGATAGTTTTCGATATAAGACGTGCAGATTAGGGGCCCCTAGCGGCTTGTTCTGGAATTGAATGGGCGTTTTTGTGAAGGCATTTCAGGAAGGATGACTGACTATAAGAACAACGAATTTTCATGATATTCAGTATACAGGTAGCCTAAACAAAGATACACAAAACGGGGTGCAAATTATGCAAACTACGGCTTAATTTGCATAATTAAAAAGTAAAATAGGTAATTCTAATGTTTTCCATAATATGACTTTTCTACATGTAACGTATGTAATCCATTGCAGTTGGAAATTAACAGATACTTACTATGCAAATAAGAGTCTTATTTGCATGATTAATGCGAAGGTAGTAAATGTGGAAATAACCTATTTGTATTATGTGCAAGCCGGTTAGAGGTAACACCAAGATGCATAGATGATGTAGATGTGCAATCTATTTGCATAATTTATCATGAATAGTAAACACGGCGAAGAAAGTGACTCCAATGATATATATATGTGTAGTTTTGCTTGAGAAGACTAACCCAAATAAAGAAATAGATGACATTTGCATGAAAGGTGAGACAAAATGAAACAATAAAACCACTAAGGCTCTAAGTATTTGATGGAGGTATGATATCTCAAAAATTCGCAAAGTTGCCGCAATAATCTGTCGGCAAAAGGCGCGGCCCATTAAAATACCAACTTTAGCAACGACTCATTGTTCATAGATTGACGTATCGTTCCTGGAACGGTTATCTTTGTGTCAACAACGCCCGTAATGTTCATATATGTTGTCTATTTAAGCTGACGTGACTGTTAATCCGCCTTCTGTTGCCACAGCTGTTACCGAAGGCTATATCACACAGTGTGTCTATATTTAGCTTAGCATCAAGTAGCCAATGAGAAACAAGCAAATTGAAAACGCTACTGCGCATGTCATAACGTTGCAAGAGTTGTAACTTTGTCTGACCCTTACCTCTTCCCTCATGACCTCGAGGAAAAGCGGCCTACAGGCCGTTTTTAGCTTTCATGCATGAATAAACAGAGGTTCAAACAGACGTTACTTCGAGTAAAAAGTGATTGAGCAGTTTCAAATTGTCAACCTTACAACCGCTCTTGTATCGAAAAAAATTAAAACGCAATATTTTTTTGTCCTGACCTCTAACGTTATTAAATGATAAGTAAGCCATGCTGATTCAATTCTATGGATAGCATCCTCTGAATCCTCAAAACTGATGCGAGCGTGCGAATAAAAGAGTTTGTCAAAAAAGTTGCGTTCATTATGAAATCTAAGTGGTCAGGAAGTTGAACAAATGACTAAACACATAGAGTATGGTATACAGAGCAATTCAGATTCTTCATTTATGTTATTTCAAATCGTCTTCTTTCTAGTCGGAATTTAGTTTTGCTTTTCTACGTTACTATCTTTTATTTTTCAATCTTTTTTTTCAATTTGCGGCATATGTTGTTGACAGTTGCTCATTTTTCAGTCGCTTTGTGTAGTATATTGTACAATTTACAGTATGGTCGAAACTTGGGGGAGGGGGGATGGGGTTGGGGGATGAAAGCAGATGCCCGGATGCCATCCATATAAGTGAATCAACATTTCCTACGGCAAAAAATAATAACCAGAAGGAAGAAAAACTGCTTCAAAAACACTACATCGTCACTCATTCATGAAAGCCAATTATGTGGGGTGGGGTAAAGCACACGGAAATGTGTATTGGTCGTGTCACCTTTGAAATGGGAACAATGGCGTGTTATTTTTAAGATATGGTTTGTTGCTCCCCTGGATAGGTTTTGTTTTCATCAGAAGTGTCAATATTGCCATCTGTGTGAGAACTCAGACTAAATACACCTGTAAGGGATGGGGTGGGGGCGTGCGTTTAGTATCAAGAATGTTTTTGAGTTCATGTGAGGTCTGTCGTCCGAACTTCGCTTATTTTGTGAAAAAGTGCATCGGCCGCAATCACCCTAGTTCACCTTTATCCGTGGGATAACCTATATCAGTTGTATCTGAAAACAGGGCACTTAGGCACATCATTTCGCCGGACAGTGGTTTTAAACTGATCGAAATATTTTTTAGATATTGCAGTTTGAAACCACTGTTTGTTGACTCGATATCATTTATACTTGAAAACAGGGTATCTAGGGATATCAAGTCGGGCGGTGGTTTCAAACTCTTCAAAATATTTTCAAAATACAAAATGTATTGCGATTTGAAACCACCGTCCGTCGACTTGATATCCGTAAATACCCTGTTGTCAAAATCAACGGATATAGATTACGCCGCTGAAAGTTAAAGTGCTACATTCAAGAATTAAGCGAATAGCTGAAATTTGAAATGCCCTTTCAACGTGAAATTAGACGTGAATTCCAGAAAGAGAAAAAAAAGACTAAAACGATTGTGGGCAATTAATTATAAAAGCGACCGATCGTGCAGACGTTGCTCTCCGAAGACTCTGACCACCCCGGTATAAAAGCTCATTCGGAAAGATCAGAGATGCTTTTCCGCCCAAATCTTCCCGTGTCATCAGAAATTAGACTCCAAGCTGGTCTTTCACATTGGCGATGACGCACACGGATGATCCGTTACCATGGCGACAAATTCATTAAACAGGATGTACCTGGTGGTAATAAGATCAGTGAGCCGTGCTTTTGTGGTGGGTCAGGGCCCCTGGGGCAGGGAGAGGCGACATTGCAGACCCCTGGGGGTTGGGGTAAGGAGAAAAAAAGAACCGTTAGATGCTGACTAAGCTTTGTCAGGATTCTGTGGGGTTGAATCTGACCCACGTGACAAACGTTCACGCCTGGCAGCCCGGCATATGTTGGGACAGGGTTGTAACATACAATATCTTTTCTGTTTATGCGAGAATTATGACACAGGTGAAACAGTGAAAAAACGTCTTGTCCCTCTTGTCTAGTCTTCTTTCTTTTTTTATTTAGTTATACCCCCATTAAAAACGGGGTGTCATCCCTTTGAACAGTGTAGGTCGCGGTCTCCAGGGTGAATGACAGAGAAAAGATGACGCAATGAAGCGAGTATTTCATGATTTCCCTGAATGAACGGAGCCAGTCCCACAAGTGACCTCTACAAACAAAATGGCCGCGGCCGCAATGTCACATCCAAAATCAGATACAAGATAACTTTGTTGCAAATCATAGTGTTCCCACTAAATCAAAAACGACTGTAAACGATAAAGATCGAACAGAGATTAATTTGTAGTGATTGCACATGTTGGCGTCTAGTTCGCTTTTAGTTCACGCCCATTCACGACATTTGCCAATTGTGATTTTTCTTGCTTAAAAAGAATCACAATTTCAGGCAACCTGGGTCAGATAGTTCCTCACTCATGGTGAGCAATTGGGCTGGTCTCAATCATGATGTTTCTGACCTAGGGCGAAGAGATGCTGTTACAGTTACAATCGTCTTATCACGTGGTGACCATTGAGTAAAAAAGCAAAACTAAAGCCTGTTGGCAAATGTTGTTCTCAAGCAGTAGCCAATAGGGCAGTGAAAATATGAGTTAGAAATTGGCGGGAGTGACACAGTTGGCGAGAGTGTGACACAGTTGCATGGTCAAAACGCTTCAGTCATTTTCAGTTCTTCGTTACGTTACTCTCTGTTCTTCAGATGTTGTATCTATATTACACCACAGCGCTTTTTTAGATGTCTGACATTTTGTTTTAGATAACGTTTGTACCGCGATAAGGTGTAGCGGTTTGCGAACAGAACGCTGGCCTTGTAGTTCAAACTTTATTCGCTAGGTGGTGCTGCAATGAGATAAGCGAAGGCAAGACAGACATCCTTGATGCCATCAACAGGTGGTTTATTTCACTCCAAAGGCAGGATCATCTATTCAGCATGGTGTATATGGCTACCATATACGATGTTCACCAAAACATTGGTTTAGCAAAAGTAGGAAAGAAAATGAACTAAAATTCTATTCTACAGTACAATTTGTGATACTGACGACTGGTTTGAGGGGAAAATGTCATTGTGTTTCATTTTTTTCTTTCTTTTGATCAATTATTTTAGTACGACGGTTGTACATTTGAGACATTTATGTAACAGACAACAGTTCTTGCACCTGCTAGTCGGGCTATACCGCCCGCCTATCCACGCAATAATAATGTCGCACAGCGCACCCGGAACGCTCGCCGTGGATAAACCACTTACAAAGGTGGAGCGAACACAAAGAGTCATACGTACCGCGGCTGTGGATAACAGCACGCCAATATGGCTTAATTTCATGCATTAGATTTTCGTAGAATTTACCTATTCAGCGTCGGAAAACGGGTTATGTCATGGTTGTATTTTCCTCGGTGAGAGAACCTTTGTGGAAACGAGAGCGGGAAAATAAACACACACATACAGGAGAATGACCTACGGGGGCAATCCATATGCGGCAGTGAAGAAGAACCCTTCAAAGCACGACCGTGCCCTAGGGAACGGCCAGTAATGAAATTTGCGGAGGGGAAACATTCATGGCTTCCGTCTGCGCATGCGCGGGAGGCAAGCCAATTAACTTAGACCCGTACACCTTCCCTCATAAATTATTCAAGCATTTAATAATGCATGGGCCGCACTAGGATGGTACCTAGCTAGTACGTTTCGCCTGGCGTTTCCAATCGGATAAAGGGAGAACGCTAGAGAGGACGGTAGCGCGCGTGTGGTTGCTGTATTGTTGGATGGTTGCCGCGCCGCCTTTTTTCTGTCCCCATCCCTACTATACGATGAGCCACCTTGCCTGGAACGTTGGACATACAAAAGAGTCAGGATCGGGAAAGCAAAATCGCGGCGGCAGTGCGACTGAGGAAAGCTAGGAAGCTGGCGGAAATACGCGACAATGCCCGGATCCAGAAAGGGTTTGATAGCCCCACAAAATACCTTTCTGGAAAATATCATCCGCAGATCTAACGGAACACGTAAGTACTTTTTAAAAATATTTTTCATCTATGAATGATAGAAAAAAAGTCTTTGGCTATGTTTGTTTACGTTGGTGGTTACCACGCTCGTACGTTTTACTGTGTATACGTACCGTAGCTTTGCCGGTCAGCTGGGCGGGAAAAGAGCTTCCATGCCGTCATGCCCCGTTAACTCCACAACGCGCTGTAACAGATTGAACGTTTTGAGGTTCAGAAGGTGGCTAAAAGGGCGCCGGCCACACACACAACTCTCTCTCTCAGTTTACGACTAGTTTCCAGCGCAGATATATATCTGCCAGTCTAGAGTCTCTACCACCCCCTACTCTAGCCGCTTGTGGATTTGTCGTCCTTGTAGTTTTGATACTAGACTGACCGAGACCTGACCGGGGCAGAAAAAGAGAGAAAAATAATAATTCGCCATTCCTCGTGACCATACTCTGCGATAACAGGCGGTCAAATATACACAAGGGCATCTCATATCATTCAACACTAGCCGTTTTGTGCCATAATATACACAGCCAGACACTCTTTAAAAAAAAAGCAAGGCAGACTCATCTACAACTGAGTGATATCTAGTCCGACCTTTTCTACTGAAGCGCTCCGCCTGATTATAAAGACAGTGGACGGATTCACTCAGCAAAGTCTGTCGGTTGTGATAACGTAAGTCCTGATGTCTACATCAATGCATTGAGGCGAAAGCCTGGATAACGGCCGGCTCTTGTTCATAACGTGAGAGCTGTCCTTGGTGATGAACTGACCTGGGCGAACGAAAGCTTGCTAGTTAAAAATCAAAACACATTTCCGACAGAGACCGCAGACTCTGATATTGTTGTCTGTGTCTGCTCCACTACTAAGACTGTTCGACACTTCAGTTGAGCTCTGTTTTTTAGGTACAGTAAGCTCCCAATTACTGTCGCATCCCTCCAAACGGCTGTACGGAGTAGGTGGGATTTCGGTAACGGAGATAGGTAAAGTCAAGTGCGGGCGTACTGGCTGTCTGTGGTTTTTAAATTCAATTTCCTGGTACGTTGTTACTGGCACGTAACAGTCAAGACTTGTACTGCTCAGATAACCCGTGCTTAGGCCTGAGAAAAAGAGTGAGACGTCTACATACGTGCGTGTGTGAAATACGGATGTAATAGATGATAGTTTACACCCTGGTATTACCCGATCTTGTGGTAATGAGTTGCTGCCGTGTCATCATGGCGACTTCCCGCCCTCTCATTACCATGTTCCCGCTAGTGGGCCCTCAGTAGCGTGACAGGTCAGTCCTCGGTTGTCGAGCCGGGCCACCCAGGGGGTTCAACAACCTGGCCTCTACACAATACCCGAGGAAGATGCGTCACAACATCGTAATTCTGTGGAAAATTCATGCACGGAGCCAGCTGTGGTGCGTAGGCAGGCAACGCCGGCAAATATTGGCGGGCGGCGAACGGCAGACCCCCGTTAACAAAGGTCGAGTGGCAGCGAGCGATGTAGGAGGAAAACGCAGTACTCCGTTACCGTAGTAACAACAGAGAACGTGCAGCTAAACGAAACTGTGTACCATCTGTAGTCCCAGATCTTACGTCTGTTCTAGTAGACCTATTGAAAACATGTAGATAAGAATAAAGTGTTGAAAAAGAACACAAAAACAAAACATAATATGAAAGGCTATATGATTGCTCTTTTCGGATCTGCGTCGGCCATTTTATGACTTCTATTATGTTGTTTTAGAATAATTGATTTGTTCTTCAAATCATATGGCTTGTATTGAATAACATCACTAGATATAAGAGTATGGGTTCTTGTTATAAAGGAGAGAGTAATTTAGCACGTTTTCCTATAGCAAGCTACTTACTTCTTCTATGTGGGGATATATTGGTATCGCCATATATTCCGTGACAATGCTCTACAAGCGATTCTATGTATTTCACATACACAATAGCTGTAATCATTTCATAATTTTATTAATGGCCCCCTATTGACATGCCGGCGACGTCATGCGTAATAATTGCGGACTTGCATTAGGAGTGATTGCGCAATACCTTTGTGATTCTTTCATGGCTGATCATAGCAAGTCATACAAACGTCCGTACCATTATTTTATATTGAGGGGCGGCATTGGCTTGTACGTTAATATTTCTTACTAATGAATGCAAGAGAAACACCATACAGATTGTTTTTAAAGGCCCACTATATAATATTAGGATAATAACATAACAAAGAAGACTTCGGCCTACCATTTTTGCATAGCAACTTACATATGCGAAGCTGGTGTGTTACGCCGAGGGCGGTTACACCGGCTATTTCGATACAGACATAGATACATCATCACTTATGAATTGCTTATCTGGCTAGTATGCAGTATGCCTGAATAATCATTGCACCCATGGTAACCTTTCAGTGTACACTATGTGTTGTTGTTTATACCAGTAACGTCTATTTTAGGATGGTTTCAGAGACTCGTCGGACCTTACAAGTGCAACTTTCTTTTGTACAATTCACAAACATCAGAAATGCCATACAATGATGCAAGTATGCTTAAAAGTCGTTGTACATGTCACTCACATGAAGAAATTGTCCTCGATAACATTTTAGATTTGGGGGGGGGGCAAAATCTAGCATATTCTGAGTCCCTTAAACGTCCCAACAACACCAAAGAGCACAGAACAATTCCTACAAGTATGGACAAAGAGTTCATTACCACGAAAAAAAACTGGTTGTGTGTGGTTGGAATGATTTTTTCGGTCGATAATGGCGATGAAAGGCTTCTGTGGTCCGCCATATCTTATTCCACTGGGAGCATGACATTGCATATTTACATCGTTTATGTCATCATGTCCGATGACATTCAGAGAAGAGAGAGAGATCGCCAATTAACTTTTATACGTGGGGTAACTTATATCCGTTGTTTTTAAAAACAGAGTATTTTTCTGGATATCAAGTCAACACAATTGAAGTATTTTCAAAATATTGCAGTTTGAAACCAAAGTTTGTCAACTTGAATACCGTGCTTATAAAAACAACGGATATAGGTTACTCCGCGGATAAAGGTGAACTAGCGTCACATATGTGGACCAGAAAACTAGGAGGTTTTCCTCTAAGTGTTGGTATGAATTCTGAAGCGCGTCGTAATATTCTAAAGGGCACACAATATCCTGATCGTCAAGTTACAGATATGGTCCCCACAGTTCATTTCGTAGGTGGTAAGATTACTTTCTAAGGCAAATGTAATTTCTGGTATAGAAAGTATCAACACTTGGGACAGTGTGGGTGTATTGCGACGGGACTCACTGGAACATAAACGAATTTTACTGTGTTCAGACGGAGGGTAACAGTTGGTTTTGGCAATTAACCCGCGCGCGTTTTCACTCATGGCATTTAGTGGAGTCATAATCCCCTAAGTGACCCTTCCATTCTACTGATACAAAAACGCACCTTTACATACTTCATGTGTGTGCGCCAATACAGCTGAACAATCCGACTTCTGTCCTTGGAGAGTCTAGAGTCAATGCCAAACCAACTTTACTCAATCAGCAATAGAATCTAGAACCTCTGTGACGTGCACTTTCTTTTGTGAATTGCGTGTAGTTGCCTGTTCACACGCGTGGATACAAGAGTAATGTTATTTCGACGCAACCTCCTCGTTTAGATCTCCCAGAAGCTGAGTTGTAGGGAAGATTTGTAGGTGGGTAGTCCCATATATAGCTCTGTTAAAGGTCGTAGGGGGGCAGCAGATTGTTATTCACGTTGTCTGAGCACGATATTGTGACCCGGAGCCAAACCCTCTCCTTCCACTGCCATTTACCTCCCTAACCATTCTTCGTGGCGTCGTAACGTCGTAACTGGTAGAGCGTTCGGCTCGGAATCTAGAGGTCCCGAGTTCAATACACGCTTGTGCCCCCGACATTGTGCTCTTGGGAAAGGCACTTAACACGACCTTCCTCACTTAACACGACCTTCCTCACTTAACACGACCTTCCTCACTTAACACGACCTTCCTCACTTAACACGACCTTCCTCACTTAACCCAGGTGTAAAATGGGTACCTGACTTCGGTCGGGTAGATAAATGGAAATACTACCTTTACCTTCTGTCTGTACAGTGTTTGTGGCAGTGTCAACATACGTTTCTAACTTGAGTAAAGTGCCATATTGTTCTCGCCTGTCGGAAAATGCCAAATAGAAAAAGAAAAACAAAACATTTTTACACATGGGTGTAGTGAGGAAAGTCGTGTCAAGTGCACAAGATCGGAAGCATGACAAGATTTGAACTCAGGACCTCTTGCTTCTATCCAGGGCAAACTGTCTACAGTTACTCCCCCGCTATGAAAAAAAAATGTTACCGGATGTTAAACGATAATGGAAAGTGTTTAATTTCCGACAGCGCTTTTACGGACGCTACTTTAGCTAACAATGAGTAAGGATGGCAACTGACGTTCAAAACGTCACGTTTCAAAGAGACACTTAGTCACTATGGCGTCGGTATCTGCTATGGCAACCCGTTTTGTAGATGTTTGTATTGTTATCAATACTAGGTGACGAAAATCCGATCCATTCATTGCAGAAAAAATACTCTAGTCAAACCCTTGTCAATTCAAGGGGGTTAAGATGCGAACAAGGATGTTCTATGACGTTATATAGCACGTCATTGATGTCCATTTTACAATAGACATTTGTTGTTGAATTGAAAGTATTCTTGGTACAGTAGATTGTGTGCTATTTTAGGACCTGGGGCAAGTTCGTACGTATGGTAAATGGGGTATTATTAATGTCAATTTAACAGAAAACGCACATCGCCACATTGGTCACGCAAGGAGTCTGTTATTACCAATTATGTGTATATGCTTTTCTTTTTGTTTATTTATGATAATAATTTGGCAAAGAGACTTATGAAAAGAGGAGTGTTGCCACATCATCATGCACTCATTCTCTAAAAAAACCTGAGTATGACTCATTTTTACGTTAAAAATGATTAGTCATGATAAAAAAAACGGATTGACTACAAGAACAAAATGGCGCATGAAATTGATTGCCCAAACAAATATGTCTGTCACCTACGTCAGAGACATCACCATGGTAACGTAGGGCGTAATTACAAAGGTTTATTTCTGCATAATGAGTCTCATGTGTGTCGTGGTGTCGCTTCTCGGTCAGGCATGGTCGTCCGCAAATCAACAGCAATTGTTCGTGGGTAAATTTGGACACAGGGAAAAAGCGGAAGCTATTGCTTGAGAGCTATATATAGGTGCAGAATTTGCTGCGTGAATGAATACGCTTTGCTATATGGATACGTTTTCTAATTTCGACAAAAAATACAACCTTCTCAGGGAAGGTAAATATCCCAACTATATGGTTACAGATTGCTCCAGACATACGTGAAAACGTAAAATGTTTTGTACATTCAGAGTAGTATATTTGTTCAATTTTGTATTATATATGTATGTATGTGGTCACGATATCAGCCTAGCTGTCTATGTGTCCACATTGTATTGTTCTGTTGCAATCTGAATAAAAAGTCAAAGTAGTATGATCAGAAACAGCCACGATAAACAATGGCGTGGAGCTTTCATATAACGTTAATGTATTGAACAACAATATACAACTATATGATAACGAATTACTCAAGCTATAAGTAGAGATAAGATATTTTTTACATTCAGATTAATATGACCAGAAATAGCCACGAAAAACAATAGTGGCGATATCATATAACAATAATCTATGGAAAGAAAATATCCAGCTATATGGTCACGGACGACTCAAGCCATAAGCAGAGACGAGTGATATTATTTTGTACATTCAGAGTACATATATTATGAATACATACAGCCATTGAACACAATGTTGGAGCTATCATATAACCTATCCAACAAAAAAATATCCAAATATATAATTCCGGATGACTTAATCCATAAACAGAGACGAGAAAAATATTTTGTACATTCAGAGTAATATGATCAGAAACATTAATGGAAAACAATAGTAAAGCTATCATATAGCATATTCAACAAAAATATCAAACTATATAATTACGGATGACACAGTATTTTGTACATTCAGAGTAATATGATCAGAAACAATCACGAAAACAATAGCCGAGATATCATATAATATATCGAAAATAATTGTCGGATACAACCATGAAAACAATAGAGGAGCTATCATATAGCCTAGAGACGAGAAAACATAGACACTCAAAGTGATATGATGAGAGACAACCATGGAAAACAATACCGGAGATATTATATAGTCTAGAGATAAGAAAAAATAGACACTCAGAGTGATATGATGAGAAACAACCATGTAAAACAATACTGGAGCTATCATGTATAAACCTATAACGGAATACAGTCACGTTTTGTGCCTCCAGACGAACCTATCTACATCTATATATATCCACAACATCCTGAAACAAACTAGCGGGAGCACATGAGAATAATCAGACGACATGCCGGTAATGAAACCATATTTCAGTAGCCATGGTTGCTGTCACATACATGACGAGGTTTCTAACTAATGTCTTTATGTAGGAGTCCAATAGTGTCGGTTTTCTGTTCTGTTTTGAAGTAGTCTGGGCGACGTGTACCAACTGTCTTTGGGTGGTACTGAGTGGAATGTCAACTGGGGAGGGGCAGAGTTTTTTTGGCGTTTTTTTATTGCTGGTTTTGTTTTTGAACTCCTAGCGAACCGTCGAGTAAAAACGTCGTCGTCTCTTGTGCACTCACACACACACACACACACACACACACACACACACACACACACACATACACACACAGACACACACACACACACACACAAACACAAACACACACACAAATACACACACACAGACACACACACACATTCTTTTATTTTATTTGTATTACAATAGACTTGTATATAAATATATTGATGATTGTGCAAAAAGGCCACTAGAGTATGACTGAAGGAAGCCCGTTATTGAGGTAAACATTCATTGTCTTGCTGAATTCCATCCAATCAGAATCTCCGTTTCAGTGGAAGTCGGGTTATTTAGGACTGCTCTATGGTATGAGGTCAAACGAAGACACCAATGGCCGTCGTTTTAAGATAACAAACTAGCGTCATGACCTTTCGGGATGTCCACATGAAATTTACAGACACCTAAGCAACAGGTAGCAAATACTGGACATTCATTCTACGGCTGATTTGACGTGAACTTTCCATGTACGTCGGATCAAACAAGACCAATGCCCGTCACGGTTTCAAATTGAATAATGCGGCCATTTTGTATTGCCTTTAGAGGTCGTGAAATCAATATTACCGCGTATGCCGTCATGACAAAGAATCTCCTATTAATAAATATATGAAAGAAACAGCGACAAAGGCAGGGCGTTGTCTTGGGGCACTTGCATAAAGCGACAAAAACAAGAATGAAAGCACAACCCTGTGTCATGTAAAAATGACCAGCTCTTCAAAAGTAGGTGTCCCCAAAACTAGTGCTTCCAACGGAAAATGGCAATTTATCACTGCAATTTTCGGTACAAAGATGCTCCTACTGATATATATGAAAGACCAACGACAAAGGTAGGACGTTGTCTGGTGGCACTTTCGTAAAGCGACAAAAACAAGGATGAAATCACAACCCTAGCCTGTGTTATATAAAAATGATCAGCCCTTCACAAGTGGGCGTCCCAAAAACTAGTGCTTCTAACGGAATGACGCAATTTATCATTGCAATTTTCATGGCCTGAACGCGCCGGAATTATACGCTCTGGACCGTGTAATCTGTAGGCCGAGTATCCAATAAAAATAGCCAGTAAGAATCTTTGTAGACTACTACGCCATTTGAGCAGACATCGTTTTTTTTATTGAAATTCAATCCCGTGGTTTATGGTAAGGCCATGTTGATTTGATTATATGGATGACATCCGCGCTCGCACCAATTTTCGGCCGTTTCCAAAAAAAAAAAAAAGTTTTCGACCACACAATAAATTGTGCAAAGCAGCTGTAAAATGAGCACAAATATTCTGTAGATTGACAAAAAAGTATCAGAAAACAGATAACTAATCATAGTCTAATGCCATAGAATGCCAAATAAATCTAAAGTCAAAGAATAAGATGTGAAAGGACAGAAAGAAAAAAAATTACTGTTGGTAGGGGGAGGTACCAGTAAAGAAAATTCAGGTCCCGTTCAGGTCCAGAGGATCATTTCAGGTCCGGATCTGAACCTAGACCTGATTGTCTGTGGAAACTTGAGAACTGGCAATACTCAAAACAATGGTAATTGGTCAGTTTTGCTACAAAGGAATCTGTTTGGTGGATTATTGGACTCCCACTGGCATTTAAAAATCCCATCTCCAAGTAATAAAGGCTAACTGTCTCTGTACCTTTGACTGTAGAAACTTGGTACAATTGACTATAAACTCTACTTGACTTCCTCTTGTTGTCTTCTTGGCCCCCGGTAAGACCCCAAATGCCTGCCGACATAGTGTGTCCATTTTGTAATTGGCGAAACCTGTTCCACTGATTTTTTTCCAGGTCTGTTTTTTCTCGGATTGGTCCAAGAAGAAAAAAAATGTCTTGCACCCGTATAATGTACTGGTCTCTACACCTAACTGTTGGTATACCATACTATGTGTGTTTAGTCCTATGTTCAACCTTCCTGGCCACTTTGATTTCATACTGGAGGCAACTTTTTTTTTTTGCCAAACTTTTTTTTTATTCGCTCGCTCGCATCAGTTATGGAGTTCCCAGAGGATGTCATCCATATAATCAAATCAACATGGCCTAACGGTATATGGGATGGATATATGTCTGCGTATGGCACTTTATGAAATCACCCTATCGGTAAAGCATATATTATGATGTCACCGAGGTAATGTACTATTCATGCATTGATAAAAGGGCAAACCGCTATGAAGAAATTAATGTAGTGTGTATCAGGAATTTGGCGATAAAATCACCATATTGTTCACCATGTTAGGATTCCCTCTAGATTATAGCTTCGTGGGGTCTTGCGGCGTAACTGTGTTGTGTTTGCGTAGAAGCCAGAGGTCCTTGGTTCGAGTTCTGCCATGCTTCCAACCTTGTACCCAGGGAAAACACCATACACAAATTTCCTCAATCTAACCAGGTGAAGAAGTAGGAATCTGACTTCGATTGGGGAGGTAAAAGGCGGTAGAAGGAGAGGGTTGGGCTCCACGTTATAATACCATGTCCTACATACAGTAGACAACAACCTACTGTCCCTACAGCATCAAAAGGGACTACAGTCAAACCTGTATTAGGGACCACCTCTACAGAGGGGCCACCTGTCCATAGTGGCCACTTTTTGTCGGTCCCTTGGGTATTTTATCTACAAGTTGCCACCTCTATACAGAGGCCACCTGTCTATATTGGCCAAATTTGTCCGGTCCCTTGAGTGGCCACTATAGACAGGTTTGACTGTATATCTTTTCACTTGCTAGCTTCAGGGTTAGCATAAAAGCGCAAGGTAATGTTGCTAGACATACTAGACAGATAGACAGATATCATTCGTGCTAGAAAAGTATAATTCGGATTGACGCTCATTGAGTAGGGGTGACAATGAATAGGGTTGACGCTAATTAAGAATACGTCGTAATCAGCGTTACATGTGTCAGACTATGAGATAAAGTTAACCTTTTGCCAAGCCTTAAAGACAGCTGCATGCTATCAATGATGACATTTATGACGACCCCCCTCTTGAGTCCAATTGCTAGCCCCGATATGCAGATAGACTTTAGACGAATGCTCAGAAAATGCGTCAGAAGAAGACTTCAAATTGCTCGCGTAAGATCGTTTATTACCATGAGCTACTCAGTTTTTGGCACGACTAAATAATTTAATTTAAAAAAAGTCTTGATCATACACTAACGCTAGTTCAATTTATCCGCGGGGAAACCTATATCCGTTGTTTTTAGAAATAGGTATTTAGGGATATCAAGTCGACAGGCGGTGGTTGCAAACTAACTCGGCACAAAAAGTTTGGAATATGAACTTTGGCTGATCATATTTCCGTTGTTTCTGCATCAATTTTAATGTGTTGTATATCAATAGAAAGCGTGTGTGATTTCCTTTTATATGGTATCAAACTCCTCATGATTTTAAATTCGTGAAAAGAGCACCAGGGTTACTTACGTCAGTGGGTCACGAAAAAAATGTGCCAAAATTTCAATTTTTGTGTTCAACTCTGTATCATCCTGCTTGTATGGTTGTGGGTGTCAAGGATTCAATCTATCCTTTTTTTCACGTAATCTTTGGTATACAGAACATCCAAGTTTATCTTGAACATTTGAGGAGAGTATATGTGTATTTTGGGTGTTGGATGACCGATTCGAAGTGTGGATGCGGCAAGGAGAATGCCACGCCGACTGTCGCACGGATAGAGCGTAACAGCGCGTAGCGCTTGTTGTGGTGTATGTATGGCTGCCACAGGAAAAACAAGTTTCGCTATCATCCCAGACAAGACAACCCCAATGCTGTGAGATACAGGGACACCATTCTCCATTCAGTCGCAATGTCTTACCCCTTCAATATTGGGTCGAATGACATTCTGTAAGATTACACCGCCCGTCCACGCACACAGTCTGCATTGATCCTTGCTCTGTGTGACGGGCGTTGTAGTCTAACACATGCAGAATTGCATTTGGTCCCCCACACACGCTGACGAGGTATGACATTGCGACTGCATGGAGAATGGTGTCCCTGTATCTCACAGCATTGAGGTTGTCTTGTCTGGGATGAGGGTGAACCTCGTTTTTCCTGTGGCAGCCATACATACACCACACCATGACACTGCCTCCACGAAGCCCTACGCGCTGTTACGCTCTATCCGTGCGACAGTCAGCGTGGCATTCTCCTTGCCGCCTCCACACCTCGATTCGGTCATCAACAGCCAAAAGGGCACATATACTCTTATCAAATATTAAAGATGAACTTGGATGCTCTGTATACCAAAGATTACGTGAAAAAAGGATAAATTGATTCCTTGACACCCACACCCATACCAGCAGGATGATACAGAGTTGAACACAAAAATTGAAATTTGGGCACTTTTTTTTCGTGACCCACTGACGTAAGTGGCCCTGGTGCTCGTTTCTAGAATTTATAGCCATAAGGAGTTTGATACCATATGAAAGGAAATCACACACGCTTTCTATTGATATATAACACATTAAAATTGATGCAGAAACAACGGAAATATGATCAGCCAAAGTTGATATTCCAAACTTTTTGTGCCTAGTTTAGTTACTAGCAATCAGTTGAAAGTCTTGAAACCACAATCCTTCGACTTGATAATCCTACATACCGATTCTTAAAAACAACGGATATAGGCAACCCCGCGGATAAAGGGTTATCTTCATTTTTCATTTCTTTAAGGAGTCGAGTCTAGACCTGCTTTTCAGGCTGTCCTGGACTTACATTTAAAACAATAACACTAGAAAGGCCGACATTTGCTTGAGAGCAAATACAGCATATTTCAGCCATCTCCCTCCTCATGTAACAATAGACTGTTCCAAAATCACTCATGTGCAAAAATGGAACACTTCTGCTTAAAATGACTTCTAACTACTAATCACACTTATAAGCAAAAATGAATCTTACAAAAACCCCTTCAAGAATGGACTCAAAAAATAGACGACTCCAAAAACACTTCCGCTAAGAAATGGAATTTGGAATCATCAGCCGTCAAAAAACCATATTTGAAAAAAATCCCCCCTCTGTGCAAGAATCCACTCTTCCTTCCTTATACCCCTATGTAAAGTGGAGCGATCCAAAAATATATCAGCTAAAATAGTCAGCAAAGTCCACAAAATGAATTTAAAAAAAATACCCCCTTCGTCGAAGAATGGAATCTCCCAGCTCACCCTGTTTGAAATTGTACAATAGACAAGTCCAGAAATACTCACAGTACATGGCCTTTTGTATAAGAAGCAACCCAGTCTAAAACTGAATTTTAAAAAAGTCCCCCGTGCATGAATAGGCTCTTCCAGATAACCCAAGGCTTGCTGATTGGCTGCCGAATCCTCCTCATGTACAGTCTTCAGGTGGGGGTAAACTTCCATTTAACAAATCGAATTCGGAATCATCACCCCTGTCCAAAACTGATTTTTTTGTAATCCCCCCTATGTGCAAAAAATGGACTGTCCCAGTAGTAGTCTTGTGTCAAGTGGATCAGTGCGAAAACACTTCCACTAAAAAAAACATTGGCATTATCACCAAAGTCTAAAAGTAAATTTTAAAATACACCCCCTGTCCAACAATGGACTCTTCCAGGAAAATAAGCTCGCTCATTGGCCGGCCATTAATTGGATTTACCTTGTCCATCAACCACCTGGATGTCTATGGACTAGGTAGGTAGGTGGATAATTGGATCTACCTGGCACACCTGTGGCCCTGACACACCAGAATGACCTAGAGGTCGTTGACCTCGGCACTCCAACCTTACCTATCCTAAACTCTCCCACAAAAACCTCCTTAAGGAGCCATTTTGAAGTGATTTATACCACATGTTATACATGGATCCTTTGAATAAGTATCTAGGGCACCTCTGTGCCAAATTTCAGGTCATTTGGATGTAATACCATGGTACAGGGGGCCCAAATATACAGTTTTGGTCCAAAAGTTGTAATAAAACCTCAATAAAATCATTTAAGGAGCAGATATGAAAAAAATGAAAAAAACACATTTGGGTATTTGCCCACTCTACCCTTGTGCCAAATTTCAAGTCATTTGGTCCAGAAACGGCGGAGATGAATCGCTTTGAAAATTTGACAGGAGAAAGAAAGAAAGAAAGAAACATTACGAATACAATATATTTCACCATACCTATGGTATGGCTGAAATATAAATACAGAAATGACACATTTCCACGACAACATGAACTAAACTATTGTTACTTGTGTCTTTTAAAGCTTGAATTTAGCTCTTCTTGTGAGTATTCTAGGCTGTTAAGGAGTGGAAAATTTCTCTACCCCCCTTTCGTATCTTTGCCCCTTAAGATGGTCACAGGGAGACGTTATTACGATAAGAATCGAATATCAATGATGACATTCGAATGAAGACTGTGCTTTTATCTGAATTAAAGCTTTATTGTCGAGACCAGACCAAGCATTTCTACTCGGTAGCTTCCCTCTTCTTTTCAATGTGGAATTATTACGGTACAAAGCTAAACTTTCTTCCAACACAAAAGTACACACGGATCAAATTTTCAACGACTACTGTCGCCTTCTTCGGGATCAATACTGATGACCAATCACTTCAGAACGTAAACTCGCGAGAGTTGCGGACACGTGATCTTATTGACACGTGATCTTATTAACAAGTGATTGAAAATTTGATCCGTGTGTACTTTTGTGTTGGAAGAAAGTTTAGCTTTGTACTATGACTACTACCAACATAGATGACCTTCAATGATAATTTTTAGAATTATTATGGTTGAACAGACATTCATATGGATTGCAATTGGTTCATAACTGTGTACAGTGAGGTTTATTCATGCACACGGAAATGTAATAAGGTTAACTGTGTGACCAGACAACCTTAATTCCTTTTTTACGATTCTGAAGATGAGGGGACTCCGGTGTCCTAATATTTCAAGGGAGACCCTCCGATCCCGGTGTAGTCAAGATGAGTCAAAGTTTATTACACGACAATTGTAACGGGTACAATGTAAGGCAAAGAGATGTACATTGTATAAGATAAACTAGCTAAATAGCAACATTAATCTAATACAATACATGCGGGTTCTAGGCTATACAATATTGTCAGAAGACGCAATGTACAATGAAACCAAAGCGTTATATCAGTCTACTTGTTACTTAAATTTACAGTTATTACAGACTACATGTAGGCTATATGCTAAATATACAATATTGAGAGGGTGCACAGTGAATAGCTGTATGCCTGGTATATGTTATGCATATGTAAATCAATGAAGTCAATGTTCTTCGAAGACTACTGTCGTTTAAGCATTGCACAGACATAGACACATAAACACACATGTGCGCGCACACACACACACACACACAGACACACACACACACACAAACACACACATACATGTTGTGAAAAATCCTATACAGAAGTATAAAGCATTGACCAGTGCAATAACTATCTATGTTATCTCTTCTTTGCGATGTTGAAGTCAAAATGGATACCCCATCATACCTTTAGATAGCAACAAGCACCTAGGTGTTCCCGAATGCCTTATACTTTTGAATGTGTGTGTCCATAATAACGAAAATTGTTCTGAAAATGACATACGATATACAGTCTTCTACCACCATAGCATTCTATGAAAAGTGTGTAAAATCCCGCCAATAGATATTGCAATAAGAAGCTAAATATCCCCATTTAATTACAACATCACAGGTTATACGATTTGTCAGGGCTGTGTTGAGAGATCCGGGCGTTTTCATTCTGACTCAGTGCTATCCGCCAGGGTCTCACATCGTGCCGATCTCCTCTAGTCTGTCGGCTCCAGGCTCTCCCATCATGGCGAATTACGCCCAATAGCCCTGACACGTCAGACAAATGCAAACCTCGATACCATCTCTGTAACAAGATAAGGACGCCCGATTCATCCGATAAGTGCAAGTTACTGCCGGGGGTGCTTGTCAGAAATGCGCTAATACTCCGCAGCATTGCAACGCAAGCTTTTTATTACAATCTAAACTTATATAGCCGTGTGTGTGTGTGTGTGTGCTACACTGAGGGGAAGGGTCAGTAGAAAGACACGTTTTGTTGAAATATGAAACGATGACGTCAATGTGACTGCCACTGAGTCACGCAGCGGAAACGCTTTGGTTGAAGTGTGTACAGTCTTCTGTAAATGGTTTCATCAGGATGGTGAAATACATATATAGTAAGGTTCCTCAAACGCAATGGAAATAGTAATTTCTTGGAAGTACGAACTATTTAGGTGGTGTTTGAAGAACCTTATTATATGTGCACAGTCTTATATGTAGGACAGTCGGTTCATGTTTACGTCAATTACGTCTACGATAACTAGAGGAATTGTTTTTTAGTGTGCATCTCTCTCTCTCTCTCTCTCTCTCTCTCTCTCTCTCTCTCTCTCTCTCTCTCTCTCTCTCTCTCTCTGTCTATCTCTATCTCTTTCTCTCTCTGGGAGCTTGTGTTTCCGAATATTTGTGTTCATCATAACTTCAGAACCTCTGGATGAATCATAATGATATTTGCCATGTGGATAGGGGTTGGGAAGACAAAACTGCATTGGCAGTTGTCTGATATATGTTATGTATAATATGTTAATAAAATAAATTCAATTTCTCGCAGAGAAGATAGCAGTTGGTCGATTTTTTTTGTATTTCGCCCCGCTAGGAATTGCATAACACGACCATAAAGCAAAACAATGAAGAGTTTGATATATCGTTTGCTTTATTACATCACAGTTACAAATGATGCAGTGACAGAAATGTTCAGCAAGATCATTCTGTGGCCCTTAATAGATAATAAAGCAGCACTTTTGCAATGCGAAACTGACCCACTTACGTCTGTTCAATATATTAAGTGACCTACTTCTAAAACCGATCAATGACTGGCCAAACGACTTCGCTTCTTCTCCAATGAACGATAAGTATGTTATGCTTGTTTTTGTGGGATGCAAGAAATGTAAGCTAAATACGAGAAATGCAAGGGAAAAAACGCCCTTACTACGTTTTCGTAATGCCATTTGGAATAGCTGATATTATGTTTAGGACTGAAGTTTAGGATTGGAAATAACGTCAGTTCACTTATGTCCGCGGGGTAACCTATATCCGTTTTTAAAATAGCTTATTTAGGGATATAAAGTCAGGATTGGTTTTTGACGGTGGGTTTTGGCGGTGGTTTTAAATCACAATATTCCAAATATTGCAAAATACTGAGTTATGATGTACATTTAGATATAAGACTTATCTCTTAAGACTTATCCATTCAAGCGTTGTGTTTTGCATCAACATCAATGTATGGGCAGGTATACTCCAATGTAGGGTGTGTCGGAATATACGCCATGCTTGTATACTTGCATTGTAATAGAAAACGACCACAAGTCCGGTGAATGCCCATGCATATTCAAAGAGTGGCGTAAAGTACCTTTTTTTTGCCCTGAGTGCCCCATTTCTTCCCTTTGTTGGAATATACGTCATGCCTGTATACTTGTATTGTAATAGAAAACGACCGGTGAACGCCCATGCATATTCAAATAGTAGCGAAGACTACCCTTTTTTTTGCCCAGAGTACCCTATTTCTTCCCTTTTGTTGCCCGTAGCCATTATATCGTGATGCTTTATGTCGTAGCAGACACGAACAAGGAAAGTCATCCATCATGCCTTGATCCCACCTCTTTAGTACATCTTGTGATCCGTCGACCGTGTCACGCAGTCTACGCGCGTTGCTAAGCAACGGCGCCCACAGGGTTCTTAGCAAGAGCCACGAGCCGCCGGTAGCGCCATTCTGTGGGATTTGAACTCGTTTGAAGTAGCAGCGGCGTAATCGCCGATATTGAAACATACCACACTCCGAAATAGTAAAGGGATCGCTCTCACGATAAATGCCCACATGGGGTCCGTTTTGCAGAGCGCTATTGAAGTCATATAAACGTTTGTTTTTTCTTGTTGCTAGTGGTGACATCCGCATGGGAAAAGGGGGGGTATTATTTGAAGTGCCAGTGCCACATGTTGTCGTCATTTGTTACAGAGATGTTCTATTTCTGAACGTGCTTCAGTTTGAAAGAGAGCAAGAAGGGGAAATTGGACAAAGGCTGTCATGAAAATAGGACAGTTGAGGGAAAGGTGCTTTCTCCAGTTATGTAATTTCATACGAAAATTCAAGATATGTCGATCATAACCGTATTGTGAATAACATAAAGCTCTAAAGCGCACGATGGCAAGATTGTATATCATTCATTATTAGCATGCAGTATGATATTCTTCGTTGTATACACATTTGGACGTGTAAACCATTCGAAAACAACTAAGGCTTATTGATATTTAAGACTATGACGAGGTAGTCATTCATTGAAAATGACTATTACACATGCTTTATATAAGGGGCGCATTGTACAACATAAAAGTGATTTCAGTGTGGAATGAGCATTTTCAGGAGATTCAGTACCCAGTACCTCTGAGTTCCGGGTCAAACACCCTAACCATTATGCCAACAAGACCCTGGGTAATATGGCACAAAATTCCCATTATTTCAGCATCAATGCAGGTATTCATGTCTATCTAACGATGTTAAACGTTTGAAGGTAACGTTGCGTGCAACAAATATGATTGTCACGACCCAGAAATCCACCAGTTCTTCCTTACCCAACTATCAATGCACAATGGATGGAGGAAAATAACCGTCACTGGATTTTCAGTACCAAGGAAAGATCGGGTACAAACCTACTTGTGCCTTTTTATGCATTATGACACAATCTTGGTGGTCAGGAAGGTTGAGCAAATGAATTAACTCACCGAATATGGTATACCGTACAACAGATTGTCTTTCACATCTTCTTTGACGTTGGAATTGATTGACTTTAGGCATTCCATGACATTAGTATGTTCAATATTTTTGTCCCGATTCACGGTATACATTTATTTGCTCATTTTCCATCTGCACCGTATTTTCAATTTGCGAAAGGGAGGAAAATTGATGCGTGCGCGGATGTCATCCATATCATATTGATAATATCAACATAGCATTATATCCTGGTGCAATTTCACAATCTACTGGCAATTCTAAATCGAGAAAAAAGTCTAAAACTCCTTCTTTAGCCGTGTTACGTGACTCTGGATAATGCAGCGTTACTGAAGTGATTTTTCACCGTTAAAATAAACGAGATGCGTGTAGCATAACCCTTTTCATCCCACCCTAAGTAGGATTGATGTTACACGCGCGCGATTCTGCTAGCTGTGCTCAGTCTCTTACACAATGGTTATCAGTCAGCGTCCAACACTGTTTAGGCCCGGGCAAACTGGTAGTGTTTCCTGTTATGTGCCTGAGAAAATTAGGGTCTGTAGGCAGGGACTCTCTTCTTCTTTAAAGTTTGCCTTTGTATTTCTTTTTGGGTCTGGGCCGAAGTGATCTGACCTCTGACCGCCCTGATCAAAGCGATGACCTTGTATTTGTTTTTCAATTGAACTTGATTTTGAAGTTTGTTTATGTTTTGTTCTGATCTGTTCATATGATTATTGTTGCGATCAGTTTCTGTAGTTAATGATTTTGAGTTGTTAGTATTCACTTATGTTGACCTAGTTAGATACGTTATTTCTCCTATGTTCGGTTATTTACGTTTTATGTTGTATGGTTATTGTTCATGTTGATTGAATTGTCACAGGGCTCCCTTGGAAATCAGTCTGCTAGACTGAAAGGACTACCCTACAAGATCAATAAATGAATAATAATAAAAGTCTAACGAGTGCAGTTTAGCATCATGACACTTGTAATTTTAATATTACATTGTGATGATACGTATACACATTGTTCAAGAAAAGGTGTTTTAATAAACTGGACAAAACGAAGAACAATGTTTACTACGCCTTCTTATGCCTTCTGTTCAAAACTTGAATCAATTAATATGGTCTGAAATACAGGATGCCAGTAAGCAAAAATGGCAAAGCTGCTTAGGTTTTGTTTTATATTCTTGTCACTCTTTCTCACCTCTGTAATATCAAAATTTTCATATCCCTTGCCAGCAGGTGACCCCAAAAGGGCTATGGTAGACAGGTTTTTACTAGGGTCGGTCGGCAACTAGAAACACAACAGTTTTTCTATTTGCCTTACGCACAGCACAGTAGGTTGAAACGCTTTGTGCCCGTGGATTACGTAGATACGATCCCACACACTGGCGAAAATGGGAATAAAGGCCATTCCAAAGAATGTTGAAAATTATAATCTACATTGCTGGTGTTGAAAGTTGTATATGTTGTCAATGTGTAAAAATACATTTTATTCAAAGTATGACCGTGTTGCTGCTTTATGATATTTATTTTAAAGTTATATAATTTTGAAAAACTGTAGCTTTTTAAAATACAATGCATAGATCTGGAAACAAAATATCAAATGCCTTATATAAATATCACACCACTCCCCTCGCCTACCACTAGCTTTATGTTATACAAGGGTCTTGCGGGTGGGATTTGCTACGCGTATATCTCAGCCAAAGGGTGGCCTTATCTACTTTGCTGCAAGCATCAAACACAAGGCCTGTTGCACCTTAACGCCCACACACACGGCTTAGTAGAAGCCGCAGAGCTTGATCCCTCAGGGTTCCCTTCTGGGACCTCCACAAAACAACTGCTTCTTTCATTTATCCTTTAAAGTCACAAGGGGCAAGGATTTACCAAAGAATAAGTCCCATTAGGTATCCGCTGAGAAAAGTGGGCCACCCCTGAGGTTGTCTACCTGCTCGGATTTTCAATCATTGGTAATAATGTTTTTTGCAACGTTACATGCGTGTTTGATAAAAGAACAAGAAACGGGGATGGATCGTGATAATGCAACGTCGAATCATAACATACATAACACAACACAACACAACACAACATAACATGTTGGCTTTTCTTTCCCTGCATTTTGAATTAAAAACCTTAATTTCAGATCAACAAAAAAACTGTACTACGTGTACAAATGCACCATCAGTATTACAAACATGGAAAACCTCAACCAAAACCTGAGTCTCACAAAAACACAGAACAGAGGTTTCATAATCAAGATTGAAGTCGTTTTGCTATTCTACCAAAGCACAGGAGCCATGTAATTGCACTGAAAAATAAGCTATTCAAAATGTCAAACTTAAATACCGCCAACGGATCCGTTGTTGTAATCATGCAAAGATTTCAACTTTTACCCTTTGGGGCAAGTATTAGTACTATTACAGTGATAATGGATAGTTTATACCCGTTCCCTCAGGCGAAGATTTTTCTTGGGTAGCAAAAGAACAGTTGAGTTGCAAGATACGTTATAACGATTTGGAAGTAGGATGTTTCTTTGCACATAGCTATTTATATTGGGATTGATTTTCTTTAGTCGAATATTCCCTTATAGATTAACAAAGTTCCTGATGCATTTGTGGATAACAATCTGTTGTCTTTTTTTAAGAACGGTTGGCATGTATCCAGCCTTACGCAATGGTAAACTACACTTTTTCGAACGTTCTCTTTTGTCACAAATGCAAAATTAACCGTTTCATTTATTGCACAAGGCGCGATCACTTTGCTCACATTCGATTTGATGTAAAAGTCACGATCAATTTCTTCTGTGTGCAAAAAACAACCCAGGTGACTTCGACCCCCCAAATCTCTGCTTAATCCTTCGTATCAAATCACTTTTGTTCAAAACCTGTTTCACTTGTCACCATCTGTTCGAACAGATTGACTAAAGTTGCAGAGTACACCAAAAATAATGCAAAAATCAATACCAGTCTTATACGGTGCTATGAACATTATTATCATGTAAACCTTTTCAAAGTAAGTTGTTACCCCAAGCAGTACGGTGCAAATATGTGATATTACGCAGGTGTCAATGACTGAAAATTCACGGTGACAGAAAGGGAATATAGTGCACAAGTGTTTCAATCTTCTTTTAGCACACATCAGTACTGACTTTACATATATCTACATTTAGTGACATCGTATTGACGTCATGGGTAGGGTGTTTGGCATGGAACCCAGAGGTCCTGGGGTCAAGTCCTCTGACATGCGAACGATGTTGTTTCTCTGGGAATGCACTTTTCAAGACTTTCCTCACTACACTTAGGTGTGGAAATGGGTACTTGACATTGGTTTGGGAGGTAAAATGCAATGGAAAGATAGGTTTTTGACCCAAGACAAGGTGGATAACAATCTACTGTTCCTACGGCCCCAAAAAGGCTATGTGAGCACTTTACCTTTTCCTATGTATGTGTCTGCATTACATACATGCACGCTCACGTTCCATAATATCTACATGGAAGACTAATTTACACATGTCACAGGTATAAAATTCCTATCATCTACTACTCAGACGAATTGTGGATATTTTGCATTTATCATGCAAATTAGGCCCATATATTTGAATAATATGAGACTTGAAATGTTCTCTTCTTCATGAAAAAAACATTCAGAAGTACATTGACATCTCACGATACCCTGACAGCACTTGACAGTGAAGCGAAGCGTGGCTGCTATACATTTCCGGTTTTGCGGGGTCGTTTTTTTTTAGATCGCCAGCCCGGAACGGTTGCCACGATCCATTTACACGGACGTGGGCGAGTCTTGCAGCTAGTGGCACGAAAAGCCATCGACTGCTAGCTCTCCTCGCACATATATGCATATCCCGAGGGGACCAAGTTCCTCTTCCACTCTTTCCCCCGTGCCGTGAGTTTGTAATCAAGACAGATATTTTGTTGTGTTTTTCCCTAATCAAGACGAATAACGCGAGAGGCAGTAGAGGGGTGTTATTAAGACCTTAGTCATTCTCCATCGATTCTTCAATTGATCGAGCTGACGCTGGAGAGGCTTATCTCACGGAATTATAGAATTTTTGAGATGTTTCGCCCGATTACGGCACCATCTGTTGCCTCTGGAGAAAGAAAGGTCTTCCATTATCGGGAAGATTTTTCCAGAGAGAACTAAATGCCTTGTTGGGATCTTCAAGGCTATGTAGAGGGGGAGGGGGGTGGTGGTTGGGGCGGAAGGCGCGTTGCCCAACAAGTTCTCATTTCTTAGGAAATATAGAATTATGCATGTACAATTTATAACTGTATAATAAGAATATGATGTCGATGATGCATGCATGTATGTATGTATGTATGCTGGCTGTATGTGTTAGGTCTAACATATTACAAGGGAATTCCTAGTATAGCAACTAACTCTAATTTGTTCAGCAATTCTAAACAGAGCATTTTTTCAAAGGCCTTGCTTTCCAACACCCAGTTTCATTTTTTGTCATGTTTTTTTTCATTGTCTTTTGTTACGTATCTATAAATACAGTAAAATAGTATTTTCTGCATCTCGATCCGATGTCCCTAAGTGGTAACTTTGTTTAAATCTTCTGTACTATGTGTAGGAGGGCTGCAAAGTACTACATGTAATTGGTCAGATCAGTCACTTTTGATTAAAAGGTTGGGTCACTTTTTGGACTGCGGGTTATTAAGTCCTTAATGGGATTGGTTCCCCGTATAGTGGAGATAGCTATTAATGATAGTGGTTTAAATGGTCTATGAAGGTTATAGCACTATTTTACAGTTTTGTCAGGTTGGTAAGTCACTGAATAACGAGATCCTTTGTACAAATGATTTATTCAACCGACATTTGGGTAACTGTCTGTCACCTTCTCAGGACAATTCTGATTGGTTCACATTGCACTGCAGCATAGGGGGCGCTACGTGCAGATGTAACGCCATCATTGTTGGTGAATATCACATCCCTTTACATTTGGGACCGCATTGTAAACAAGAACAATATCTATCTCTATATGTAAATATTCAACATTCTCAAACTTCTAAGGAATCCCTGGATTTGAGTCTAGGTTATATGGTGTGGTTGTCTTCGAGCTACACCCAAGTTACACCTTAATATTACATGTACCTACAGCGTGTCTACAACTATAACTACCAACGTACGTTACTGTTTTCAGTTCCTAGTTGGTTGGAATGAGGCGTCAGTGTTCATGTATCAAGACCTTTATTGTACATATCTACCCACTAAGTTCAGTACGGGACACAACAAAATAGAACAGTTTACAAATACATTGTAAAGAATTATAATCAACTTACTGAATTTGACTCTTTTCTTCGTGACAGTGAGAATGTAAGAGCAGTGGTATGTTTTATAATCAACTGTTTGTCAAAACACATTGTAGATATGGATTTGTCTTTATTACTTAGGTGTATACTGTAGGGTAACGTAGATAGCAACCATCTACGAAGTTCAACTCTCACTTTGCTGTATAATTTACATTACTCTACTACAAAAATCTTCTACTCTATCTAGAGTACAATATCGACGTATACATGACTGCGCTGCACGTTACCTGAGGGCATTCCCGTCCGTTAGACTGTTTGTAATTCAAATCAGCAGAATGGAACTTCAGGGCTGGCGGGTTTGATGACACGCGCTTGTGGCAGGAAACGCCCTTGGAAGCCCTTGGGTTTTAATCATGCCAAAGCCCATGTTCCAATCTCTGCGCTATGTATTACCGGGGGATACATCATCTGAGACTGTTAACCACGCCCACATCCATCGCTGTGGCACTAGAGGGAGATTATGCAATTGAAACAGGAGTGCAGTCAGCTATTGTGTTTTCCTGATTAAATTGCCTGTGGGGATTTTTCAATGTCTCGGATAACATTGTTATGTGTTGTACGTACGTGATGTTTTGGTTGATAAGCTTTGCACGGCGTCTGCGTGTGTTGAAGAAAAGAAGGGAGATTGTGTCTTCATCACAAATTGAGAATGTAGTTGAGCCAGAGGTCGAGAGAGTGATTTCCTATGATATCCCGAGGGTTTGCCTTCGAAGATTGCCGCTCAATGTTATGCAAACCAAATGACAAAGCTAATGATTCCAGCGTCTGTTGATGACCTACGTAGAGAAAACCAGACTCTTTGTGGCCAACGAAAATACAGAGTCTATATTTTCGTTATGTGGCCTCTATGGCCGAGTGTTCATTGGGTGATAGTCACGACGAGATACTGCTCTTCAAACCCGTGTGATCACTAATATAAGGACTCCTGTTTCAGGCCCTCTGGATGTAATGTCTTGAGCTGGTGAATCCAGTGGGACTCCCGCTGTAAGCGGCGTTGTCTTGTGGTGTCTTCATTTCCTGTCCTCTATGGCCGAGTGTTCAGTTGGGGTAGCGGATTGAGAGATCACGAGTTCGACTCCTAGTTTTCATAGCTACAAGTTGTGTCCATGAAAATAAAGACAAGACATTCGTTGCCCCTCACAGACATAGATGGATACCTGCCTTCGGTTGGTGAGGTCATGGCCTTCGAAAGTCTTTGGGGGTCTTTCATGATCTTCAAGGATTTTCCTGTATCGGCTTTACAGTTGAGCTTCTGGTTTCAGTTAGTTGGCATAACTAGAAGGCTCCAGTTCGAATCCAAAGAGAAACATCCGTTCCTCGAGGGACATCCTAATTGGAGCTGCATTCATCTTTCGAAAGAGACGTCACAACATCCTCATTACTCCGATGGGTACCTACTGCCAGTAATAACGCCTTGTTCACTTCTCTACACTATCCCCAAGTCTAAGTATTTGACCGTTGGGGCACCATAGAATCTCCTGCAACCAGTTTTTTCCCACCCTTCTCGGTTTTCTGTTTTTCTCTGTGTCTCACTTGTATCATGTCTGTTCATTATCTTATATTATATTATCCTCCCATCTATTCCATTGCCAACGCCCCTTCCATCCTCCCTGGATGGTTACTTGTTCGATAGTTTTGTTTGGTCCAGATGTCCGTGACAGTTTTTCTTTCTTTACTAGACTTATGTCAAGTGCAAATGTAAAGATCTTTATCTTAATGCTGGATTATATTCAATGTCGTTTGTACTAACCGTGTGCGAAATTCCTCCTCCTATTGTCCATAGTGACAGGTGGTGTGTTGTGCGCCATATGGACAAATGTGGGCGATGAGTGATAACTATCATTTAACTAAACAGTAAGACAAAACATGATACATGCCATGCATGTTTGTACCAGAAGTAAAGCATCAGTCCACATGTCAGTTGCACATTTCAGAGTAGGTAGTCACATAGCCTTTTTGAAGCCGTAGGGGCAGTGTGATGTTATGTATTGTGTCTAAGACATGGTATTGGGAGGCGGAGCCTATCCATCTCCTTCAACAGACTTTTACATTCCCAAACACCAGGTACCCATTTTTCCACCTAGGTGGAGTGAAGAAAGTCGTGTTACGTGTCTTTTCCAAGTGCACAAGATTGGTAGCATGACATGATTCAACCCATGATCTATGGTTGTGAGCAAAATACCCTGCCGTTACGTATACACCACACCACACAGCCCCAAAAAGTTAATTTGCCTTCGTCTGTGGCACAGAAGACGATCCAGACAGCCTAGCAGTGACAGAGTCTCCCTTATATCATGCCTATCTTTAGCTTCCAACTCCAGTGCGTTGGAGTACCAGTTAAAAACCTACCTAGCTCTGACGCATTATCCATGATATCATTAGCTCTTTCAGAGCAGTTCTTTCAAACGGTTGAAGTACGTTTCTCTCGCGTAGATGGTCTATTTTTAACCCCCGGGAGTGCGACGCTCAGTGGAGGACCCTTTCATCAGATAGATTCTCATTATACCTGTCGCCCCACACCCCATCTTCTTCGACCTCACTGATTAAAACCACAGATCGTTACGCTTCGCTATTTGGTGACAGCGATAAGTATCACGGACCAGATTGAGTTGAGCCAATACGTGGTGTGAGGTAGTTAGCTGTGGTATACCGATAACACCGTGTCCTGTATACACTTGCACAAATCCTTAATATGACAGAGAAGCCTCCGTAGCAAGAAGGTGTAACATTATATCATATTTCTTACACACACCTTGTTGAATTAATACAGCCAGTGGGTACCCATATAAGTAATGAGACTGCTGTAATTATAGCGTGCTCAAGACATCTTGAACACGGAACTCCCCATTTTAGTCGAAAGAAATACATATTTGCTTTTGGACAGACAATGACAATGTGACATTACACTGAAGCTTATAACTCATTCTAACCGTACCACATGCAAAGAACCAAAAGCTTGATAATATAAAGGCAGCCCCATCGTTTTGATGCCGTAGGGGCAGTGGTACATGTATTGGAAGGTGGATCCCATCCCTCTCACTGCCTTTTACCTCCCCAACAGATCGAAGTCAGGTACCCAGTTTTACACCAAGTTTGGGTGAGATAATCGTGTAAAGAGTCTTTCCAAAGGACACAACATCGTTGGCCTGTCAGGGAATTCGAACACGGGGTTGTGGGCCAAACACCTTATAACTATAACGCCAACACGACGGCACAAAAATTGAAAAATATGCAAAGAAACATATCAGAGAAAATCATCGTGGGGGGGGGGGGTACTCGCGATAGTGCCATTTGCATTTCCATCAGACGTACAAGCGCTCCTTTCAGCCAGAGATACGTGTGCGCAGCAAGGAACAAGAAAACATCGATTTTAGCTAAGTAGCCTTGATCTCTTGAAGACCCCGTGTTATCCTCACTTAATTGTCCATTTGGGTCTTAGAGGCTGGGCGCGCCAGGAAATGGACCTCTTAGGGCTTACCGAGCACCCCCCTCCCCCACCCCGAGTAAGTGTTGGTAAATTGATTGGTTTAGGCTGCATATTTATATTCTGTTTGACCCCTTGGTGGCCTCTAACTGGTTCGTGAGTAATCATACTTAGTGAGCACGTGTGGAGCTTTTTCATCTGAGACACGCACTGTTTAGAACAATAGACGGCTTGTAATCAAGTGTTGCTCATAGCTATAGGACGTCCTTTTTTGTCGTAATTGCAATGTCAGTAGGGGTGACAATATGCATCAAAATAGAATAACTATATTCTTTGTACAGAACCATTTTTAAAAAATTCAACCGTCGTTTTAGTGAGCGTCTGTCGCCTTCCTCACTGCAATTCTGACTGGTTCGTACTGAACTGCAGTATAGGTGTCGCTGCTTCCAAACGTATAGTGTCCTGAAAAGGAAAAAGGTTATATGGCATTTAGTTTGATCTGGATATATCGATACCAATGCTATTGAATAGACATGTATCTCTAAGCGTGCTGTGCTCCAGTGGTAAATGTTCCCGAACCACAAGACCAGCATGAAATGTATATTATGGGTTTCTATGTCCTGCTATTGAAACCAAACAAGCTGACATTTTGTATGGGGGTGCCTGTGACACTAGGCCATGCCCATAGGATTTGATCATTCACATTATGACTTTCACTACTTCCAAATATCTTATTTTTCTGTTATTTTGGTGCTATTCTTAGACAAAAAGATGTACATTCTGTGCTATATATATACGTGGAATATGAACACTCCTCACGCCTTACGGGTGTCGAGGCCAAACTGTAGACCTTACGAAAGCCGCTGTGCTTTTGTCGTGTCAATAAAGTTTTGTATTTGTATTTGTATAAACGAAGATAGTGTTTGTTCTTTTGACATATCAATCAGTAACATTTTACACGACGTTCATTTGGGTGAAATCTAAGAATAAGACAGGCCATCTGGTATTTAGGTTTGTCTGGATTGAAATCACCAAGGACGGCAGCAGTTTACGATCGTTCCCATCAAGCTAGAATTATCTCTTATGGCTGCCCCGGTATGATGTCCCCTTTAAATCACAATGTCCCGCATAGCTCCCCGTGATAACTGGCCTTACCATACATTACTGTAATGTTTGTCCTCAATCTTTGTAATGCATTGTTGCCGGTTGCAAATGAGCACCAAAAGAGGGCTATAAAAGGTAAACAATTGGTGGGCAGACGTCAGAGTTGAGTAGCGCAGTAGAAGGCACAAAATCCTTGAAAATCCCTTGAAATATCTGGCCCAACCTGGAGACTTTTTGGGATAGAAGGAACAGGTAGGGTCTAAGCTTGGCCATCTTGGTAAAAATTTGCTCAGTTTGGCAGTTAGGTTGACGTGCGGAAGGCTTTCAGTTGTTGGGTCATATGGGTGGTACGCGTATCTTTGTATCAATGAGAGATTTCTTTCATAGAGTGAGCATTCCTCGTAGTTTGAGCCAGTCACTTTGTTTTAATGGTATAGAGATGACCCTTGTGACTGTCTGGTGGAGAAAAAAAAATGTAAAGACTGTATATTTTTACATGCTTTCCTACGGACAGGTCATACTGTGTTATCCTCCCTGGTGACGGATTGGACTACATGTGATCATGATTTATTCTTGTGTACACAGAGTCATAGCATCTTGGCAAGGTCATCAAAATTGTCCCCATTTCGTGTGCCCCCCCACCCCCCCCAAAGATCGAATACCCTGACTCTATCATTCTTCCTTCTAATTCCGCGTACCAATAACACAACGTGATTGATTGTATCTACCTCCCGGTTTGGGGGCACTGAAGCCAAATAAACATAAACCACCAGCGACTTGGCTGACCACGTTACTCTGGGAACAAATCCATCACTATCAGGGACGATAGCTAGTAAGTACACAGGTGGGATGCTCAATACACATGTGTATTGCCCTGTACTGCCCAGGGCAACTCGTATAGCGCCACCAGTAATTCACTGGGTACTGTGTAACATTCATGTTGCTATAATTCTACTACCCTCATTACCTCAATGAAAAATTGAGGTACTGTTTTTTTGTGTGTCTGTGTATCTGTGTTTCGGGATATTTGTGGTCAGCATAACTTTGGAACCTCTGGATGGATTGTAATGATATTTGGTTTGTGTTGGGAAGACGAAGGTCAATGCCAACTTTGGGCTCCCTGGTGTGTGACCTCAGTACTGCAGCGTAACTTCTGTATTTTGTATCTTTTGACCTGGACATGGTCTTGCTTTTTGGCGACTGATAGCCTGTGATATAAGGAAGCAGTTTTGGGCTACCTAGCAACTTGTTTTTTTTGTGTTTGATTGCTAGGCTATTCGCAATGACCTTAGCTTCATTTTTGCATTACTCACAGCAAGGAATATTTTAGAAAGTAAGCAAACTACAAGTACCTGATGATTCTTATACAGTAGCCTCTGTTTTAGCTTCTTCAATCTTTCTTCAAGAAGCTCGATCCTTCACTGCCTTCTTTCTTACGTCACACGTTGCTCGCCAGACACTTGCGAGTCAAAAAGAAGCCTAAGTCGCCCTGCAGACGTAGATGCGTTCCAAATCGTGCTTGCTTCGGCAGTTTTCTTTGATCGTAATCTCCTAAAGTATAAACCAATCCACTGGGTTTTCAAAAGGATCTCCCTGTGTGTTGTGAGGAGTTTATTATTCTTTGTGGACGCCTTGATGTTAATGGACCGCAAGGCTTTTCTCTTTGCCTAAGCATCTCCCTTCGGTCTCGTCCAACCTTGGTCAGAGATGACCAAAAAGGATTTAGTGTGATTTAGTTTCAGATTTGAATCACTGGACGTCGGCTGGCAGAGTTTGTTGGGGGTTATCAGGATGTGATGAACAGTTCCTGAAGGAAACAACGGTCTTTAGGTTGGGATTCGTTCAGGCGAGAGCGCCAAGGTGTCTGTTTTTTGCTTCAGGCCTACGTCACATTTCCAAACCGGGGCCATGTAGGGCAGATTTCGGGAACGGAAAATATGATATAAAAGACACCAAACTACACACAAGAGGTAAAGAGAATAGTCGACTGAAATGTGACGTTAGTCTTACAAGGCTTTCATTTCGGTCCCGGTAGGAGGGATGCACATGTGAATCAACCATCTCACAGCCCCTAGTTCCACTTAGTTGGTAACTGGGAGGCCCTGGTTCGAGTCTTGGGGTCATTGGGGGCTGCACACGTTTTTTTTATTTCTGAAAAGACGTGAAATGGGGGTCCTCCGAGCCGTTTAAGGCTTAGATCCCATTTGCACCGGTGCCCGTCAGGGTTGAAACCTCATGGGTAGGTCACGGCGTCTATTTTTTTACCAGGCCCCGGATTCATATTAAGTTTGACTCAAATTCCACCTCGTGCCCGGCCGGGCCCGAAATACCCCGGGAGCCGCAAAAAACAGACCGTGAACCAAGGAGCAAAAAGCTCCTTGCGTGAACTGACCGGCAGCAAGGAGCTTTTATCATTTGACCTTAGTCTTATAGGGGAAGGAAAAGCAACCCTTCCCTGTAAGGATGTACCTTGCTAAGCCTGAAACATCAGGGTAATCTGTTGACCTTTGTGCCAGTAGGCACTACAAGGGTAACGATTGGGTAGAATTGCTATATTAGAAATATGAAAGAAAGTCGTTTCGGCATGGGTGAATGGTACCAGATTCTCAAAGGTGTCGTTTTGGAGTACTCTGACTCCGACCGACCAGATAAAGTGTATTTACCACTAGGCTTTATCGTGTCTCGTAATATTTTATTGGTACATTCGGGAGCCTCCTATATATGTGCACTTTGCATACCGGGGTGATTGGCTTGCACCCCTATTTTTGGTTCAGAGAACTTTCGTTTTCTGTATCTTTTCTCCTGGACAAAATACATGTATAGTCTTGATTTTTGGTGGCAGATAGCTTGTAATGTTAGGAAGATATGGTGTAGGTTTAGCCCCCCTAGCCTCTTGCTCTTTTCCTGTCTGTATGTATTGCCAACATTTTCAGCTTATTATCAGCACTGTGTTATGCTCTATACTGTTGTGAAACAGCTGTTTTCATCGCTATGTATGGGTACGTCCTGGTTACTGTTTTTTATGTTGCACAACTGTATGGACACATATTTATACATTCATACCCCTGGGCTAGATTACGATCAGATTTTTGTATCATGTATCGAGGTAATGTATCTCCAATAGAGGAATATGTACAAAGGCCTCAACAAAGGCCAAGCAGGTATCATTCATGTAGTCACGGAAAGAGGAAGAGAGGTATAGGGAGATATGGAAATTATGTTGAAACTAGAGTTCCACGACCTCATACCTTCAGCAAATATCTAGACAAACCATCCAGATATTCTCGAGTTATCGTGTTGACAGAAAGACAGACAGACAGACAGACAGACACACACACACACACACATATACACACACAGACACACATACACACGCACGCACACACACACACACACACACACATACATACAAACACAAACACACACACACACACACACACACACACACACACACACACACACACACACACACACACACACACAGACTCACACACGACAACATAACCGTGTGGCGAAGGTCATAAGCCAACCCAAAACCTCAACCCAACACCAAGAAACAAAAGAGCAGAGACACAGAAATCATGTCGAAATCCTACATAGACAATGCAGGTTTCCATCGTATGCTACAAGAAGCTTATCATGTAACACCATGGCCTAGGCTAATGCACATTATGGAAGCATATCGCTCTCGTCAAGAAGCCAATTCATTGAGCCCGTCAAATCCACGAACCTGGCAGCCTGACAGATATTGTAAAATGGCGTCCCTGTGTGACGGCGAACGGAAACAAGTCAGTCACGCCACAAATTACACCACGTATGCCCGCTTTCTAACACGTTTCACGATTAGACGGCCATTTTCCCGTGATGCTCAATTAAATACTGCTCGGGGATTTTGAAAATCCTCAAATTGTGCCATGCGGTGGGTTCGATAAGGCCGTATAAAGGATGCCGTTTCGGCGGTGCGGAGCTTATGTTATCCATCATATGTATAACAGCTCTATTGTTGCCAGGTGTGAACGTAGATGTTTACGCTGACTACAAAAATGAAAGCCGTGCAAACCCAGTGATATGTACGTACTTGCCAAGTAGAGCTATGGCTAGAAGTTACGCCGAAAGAATGGCGTGTGTATGTACGATAATATACTATACATAGAAAACAAGATCGACTTATACAAATTTTGGTGTGATATCCAAGCTCTTTGTAGTGCAGTAGACGCTAAGAATCACACGTGTATATACTAATACATTTACACAGCTGTAGTGACTGATAAATTCGTTAAACCACACAAAAAATACCTTAAACTCAATTTTAGACAATACAGATCAAATATTCATGTTGTGACCGGTAATTGAAACTGGTGCCTCTATTTTGTTTGGTTGTCCGTTGTCCATTGGTTGTCCGTTGCACCTGGTATGATATCCAAGCTTTTTGTACTACAGTAGACGCTAAGAATCACACGCGAATGTACTAATACATTTACACAGTTGTACTGACAGATAAGTTCGTTAACTCACACAAAAACCTCCTCTAAACTCAATTTTAGCCTGTACAGATGAACTATTCATGTAGTGGTTGGTAATTTGTGCCTCCATTCTGTTTGGTTATCCGTTGATTCGGCTAGGTTTTTATTTCAATTATCAACTATTTGAAGGAAGAATTTGTGGATCGATTGATTTTATTGATTACGTACTCTGAAGACTACGGCTACACTGTGTTCTAAACCGCTACGTTATTTCTGAGCGATCCCAACTAAACGCCATTTTCCTTTCATCACAAATAGAATTTTCTTCAGAGATTGAACATCAATCGTTTAAAAGACCGCAAGGGACAAAAAGCACCACAAAAGAAACGCTGACTTTGTAATTATTAGTTTTCACGTCTAGAAGCACTATTGTTGAACATAAGACGTGCATGTAATATTGAATAACCGAGCACTTCATGTTGTTTTGGCTGAAGGTGAACTCTCGCTGCACTTGGGGCACCGGTGCGGCACCGAGGGGTTCGTAGATGACTCAAAGAATTTCACAGATAAAGAACGAATTTTCTTCTGTATTTTGCTGTCTTCTAAGTCATGCGTATGACGCAATATCTAGATTATTAAAAGTCGGTAAAATAACAAAACAGTGCCGCAGTGAACGAACCCCGCAGTGCCTCACCGGTGCCCCAAGTGCAATGAGGGTCCACCTTTAGCTTGTGCCGACGTACATGTACGAAAAGAAGTTTTTGATGAATTGTCTCGCGAGGGCTTTGCGTGGGAAGGCCGGCATTATTACACCAGTGGACGACCAACTGTGCAGTGAAATACTCTCCTTTTACAGACAATACAGACTGGAAGACTAGAGATATGGAACAGTTTGGGATTTACGGAACAAGCTGCAAAAATGGGTTTCAAGCCAGGTGTGATATCTTTACGTGCAATTGAATGCCGCCAGTCGACATTTAATCAAAATAAATTCTCTGTCTCGGACTGAAATGGTTGAGGCCTGAAGCTGAATCGTTGCGCATTAAGATTTTAAAGCATATTTATCATTATTGCAAGATCACCGTAAAACATTTAGTGGTTTGCACCATCAATCTTAAAATCAATCCGCTAGCTAAGGCACAGGCAAAAAAGTTTTGTTTCTGGTTTCGGTCCTGAAAATATTTTAATCGGTATCTAGTGATTCTCTCATCTATTTTTTTTTCTATTTTGAGATCTCCTTCCGAAATAAAGATTGCCTTCCGAAATAAAGGCTAGGGAAAAATCATTGGCCCAGATTTTGGACCAAGTAGAAAATGACTAGATAATAGCAGGGGATTACACGTTTTGGCGCTTACAAGTTCGAGAAAATAACAAGAGCGAAGTAGAGAAGAATTCATAGTCATTTCTACCGTATTTTCTACTGTCAAACGTACAGAGTTTACATGATTGTAAAAACCCAAGTGGAAATCGGATACTACGCCAATTTGTAGATAATTGGACCATTGTTTTGAGTATCACCCGTTGACAAATTTCCACCGACAATAGGCTCCAAGGTTCCAGGTTCAGGTCCGTAACGGGACCTGAACCGTATATATGTACTTGAATTTTCTTTACCGGTCCCACCCCTAGTCGGGTGGTTTTCGCTATTGTCAATAGGGTAACTAGAAACAACATTTTTCCCTAGGCCTAATGATACGCTAAGGGGGAAGGGCTCTGTGTGATTTACCATCAATTACCCATCACCTTGAGACTCCGTTATGCTGATTGGTGCGGCAATTAAGAGTGTCGTTGCCTTTGATGACGTATATCATTAACGCTAGTTTACCTTTATCCGCGAGGTAACCTTTATCTGTTGTTTTTATAGTAGAGGGTATTTAAGGACATCTATCTAGTCGTAGGACGATGGTTTCAAACTTCGATACTTTAGAAATATTGCACTTTGAAACCACCGTCCTTTGATATTTCAATACCGACATTGATATCCCTAAATACCCTGTATAAAAATCAACGGATATAGGTTCCCCCGTTTATAAAGGTGAACTATGTAACATACAAGACATACACAATGTCTTTTGTTACATGTAATATCAGCATGTTTTTCGTACATTTTGCAGTGCGTTTTCTTATTTTTCCTTATTCCGCATCAATGCGTTATTCCAGACCAACCAAATACCTAGACCACCTTTCTTGTTAACACGCCATAATAAAACACCTGTATAAGTGAGATATGATATAGAAGAATGTGTCTCTCAAGGCATGTCAGTTTTGTATTGTTAAACTGTATTTGTTGGATAATTTCGACCAAAATCTTCAAAAAAAGATAAGAAGAAAATAATAAAATATAAGAGAATCCCTGCTTACCAACACTATTTTTTAGGACCGAATTAGAAAAAAAAATTCTAGGCCTAAACGCCTTGCATATCCGCTGTTGTCGAATGTGCTTAGCGATTTATTATATCTAGTGCATATGAACATCCATAGCAATCAAGTTGAGGCAATAACTGCGTATTATGTTTTTGACGCGCAAAACATTTATTACACGACCGAAGATAAACGGATTACGTCAGGCCTATGATGTTTACTCCCTTTGCAGTGCTAATCTTCAGAGGGATGCCGTGGGTATTATGTGTAAATATGAGGACATATAGAAACAGTGAAATCATGCAAGACACGTACACACAAAACGTTCAGCAACTTCAGCAACAAGAAAATTGTAAACATTGTATTTACAATCAAAGATAGTACCTCAGATAGGACGTCAAGGTTTCCTACCCGGCTAGATTTGCATGTTGACGTTCCGCTGTTTTCTCATCAATGAATTAAGAAAGAATAGAGTCGTAATATTGATAGATGGGCATGAAAGAACTCTAAATATGATTTTTAACCATATGGATGACGTCATCAGGTTTTATTGCCCAGAATATTATTTTTTCTATGAGAAATTACAGCACTTTGGTTCAAACCACTGCAATGATGCTATGTTTTTCATGTGCATAATGATGAAAGCTGCAAACTCCCGTTCTCACATCTGGATATCTACTAATGATCTGTAGTTATTAGAGAATAGTGGTTTTTATATAATCAAAATAGATTTTGAAATAATGAAAATTTTTTAATAACTTAAATGGATCCGGGGAGGTCCCGTTGAAGTCCTGTGTTTGGGGAGAGTCACACCACGGGTACGTTAAAGAACCCACCACACTTATAGAAAAGAGTCGGGGTTCCTACAGGTGAAGTGGATGAAATAAATCTATCCGGATATGCGGCTTGTACTGTTCAATGCAAACCTGGTGTGCTATGCGCCATGGGCTTGTTTACCGGGTATGCAAAGCAGACAAACGAACAAAGACGATCTAAACTCTGATAAAAACCACACGTAAACGTTAGACACAACAAATGAACATACTGGTAGAATAGCCGTTATGCAAACTACTGACATGTCTTTGGTGCCTTTTTTTTAACACGGATGAAATTTTGGTTACTTTGTTTTGTTTCCTACGTATGTTTTTGCTATCTTTGTGACTGAAAATGCTACAAATGTACATTTTTGCCTGAAAATTATCAGAGCTTCATAATTGCAAACAAGCTATAACTACACGTTTACAAGTGAACTAGCTCAAACGTAGCAGGCTCGCCAAAGCGTATATGTTGCCCCCATACAAGACTAGCTGAATGTCACGTGTTCGTGTGATTATTGTTTCCTTTACCTAGCTTTTAATCTATCCATTGTTTACTCGTTCGAAATCTAATAACAGCAACCCGAAACTGTGTTGCTAGCTTACTTGGGTTAAACATGGACGACTTTGTTTTCCTGAATTTCTGTCAAGCGAACTCGCTCAAACAGGTTCCCAGAAGCACATATGTTGCCAAATTCAACGCTACCTAACTATCACGTATTCGTCTGATTATCATTTCCTTCAACTAGCTTTTAAGTTTTAATCTAGCCATTGTTTTCTCTTTGGAAATCCAAGACCAGTGATCTAAAACTGTGTCGCTAGCTTTCTTAGGCAAAATGTGAACGACTTTGCCTTCCTGGCGTGCAATATAAACGGTGCGTGCATCAGCACAGTTTAAAGGGAGGGAATATATTGATGAATGCGCGGGAAAATTGGATTGGAAGGCTGTGGCTGTGCCGCGCAGGTGGGCAGACGTGTTGGCGCGTCAGATTCGTCTCCTCAGACGACGCGTGACGTGATGTATGAGGCTCCTCAGTTTCCCGCCATGTTCGTGCACTTTTCAACGACCGACTCGTAACCGAGTCAGTCACATGCGAAGGGCAAGTCCGCAAATTTTGATGATAAGAGAGAGCTGGGATAGTTTGCGGTTGATAGTTTACGTACTTGGTTGGCATATTTTACGTATTTGGCTGTCACATACCCTCTATGTTCTATTTCATTTGCTTTTTAAAAGACAGAGGACAGTGTAGAACTGCACCCATTGGAACTAATTGTAACCACATACAAAGGACAAACTGAAGGTTTTCCCATAGCCTTTTCGACTGTAGGGCATGCAGTGGGTTGTTGTCTACTATTTCTCGGGCACGGTATTGAAAGATGGGGCCCTTTCATCGTCTTTATACCTGCCGAACCGAAGTCAGGTACCCATTTTTACCTCCATAAAAATTGAGGTATAGATTTTGGTCTGTCTGTCTGTGTGTCTGTCTGTGTGTCCGGATAATTGTAGTCAGTATAACTCTAGAACCTCTGGATTGATTACGATGATATTTGGTATGTAGGTACGTGTTGGAAAGACGAAGGTCAGGGTCGATTTGGGCTCCCTGGTGCATGACATTGGTACTGCAGCAGAACGATTTTTGGTATCTTTTGACCTGAACATGCTATGGTCTTGATTTTTTTTGTGGCAGATAGCATTTTTTTATAATTTTTTTTACTCAATGGTCACCACGTAACAAGGCCAAAAGGCCACTCAAGGTTACGGGTTACATGATTAGAACTGTAACAGCAACTCTTCGCCCTAGGTCAGAAACATCATGATTGAGACCATCCCAATTGCTCACTATGAGTGAGGACTAACTGACCCAATAGGCGAAGCAGGGGTTACGAGGGTTGCTCGGTAGCATGTGATGTAAGTGATAAATGGTGTATGTTTGGGCTCTCTAGCAGCTCTGGAACTGCATGGGTATTTGGCATGACCATTTTCTCCTCAGCCGAACACTCTGCCATTACGCCATACGACCACACATAGCCCCCTACCCTTGATACTGAGCTATGTGTCAGACGTAATATAACACAACGCACAACAGAAACGCACCGTGGGGCGATGTCTGACATTTCGCCCGGAAATCCATCCATACATACATAAATAACCTACGTTACTATTTATCGCTTGTGAAAGCGTGTCGTCTCCAAGAGCGGCCGGACCAAATTGAAGATGTCATGAGCTTTGGCGCTGAGGTTGCATTAGAAGGATTGAATAGACCTGAAACAGAATCACAGCAACTGGCCAACCCTGGATTTCCAGCTGAAAAGAAAATCTGAAGAAGAAGGGAAAAAAAGGAATTTCGGCGGATGGGAAAGTTGCATCCACATGTCCGTCAGTGTTTTTGGATTGCCTTTTTAAGACGAGGAATCTTCATCTAAAAGAAACATTCGGTACATCTCTTACATGTATATCTATATAGATATCACTCTATCTAATAATTTGTGGTGTCATGTGGCATCATTGCATGCAGATTATTGTTTAGCCAAGTTTACAGAGGTTCTGGGTTTGAATCCTGCCATGCAACCGATCTTGTGCTCTTGTGCCCTTTACACGACTTTCCTCACTCCACTCAGATGTAAAAATGGGTACATGACTTCTGTTGGGGGGTAAAAGGCAGTCACGGGCTTCGTCTTCCAATACCGTGCCCTAGCCACAGTAGAGAAGAACCAATTGCCCCTAAGACCTTAAGAAAGGTTATGTGACTACGTAGATTACTTACCTACCCATGTAACGAATAACTAGTTATGAACAATCCATGATGTTGTTTCCAACATAAAGTAACGCCATATAATATAGCATAACAAAACGTAACGCAACACAACACATCGTAGCATCACATAATATGCTTTCAACCTTAATATGCGCTGCTTAGGAATTGGTTTTATGGAGGGCCCTCCGTAACAGCGCTAATGCACTTTGGTCAATTGTCCTATCACTTCCAATTGACCTTATAGTCTTAGAAGAGATACTCAGTAGAGGCATAGAGGATTACATATACATGTACAGCGAGCCCAGTACCAAATAACGATACCTCGATTTGTCTCGATTATTTTAAGCTACAATACTATAACAGTCTATGGTCCAGATGGGACACCATCGTTCTTGGGATCTTCATGCAAATTTATGCAAATTAGGCAAATATGCCCCGAAATGGTAAATAAGTCAACATAACTTGTCCAAATGACGTCAAACTTGGAAAAGTAACAAGCAGAATATTTTTGTCGTTTTCTTGAAGGTGTTTGGTGCGTTTCCATGGTAACCATTGCTAAGGAAAATCTAATGCTTTGGATGCACCTATGATGCATTGAATTTTTGCAAATTTGCCCTAGATAAATTAGCATGAATATATTTTGTATGATGTTTGTCCAAATGGCACCACATTGGAAGAGAGTCAAAATCGGCACAAGAGTGATTATCATTATTTTCTTAAAGTCCTTGGCGCGTTTCTATGCATATGACAAGCGTTGCAAAGGAATACATAACTCAATAGCAACGAATGGCTTATTGCCTTATGAGTTGAAACAGTTGTTATATTTTACGACAGAATCAGATAAAACTGATTTCAAGAAAAGGAATATCCAATTTCCGATATTTTGTCGTAGATTGCATTATACATGTTAGTGAAATACCCTATCATGCTATATAAAAAGTAGATTCCCTCACTTCAAACATTTATACTTATATTCCTATGCGTTTTAACAGAAACAATATTTTGTAAATTCATGCCCGAGGGCTAATGATAATAGCTATGTATTGTATACAATAATGAGGTAAACAGTGAAGTGAAATTAAAGTTGTCAACTAGCGCTACTACTAATGTAAAACGGTTACTATTGGGTTTGATTTCTTTTCCGTATGCAATGCAAGGTGACATTCCCGACTATTCGGAAGACATAACAAATCGTTTAGTACTAAACCTGTCCAATCCTACATTTTCACCATCACCAAAAAGCAAGAAGTGGCCGAAACGCTGAATATGAGCACTGCCCCTGGTGCTGAAATCAGAGTGATGATTAACGAACACCATTTTCGGTGGAAACCTTAAGCGAGTGTCTCTACCGTGCCACGCATGTTGTTAAACAAGGGTATGCGTGCTAAACAAGGGTATAAGATAAGTGACCCCTACAAACAAAATGGCCGCGCCCGGAATGTCACATCCTCAATTTCGGCTGCAAGTGTTACCACTGAAACAAAAACAGATGTACCATTCGCAGTGGTCACACCTTTTGGCGACTAGTTCGGGCCAATTTGCGACATTTTACCGATTGCGATTTCTTTTTGAATTCAATATCTTAGGCAACAAATTAGCGCCTGTTGGCGACAGATCGGCGACATGTTCGTGTCTGTTAGCCAATGCCTTTCAACAACAGGCACGAACCAAGGAGAAACTGCTTAATAGAAAACGTCGTGAGAAGCTAGTTTCACAATACTCGCTGTCCCAGACGTTGATAACAAGAGGAAGGTTACAGGCTATTTATTCTTTCTCACCACGCCATACACCATGATGGCTGTCATGACGACTAAATCGCATTTCCTACGTTGCCTGCGGCCAGGTTGTCTCGCACAAGGCACGGTCTGTTCCACTACACCGCAATGCTGTTAAGAGGATATGTTTCCATGGGACCTGGTGTTATCTAACATTTGATGATTACCATGTACTTTGCTCAGAGCTCTTTTGCATTATTCAGGCGCCAGTGGTGGTGTTTTTTAAAAGTTGGTTACATGTCTTGATGGAGAGGGAAATCGTGCAGCGTGGTTGCTAAATTGTTTATTCCCAATCCTTTGATACAGGTAAAGACGAGGTTATTGCATATCTCAGCGGAGCTGTTCTTCCGCGCATTTGCCTTGAGCCGAATGACATGCAAAGTTCCCAGAATGTTTCACAGTAGCAATCCATTAGTCCCACATGCCCAAATCCTCGGCTTCAAGTTCCCCAAGAGGGCCTCGTACCTAAGTTCGTTAATACAGACGGACGAGCTCTGTGCCAAATTTTGCTGACAAAGAGCCCGCAGCAAGGCGGCCATCTTGATGACCCCTGACCCCTTGATTTCCCTTGATGCTATCGTCTTTCAAGTCTCGCCAAGTCGATAATAAATTACTTTGCGACAGAGGCTCTTATGCCCTAGCCGCTAAGACCTGATGGAACGCGAAGGAAATTAAGTCAGCAAAAGAAAAGCAGATGCGTATTGATTGCTTGGTGTGAGCGCAAAAGATGTCAGAATATGAGCAAGTTTGTAGCACGTTATGTTTAGACGTTAGGGGGTCGAGAAACTGGAAATAATCAATGTTACATTAACACACAAATCGTGGATGGACACACGCACACTCGTACACACATTGAAACACGTACGCGCGCACACACACACACACACACACACACACACACACACACACACACTCATATACAAACAACACACATTACACAGAGAGAGATAGAGATAGAGAGACAAACAGAGAGAGAGATATTCTACTGACTTTGAAAACATTGCCCGACGAAGTCATGTATGGAAACTGGGAGTCACAGTAGAAATCAGGCACTTACACTTTAACGGAGGTTCACACAGGCTTTATAACACATCAAACACATCAAAGAGTTAGAGATACCGAGCTGCGTTCTCCATTTCACTGATCAAAGCTAATGTAGTCACGAAGAACGTTGCACTGAAATCTCAGTTGTAAGACAAGCCAACAACTATATAAACAATATTGTGCGTGCGTATCAGTGTATCTGGCAAACCTTTTAAACAAGGAGACTGCCTTCGTGTAAGGAAGTTTTGTTTTCGGTGTTCTCGCATGGCTATAGAACTCTACTATCAATGAAGGGTGTGAAGGGGAAGATGGAGTAACCGAGAATTACATATGGCTAGGATGAAAAGGTCGACTTGGCCTTCAAAATAGCTTACCACACAGGCTGGCAGGAAATGGTAGAACGTTTTCCATATGCTAGTCACATTCATCGTAGTGACAGGAAGTGATGGGCGAACACAGTTAATGCTAGTCAAAACCTTATTTACTACCATTAAACAACGTACGGCATATATATTTTCACGGAGGCTTGAGGTCTTCGAACTCTTCTTAGCCAGGCTGTCGTGCTTGTTTTGTGCCTATCGCTGCACTTGCAAGTGAAACAATGCTGACGAGCAACTTTTTGTCTTTCAATGCATTACAAAAGCTTCCTTGGCTTGGGATCAATACGGCTTCAATCATTTCTTGCCTTTAAGGTTGTCCTTGAGGTGGTAGGAGCCGATGCTTTAGTTACGTAACGTTAAATTGAATTCGCAGAAGGTTATGTTTTGAATAGTCTCTCTCTCTCTCTCTCTTTCCCTGTATTCTCACTCTTTGTCTGTATGTGTAATTGAAATTTGTTACATGTTGATGAGACATAGACATGACATAAAACTTAGGAATTGCAGTGGAACTTCGGTTTTTGATATATCGTGTTCTGTACATGCTATGGTCATGAGTGGTAGATAGCTCTTTTCTATTTTGTTGTTGTTGTTGTTGACAGCCTTAAAATCGTAATTGCCAATACATATAGTTTAAAGGTCTGGTGGAAACAGAACGCATTTATCAAGTATGGAGTTTACATTATGACTGCTCAACAACAAATAATGACTTAGTAACTAGTCGAACTTGCACCTGTGGCCATCCTTTTGAATGTATTATCTTTTGTACTGCCCAAACAACACCCAATACCGTATCTTAAGTCTTCAGCAATTTAGGAGAGAAACTGGTTGGATTTGTTACTTCTTCCTGATAATGCACTAGTTTATCATTTCAATCGGATTCAAATGGCAAATTTTTACAGTGTTTTCAATTATTCATAAAAGAAAAACCAAAAGATTGAAGTTAGCAATCTTTCATTTTATCAGTCTGATTTGGAACACCTGCTTACAAATTATTGGATATGAATTTCATCTTTCCTACATGTCATGTTAAGTTTTGTTACAATATGGTTTATATCATATTGCAACATTATTCTTGTGCTTTGCTTATCTGTATTTGTTTCAATGTACGTCCTTTCGTATTGCCCTTTGTTTTGATGACGATGCTAACCTAAGCCATGAGTTTGAGTGTGATTTCATCACGTGTTGTTATATGCTGAAATAAAGAAAAATGATGATCTCTTGAACCACAAACAGTTATATCACCTCTATCCGTTGATTCTTCGATCGGGGACCTTGTATGTTGTCTGCAGTGCTTGCTTCCAGCAGAAGCCAATATTTGGTTTCTAAGAACTGTGGTAATCAATTAATTGGTATCGAGTGGTACCCGTATGTTGCTATCGAAAACTCAAATTTATGGACCCTAGCACACCCCTAAAACTTGACATGTCCTGGTCGTGCCCGGGAATTTACGGGAATATCAAGGATCGGGCACACCGGACGCAAACATTCATGTACACGACCTGGAAATGTCAATTTTCACAAGGAAGTTAGAAATAAGAAGTTTTTCTTTGGTTTCGTTGATGTGTCACCTCACCTCACCGGTCTCATAGCCTCACCGACTGTAGGGGCAGCAATGCCATCAAGTTTTCCACCTTCTTCAGCCAAGGTTGCCAGCTGTTGGACTGTGATGTGTCAGCCCCCAGAAATTCCCGGACTGTTTTTGTGTAGTGTGATCTTGGTCCTTTGGCGTAGCTATAGCCGCCTTCTCAACTCGACACCAATGAGTACATATGTCACCCGGCTTGTGGACATAATCTATATTGAATATCTTCAGAAGGCCACTTGACCGCCCCCTTGAATTATTGGACAGTTTAATCTTTGATACGTGGTATGCCATCAAAACAACCACCAAGCGATGGACAGTAGCCCATATTGACCAGTTTTGGGACGGCGGCCACTCTTTGTCAGTGACCATCCAGCTCAATAACAATGCCAAATTTATACAGCAAATACATTTCATGGAAGACATCGCCTGCAGAATATAAATCTAATGCGAGAGCTAAAAACATAACGATATGAGAAAAAATATGTTTGCATTTTTAAAATAGACATCATGGGCGTTGTAACAGGAATTTATGCATGGTGTTACAACTGACAAGCTATTCCTGTGTTCAGTAAGTGTACAAAGTGACAATATTGGCAACTACACTCAAGAAGGAGTTATCACTAGATTTGCAACATTGTTTGTACCTTTCTTTTAGAGCATATATCTCAGTATGGTATTTGGTTCATGTTATTTGTACTCGCGATCTCCGCATTACCTCATGCAAATCCGACACTCCGATTATATAAAAGAGCTCTCTCAATGGACAAGACGAAACGATCCGTATGTAGAAAATTACCAACTCGAGAGTGCTCAAAGAATGTACCAGTACTAAGTACCGGTGTCGAATTGTGCTGGGTGCTCTACAAGTACTTCGACCTTCAAAGTAAATGCAGATAGCCTCAATTATTGTAGCGGTACTTAACCTAAATGCACCTAGGATAATGCAATTGAAATAGACTTATATAAGTTCTTACCAGGATAATATGGTCTCATCGTGACAGATAGGATCTTCTGAGACTATCCTATTACAACACAAAACCAAAAATAGGTTGTCAGTCGCATCAGTGTGCAAATCTACTTAAAGAATATTATGAAATTTCGTCCTGAAGGGCATTTATCTTATTTTTGCTTATTCACAACTATCCCTGCCACTGAATTGACTTGAAACTGAGAAATTTATGTATGATTTATTTTAGAAAAAATACAGGGTGTCCAACCCAACTGTTTCAGCCAATAGGCTGAATTGATGTAATACCATTTGAAAATACAAGGCATTAAAATCGTATCATAAAACAGAGAAATTTTAGCATTTCAAATAGCATCTATATTGTGTCACGTTATAGATGTGTAGATGACGTTATATGTGTTAGTATCGTCATAGAATTTAAGCCTGACTTACATTGAGAGGCATTGGTAAAATCGCTAAAATGATATCTACTATAGGGTATGAAAATTTAGCAAGGATGGTAAGGCCTAGGAAACAAGGTTGTGTTCCCTTAGATCTTAGTTTTCTTGCTCTTGCAAGGGGGCCTCTAGTCCTCTGTTCTTTGGGTCTGTTCACACCGAGTTTACAAGAAAGTTTGTTCCGTTTTCTGCTGGTAACGTTACTCTAAATGCCGGAGTCTCTGTACTGCAACCTCTAATGCGTTGCGTGAGCGTGTTATAATAATAATTTTATTGCACAACAATTGTGCGGGGTACAAAGTATGGCATCTACACTACTACAGTTCTTTAGCTGAATTTAAGGCTTATCTAACTAATACAGGAGTTGTAGTATGGGATAAGTTTCTTACAGTTATATAGAGGACCATGTTCCACGGTTATTTTGCACCGTAGCATATACGTGATGTTAGTTAGCATTGTACCGATATGACAGATGCCAATGATGCTCAGAATGCTAGGTCACCTTTTTCCGCGGGGTAACCTATATCCGTTGCTTTAAAACCAAGGTATTCGGGATATCAATTAAACGATGGTTTTAAATTGCAATATTTTCAACACATTGCAGTTAAACTATTGTCCGTCGCCTTCATATTCCTGAATGCCCTTTTTTTAAAGTAACGGGTAAAGGTTACCCCGCGGATAAAGGTCTATGTCTTCTTCTAAAGGATAAAGGCAAACTAGCGCGTTGCATTCTCGTCACCCGAATCCAAGGTCACAATTCGTTCGCTACATTTTTATCAGCACGACCATCGTCATCAACGGTATTCCCGGCCACTTGCCGCTGATTGGATGACATCACCACTGTATTCAATCCATGCCATTTTGAAAGTCGGAGTTACCCCTATACGTGCTTGGACGGCAAATATGCGCAAACATGTCATGTAGTGAGTGAGTGAGTCGTCCTCGCTAGACTTATAGAAGCACTCACCAGGCTTTTTTTGTGCTGATTCTCGGTTTTCAACATCTACCAATGTTCTTCAATTCTGCCAATTGGCAAATGTTAGCGAATCAGAGCTCTGGCAAAAACTCAAATCCAGCAATGCTAGAAGTTTGCGAAGTAATCTAGCAGGAATGCGTGGAGAGAGAAAAAATTGTGCCATATTGCGGTTTAGCTGACATGCAGTATTCTTGTTTCAAAAGACACAATTGACCAATTCTTTCGTGACGGAGGTCCAGTGTACGAGGAGAGCCACACCTCAAGCACATCAAATGTAACGTACTACGTTCATTGCAAGTGACATAAAATAACAAACAATGGTAAACAGTATAGCAAGCGACTACTCTAGTCTAAAGGCTAACTCTACATCGTTTGTAGAATGTAACTTATTGGGTTTGACTTCTTTTTCTTACAGAAATGAAGACGAAGGATCCCACTTTTCCGAAATTTATGGGTTCTGTGGTGTTAAAAGGAGGGTAGTTTCCTTTCGTTTTGTTTTTCTTTTCTTAAAGAACCCCCTGTAATCTTAATGTTTGTGCTAGCCAAAACCCTATCCGTTCTGCTCTACGCTGATGCTAGCCTTCAATAACAGGGCAACCTTGGCTGATTATCAGTCCAAGCAATACATAGACAGATTTATGAATAAATTCTATATAACGAACTTAAAGTCAGGACTAACAAATGAACGCATTGGTCAGAAGTAGAACGCAATCACGAAGCGCGCCCACGATCTCTCTTTCAGGTCACGTTTTTCTGTTGCCCCTCGCGGCAATGAGGTTTGACGCTACGCTGGCTACCGAGACACACCACCATATCTCCACCGAGAGATACACAAGATTCTCAGGATATGAAAATAAGAACGCTCGATAGCCAGAGGTGCCTCACAAAATCGATGAGACCTTCCCTCGGGAAATAAATGCTCTGTATTACTTCTCACGGTCTACCCAAGACTTTCATTTAAGATACTAAAAGTATTGAATACTTGGTAAGGTGATGCGCCGTAGTCCATCTTGAAGACAGATGAAGCCAAAGGGGACAGGTAGTGAAGGGGCTCTAAGTCGATAACACATAAACATTCATGGGCAACGGGAAGATACATGACTACGTATACGGTACGAACATTGGCTCAGGACATACACGAAGCTCTTGCTGATTCGTCTATGGTTTCTTTGTCCCTTTGTTGTTTATATTTTGAAAATAGATATGACCTAGAATGAATCCCTGATATATCACGAAGCAGAAGACTGCAAACTGTTCTCACACAAACACTTTTTATTACCTTCGCTAAGAAGGTTACGTTTTACGTTCCGTTTGTTTGTCTGTCTGTCTGTCTGTCTGTAAACAGTATAACTTGTGAGAAGCTGTCAATGGATTCTGATGACATTTGGTAGACTGGAAGGGGTCAGGAAAATAAAGGTCAGTTTTGATAACGGCGCCCCGAAGTACTGCAACGGAAGTAATGGTTTTGATATCTTTTGTTCCGGTCATGCTATGGTACTGGTTTCATATAGCTCTTTGTGTAGGTTTTGGCCCCCTAGCGGGTTCTGGGAACTGCAGGGGCATTTGTGTGTCTGTCTTTAAAGGAGAATAACAAGAAGGAGTTGATGAATTCGGAGTATTTTCTGTTTAAGATAACCATATACCTCTGCTAGAAGCATAGACCACCGGGACTGTAAATTCCTACCCATTTCCGTTGTTTTTTAGAGCATTGAATATTTTCAAAATAGTGCAGTTTGAAATCACCGTCCGTCGACTTGATATCCCTAAATACCCCGTTTAACAACTGATATGCATGCAGTTTACCCCACGGAGAAAGGTTAACTAACGTTACGTACTATGTAAACAAACTGATTCGCAGGTATATACATCTAGTTGATATTCCTCGCACTGACCACAGTCGACAAGGATGCAGCCCATTCGGCTAGCATTTTACGACTGTTTGGAGGATGTGAAATCCTTGAGTTCTGAAACTCTGCCAAAACGCCTAAGTGTTTCAAACATTGCTTTGCCGTCCTCCGTCTCGCATGATGGATTTTCTAGAAGCCCAGAGATGGCACAGGGAAAGTAGGCGGATAACTATGCCCACTGACAGCCACGGGAGATGCTTGATCAATGGTTGGATTTCTAAGATGAGTTCCCACAGTAACGTACTTCATCCAGCCATTTCAGCTCGCGCCATCAGTCAAGATTATGGCGGACAGTTTGGCGTCTTCCTCTGGGGTTTCTCCCGTCCAGAGTCGTACGACGTGAAATCCTACCGGACGGCATGGCTTTAGTTGCGTCGTGATCATAATATTAGTTTTGAGAGTTATTTTAGAGAAAGGTTGCTATGTTGAGTATGTCGGTTGTGATTGAGTAGTTAGGTAAACATTTCTCGCCTAACTTGGAAAGGCATTACTAGTATTCAAAATCTTGCATCCATAACTTAATAGTCCCGACCACCTCCGTCAAAACATAGAAATGCAACAAAAAAAAAAAACACTAACATGCAAATCAAAGTCGAAGCTGCTCTCTCATTGGCTGAACGATCTATTGACATTCTCCCATTGGTCAAACTGCTAATTGTGATGGACAGTCAAGAGCTGTGGTGCAAGGAAAAACATAAACATACAAATCTATCACGTTCTCGCAGCCACTCTCTCATTGGCTATACGATTAATTGCTATTTTCCTATTGGCCCAACTGCTAATTGTGATGGACAGTCAGGAGCTATGGAAGATCACAGAGTAAATAGGTGCAAAGCAAAAACATGCAAATCTATGACGGAGTTGCAGCCACTCTCTCGTTGGCTATACCGATGTTTGCTATTCTCTCATTGGTTGAACTGCTAATTGCTTCAGACAGTCAGGAGCTGTGGAACATCACAGAGTAAAGAAGTGCTTTAAACAAAAACCGGCACTCTCTGAAGATTGATTTGCGGTTCTGGTAAGCCGTATTGGATGTCCAGCTTTGTCCAATAGGCTTAAGAGAAATTAGGACAGAGTATGTGAAATCGGAACGGCTTAGAAGTACTTAGGGAAAAACGGATTAAGAGAATCAACGAGCTTGAGAGAATCAATTGCTTGTCTGCGCTGTCGGAAATCCATCCATGTACACGTGTGTTTTATTTTTCCCTAAGACAGACAGTCTGCCACTGCACTTAAGTCAGTATTTTAAAAGTACCACATACAAAGGTCAGAGAGAAGGAAATTGTTGTTTGATTGTCTTTTTGAGGCCGAAATTGCAGTGGGTTGTTATCCACTGTGTCTAGGGCACGACATTGGAAGGCGGAGCCCATCCCTCTCCTTCCACCGCATTTACCTCCAAACCAACGTCACGTACCACATTATGCACATAAAAATAGCTTCATTGCAGTGGTATGTACGAAAAAAGTGCTGTATTTTCTCTTACTAGTCTAAGAAAAAATAATATCAGGGCGGTAACTCTTTATGACACTATTCAAATGGTAAAAAAATCCTCTTTAAAATTCTTTCATGCCCATCTATCAATATTCGTTCTGACTCCATTCTTTCTTAATTCATTAATGAGAAAACAATTGAAGGTTAAAATGCCAATTTAGCCAGGTACGAAAACTTAACCGAGGGCATTTTTGAGGAAGGGCCTTTTACAAAATCTTATTTGTTCTGCAGGAAACTAATCTTAAGATAAATATTAGGCTACACAATAAATCAAGAATAACACGAATACAGAAATACCTCCAATGACACGAATACAGGAATACCTCCGGTAAAACAATTCATAAATTTATTTTTGGAAAGCAATAACATTATCTATTTCTGCTCAATGTTTCATCATAAAGCAGAAAATCAAGAACTACAGTGAGACATCTTTCTGTAGCGTCCAAGCCCCTTTTCCTTTCCTATGATCTAGGGTACACTTACCACATGATCATGAGCTACCGCCACTACCTACGAAGCTACGGGTATTAGCTATGGGTATTTTGAAACCAGACTTAGGTTTTTCACTCGCTTTCCTTTATCCTGGTTGTAAGTGTCTAGATCTGATACCGAATGATATATGTTGGCACTCTAGTTGACTCGTTATATATCAACAACAAACTGCAAGTAATGTTTGCGTGTTCTGAGCACGCTTCCACCAAGACGCTTTGCAGTGTTTTTAGAGCCAACACTGCGACTTCCTAGGAATGTCCCTGTAGCTCGATACACCTTTCTCACGCAGCGGACATGACAGAACGAAAACGAGGTCAATGAGGCAAAAACTATTGATAGAATCATATTTCAGTTTTTCTGACAAACTATACTAATATTCTAAATACTATAAGCATTGATGAATATTATAAGTAGTGTTATGCACAGAAAATTAGAAATGTAGAAATCTAGAGTAGAGATGCAAAATAAAAACACAGTGATACAAATAATTTGACAGACATGCAGACATTCTCTAATAGGTCAAATTGCCATGCTATCATTGGTTGAACTGGTAATCATGATGGGCAGTCTTTTGCCCAATTGGCCTCGTTTTCGATCTATCATGTCCGCCGCGTGAGAAAGGTGTATTGGCAGCAGCCTTAAAGTTGAGCTCCTAGCTCTAATTATTGGTAGACTTCGGTTCAAATCCTGCGAAGGGAATTTCGGTTAGGGCTGCACACGTCCTTTGGAAGAAACGTAAAATGGGGGTCCGGGTTCGAGAAGGTGACTCGAGCAGGTTAAAGGTGGTGGGCTGTCAAACCCTCTGTGTAAGAATATACACTGCTACAGAAACAGCAAGGAAATCTGCTAACCTATGTGCGTGCCACTAAATGAGCATTTACAAATTGAACAACAACAACATATTACTGTCCTGAAAGAAACAAATTTTGGCTCAGCTCTCTTACCGCCCATATTTGTGGTTTATAACTAGACAAATTGTTCCACGTGCATTTCATCAGGTTTGTAAGTCACTGAATATCTAGATACTTTGGACACAACCGTATGTTTTATTCAACCGACTTTTCTGGTGACCGTGTATCACCTTCCTCGGGGCAATTCTAAATGGTTCTAATTGTACTGCAGCGTATATATAGGTGGCGTTGCTTACAGATACGGTCTTTTTAAGTATTTTTACACACCCCCTCTCTCTGTCTCTCCATCTCTCTGTATCCCTCTTTCTCTCTCTTCTTTTATCTATCCATCTATGTATGTATGTATGTATGTATGTATGTATAATAGGTCCCTAACGCAAATGTGTGCATTATATACATAAACACTATACATTCTGGCTGGTATGCGTACCCACCACCTATTCAGACGATCTCAAAACCTACATTCAGGGCCTTGATATATCGACACGGAATGCCTCTAAGTGAGTTCACCGGAGGACAAGTTGACGTGCCCTTAGACAAAATCCCCGTTACAAATGGGCAGCTGCTACCGTCTCGACGTCCCCGTAATTCATAGAATACATGATTCTAGCAATAAATGGGACGCTGGCTGCGCATCCAAATGTGATATCATTGGAGATGTTGGTAACGTTAGGCCACAGCAAGTAAATGGGTGACATCAGCGCGCGCATTAATTTATCAATTTTCGCCTGATTTAGAAAAAAAATTCATTTTTCTTCTGCAGGGATTGTCAACATGACGATAAAGTACCAAAATGAGCAAATATGTTATGTTGTAGCCTAATGATTGTACTTGTAAAAATTACGCTTGCGAGGTACCCAGGACTGTAGTTGTAGAAATAAAACTTATTGGATAGTTGTAAATAATGTAAAAGTGACACCAATATGGAAGCCATGAGTGTGGTCACCAACTTTTTGGTGATGCCAGTCTACCACACTAGTGTCACTTTTACCACACCAGTACATGTCTAAATACAGGAATGAATTCCTTGTTGGCTCTGATACCACGTTTTATCCCTTTAATTCTTGTTACAACATTCATCACAACTTAATGGTGCCTATTTTTGAAAATGTAGCCATCTTGTTTTGTTTTTTCACCCATCTTGTTTTTTTTTCGCCCTATCGCACTATTTTTGCAGTATGCAGAGGACGTCATCCATAAAATTTACTTGCTGTGGCCTTATATGTGATTCGGTATAGCTTTCTGGTCTTCATCAACTATAGTTGGAGCAGGTTCTGTATTACACTGATTGGCATTTCCGGATATCATTAAGAAAACTCATTAGGCTACAACAAGTAGATTTTATGGATGACATCCTCTACAGACTGCAAAAATAATGAGAGAGGGCGAAAAGATGGCAAAGTATACAGCATAAACGTTGTAACAAGAATTTGAAGTGACAGAATATGGCGTAAAAAACAACAAGGCATTTATTCCTGTAATTCATAAAGTGTATTGGTGTAGTAAAAGTGACACTTGTGTGGTAGACTGGTATCACTAACCATGTTCGCAACCACACTCATGGCTTCCATATCGGTGCCACTCTTACAACTATCCTGCACATGTAATTTGCACTTCTTCAACTACAGTCATGGCTACCTCTCTAGTGTGGATTTTACATAAAATTATTAGGTTACAAGACAATCTATTTATTATTTATGCTAATTGACTGATCGACATTACATGTATAATTTGCTGTTATGTATTTCATTGGATTGTATGTAGAGGACTCCATGAAGAATAGTTTGATGTATTCAACTAATGGAGATTCTTGATTAACAAACAAACAAACAAACAAACAAACAAACAAACAATTTACCCATTTCGGTCTATCTGACCATCCCTGGAGAAGAAAACAAATTCTTGTTTTTTTTTTCTTCTGAAATCAGTGCGCGGATGTCATCTATAAAATTTACTTGCTGTGGCCTTAGTGGGACACGTAACGTGATTGAAAGTTACGACAGCCCCGGTACGATTAACTATTTTGTCCCCAAACGACATGATGGCACATTAGGGAATGGTACAATTTTTTTTTCGAAACGCCCACGCTGTGATCAAATGGTCACGATGGTTGTTTTAAAATATATCCCTTGAATATATTTGCTTTAAGACAAACAAGGACAGCGTGGCACTGCACTCAAGTTAGTACCCTAATACCACATACTAAGGAGGAAAATATCAGCTCAAAAATGTAATAATCATGCCTTCAAGTAAAAGAGTCACCAGCCTAGGATTGATGTGTTCAAAAATTCGTATTTTCCCAAAACGTAGAGTGGAATTTGTTATTACAAAGCACAGCAGGGGCATCATCTCTTCATAGTTTTAAGGAATTCTTGCTGATAGATATTAGGTTAGGCCGTTAGCTTGCTAAGCTGATGTGTTACGCCATAGGGCGGTTTTACCGGCTATACTGTATATACCCGTATACAGATACAAACAGAAGGCAAAGGTAGTCTGTTTGAAGCCGTAGGGGAAGTGGGTTGTTATCCACTGTGTCTAGGGCACGGTATTCGAAGGTTGAGCCCATCCCTCTCCTTCCACTGCCTTTTACCTCCCCAACTGAAGTCAGGTACCCACTTGTTTACACCTGGGTGGAGTGAGGAAAGTCGTGTTGTGTCCTTTCCAAGGGTATAAGATCAGTAACTTGATAGAATTCGAACTCAGAAGTCTGGCGTTTAGGCCAAATACTGTAAGTTCATTTAATTTCGCGGGGATTTAATGTTGCGGGAAAAAGGACTTTTCGCGGTGGTTTAAGTTCGCGGTAGCACTATGCACTGTAGTCTCTTACTGCCATGGAAAAATGTTCGCGGTGGATTTAAGTTCGCGGTGAAGCGAAAATTGCTGCATTTACAGTATCCTGCAGTTACGCCATACAACCCTCCAATGGTTGGTTGATTTCCGACAGACCGTGCGTGAATGCATCATGATGACATAAAGAACAGGTGATCAGTGGATCTTCTGAGCAATTGCATTTTGTCTTTCCAGCTCAGAGGTGCTTTCCTGTTCCAGTCTTTGATCATTTCCTTTGGGAGTTGCCTATAACGTTAGTTCATCTTTATCCGCGGGGTAACTTAACGTTATATCTGTTGTTTTAAAAAAAAGCATGGTATTCAGGGATCAAGTCAAGTCAAGTCAACGGACGACGGTTTCAAAATGCAATATTTTCACAATATCGCAGTTATTTGAAATTGAGAGAAACAGACAGACAGAAACATACACACAAACCTGCGCATACACGCACACACACGCACGCACACACATACATACATACACACACAGATAAACAAACACACACACACACACACACACACACATGCACATACACACACACACAAACACACACACGCACATACACACACACACACGCACTTACACACACACACATACACACACACACATACACACAAATACACAAACACTGTGACAAACACACGCACATACACACACACACACACACACACACAAACACAAACACACAAACACAAACACATATACACGTACAGACACAGACACACACACAAACACATAAACAAACACACACACACAAAACAACGGAAGTAAGCAAAAATGACTTGACAAATATGTTTCAGTAGATTGTAAAGTAGCGAAGGAGGAAAGTGTGTTTTCTAAGTGCACGCAGATGTGCCATTCAACTTCTGTCAAACCGCATATGGCTCTCCTTGTAATGCCAGCAGTGTGACGCTCAGCGAAAGTGCCACTTGATTTAAGACCGAGCTGGTACTTAGAAGTCCCATTTCCAGAAAGACAGCCAGCAGACATATCTTAATCGAAAGTAACGTTGGGGCACAGATGGACCCATCACGTACCAATCCAACCGCTCCCAGCAACGGCAGAAGGATATAGATAAAAAATAAAACGTTTCCATCCGCCGTATCTAAGTGCATTTCAGTCAGTCCCCGGAAGCGATCAGATCTTATCTTTCCCATGCCAAATCCTACTCAATAGTATACAGTATACCTTTATACATACAGTATGTATGATATGTACATAGACTCCAGCAAAGTTGTAAGTAACTCTGTGTCACTTCTGTGGATATTGGTCAGGAAGATAAAGTATCAGATTATCGCCCGTCGTTGAGTACAGATATTAAGTGATGACAAATGCATGAAACACGTTAGAAAGACGCCATCAGTTATGAAACAGTAAATACCCAAGCTCTGTACAACCTACTTTCACAGACAACTCAGTGCCTCTAACGCCTCAAAGCCACAGATTCCACAAGTAAATCTCGAGCTAGATCGGGAGTGCCGAGAACTGCAACTCAGTCTTTCTTCTTTTAGTTTAAAAAGTTTAGTTTATTCCGCATACATAATAAGCTGTATTTTTAGAACTCTCTATTGCCATTTCCTAGACATCGTTTCACAATAAATTGGTAGCGTAAGGCATTATGTAGACCCTTGTTTCCAGAACGCTGTTCATGGTGAAGAAAATAATCCCTCTAATTCTACAAACGTTTGCGATTAGATCTATTTACATTGGAATGACATGCACTGCCAAAAAAACTAGCTTCAATGTAGTGCCCGTCTGTATAAACCCATTCGCCATTCGTAATACGTATGCGCAGCGACAGGTATTGTGGTAATATGTCAAAGGTGAGGGACCCTGAGAAAAAACAAAACACGTCTGAGACAGTGTTATGCAAATCAGACAACGAAACAAGAGCTGTTTACAGGTCAGGGTCCTTTACCTTTGACATATTACCCACAATTCCTGTTGCTGCGCATGCGTGCTAGGAATGGCGAACGAGCTTATTCTCAGCTGATGAAAAATGGCCGATGCCGTTTGAAAATAATCTTAACAAGAAATTTTACAGTTGTGTGTACGAGTTTCTAACTTTCTATGATCAATAGCGCCCGTCTTTTTGTGGGGTTTATACCGTTGGTGGAATAACTACAGACCCTACATTCTCAATGGACCGGAAATCTAGGTCAGCGAAAGCTGTGATAACAGTCCAATAGAGGAAATGGTTTAGATATGGACTTCCTGGATCTAAGGCTAGCCTCGGGTAAGGTTTGGTAGATCTTAAAGTATGCGCAAGCCGCACTCGAAGGAAAACTGACTCAAATCCCCTTTATATACTTTCAACTGAGCTCCTTATACTCGAGTGAGATTTCTTGCAGAGCCTGTAAAGAGCATTTCTGTCAAATTATTAGAAAGCTTAATACCAGTCATCCATTTTCTGGTGACAACACATAATAAGTTGAGCATATAATAGTGGAAGGGTATAAAGTTTTTGTACATTTACGTTGCAACAATAAATTGTACACAATGAGTAAGCGTCATCCGAAGCAATGATACAGTATTCACCGCCCAACATTGTTAGTGTTGACAAGAAGATTATGTTTTCGGCAGTGTTCGTGTGTGTGTCAGTGTGTCCGTCTGTGAGCAAGATAACTTGAAAAAGCCTGGTCCTGGTTAGATTCTTGTGGTCGGCAAGAAGTGACATGAGTTTGCGCCCTCTTGCTGCTCTTGCTGCTTTTTTTGGAAATGAGTTTCATTTACAGGATTTGAAAAAAAAAGATAAGTTCCACCAGCCATGATAGGCCTTTATTTCCAGGTGTTGATTATGCAAAGTATGGTTTAATTTTCTTAGAAATGTGAAAGTTTCATAATTCCTGGGTGGTAAATGATATGGATTTCATACGTGTGACATTATTAAGGTATTAGGCAGGTAGTTGAAGGTGTACCACTATACATAGACTATGTAAGTGACTTTTGCACAATTCATCATGAAATGGCATTCTGTCAAGGGAGCAGACTTTTACACATACAACTTTCAATTTTGGTAAAGAGAAGACCATCTTTTAGAATAGATTACGCTAATACCATCTCAATGTGCACAATCTTTTAGAAAAGTCAAACAAGATAATAGATATAGACATTAGATACGATATTTACAGCTTTATTTACATAATCTATTAGAAAAGGTGAAACAAGATATTCATAAAACCTACGAATATGAAGTCTCCGAACTCTTGTTACCTCTGTACTCCAGCACACACCAGCCCACACCCTGGTTGGGCGTACGTTATCATCGGTCAGGTAACCGGAAACGCAGCATTTTCCCTATGCCTAATTGATACGGTGAAGCGAGTCTAAGATCTCACGAGAGTACGTTTGACATTAGTGGCGTCACGTGGTGTAATGGTAGGGTGTTTGGCTCAGAGGTCAGTTGTTCAGTACAAACCTGTTGTGTAGCGCCATGTTCATCAGATTTGCAATACAAACAAACAAACAAAAGAACAATCAAATTTGGTGTTCACGAATATTTCCCGATAGGTATTAAAACATGTCGTTTTGTTGGTGCGCTCTTCGTCTTTCTTCTTATTCCTCTTATGTTTTTGGCTACGCCTCAGAGGCAATCCAAATTGTACAGTATTGTGTGCGAGTAGCTTGACAAAAGAAAAATTATTGTGAGGAAAACATCCTGCATTTTCTCGAAAATGTTGCATTTCTGGTCCATTAAATTTTTGTCATTGTTGTCTTTGCAGATAGCAGCTTCTTGTTGGCAAATGCGTCTATCGTAGACTGGCCGATAGTGTACTGCAATGAAGGCTTCTCCAAACTGTCCGGATATTCTCGTGCTGAGGTCATGCAGAAGAGCTGCACGTGCAGGTTAGTTCACCTTTATCCGCGGGGTAACCTATATCCGTGTGCGAGGTTGGAAGAAACTAGAGTTCCACGACCCCCTACCCTCGCGGAATGATGCTTACCTCTACGAAAAACGTATCAAGGATTCTTGTTCATTATGCAAATCAGATCTCATTTGCATTTACTGTATCAGTCGAGGATCTTGTCTGGTAACCAAATATCACAAGTTTGTCAAAGTCTTGAAATCCTATTCTAGTAAAGAAGGCTATTCTGGTATTTCATCTTGAGTTATGCAAATTATGCCCTGATTTGCATAGTTTATGTTTGATGATGTTCACTTTCAATTAGCCCCCCTTTGTACTAGACAGTGATTGTGTTGTGCTTTTACAGCGACCTAAAACGGATATGTGTAACCTTTGATTTCATACTGGGTAAATCATACAAAATGTAAAAGTGTGACTGAGAGGACAACAAAATACACAATGGGTGAAAAAGATTCGTTACAATGTGTTGAGATATCTATCAGAATTTATATATAGGACGCAGAGAGAGCGCAGTAAGAGCGTCGTCCTAGTGGAAAGGTTGGTATTAAGTTGTAGTAAGCTATTTGTTCTACATGGTTCAAGATTTTGACATCCATGCCCCCCTCCCCCTTTTTTCTCTCTGAACAGATTTATGCACGGAGAACTCACCGACAAGGAAACCGTTAAAAAGATCGAGGAGACGCTGGAGGTTCAGGACACGGCACAAGTGGAAATCCTCATGTACAAGAAAAACAGTACGTGTCTTTTTATCTTAGAAAAAAGTGTTAACAACCTACGGGTTAATTTTGGACTTCCATTTTAGTTTTGGACAAACCTTAGTAGTTTAAAAATCGTTTAACAACACAAAAATTAACATTTGTAAGTATGGTATATTAAACGGTAATAAGTATGTGGATTGAAAGTAGATTTCTCCAGGAACAAAGCAAATTCTGACTCAGTTTTTCAGAATTCTGGAGAATTCCACAGAATTCGGGCCCAGGTTCCCTCAATTCTCCAGTATTGGCTTTGTTCCTAGAGACATCTAATTGTAATCTACATATTAATTACCTTTTAATATACCATACTTGCAAATGTTAATTTATTTGGTTAAGCGATTTTGAAACGATTAAGGTTTGTCCGAAATTATACAGGAAGTCCAAAATTTTTATTTATCTTTATGTTTTCAGTTCCGGTCGGGTTGGTAGGTAGGAATTCTCCCCCTTTTTCAGATCTCAGCCGAAGTGAGCCAAGAAATACAGTTCAACAATATCATTATATTCTAGTGACGGTGTAGAAGAGTGATGGATGTCACTCGAAACGTCTGGAAGTAAATCTCCGAGATCGAGTTGCCTTTAAGGTAGCAGAACACAGTATTAATGGGCGAACCCCGGGGTGTATGACGCGGGTACATAAAGTAGTACGGATAAACTTGTTGAAGGAGAGGTAAAAAGCCTTATTTGAGGGGCAGCCAGATATAACCTGTGCTACGTGGTCACGGAAGGTGTCGACTCTGAGACTGCATGATTTGGATTGTGAAAGTTTTCTATTTTGTGTATAAATGCGCCCCATTACGCAACTGCCTTTCTAGCGTGAGCCGGCTGCAGTTATGTGACCTCCGCAGAGGGGCATTTCAAAGAGGGCGTGAGAAGACGATACGCCGACAGCATTTTTTTGTTTTTCAATATTTTGTGGCTTGTACCTTCAACTCAAACATATCCAAATTTGGTATTCCAAAAGTGCACCCTACTATATTTTTTAATGCGTCGAAGCCAGTCACCTTGAGGCCCTTAACTATAGAAATCCCCATAGGCCGAAAACTGTGTTCTGCTACCTTTAAAGGTTGTTGGCATGGCTAACCGTCATAAAGCGAAGGGTCGTCAGGTACAGGTAGTTTCAACATCACGTGTCATTACATTACGTTTCAACGTATTGTAATGACACGGAATAACGTTACATTGAATTGCACAAGTTATTAATAGACTAAACAAACACGTATTCTATTTACTACACACTACATTTCTTACATCGAATGTTCACAGCTTTAAACTGTTAACACAGCGTGAAATACAGGAAGTCTGCTCTGTATTTCGTCACCAAGATTTCAGATCATTTCGAAAATTGTATGCCCTTTGCCAGTGGATGACCAAAGATAGCTAGGGTCGGTATCTTTTTTCTAGTGTCCGTCGAGAAACCTGGTCCGGACCTGAACTTAGACCTAATTGTTTGTGGATGGGCGATACTCAAAACAACGGTCCATTTCGCTACAAAGGATTCTGTTTAGTGGAGTATCCTATCTTCTCATTTACGATAATTACTGCCTCTGTTAAGTTTGACCAAAGAAACTTCGTAAAATGACTATAAACTCTCCTCTACTTCGCTCTTGTAAGTTCTTTGACCCATAAGCCTTAAAACACGTGAACGCCTGCAGCCGTAATGCCTTAATAATCTGTTCATTTTCTTGTAGGTCCAACATCCGATCCACTGATATCTCTTAGGTCCGTTTTTTCCGGACCGGTCCAACAAGGAAAAAAACGGTTTTATACCGGTACATCATACATGTACGTACCCTACCCACCCCTAACTGTAACCATAAGGAGGAAAATACCAAATGTACCACTGCATGAGGAGACAATATTCTCGATCAATCTGATTCAATGATATTTTCTTGTTCACGCTGACGGATTCAGTTCTCATATACCCTTATCTCTCCACATGTGTCACAGCAAATAGAATCATCCTCGGATGATACTTTTTTTAGTACGTTTGGCGTCGTTCCGGATTTCGGTTCCGCACGCAGGGATAAATGGACCGTGGAACGTGACGGTCGCACAGTGTTTGGCAATAATCACACTGGAATGATTCAATCATTTACCTATAGATGCGGTGTGCGAACCAGTTTATATACAGTTTAACGGAAACGGTGAAACGCAACGTCAGTTCCAAAGTAACTGGATGTTTTTAATGAAACTTCTGTTACTACGACTGTTGTACGACATAATGTAAGGCCACAGCATGTAAATTTTATGGATGACATCCACGTGCTCATTCCTTCCATGTACAAATGCCATGCAATAAAGTTCTCTCTCTCTTCTTTAGGGATAGTCAGATCAATTGTATGTGGAATTGACACTAAAAAAGGTAACCTTGACTGTAGTTGTAGAAGTGAAACTTGCTGGATAGTTGTAGCAGTGGCACCGATATGGAAGCCATGCGGGTAGTTACAAACATGGTTAGTGATAACGTGACCACACTAGTGTCGCTTTTACTACACTTGTTCACTTCTTGAATACAGGAATGGATGCCTCGTCGGTTGTGATGCCATATTTTGCCACTTTAATGTTTGATTCAACATTTATAAAAATTTCCATTTTTTTTTCGTCCTGTCTCATTAAATGTCATCCATCAAATTTACTTGCTGTGGCATAACGTTATAGAATCATAAGACATCGTATTTTCTTTTGCTAGGTGATATAAATCATCATATTTCAAATGCTATCAGGAGCCCCCTTATTTCATAGACATCATCATCATCATCATTCACTGCATTCTGCATCTACAGCCTTTGAAAAGTCCTGTAGCTGCATTCAGTCTTTCTTCATCCTATTCCACTGCGCTTTGCATCCTGCAAGCTTCCTTTTAGCTCCTGGAGTTTCTTTGCTGTTGTAGGAAGAGCTCGACCTCTGTGCTTTAGGTCTGCTTTCAGCAGGCTGAGCAGGTTGAGCAGGTTGACACATAATGTCTTCCCTTGCGTGCCTTGAATCTGTTAGAACCTAGAATGGTGACTTTAAGGGCTTTTTGTGCATAGTCTAGGAACTGAAATGAAGGAGTAGAACTGTATGCAGTATATACCAGTCCTGACGATGCCTTGACGGTGTGTGTTAACTGTGTCCCACCTATAGGAACGCCACTATGGTTTCTACTTCACGTGGCGCCCATCAAAAACGAGAAGGACAAGGTGGTACTGTTCCTCTGTACCTTCAAGGACATTACTCTTCTCAAGCAACCGATAGACGACGCCGAGACCAATGGTAAGTCACAATGGTTTGTTTTGTCCATAAAAGACGTGGTATTGTTCTTGGCTTGTCTACGCATGCGTGAGCATGTGTATGTGTTTATCAAAATAGAGGTATTGTTTTTGGTGTGCCTGTGTATGTGTATGTGTTTGTGTTTCCTAAAATTTGTGGTCAGCCAGAGCGTCAGCATAATTTTATATTTTCATAATATCTGGATGGATTGTAATGACATCTGATATGTGGATAGAAGTTGGAAAGGCAAAGGTCAAAGTCAACTTTGGGCCCTCTTACGTGTGACCCCAGTACTGCAGTAGAACTTCTTTTGTCCTACCACAATTACTACAGAAGAAATTCCAAAGGGGCCCCAAAATGTAACCGTTTCGCGCTCTTACCATAATGATTACAGATGGAGCATTACATTATCCATATTGAAATGCAATCGCAAACGAAAAGCAAACTTAATGACCATTTCATTCTTCTATTTACTCTCAGGCCATAACTTCTGTTACAATAGAATTGCAAGGTACGGAATAGGACTCTTATACATTGCAAGGTCTAATTAACTTGTTTTAGTATCAAAGTTATCTAAATTAAAATGCAATCTAAAATCATGAAAAACAAAATTAATGACCATTTCATTCTTCTATTTGGTCTCAGGCCATAATTTCTCTTACAATAGAATTGCAATGTATGGAAACAGCCTCTTGGCCATTGGAAAGTCTACTTACCGTTTTATCAAAGGATCTAACTTCAAAAGCAATCTCAAATACTAGAGTTCAACGAACCCATCTCTTCGCCAAATAATCATGCCTTTATTTAAGACTTTAAGGTCTTATTCATGTATTACTAAATAGCAAATGACTGCATGAACTGTGTTCCTCACAAACACACAAATATTACCAAAAACCAGACTGTGACCTGACAGATGACATGGTAGCATCCCTGGTCAATCAGAATTTCATGCTTGTCAAAGACTTTGTCCCCAGTGTAAGGGCGTCCAGCTCACAAGCTAAGGCTGCTCCAGCAAAACATCTGTATAACAGCTGTGTCCATAGATATAGGTCAAAATGAGATATATAGAGCACAGTTTATTTCTGTTAATAAGTTTTGCTGCAGTACCTTATGAAGCCGCTAGGGGGCCCACTATCATAATTTATCTTCGTTTTCCTGACCCCTACCCACCTACCAAATATTATCAGGATTTTTTCAAGGCTTCTCGAGTTATGCATTCCACAAAAAAACGGACGCATACACTCGGCCCGCTACCGTCCTAACGGAAAATGCTACGACAACTATTTTCGAACACAACCTTCCTTTCCGCAACCGCTACTTAAATACTAAATATCATGAAAATCCATACACAGCTTCTTGAGTTATATGCTGTTGGCATGGATTTATGAACTTTCCTCATTAATTATGCAAATTGGCTACAGATTTGCATAATTAGTATTACATTGTATAAGTCATCACTCATTCTATCTACATACCGAAAATCCTGATGATCCGTTCACACGTTCTCGAGTTATTCTCGTCCAAAGTTTGAACGGAAATCGGTGCCTGCAGTTCCCAAAAAGCTGCTAGGGAGCCCAAACTCACAGCACTTACTCTCTGTTCCAAGGGCTATTTACCACTCAAAAATCATGACCACAGCATGTCCAGAACACGAAGTGTCAAAATTAAAACTTTTGCTGCAGTACCTTAGGCAGCCACTAGGGTGCCCATTATCGAACTTGACCTTTGTTTTCCTAACCCCCATCTACCTAACAAATATAATCAGGATCCATTCAAGGGTTCTCGAGTTATCTTGCATACAGACAAACGCACTTACATACAAATCCCGCTACAGCACCGTAGGTAAGAGCCAGGTAAACCATTTTCGCACTTGACCTTCCTCTTCATAACCGCTACACACCTACCAAGTTTCGTGAAAATCGCCCAGCTAGATTTTGACTTATGCTGCCCAAAACAAACCGCAAAAAACATACCAAGCTCGCTGCAGTACCGTAGGAAAACGCCAGGTAAACCGTTTTCAAACTTGGGATTCCTTTTGACAACCGCTACACACCTACCAAAAATCACAAAGTTCCATCCACAATTTCTGGAGTTATTTGCTGTTGACCTACATACAGACCAAAGTCAGCAATCTCATACTCTTCTTGGCGAAGAGAACAAAGCAAACTCAAGGAGCATTTCATTCTTGATTCGTTTTGGTCTGAGGCCATAATTGCAGTTACAATAGAATTATAAGGTATGAAATAGGCCTCTTGGCCATGAAAGTCTAATTAACTTCTTTTCAGTATCAAAATGATTTTAATTCAGAAGTAACCATTTCAAATAGACCTTCGTCGGACGAAAAAATGCAGAATGTTTTCTCTGTAATTTTTTGCTACTCACTACTTGTGTGCGTGAAAAAAACCTTTCATATTTACAATATACAGCTAATATCGTGACGCGATTCTCAGCTCTGGTTGGCTTCTGACAGCAGAAGAAATTAAAAGAACACACCAGCTAAAACAATATGTTTTTCCTAGTGCATAATTGCAACAGCAACAAGACATGAAACCGTACAACCGCATTTTCATGATGCATAAGCGAAATGGTGACCTTACGTATGTGTTCCTACGGGAAACATTGGGTCCATTTTCGGCTCGAAGCAAGAGGAGCGTCAATTTGTCAAGACTGCAAATTGGAGAAAAAAAAATATTCACACACACACACACACACTTCAGACATAATTCTAAGATCAGATATAGATTTCCAAATGTCACATATTTTTCTCATGGATTTCAAGAAGTTGATTGTTTCCAGAGGTCAAAGCCAATCGGATAATGAAGTTGCTAAGGTTATAAATTGACAAACAAGTATGCATATATATATTGAAAATGTTTTTAAAGACTTACCAAGTATGTCGTAACATCGCCCCGTTGGAAGTTTGTCCAATGGTTGTTCACAATGTATAATATCTGGACGGTAGTCGAGGCGTTATGAGAATACTGTAAATGCATTTAAGTTCGCGGGGATTTAATTTCGCGGTAGCGAGAAAAATGACTTTTCGCGGTGGATTTAAGTTCGCCGTAACACCGTAGACTGTAGTCTAATACCATTATAGAAAAATGTTCGCGGTGGATTTAAGTTCGCGGTGAAGTGGTCACCGCAAAAACCGAGAACATTAATCCACCGCGAACATTTCTGCATTTACAGTATTGCTGCTGAATATAATGTATCTGTTGCAAGTTTAAAGTCAATACCAATGTCAAGTTGCCAATAAAATTATTCTTTAGATTCAGAAAAATATTATCTGTAGAACCAGAATACTCTACCCTGGAGTTAAGCCTTCCTACAAGTCTCCACGCATGACCTGAAATGTTCAGGTTGGTCTGCTCATCGTGAATGATGTGATGTGGATTCGTTAACGTTGAACCTTTCTGTAGATGAGTTCCTAGACCTAAAGCCACACTGACTTAATTTTATAGATGGCATCCTTTGGAGACCCCAAAACTAACGCACGAGGGCGAAAATAAAAATCCAGCATAAAATGCAGCTAAATCACGAGAATAAACATCCAGTCCATGTTTTTCTCAGGATTGGTTTGTCTTACATGTATGTTCACCTCTACTACCGTACTAGTTAGACAATGGTCACCATTTCAACAATATTATACTGCAATATTTTTGTTTAAAGAGGGGAACAGGGACGCTGTGGCCCCATGCCTTGACCATGTGGCCCTTACCCTGGAGAGCAGATCCTCTGGTAGGCATAAAATTGATTGACCAGGGATGCTATTGGGTCACATGTGGCCACATTTCTTTTTGAGAACAGGCAAAAATCAATGCGCACGCTGATGTCATCTTTATTATTAAGTCAGTGTGGCTTAAACGCAAAAAAAAACTTATGGAAGACAGACAACTCTTGTAAAGAAAAGGTTAGGGCTCAGTCCGAGTTACCTGCTAGAAACGATGAGAAATGAAACTGACAGTAGAAAAAAAAAACAGAGCTGTAACAGATGAGGCAATCTGACGTCCCAGTCACCCCGGGGTCACCACTGGATACAACAAGCTGTGACCTTTGGCATACATGGCCATCGATCTCTCAATGTTGCCCTTTATGAATACAGGGTCCAACTTTATCAAGGAGGTTTGAGTTTCTGTATCTGTGTCTGTGTAGCCAGTATGACAGCCCTTCGGCATTACGTACCGGGTGCGTATGTCTTAGCAGGCGGCACAACCTGTCACACCTAACCTTTGCACATTTGACTGCAAGCATTCTTCAAGCTTGCGAAGATGCTCTTAGAGTACTTGATGGCAACAAGCTCCACTCTATTATACTTCTAGGAAAATACGAGTTGTAAGAAGTTGTGATTTGCATTTTTCACACTGAAAAATCGACCTCTCCACTCCAGTATTTGCAGTGAACTTTCCTTCATCATTTTACCTTAGAGTCGTCCGTGCCACATTATATCTTCCTGCAACGAGAGCCAATATACAACAGTAAGTCCTGATCGAAAGGACCTCAAACTAGTCAAGACAGCGGTCTCAGTCACTTTCTCGTTTCTCATCTGCGTCTTATCGATTTCTTAGCTTCATCCTTATTGAAGTACGGTGAAGATTTGTGAGTGAATGACCGCAATGAGCTAAAGGTTACTACAGGCCAGTGAACACACTTTTCCCAACTGTAATGAAGATACCAGAGAGAGCTATTCAGTGTTAACAGCCTTTTTCAAAAACTGTCCGAAGCACCCTAACAAACTTTACATTATGTACCGGCGTATCTATTGAACTTCATTGACCTGTCCAATGCGTTTGACTTCATAGTGTCACGGTGGCATGGTAGTGAGTCAAGTCAAGGATCAGGACAGAGGCATGATGTTGCGGATATGATAGACTTTATTTGGAGCTCTGGTGACACGTCTTTCTCTGTCGGCTTCTCTCGCTTGAATCCTCCGTACCCTCATACGTGTCCCTTCTCCCGACCCCTCTACATCTGGTCCCACTTAGTCCGGTGACATTCCCCACACCAGGGGTTAACAGTGACTTAACACGCTGTCACCTCGTGACACCCTCGTGACACCTCACCCCTCATTTTTTAAAACAATTTCCACATTGTTGACAGCTGTTATCAATTATTGATTACCGGGACATATTATCAGGAAGATCATCACCGCTTTTCTTTTACATACTTCTATACAATACTACTAATTCTTCTACAATGCAGGTCAGCGACATTCCGACATTTACAAAACAACAACAAAAACATAACAATTTACAACAACAAAAGTTCATCAAATGGTTGCCAGGTGTCCCGCGCCAACTTCCTCCTCGGCGGCCGGCTTGCGCACTTCCGGGTGTGTCCCGGAACCACAGGGAAACGACAGGAACTCCTCTGCCCGTCGGGAAGAGGCTTGTCTTGTCCACAGAGGCCTCCCGGCTGGATGCTCCCACGACGACGACTCCTATACGACGTCGGGCCCTCGGGGCGTCGTTGTCTGCCGAGTCGTGCTGTGGAGTCTCGCCTGTAGAGGTTGGGGTCGGACAGGGCACGCAAAGCAACCACTGACGCACATACACATAACACCGGACTTCTAACCTCGACACCTCATCTACGTCTCAACTCAACTCCGCTGCTCTCTCCTCTACCTCTCGACTTAAACATTAATATCTCCTCAACACATAAACACAACAAATAGACCTTCCGACAACTACATGAAACGCCGGACACCCCTGACCTGCTATATGGTAACATCATACGAACTACACATTACTATCCCGGGGAGTAAAACCCACATGTATATCTATAATTCTATCTCTATATGTCTGTCTTACATCTAAACTGACCCATCTGGTGACTCCCCCCCACTGACTTCCGCCACGTCCACACAATGCTCGCCGCTCAGAGCGCGACCGAAAGTTTGTCACAAAATACTTCTCCCATTCCTATATAGAAAATAACCTAGCTAAAGCTACTCTACTCTAATCCATAACTCAGACTGAAAACACATAAAATTCTCTCTACTCCCTCCTGACCCAGATTTGGTCGGGAAACGTTGGACCCCAGTAAACTCCTGGCCGCTCATGATCACAAACTCCCGATCGCTCATCTGAGTCAATGTCACAAATCTAACTAGGTCGCCTACAAAATAACAGAATCTAAAAGTAATACAACATATCATTTAGCAAAGTAAGTAACAACAGAACTAGGCCGGTGTGCACGGTGCGCCAATGATATTATGCGAGCCCACCGACCTTCCTCCTGTGTCTCTCTCTGTATGGACTCTCTGCTCGGGCCCGCTCTTTCTCCGGTCACCATCCCGCCCGCCGCGTGGCTGTCCAGCCTTGCCCGGCCGGCCACTGCCGCTCTCTTTGCCGCTACCACAGGTCGTTACTGCCGCAGGCACTCCGGGTCGGAGCTCTGTCAGAGTCCCTTGCTGGTCAACCCCGCGGACTCGGTACTCCGGGCCGGCGCCTCTCTCAGTTTCGGGGTCACTCAGCCTGTATTTTCTAGACACCTCCCCTCCTCCTTCCTCTCGCCCGCCTCGGTCACCGTCACTCGCTCGACTCTCCTTGTCCCTCTCGTTGCCCCTGTCCCGTCCGTTGAACTTGACTCACCCCAGCCGTACTACCAGATGTCACGGTGGCATGGTAGTGAGTCAAGTCAAGGATCAGGACAGAGGCATGATGTTGCGGATATGATAGACTTTATTTGGAGCTCTGGTGACACGTCTTTCTCTGTCGGCTTCTCTCGCTTGAATCCTCCGTACCCTCATACGTGTCCCTTCTCCCGACCCCTCTACATCTGGTCCCACTTAGTCCGGTGACATTCCCCACACCAGGGGTTAACAGTGACTTAACACGCTGTCACCTCGTGACACCCTCGTGACAATAGATCTCTCTATAAAAATAGAAACAAGCAGCATAATTGATTGAATGTCCAGTTTCGGATTGGCTTAAAAGTTACACGTTTAGAAGTAACAAGTGGACGTAAAAGTTAACATCATGGTTTTGAAAACCCAAAATATGAACCTGTGAATATCCAGGATGAAAGTCACTGGACGGAAAGGGTCTTTAGTACATCAAGGAAATATTTGCAACCCGAACGGCCGACGTTCCGTGCCAGTCTGTCAACCTTTCAAGGGCAATTGTGTTACTAGTTGTCCTCCTTGAAATACACTACTGCGTAAGTGTCGCTAATAGTAATCCCCAATTTATTTCCGTTGGACAGTACTTATTTTTGTATACATGACAACTATTATCGTATATATGACAACCGGATACGTTTAGGACGTACAGCATCACGGTATAACAATTCTTTGCGTTTGGGACTGCATTGTCAGCAGCGACACCTTACTTGCAATGCGGAATAGACCAGTCAGTATTGCCCTGACGAAGGTGACAGACGGTCATCGAAACTTCGGCTGTTGATTGTACATAGTCTTTGGTTGGGAATAAATAAGATTGTTTGCTAAAATATGGAAACCATTCTTTGGCAACAAGGCTGTCTTACTAAGCTTCTGCATTTGTTTGTGTCAGAATAGCCTAGTAGAGCGGCATCCCGCTAAAAAATCATCTCCAAGGAATGAGAATGTCGGTTGCAACACGTAAGAGGTTTTATCAGCCAGGATATTACAAGAGGTGAACGAGCGTAGAAACCAAATAAAAGACACTGACATTTAGATAAAAATCCCCGGGGAAATAGAATGGTAACACAGGAAAGCTTAGGTAGACAGAAAGCAATGAATATAGCTCAAAAACCCTGGGTTTCCACAGATGTAATTTTGTGTCATCACGATCATAACGTTATAGATATAAATTCAACATGCGTTAATGTGCAATCTGCCCTTCATGCGTGATATACTAAGTAAGAAATATGGTTAACAGGGAAAAAACAAAGAATTTTTATGAAGTCGCAGCTAGAATATCTTACATATCGAAAAGCATGGAAATTTGTCGTTTATTTTTGTTCAGTTGTCCTCTTTGAAATATTGTGACAAAACCGCCCCTGCATCTCCAGAGCCAGCTGCTAGGGGACACAAACCTATCACTTCTTCCATTCATCAAAAGTTATCTTCCAGGAAAAGACAGCAACAGCAATGCATTCCAAGATAACAGATACAAAAGCCGGAAGGTCTGCTGCAGTACCAAGAACATCCACAATGGGGCCCAAAATTGACATCGACCTTTGTCTTCCCAACACCTACCCATGAATTCAATCTATCCAAATATTATGCTGACCACGCGTACCAATACCCGGAAACACAAACACAAGAAGGCCATTGCACGTCCAGGTCAAAAGATATAAAATAAATTTCTGTGAAGTACCAAGGTCATATGCCAGGGGGACCAAAATTGACATTGAACTTTGTCTTCCCTATCTGCACCTACCTATAGTATACATAGCAAATATCATCGTAATCCATCCAGAGGTTCTTGAGTTATGCTGACTACAAAAATACGGAACCGCAAACACACACACGCACAGACACACACACATTATTTATGTATCTCCTAACTTTTCACCTTGCGCCTCTTATATACTCTAATCCTTAGCCGTCCCCAACGAACTGCTCTCATTCTACGTAGAACTGTATAAATCAAAGCAAAGTCAACCGCCTAGAGAAATCCTCTGGGCCAGAACGCTTTAGAAATATCACCTTGCAATTGATTATGTACACCTTCCGCTGATTGAAGTGCCTTGAACAAAACGAGTCGTCGTCTGATCCGTGAAGGTTAATGACAGTAATCAGTACTTAGAGAGTAATTACATCAGCTTCATCAGTCCGTTACCCTGGAGACAGACGTTGTTGACATGACTGATGTATAGGGGGGAGGGGGGCGGACTGGTAGAGGGTACACAACTTTTCATCATATTAGGCTTAGGACAGAAGCTGTGGTTCCGTTTTTAGTAGTGTACAATTTGTTGTATAGTAATACATGTCTTTGGGTGAATAAGCAAAAATAATGACTGACTGAAACATCATGACATGCATTACCATGATCGGGACACACACACACACACACATATATATATACATATATATATACATATATATATATATATATATATATATATATATATATATATATATATATATATATATATATATATATATATATATATATATATACGGTGATACATAACTCCCAGAGTCCACCATGTACCATACGAATAATCCAGTAGTAATTTTGAGATATCAAAACAGGAGGTTCCGCTGCATTACCATAGAAAGCCGCTGGGGACCAAGATATAATAATTTCGAGGTCTCATCAAAACATTATCATGTTATCGTGTCTACACACACGAACTCTGACGAAAACATAACCCTATGGCGAGGGCAATAATGACAAGCACAACGAAAATAACAGTGAGAACAATCAGTAACATTGCATACCCATGGCCACCATGGGCTGAATGCATTAAATAAGTTGGGTAACTAGAATAGACGTGTATATAGGTTATGTTACATGTATATTCTATCCAAAATCTACAGGAGCCTCTTCCTTCTTCTTAAACTTGTGTAGACAAACAGTTTACATAGTTTTTCAATTACATACGAGGGGCGTTCAGATCAGACAACTGAAAGTGGGTTAGAGTTATTACTTATTGAAAGGCCCTCGTATATCTGAGTGGAACTTCCCTGGAATCCGTTAGGGATAAGGTGGCATATCTACACTAACACGTACAGTAGGCCCCCAATTTCAAGACCTACCATTACCTGAAACTACAACAGACAACCTTTTGTACCAGCACATATGATGAGTGTGGCAGAAACATCAACAAGATGATGGTGACCACCTAAACATAAAGAAGTACTTCATGATACAAGATTAATCTTGTTCTTTCTCTCTCTCTCTCTCTCTCTCTCTCTCTCTCTCTCTCTCTTTCTCCATGTTCTCCAGCGGCTCCAGCCGGAATGAGCAAGTTTGCTCGCCTGGCAAGGTCAGTGACCCGCAGCAGGTCCGTCCTCGTCCAGTTCTCCTCAACAGTCCCCAAACAGCCAGATATGGGCAAACAGTCCAACCTCTCACACGTGAGTACAGGGTGTGGGGACCGTACATACACTACAGTACACAACAGGATATAATGCTAGTTACCTTTATCCATGGGTAACGAACTATATCCGTCATTCTGGAAAAGTTGATCTGTAATTTCCAACACGAAAGTTGGACTTACCCAAATTTTCAACTAAACTGCTCCAGTCTTTGTCAAGTAATGAACAATCCGTGACGTCACTTTATGTAGATAGCACACGTGACTCGGTGAGCAGTGGGTCATAAGTTGCTGGAAGTCTATGGCACCCACCGTCTCTGTTAAGGGACGGTTATATCCGTTGTTTAAAAAAACAAGGCATTTGGAATATCAAGTCGAAGTTCGTGGTTTCAAGCAGGAATATGTTTAAAATATACATTGTGTGTTGCAACTTGAAAACACCGTCTATCGAATTGATATTCCTAAATATCCCGATATTTTAACCAACGGATATAGGTTACCCGTGGATAAAGATGAAGTAACGTTAATTCTGTCAATCACAACCAACACGTTTTGTCAGAAGTAAATTCAGCATGTAACACACCAATCCCTTTGAAATAAATGACCCTAAGAAAATGAAAATGAACTGCAAATTCTTCGAATGAAAGAATGAAAGAAAAAGGGAAGAAAAGATGAAAAGGAAAGGGGTCCTTTCTTAGACTCAATTGAAGTTTCATAGCGGTGCAGTTTCATATAGATATTATTTTTCATGCACAAGCAGAGGACAATAACCCCCAAACGTCATAAGCGTCTTCTTACTCATTGAAGCTGTTTGGAACATATCCTTATTTCTACGGGAGCTCAAAAGTTAAAAAAACATCAAGCATAAGATTGTCAATGTTTCTAATTCATAATATTTTTATTGAATTCTTAAAAACATTCATTAAGTGTTCGTTATCTTGTCCGCAATTATGCTGTGTTCGGTAAGTCACTGGTAAGCTCTCGTCGTGTTGAAGTACGCTTACTGCTGCCTTCTTTTACTTATTGTCATTTATCAGGGGTAAGAGTAGGAGACTGTGTGTCTAAAATGCTGTATTCATGTCCTCTCTTGTGTCTATATCGGCTGTCTTCCTGCCGTTTTCTCTACTCTTGCTCTCTTTGTGTCTGTCTGTGCGTGATGTCGAAGATTTATGTGCAGCCTTTGTCTATGTTGAAACAGCTTTGCTCATGCCGTCCTTGTGGGATGTGTGGAGTGTTGCTATCACGCCATGTGTGGCGTAAATTCTACCCGAAAAGAAACCCTCTTGCGTCGTGCTGTCACGTAGTCGTTCGTGTTGTATGAAGAGCTTGCTATAAGGTCAAGAGTAGGTAACTGAATAGTCGCTGTCGAACAGCTGCATGACCTTTCAGTATGTCAAAGTTTCCCAACTGGCCGCTTGCTTCCAAGAAACGCACCGGACTGTGTCTGTGTAAAGTAAAGGTTGTGACCGGAAAGGTAAAATTAGCATTGAGCACGTAATGTTTCAGTCTAGAAGAATAGAGTATAGATCAAAGCTGCTTTGTCGTTCCTTGCTATTTATGTACCACATATCCATTTGGTAACTGATTCAAAGGGAGCTCTCACAGCATCGTAACAAATCAGGATACAAAGACATGATTAACTAACATTAACCGAGCGAATGGTACTTTCGCAATACTATAGTAACCTTCATCAGCAGTAAAAAAAATCAATGAACTCAGAATAATTTAAAACAATAAGAACTCTAGATCATAAAGTCCATTTACCGGTCTTTGGGGTCAGATATCAGATATGTCCTGGTTTCAGAGCAGGTTTGAAGGCTTTAAGGGAGGGCAATTGTTTTAGCTCAGGCTTAAGTGAGTTGTAGATTGCTGGTGTCCTACATGTATTTGCAAATATACGTTGACCTGCTCTTGAGGTGTAGTAAGTTTTGTGTAGTAGTTGTGAAAGTCTGGTGCTGTAGTCCTGGCGTTGTTTGCTAAAACTACAATGTGCTGCCGAGTAAGTACCTAAGGGCTAGGCCATGCTGGCACTTGAACACTATGATAAGAGTTACACATAAGACTGTAGAGCTTGGTATACACCGTAAGACCATGGAAAGTTCTCTTATACTATACTTTCAGCGTTATTGAACAAGGCAGCCACGAACGCCTGGCATGTATTCTTCCATTCAAGTGAAATATCCTACGTCCATAACGTCTCATAAATTTGTTCGTGCACGATACATTACTGACCACAAATATACTGAAATTTCTATTTTTTTTCAATTGATTGATTCAAGCCAATAGCTAATAGTTTGGCCACTAGGGGTGGGTACCGGTACATTTTACAGGTACAAACTCGTTTGTTTCTTATTGGAACGGTCCAGAAAAACCGGACCTGAAAAAAAATCAGTAGACCGGATGTTGGTCCTATTGAAAAATAAACAGATTATATGTTTAGGCATTCACACCTTCTGGGGCTTACCAGTCGAGGAAAATAACAATTGCAAGAGCGAAGTAGAGTAGAGTCTATGGTCATTTTACCAAGTCTTATAGTCAATTGTACAGAGGTGTTTAGCATTATAGGATTTTAAAACGCCAGTGGGAGTCGAATACTACATAAAACAGATTATTTTGTAATGAAATGGACCATTGTTTTGAGCATCGTCCATTCACATTCAGTTCTCATATATTTAATCAGGTCCAGGTTCAGGTCTGAACATGGACCTGATCCTCTGGACCTGAACCGGACCCGGACCTGGACCTGAATTTGATGTACCAGTACCCACCCCTGGTGGCCACACTTTTAACCAATGTTGAAGATCGAATGTTTCCGAGTGTCCTTCTCCCTCCGCACGATGTCATTTGATTGGCAACCTTTTGTAGATTGAATGTTGGTAATCAACACCCTCCTCTTGCCAAAACAGTAATTATCTTGGCAAACAAAAATCAATCACGAGTATGGGTAGCACAAGGACACCCTCTCCTCTATCGCTGTTTGCCTGACCTGGTACGTAGATCGATGCTGCTGCCCTATCTTCTTCCGGAACTGGCCATGATTACCTTTGGTGCCAGGTGTTGTTACTGACCAGAAATGAAATCACGTACACGAAAACTAAGCTTTAATTCTCCTTAAAGCGCGAGTAAATGCCACGTTTTCTTAGCTAACTTTACGGATGTTTTACTAATGCTTTAAGTGATCAGATTTCGTGTAGTTACTAAGTACCACAAGTGGCAGAACTGCACGGAATTCAATCTTTGAGTAGGCCTTAAAGCACGAGTAAATGTTACGTTTTCTTTCGTACATAACGAATGTTTTACGAATGCTTTAAGTGATCAGATTTCGTGTAGTTACTTATCACATTTGCAGAACTGCAGGAAATAAAGTCTTTGAGTAGGCCTTAAAGCAGGAGTAAATGGAAAGTTTTCTTCTTTTTTTTTCTTTACGAATGTATGGGGTCAAAACTGACCCCAGACGTATATTTATATGTGCCATTATGACATTTCTGGTTGAAAACAAATTTCCTCCTATGAGTTTGTTTGTATATATGTCTTATAACTTCTCATACGTTTTTACCGAGATTGACTCATTGTTGATTAAGTTATAATATAAAGTTTATGTATGGTTCAGTGGGGTCAAAACTGACCCCAGCAGTTTTTTAAACAAACTTTTGAGAGCCACGTCTAAACTACTTATTGTATGATCACGAAAAGAGAATGATGTACTTGTGCAACGACATCATGGTAACAACTTTTGTGACATTATCATGATATATGACGACGCTATGACGTCATTTAACTTAAATTGGCCGCCATCTTGGATTTTGACTGATGACGTCATCAAATTAGCATAAATTATGAATATTGAATCCTGAAATTTACGTTGAATTTTATAAGTTGTCATGAACAAGTGTGATTTTCCAAGAAAACCTTAAAACTTGAATGTTTAAGCCAAAATTAGAAAATTGCATAATAAATATGACTGTAAGAATTCCGCTGCCATGGCAACATGAAAAATGATGAACTTTTTTTATTGACTTCAATTGCTTGCTATCAACATTTCCTCAAAAGAGACCAAGTTTGGTGGCCATAGCATAAGCTATTCAAGGGCGATGTGACTTTGAAGTTGGTGCGGCATAAGAAAAAAACCTTACCCTGTCTGAATAGCTTTAGTGCAAAATGTGGTCCTCATGGCCTTTTTCCTAAATTATGATAATGAGCTAGAATTATTCTCACCTAATCATGTCAAACTGTCCCACATAGATTAATGAAGCTATACATATATACAAATCACAAAAAAGAGTCACCAATAAAACTGTGTTTGTACAAAACGTTATGGGGTCAGTTTTGACCCCATACGGTAATCTACGTCACAAAAAAGGTACGGTGGTTTGAGGGTTAAAAATGCTTCAAGTGATCAGATTCCGTGTAGTGAAGGCCAGATATATAGATGGATTCACAAGTTCGATCGAAAGAAGATGTCTCGTATATTTTCATTGGGATATCTTTATAGGGTTCACAGTGTAGCCTGGAAAACCACACCTCTACACACACGTACAGCATTGGTGCCGTGGCCAGGTTATATTAGAAAAGTACATTGTGTTTAACCTAAATTAAAACTTACTATGGAAACATTATATCCGGATCCATGTCTTTTCGACGACACACTACGTCCGAATAATCTAAATCAAAGTGTAACATCGAAACGTTCTACCCATTGTCTATGTGCGATGTGTGACGACACACTACGTCCAGATATCCTGAATCAAAGTGTAACATTGAAACGTTCTATCCAATGTCCTTGTGTGACAACACACTATGTCCAGATATCCTGAATCAAAGTGTAACATTGAAACGTTCTATCCAATGTCCTTGTGTGACAACACACTTTGTCCAGATATCCTGAATCAAAGTGTAACATTGAAACGTTCTATCAAATGTCCTTGTGTGACAACACACTATGTCCAGATATCCTGAATCAAAGTGTAACATTGTTCTATCAAATGTCATTGTGTGACGACACGTACTACGTCCGGATAGCCTAAATTAAAGTGTAACATCGAAATGTTCTGTCCAATGTCCTTGTGTGACGACTTACTACGTCTGGATAACCTAAATCAAAGTGTAACATTAAACGTTCTATCCTATGTCCTTGTGTGACAACACGCTACGTCCGAATAACCTGAATTTTGAGGCTGAATCAAAGTGTAACATTAAACGTTCTATCCAATGTCCTTGTGTGACGACACAAACTACGTCCGAATAACCTCCGAATAAGCTGTCCATTATTCAGAAAATCAATGTGCCTTCGATGATGAATGCGACCATTTTCTAGAGGAGGTTTCCGCTCGTTTCATATAGGCTGCACTAATTGGTTTCAAGCCTCCATTTTAGTTAAGTATGCGAGGCATTAGCGAGCTTGAGTAATGTCATTACGTCGTCCCCGATTTCACTTCTTTCTGGTCAAATTTAGGTTGGCAAGGGAGCGGCATTGACACATTACAGTACTTTCTATTTACATGATTGTTATCATTTCTTGGCTGTTGGAAGTTGAATGAATGAAGACTTCTCTCTGATTCTGTCAGCGCGTGTGTTATTGCCGGGTCTTACCAGATAAGATCACCGATGACCCAGTTTGGACCGTTCCTCAGAGAGCCCACATCTTCCGCTCAATCACGTTCGTCTTCACAAGAGGACAGTGATGACGTCAGAGCACCAAAGAGGGTTAACACAGGGGGTCAATCGTGAATTGATTGATGGTGGTGGAATGTGGGGGACAGCCACTAATTACGCCATCGTCGGGAGCAACGTAGAGTCGATTCACTGAAGCACACACAAAAGACAAATCAAAGTACACAAAAAAAACAATTTTGTTGGCTTGATTGAAAATTGGTCTGTGTGACGTCGACGTACGAATGCGGCGTTAACAAGAAGCTATGGCCTCCGGAGTTGTCTATGAGGCCATCTTTCGTTCACTCTGTTTTAGAGATTGAGATAGTGATTGAGAAAGATTGATTTACTTGTAAAAACACGGCCGCCTATGGGCTGAACTGCGTCATATATGAAATCGTACACTCGTACAATCGTAAAATAGCTTCGATATTCGCTTTAGAATAAACTACATTGTACATAGTGATATCCTCATACTTTTTTGGGTCACATGTCAAGTTTTTTCACATGATAATGAAAATTTGAAAGATAAAACTGGTTCATTTGTATGTGACATAGACACAGCGTAGCTCAGCAAAATGTATATGTTCATTAGAATCATGGAGTAACATGCGTTTGTACAGAAGGTCAACCAGGAAACAGGAAACTAGATTTAGAACAATAAGAAGTATTCCTTGTTTCGTAAAGTATACGTTTTTATTTCACTGATGGAAGACAGTGGATGCATTCTGAAACGTCTGGATAAATACTGTAATATCCAGCAGCAAAGATTGATTCAACGTACATGTATTGTGGGGTTACATGTGTTGAAGATCTTACCCAAACACCAAAGAAGCTGAAGTTTCATGCTATTTTGCTGGAGATGTATGAAGAACTTTATTACACGACAATTGTACATGATACAATGTATGGCAACAACTATTACACAAAGTATCTGTCTCCAGTTGAACCGAGGTTGATGACCTTATGCCCATACACCCACAAGGGACAACCGTTGGGTGTCATCCATCCACTGGAAATGAAGCAAGAAATTACACACCTAAGAAAATCGATAATTAGGAAACGATGGAGAAGGAAGAAAGTGGAAAATGTAAAAACCCATATTCCCACCGGTTGCATTGTCTAGTAGGTTTCCAAGAGGTGAGTAACTTGACTGGAAAAACAGTTCAACGTTAAACAATTACCTAACCGCAATCTGACCGAAAGCCTACAATGTCAGAACTTTATCTCAGAAAATATTCCTTTTTGGAGTTTAACGTTTCTATTTTCTATCGTATTTATCGAGATTTGCCAAATTCGGTACAAATTATACTTGAAAATTTATGTCTTGTTCGATGGGGTCCAAACTTACCAATATTCGGATTGTGTAATTCCAAAATAAATCTATTCGGTAACCAGTATTTGTTACTATTGCTATCACGAAAACAATATATTATTGCGTAGAAAACAAGACACAGATTTTTAAAAAATAGATTTATCATTTTACTGTTGAACACATTTTTTAACTCATTCTGCATACATCATGATAATTAGTACAAATAGTTTATACTTAAGAAGTGGAAATATCTCTTCCTTGCCCCACGATAACTTAACATAAGTTTTAGATTCTAAAGGATAAGACAAACCTTTGGTGGAGAATCTACAGATAGATAAAACCATGTTTTATTTATACGCAAGGCAAGTCATATGTTTGGGGTCTTCAAAGTGGCATGGAAGACTGAATGATTTGTGTGCAACAACAGCTGAGAATTAAGCACCAAGGACACAAAGAAACTTCATTGTTTGTTGGTTCATTTATCCATTGAACCAAGTGGATACATATCGACTCTGATCAGCGTTTTTCAATGTTACCCTGGAGTGAATCCAAGATATAACAAGAAATGAAATAAAACATAACGTTACAATTAAAATACTAGCAAGCAATACCCAAATTACAAGAGAAAAGTAACTTGAAAGTGAAAAGCTTCTAAAAAAACGTAAGCTTGTAACAGCTTTGGGGATTGTATAGTTTGAATGTTTTGAATGCATCATTGCTGTCCTGTCTATCAGGCAAACATGTGCGTATGAAACCTGTTGCATATGTTTGGGATTGCGCTCCTTTTTACCAGGTTTTGCTTTAAGATGTTGCACTGAAAGCTCTGACACCCCCCCCCCACACCCACCAACGTCTTTGTAAGCCTTTCCCTGTGTAATTTATGCATTCCTCGAAGAAATAGCCATGGGTCTTAGCTAATGCTTTTCTTCGGTTAAGCCTCTTTCTTATCGGTCTGAATCTTAGAGGATACGGTGGGCAAAGTGAACTTAAAATAATCCAGTCTAAGACGTTTAACTTCATTGCCTTCCAGTTCAATCATCCGTCAAGTTGCCGTACCGATCCTGAACGCTGTATCTATATATCGTCCAAACTACTGTGCTCATTTAAATGAAGGCAAATTTTATTTTTTCCTATTGATTGAAGCAGTTTAATTTTGCAAACGTTACCCTATTTATTTTGATACAATAAGCATCTTATAAGAAACAGTTTACGCTAGTTCACCTTTATATGAGGGGTAACCCATATCCGTTGCTTTTAAATAAGATATTTAAGGATACCAATTCGACAATGGTGGTTTTAAACTGCAATTTCTTTCACAATATTCCAAGTTGAGACCGCCGATACGGTCAGACGTTTCAAACAACATCCGTTGTTTTTCGTCAGTGACCAAAATCATATCCAGTTGCATGCTTAAGCTGGGTTTTCGTGACGCCACAATAAGTACAATATTAATTCATCTTCGCACCAAATGTAAGCCTTCAGAGAGGATGTCGTCCATGAAATCAAAGTTAAGCGGCCTTACGTGCACTCCATGCCGAACTAACATCAACATGACCTCGCCTGCCAAATTGCTCCGAGCCAAAAAGGTCAGACTGGAAATGTCAATTTGCCGTCTGCGCAATGCAGTTGCCTTAAGTCGTTTATCTCTTTCCAGAAACCTTCACCTTTTCCAGGAACCTCTTGGCAATGTCTTCACATTTGCCAAAAACTTCTTGGCAATGTCTTCCTTTCAGAAAGAGACATGTAAATGATAGCTGCATAACATGTATGTATTTGACCATTCTGTAAACTATAGAATTACTAGTAGTGTAGCATAGCTTTAGTAGTTTTGTCTCTCTGACACCAAAGGTTCTATACAGAACTTTTTATTTAGCCCATATGGGTGATAACATGCAAATGAAGATCATTGTCATGGAAGCCCATCTGTGTTGGTAGTAATCATAGTACAATGCTAAACATTCTTCCAGCACAAAATTATTCTTTTCTCAAATCATTGTCATTGTCATTAATGGTTTCTACTCGTAGATGATTGGAATATTTTATTTTGGTGATCAGCACTTAATATTTTAGAGTAGCCTGTATGTGTGTATACGCAATTACTACGATAGGCAATCGACAGAATGAAGTGTGTAATCAAAGTGGTCAGTTTTTTCTTTGTTGCTCTACTTGGTCGTGATAACTAGAGATATAGATTGCATACTACGGGGTACTACGATGCTTGCAACATACGTCTTATTGGCCATTCAATAAAAGAAAAATACTGCTGTTCGTTCTAATGTTATAATGAAAAAACAACCAGTAGTGATGTAGTAACCATAATGAAAACTTAGTACGTAGACTTTATTTTGTAATAAAAACGTTATCCGGATCTAGTACGTATCTTCACAATGCATGAATAGACTTAACTTGAATTTAGGCTATCCAGACTTAGTGTGTCGTCATTTTGTACATCATGTAAAGTCTGGGCATTTTCCTTCTATTTTCAAGTGACATCCACATTCATTTGGGATCCCCTGTCTTTGTTGTTGTTACAGAATCTAGCAGCTTGGTTCTGTGCCGTTTCAAGTTTATTTTTGCCCTTCTTTGTATATGGATCCCATTATATTCATTATGATCAATGATTTTTACCAAAGCTTGGCGACTTATCTACTATAGACCATTATTACAGACTACAGAGTACTAAAAGCACTTAGCTACGCCAATAAACCTACCACATGTTTTAGGGGCACAAAAAGAGGCTATCTACAAAACGGGACACGCACGTTTTACGAGGGGACAGTGAGTCATGAGTCCACCGTGTCATGAAACGTAAATTATTTACCGTTGAAGAAATTCATTCGTCACGTATGAACACAGTTGATAGGAATTTTCTTTTAACAGTTTGTGGATTTTTATACTGATCGATGGAAAGATAACGACAGTAAGTGTCGAATTCAGGTTCCCGACCGTTCGGCACATTTTACGACCAATCACTGAGCAGTAATACTCATTCACGCCCAACCTTTTTATGCTTTCTTTATAGCGAAAATGTCCGCGCAAAAACACAAAGGTCCCGTTAAGGAAGGGAAAAAGTAGGCCAACGCCGGCCTATTTGTTCTCACTACCCATCCAGAATGAAGAAAAGCGTTTTAAGTTCAATCAACAGATGTATCACTCTTGGTTCAGAAAATGGCGGCTATCAATCAGGCGATTTAATGGTGTGTGTGTGTGTGCACAAAATGCCGCCTTCGCGGCACACTTTCAAAGTCTTTCCACCTTCTATGCATCCACAATCCACTGGTGCTTAATACCCATCCAGAAAGAAGACAAGTGTTTTAAGTTCAATCAACAGATGTATCACTCTTGGTCCAGAAAATGGCGGCTATCGATCAGGCGATTTGATGGCGTGTGCGTGTGTGGACAAAATGGCCGCCTTTGTGCCACACTTTCAGGTCTTTCCATCTTCTATACATCCCCATTCCGCTAGATAGGGCGGCAACCTTCCTACGACTGCATTGCGACTAATCGATTTGACAGAGTGCTAAACGAATTTCATAGATAAACCAGAAAGATAACATTTTCGAGAAAATGCAGGATGTTTCACTCCCAGTAACTTACCTTTCGTCGAGCTACTTGCACGCTATTCTTTACCATCAGGCTCGCCCCTACGGCATCGCCAAAACATTAGCATGATTTATGTAACTGGATTCATCGATCAAATTACTGCCATAATAAATATTGTATTGTGAAACTTTGTAGTGTACAATGGAATATGCTCAAGCGTTCATTACATGCTCAGTTTTTTTCCTGTGCATTTGTTTATATAGTGTAGATAATATAGCCATTTTGGTGGAAGTTAAAACCAAATCTACAGTATTTGAGCATTTAGATAAGTATTCCATTCGATCCTAATGAAAGAAGAAGAAAGAAAAAGAAGAGCACACCAGCAAAAACAATATGTTTTCTCTACGGCAAATATACAACAAAAAATCTACTCTTTGTATGTTTGCTGTCTTTTCAGTCATATTTTTTTCTAATTTTCACATGATATTTCAATTTCATAAAATCAATTGTCAAACGAACCCAATTTTGGTCGTTGAGCGATCGCCGCCCTGTGAAAAGTGGGGCTTTGTTGTGCAAACCATTTTTTTTTATTCGGACAAATAAGACATAGAAGACAGACATAGTGGTGACGCACTCAAGTTGGGAACTTATATTCACGCCACCACTATACATATATACAAAGACTTAGACATAACTGAACTAAGCGAAATACAAAATTAAGAAAGATATAAATAATACTAACATCAAGTAAAAATTGAATGATGTGTAACAAAAGTTGGTATAAGCGCATGCCGGTTCCCCTACCCCAGTAACAAAAGATCAGATTTGCAGAGAACTAAAAAGGATAAATCAGGATATAAAACGTTTAGATATTGTAATAAAGTTTTGGGTTAAAGTAAGAATTTTGGAATTTAAGGAATATGAGAAAGAAGGACTTCCATTAAGTAATAAGGAAATATGCATATTTTCGGAATGTGTAAATAAGTTAAATGACTGTCCTAAAAGCCGAGAAAGTTTGCCGAGGAGAAGTAACCTTTGGTTGGTGTAATTTGGGCAGTGAATGCAAACCATTTGTGCGGGGGTGCTCGTGCTTTCATAGAGGTGACTACAGGAGGGGCTTGATGGATGGGCACTAAAACCCAATATGTGTCTGAGACCCCCGTGGGAAGTCTTAAGAGACTCCACAAATCCTTTAAGACATGTTCGTCTTGAGTTTATTACTAAGGCATATGTCACCGTAGGCGTAGGTCAAGGTACGAGCATTTGATGCATCGCAGAAGGTACTTAAGTACCTCTGACAGACTCATTTTGACAAAAGAAAACGGCAGGAAAATGCCTAATTTTCAGGTGTTTTGTACAGATATGTGTCATTATTCTACGGCAAGGAACGTTATTTGGACAGGAGTTGCCACAGGTGAGCTTTTAATGTTGTAAGTTGGACCAGCAGACAACATAATGTTATAGATGTCTACAATACGTCTCATGAAAATGAAAATGTATCGTGGCTACATAACTCACTGAATAACAACTTGAAGATTTGTTTGTACAGAACAAAGTGTTTTATTTAGTCGAAGTTTCGGTGACCGTCTGTCACCCTCTTCAGAGCAATTCTGACTGGTTTACATCGCACTGCAGCGTAGGTGTTGCTGCTTACAGATGCGATCCCAAAACGCACATGAAGAAAATAAATGTTTCATTTAAGTCACACACATCTCTTGTGATACCATAATAAATGCTCGAGTCAAAAGAATGAAATGACAATCCACCCGACGAGGGCTGCATACGAGTAAAACGGATAAAGGGGATATCAATGTCAAACCTCAGAATGTCACTTGTTACAAGTAAAGAAACATACTGTTATGGGCGTATTGCAAGGTGAAGCCCATCCTTCTTCTTCCACCGCTTTTACCTCCCCAATTGAAGACTGGTACCCATTTCTACACCTAGATGGAGTTAGAAAAGTCATATAAAGTGCATTTCCCAATGTGGACAACATCAATGGCATGTCAGTAGATTCGAACCCAGTACCTCTGGTTTCCCCTAACCGTTACTCCCACACGACGCTACTCAAGCTAGCTGATTTAAACACAAGGCGTATTTTGTTGCTATTGATGAGAAGCGACATCCAACACGGAACGATATGTTCAAGTTGTATATTGATGTTACTTCCCACAGAGGCGAAATTGAATTCAATGACGCATGTACGGAAACACTACAGACGGTATTGCCTCGGGCCGGGCGGAAGCGATGGGCGTATGTACATGTGTAGAGAAACGTGACTTCTTCAAAGAGGCATCCCCTAAGGAGACTTTGTCTCTAAATCTAATCTCAGGACTAATAGCATTTGCTTTTTGAGGAGGTAATAGTATTATGTGGTAGTTCAATTCTTGAGCTTTAGGGGACAGGTACAAGCCAGTAGGCAGGGCCCCGGGGATTCGGGGGTCTAGAACCCCCCTCCCCCCTTCCACACACAAACACACACATACACCAATTTTCTAGTGGGCAGTTCTCTTACTTTCAGTCGCCGCCTTGTGCCTTGAATTCCTCTCGAAAACGCAGGAAATGGCATTCAGAGGGTTGAATTGTGAAAATTTTCCTCATACCCCATATAAAGCTCGTGCGCTTGGTGCTCCCTAGTTTCAAAAAAGGTACAAAAGAAACCTTCAAAAACAAACAAACCCCTGGCTACGGGCATGTGGTTCAAGAATAAAGTGAGGAAACAAGTGTTTTTTTTAATGATTGAGTCGACGTGTGAAAGATTCTAGTGTCAGTTGACTACAAACTGTCATTCTGAATATTTAGCTTCAAAGACAGAATGTGAATAGCTTTGAGACATCGGGCGGATAACAAGCCTCCTGTAATTTTTGTCTTTTCTGACACAATTTTGACATTTATTTCTTGTCACTCTGTACTCGCACAGACAAAAAGTTACCAATCGCGTGTTGCAACGACTAAAGACCTTGTGGGCGTAAATGACGTCAAGTAATTATGCTGTTATTTAAAGCTGTCTTTTTGACGATTGAGACCTTGAAGAAAACATGTTCATCATGTAACATTGCGGAAAGGATGAAATACTAGAAGATTCCAACCATGCATTGTCCATAAAACAGACTTTCGTGAAATAAACGCAACCTTTACACAAACTTTAAGGCATGTTTAACGATTGGATTTCTTGCAGTGCGGTCTCTAGACTACAAGTATCCTTTATGGAAAATCCATATATGTTTTAATGAGTTTCCCACGTGTAAGTCATTTATCTAGACTAGCAATCGATGGGACGTGCCATCAGCTCATGAATTGATTGCGTCCGTTCTACTGATATAAATAAAATATCCTCATATATTTTGCGACCAAAGCTAGTTCACCTTTATCCGCTTCGTACCTATATCCGTTGTTTAATAAAATTTTGAGATATGGATATCTATGGACGATGGTTTCAAATAGCAATAGTTTCAATTTTCAAAATATTGCATTTTGAATGTTGAAACTACCGCCTGTCACCTTGATATCCCTAAATGCCCTGGTACCGGTTTTGAAAACAATGGACATAGGTGAACTAGCGTTAGACTTTTTATACCAGATTTTACCAGCAACAAAATGAATACCAGGCTACCATCAACCACAAGATGATAAGAACTAGGCTACCTGTATACCGAATATCATGTAAATCCGTCATTCCTTTGTTTACTTATCCGCCTTGACAGATCTTAACAAAAACGCCCCTGCAGTTCCAGCAACTCTTACTGACATGAAAAGTCACGTTTTCTACGTGTAGCCTGTTTTCTACCAATCAAAAATCAAAACCGTAGCAGGTATAGGACCAATGATAAACAAACACTGCAGTACCAAGGTCAGTCACAAGGAGACCTATGATCGACCTTGAAATTCGTTTTCCCAAGAACTACCACCATACCAAATATCATCACGATCCATCTTACGTTATACAGACCACAAAAGTTAGCAGATCCTATGGTGCCATAAGATAGTATCAAAGCTGGCCAAGGAGTATAGCCGACCAAAGAGAGTCAAACGGACACCAGAGGGTTGATACTATATTACGCCACCGTGGATCTGCTTGGCGATTACACAAAAGTATACGCAGGCACAAACAAGCAAACACACACGCCTCAAAAATGCCTCCATGTTTCAGTGGATGGTAAAGTAGTGAAGACCAAAATCAATACCTTTATTCACGGAGTTGAAAAAAACGCCTTCTGTAAAGAAGATATCGAGAATAATAAGCGATGTATCATATTCCCGCCGACGGGTGTTCTCATTGTCCGCCCTCCGTCCACCTCTACTTGATCTCCGTGGATCTATACTCCCCTCCTCCCACACCTATAGTACCTGCGCGTGCATACTGATAGCGCTGGCGTTATCTCGGGAGAACCTGGACATGAGAAATGAGCGTCTATCCAGGGTATCATCGCCTAATCCTCCAAATCCAGCGCCCTGTTGAGTCTAATTACAAGCTCGGGTGGACCTACGCAAATGAACGATTTAGGGGATTCGCTGTATACGCATTTAAAGGAACGATTTCATTCTTTAATGTTGATTGTACAAAAGTGTGGCGTAATTACGCAGATCAAATTGTCATGGAGCTACTTGGTCACGACTATAGATCAAAAACATTGATAGCTACTTATATTCATGGCCATGATGATAACACATTGCAAGAGATAGAGACCCACCGAAATACACCTTAGATGCGATAACGTTACAATCATGACTTCATGTCAAGTTTGATCGTAATACGAATCGACAAAAATCGATCTGTTTTGCCCGATTTCTTTCATGGTCATCCTTTTGTGATGATGACTTTGGCTTTTAGATCGGTCTAGAAATTGGCAAGATGTTTTGCTTGTTCCATTTGAGAGTCAAAGAAGACTGATTTTTACTTCTTCGATTGGCAAAGATGTATAGCATTTCCCGAAAGCAGAACTATCTGTTCAAGTCCTACGCCATGACACAAAATCGATGCTATATTTCCTGTTCGTGTAGGAAGGCGTCAGCTGGCAACATATATGCTGTTCAAAATCAAGGTGACAACTTTATGGAAAAATGTTGTAAAGAAACAGATGATAGCCTTTTCGATATGAAATATAGCACAACACATAATAAGAATAACAAATTTCTTTACAGACAACCAAGTGTTTTACACTTTACATGCAACGTTTCTGTCGCCTTTCTCGGAGCAATTCTGACTTCTTCACAATGTACTGCAGCATAGGTGTCGCTGCTTACAGATGCGGTCCCAAACGTAAATTACACAAAGATGATTAATGCATGTGAAAGAGTCCAACACTCACCAGCTTATCGAAAATAGTGGGGTGTGAAGACACAGTATGCTTAGTTGAAAACGCGTACATGTACAGTTGCATGAATAGCCCTGAGATTCTACCCAAGGTTCCTATCTAGGAATGTCATTGTATTTTATTTCAATTCAAAGTCTATAATGTAGATTCACAAACCAATAAAGTTGCGCTCCCATCGCACTTGTGTCAAGCTTGCGTCACTGCGGGGTTCGTTCACTGCGTCATTGTTTTGGTATACACAAGAAGAAAGAAAATTCGTTCTTTATCACTGAAATTCGTTGAGTATCTTTTGAATCCTGCTGTGACTGTGCGAAGCGCACCTTAAGACTTGTAAGGAGCGCCTGACGACGCCGTACGTTGTTCATTCAGGTTTTAAGAATCTATGGTGTGCATCTCACGTCCAGGATCGGTCCTTAAGGACATGCGTGTTTGTGGGGAAGGTAAAGTGATACCCTAGCCACCCGGAGGTGTGTTATGTAGAAGGACGTGCCAAGTGAATCGAGGCGGAGAGTACACGAGCTGTCCGGGGAAGTAAACTCACACTTTAACGTAGCGAGAATCGATAAGGAAGGGCCCCCGTGGCTACCATATATCTTGGGCGGAATACGGCCTGCCCGGAGCCGGTAATAACACGGGAGAGCTCCGCCGACTCACAGGGATCGATAACATGGAGGAGTAATCAACTCCCCTGCCGGCGTACTTCTTTTCAGTCTTGTAGTATATCAAACGCTTTTAGAGAGGCGCCACCCAAGTCTGTGGACGCCGTGTGTACAAGAAACGCTTTAGCCGTACTTTGGTGACTTATGATCATATCTTTTGCTCTGTGGATCGTCATTTTCTTCGCTAAGTACAGTCTACTATTGAGAAGGGAATGTGTATTTGGTAATGGTAGATGTTATTCATCTCATGGTAAATGGAGGCATTGTTTTCGGTCTTCGTGTTTATTTCGTCTTGGTGCGTGTGCGTAGTTATTTGAATATTGAGTGACACAATGTGAGACGGAAGATTGTGTAGCCGGTGACTGGTGAGATTGGAAGAATGGTTTGGCCGGGTCCAAAGTGTTCCCATAGGACGGCAGGATGGAAGGTTGCTAGCATGGCGCCTGACTTGGATCCGAAGATTGACTATAGAAGCTTATGTACAGGAAATGAATAGACAGAATTATGCTTTATTCACAGAATTGTGCTTTATTCACAGTAAGGCCATGTTGATTTGATTATATGGATGACATCCTCTGGGAACTCCAAAACTGATGCGAGCGAGCGAATAAAAAAAAAGTTTGGCCAAAAAAAAAAAGTTGCCTTCAGTATGAAATCTAAGTGGTTAGGAAGGTTGAACAAAGGACTAAAAACACATAGTATGGTATACCAACAGTTAAGTATAGGGACCAGCACATCGTACGAGTGCAAAACTTTTTTTTTCCTTCTTGGACCGATCCGAAAAAACAGGCCTGAAAAAAAATCAGTGGAACGGGTTTCACCAATTAAAAAATGGTTTCTACAGTCAAAGGTACAGAGACAGCCTTGATTACATCGAGATGGGATTTTAAAACGCCAGTGGGCGTCGGATAATCCACCAAACAGTTTTCTTTGTAGCAAATGACGAATTAACATTGTTTTGAGTATTGCCAATTCTCAAGTTTCCACAGACAATCAGGTCCAGGTTCAGGTCCGGAAAGGATCCTCTGGACCTGAACTGGGCCTGAATTTTCTGTACTGGTACCTACCCCTACCAACAATAGATTTTTTTTTCTTTCTGTCCTTTCAGTTTCACATCTTATTCTTAACTTTAGATTTACTTTGGCATTCTATGGCATTAGTTATCTGTTTTTTAATACTTTTTTTCAATCTACGGCATATATGTGCTCATTTTACAGCTGCTTTGCACAATTTACTGTGTGGTCGAAAACTTTTTTTTTTTTTGAAACGGCCGAAAATTGATGCGAGCGCGGATGTCATCCATATAATCAAATCAACATGGCCTAACTTAAACTAAACATTCACAAAAACTTACAGAGGGCCCAATGTTCGTCTTGCAGTCTTGATGACTTTTCAAGATGGTGCATGCTACTTTCTCTGCTTAGCAGTCGGAAATTTGGGAAGAGTATACTAGTAGTACATCAATACACACAACGAGTGGACTAGCCCCCTGGTGTAGTGATTGCACGAAACTGTGTGGCCCAGGGCTACAGTAACAGAGATGGGCGCCGCCCGTCATAATGCGCCATTTGATGCGGGAAGGACTTTCGGAGGTGTGTGAAATATTCGATTTCTTGTTATATGTTGCACAGACGTCGATACTGTAGAGGATCTCCCATAAAAATAATCAATCAATGTAATGGCGTATGTGCCTGATGGGAAATAGCAACTGGAGCACTGACAAAGATAGCCTAAAGAATCATTCTCAAGGCAGTCGCTTTATGACGTCTTTTGTTGTGTCTGCCAAAGATCTGTGTGTGTAACTGACCAAGCTGCGAGCAGTTACGATTAGGCCTAGGGAAAAATGTTGCGTTTACGATACCGGTACAGAAATAGGTTCGGTAGGTACGGATTCTCTTTTTAATCATTTATATATAGATTTTGTGACGAGATACAACAAGTAGAGTTCAACATGTAACAATGCAAAACTGAAATGCATCAAGACATCGGTATTTTAGCATCATATTTCAATAATACAGGTGTACTATTATTATGCTGTTGGTCAACACACGTTTGGTGGGTCTGATTATAGCACCGTTTCTGTTGCAACAGAAATGAGGACATGTTAGAAGACTATTCGACAACGTTTTCATCGCATAACGTTAGATACTTAATGGAAAACAAATTTGCCTTGCCAGTGCCCCCCCCCCCAAGTTTTTGCATGGGTAGGTCGAGTAAGCAAAAAAAAAAAATCCTAGGTCTTAGAAGTCGATCAGTGACTTATCTTATTATAAGATGCAATGATAAATGTTACCACTGTATTTAATAATAGGTCAGTAATGTTCGTCAGATTTTCGCCCAAGAACTTTTTGGCGCCGCCTCAGGGGTGGAGCCGTTAGTATAGCGCTGCGACTGCATTCGTTTTCGCAACACTTTGCGGAACATATCTTTGCATAAAGCAAGAAGGAACTCTAATATTGGACCATGGAATAGGTGGTAGTTTGTGTTTTTATATCATATTTTCTATGACAGCTTTTTCATAAATCTCCTCAGGTGTACTGTTCTTCTACCAACTGTCATCAAGTACTCTATGTTCGTTCCTTTGCTGTTTGGTGCTTCTTTCCGGTTGTTGTTACCGTGTTTGTTCGAGAAACGTAAGAGTTGTCTGACAGCTCTTAATGATCTATGTCCTGGTTCACTTGTTCGTTTGTTCGTCCTTCCGTCCGTTTGTCTTGTTTCAAGCTCCACTGTCGGTCCTGTTCATGTATGACTAAGCAGTATTCTGTATTGTACATTTATGAGTACTGTAGTCTTCATTGTCGTTTAGTTCCTTTGCACAGTCATAGTCTGTGTACTAGACTGGCTGACAGTTTAGTAGTAGTAGTCGGTCCTGTCCACCTCAGTCCTTTATAACTACACAATTTGAATCTTCCTAAACTTAACGAATATTGGACTTGAACACTAACATGAACAAGAGTGAGTCATAAATGATGCTACAACACAAAGTAATTCTTCTATTTCTCTCTCCTCATTGCTGCAAACGGATATCCCTGCCACGTTTTCATGTTACCATTTTGATCTATCTTATTCCCAACGAAAATCGACCTTATCGCGGAAGCGCGCGTTGAATGAAATATTTGGAATAATTTCAAACATTGGCCATTGAAAAACAATTCAAGCAAAAAAGACTACTTTCTGAACGTCGTACGTGCGATCTTCCACTGAATTCTAGTACAATTAGAATAACACGTACAGCAAGACTATAACAGATCCCAAGCATTTATGGTCAGTCCGTGTTTTATCCCACAGCGGTTTAGCTTGCGGAGGCTATCCAGGAGACCATCTGAGCAACCATATTGGCAGGTCTGGTATAAACCATCACTGCCAAAGCTTCAACTTCCATGCTACTTCTTCATCCCGGTTATCCAGTGTATATCGTTTGGTTTTCAATCATTTGAGGAACGCGAAATGACTTTGAAACACAACCTGACGGACACGTTAGTTCACCTTTATCCACGGGGTAACCTATATCCGTATTTAGGAATGTCGAGTCGAGGGATAGTGATTTTAAACTGCAACATTTTGAAAATATAGCACCTTGAAACAACCGTACATCGACTTGATATCCCTAAATGCCTTGTTTGGAAAAACAGCGGATAAAGGTTACCCTGCGAATAAAGGGTGAACTAGAGTTACATGACTACATGACAGACGGTTCCAACATGTGGACTTTTTCGTTCTGTGAGAATTTGCATAATTTTGTTTCATATTTGAAACGTACGAAAGGGCAGAAGAAGTGCATCGAAGTTCAGGTTTTTGCAGCGATGACCCGAAAAAGGGTGCTTCCCTATACATCATGCAAGTACTAATACCTAACCATTGCCTCGGCAGCGATGTCGAGGATCGTGTCATGTTATGGTCTGTGCTTCTGCTATATCTACAACCTTCTTCCAACAGGCCTTCCCAGCTATACTAACCAGGCTGAACATGTGCAAGCATCAGTGCTTCCCGACACATATATCTATGCCGTGAAAAAAGACTTTACTCACAACCTTAGATCCATCAATAATGTCTTAATACTTTCAAGAACTTTGCTGCAAATCCTCCCCACTGTTCAGTACACCAAGAACGCCCCCCCCCCCCCCATGTAGATAGCAATATTGTATATATCAATGTATATTACCAGGAGCTCCTTGATATTACATAGGTCTTTATCGCATCGAAATAAATATCATAAAAATACGTAAAGTAATAATTTGTACAACATAGCCGTCATTACAAAATTACGGAGTGCCGTGACGGTCCCATCTATCTGAACCCACTTTCACATCTTTGTAAAAAAAAATCTGTAAATACAATTAAGACCTTATCATTGGTCAAGCATATGACGTCACTCAGGCAAAAATTGTCAGTAACTGACCACATTACACGAATAGCCAAATTTCCGGGAATTTCTGGGCCCTGACACGCCCTTGAAACTTTACATGATCGTGAAACTTGACATGTCCGGGCCATGTCCATGAATGAATACGGGGATATCGGACGGGAGATTATTCCGCTGTACACGGCCCGGACATGTCACGTTTTGCGGGTGTGTGGAGGTCCGGAAATTCAAGGAAATTGACATTTTCTGTGCAATGCCTACACACTCAGGAATTTGAACCCCCTGTTCAGTGATGTAGTAGTAATACCTGTCGCCGTGGACGGTCTGTATACAAGTATTGCTTGTCCGTGTACAAGTGACGTCGCTCGTTCTTGATCTACCCAATGCATGGCATTCTTCTGGCTGCATCCTTCACTACTCACTGGCTGATCTTTCTGAGCTGAGACAAAAATAAAACATAATTTATCTGTGGGTTATGAAGCGTTTCTCCTTTTTGATTCCACCTAGCAGATACTGAACTTGAATGCGGACGTGCTCCCGAAGTACAAGCAGGAGACGCCCAAGACTCCACCCCACATCATCCTCCACTACTCCACCTTCAAGGCCGGCTGGGACTGGGTCATCCTCATCCTGACATTTTACACCGCCATCATGGTACCGTACAACGTGGCCTTCAAACTGAAGGACAGGGAGAACATTCCGCTGCTGGTCACGGACAGCATTGTCGACATCGTGTTTCTCATCGACATCGTTCTGAACTTTCACACCACATTCGTGGGGCCTGGTGGAGAGGTAATGCACATGCAACAAAATGAGAATTTTTGACCGAATTTTTCAAATCGTCAACTGTCTTCGTCAGCTGTCTAATCCAATCGCTGTGAATACGTGCTTTCTACGCAGGGGTGACATCACCACTGACGTCACACACAGTTTTTTTTTAAAGTCGCATGCCAAAGGAGTAAGGTCTATCTAAGTTAGGGCACACGAAAGTTCTCTCAATCTGGCAAGCAGGACGTGGTGGGTTTAGAGGGGTGTGGTCGATACCAACATTTGACCCATTGGTGACGTCACACGAGTACAGTAATCACGTGTCCACATCATTTGCTTCAAAGAGATGCCGAAGATAGAGTCTCGGTCGAAAATGTCGGTAACTTAGTCTTTGAGTTAGAGAACAGTTTATTTCTCATTATTTCATTTACCAAACCAGATAACCTTTATACTAGAAATTAGTGGGCATTGCTTTTGAATCTGTATCCAACCCAGAACTTAAGTTGCAACATGTAAGCAATTTGGTCTTCTTTGACGATGTGTTTCCATCATTGTCTTTTCCAGGTGGTCTCCGACCCCAAAATCATACGTATGAACTACCTGAAAAGCTGGTTCGTCATAGATCTGCTGTCATGCTTACCCTATGACGTCATAAACGCCTTTGATAATGTAGACCCGGTAAGTAGTACATTCCTCTCATGAAGAATATATTTCTCTCCCTTCATATGCTAGATTTTTGTTACATTTAGCCTGTTCAAATACCACCACATGTTTGTAAGACGCTGTCTATGGGAACAGGAAAATGCAAGCTGCACAATACCAGTATGATGTTGCTTTGGTGAATACAGCAAGTGCTCTTTAGTTGAATATAGGTCCACACGTAACTGTCATAATATTATTTTTCACAAACTTCTTCGCTTAATTTTTTGGCACGATTCAGCAATCTAATAAAAGGCCTGTTCAGAAGTTCTCGTTCACATTTATGATACATGTACATGAATAATTGGTTGCTGTTTCTAATATCATTTATTTTTCTTTGAGAGCTTGTCTCAAGAAACTCCATTGTGCAAACGAAGTGAAAGAAATTCTTTTGCAATCTTTCGTCAGTGGTTGAAAAATATCTGAAAGGTGTTGTCAGTTACTGGTGTTGTTTGAAATCTCTGGCCGTTTGCAAAACGTATGCAGTTACTTTATAGACTTTTTTGTACATGAATATCTAACCTACTATATCTTTACTGTTTCGTTAAGAAATTTAGATGTTATGTTAACCTTAGTTCATCTTTATCATCGATGTAACCTATATACCTTGTTTCTAAAAGCGGAAATATTGCAATTTCAAAAACATCCAAATATTGCAATTCCTTAAAAAATAAAATGTTGTGATTTTTAGGTATAGGTTTCAGCGTCCGTCGACTGACAAAATATATGCTTCTGGTGTAAAAAAAATAACATGCTGTACACTGCTTTAGAAGGACAACGATCGGGTTAAGCTAAGGGCACAGCCCGCCGTACGTGCAAATACATGCTGTCTATGTGCCAAAACGGCAATCTTTTGGGATCCGTAAGTGGTAAGTACCGCCTCCGTACGAACTCGTAGGGAATCCAACGGGTTTTGAAGCACGCAGATATGCCGTAGAACTTTACATGCAGGCAAAACTTTGTGTTGCCGCTTTGTGCTCCCTCCCTGCTCTTGCCAGTCGTTCCCACATTTTCAGAAATACGTGGCGGACGTGGCCTCCCCAAAAACGTACGGACAAATTGCACGTACGGCGGTTTATGCCCTTAGCTTTACCCCGCGTTCCATCTTTTGCTTTTGCGTATGAAGCGATGTTACTTATTTTGACATCTCCACAATGTTGCCCTTACATGCATCCAGAGCATCAGTAGTCTGTTCAGTTCGCTGAAAGTGGTCCGGCTGCTGAGGTTAGGCAGAGTCGTGCGGAAGCTGGACCACTACATCGAGTACGGAGCAGCCGTGCTGGTGCTACTGGTCTGCGTGTTTGCTCTCTTCGCTCATTGGTTTGCGTGCGTTTGGTGAGTAATGTCAGCAAATAACGTGCCTCCCCCCCCCCTCCAATCACACTCAACCACATACCGTACCTATACACAATGTTTTTAAAGGCCCATTGTGTTACATTTTGGCCCTGAAATTGAAAAAAATTCTCGACAACAAAACGTTTAAGTTAATGACATGCACAACCGTTTTCCAGCATATTTACATCATTATTTGGTAATTTCTGATGTTTGTGAATTGTATGAAAATAAAAAAAAAAATCAAGGTACACAATGGGTCTCTAAGATCATTTTCAAATAGACCATCCCGGTGTTAACAACAGCATACTGTAAACTGGAAGGTTTTCGGGGAGGGGGGTACTAATTATGATTTAGGCACGCTGATTCACGGGAAAACACATGACCTCTATAAACAAAATGGCCGCCATCGGAATTTCACATCCTCAGTTTCAACCTCAAATAAGATACAACATAATTCTATTATAAATCGAAACTGAATTAGAAACCCAAGGTACAATGATAAAGACTCGCGGAAAGGATGTTTGCAGTAATCGCGCCTTTTGGCATCTAGTTCGACATTTTGCCAATTACAATAATTTCGAAATTTTCCAAAACCATTTGATGTCGTGCTGGCGAATGTTAGCGAATGCTAGGTCTTTCGCAAACGGTCCCTTAATGCCAGAACATATCATGATTACCACGGTCTAGCATATTGATGCATGCTCCATTGTAAATACACCAACCATCTGTTTCTAATTGATTGCTGATGCACGTAGAATGAGTTGGCATGCATACCTCATTAACCATAATGTCGCAATGAACATCCATCACGTAACATCAGTCATCTGTACATAATAGTGATTTGCTCGAAGAAAACCGTTAATGACAATGATTAGGCTATAGGATGGAGCGATTAGCGCAGGAGACGAACAGTCTTGGTTTTCTATAAAGGAATTATTCCAAAGCTGGATAAAGAAATATTATGTAAAACGGATCGTTTTCACAGCTGATGGATTCTAGGATTTGGAAGCCGTTTTTCATAGAATTAGACCGTTTCAGCCATACCAGAAATTACAAGGGGTCATAAAAGTTGAACAGCAAATGACAAAAAACAAGAATTTGTGCCTTTATCTTTATGCCAAATTTCAAAAATTCGATAAAAACAGGAGATGCAAGAAAAAATTACCCAAATTTATGTCAGCTCTTTCTAAACACTAGAGCTATCTTCTACCCCCAACACCGTAACCATAGCACGTCCAGGGCACAAGAAAGCCGGCAATTTTACTGTAGTACCAAAGGAAACCGCTAGAGGACTCAAAATCTGATAATTTCAATAAAGTTTTTGTCACACCCTACTATCTAACACACTACATATAAAACCAAGCCGTTCTTATGCTATCTTGTTCAACAAGATAGCATAAGACACAAAACGCTGCCAAATAAGACACAAAACGCTGCCAGAATATCCTGGAGGTAACATGTTATGATACAAATTACAAAACTCTTTGACTCACTGTGCTCGTGCACATGGTTATTCAACTATAGTCGTTCTTGTAACAGCTTCATTATTCTTCATACCAATAGCTTTATTTCCTTATTCCTCTGGTACCAGGTACACGATTGGAGACGCCGAGCTCCAATCTAACGTTACCTACGGTTGGCTAAACGAGCTGTCTCTGGTGACCAATCAGAGGTTTGTACGGAGTAACGCCACGGGCCTGTACATCCTGGGCCCGCCGAAACACTCCCTCTACATCACGTCGCTCTACTTCACCATGAGCAGCCTGACTTCGGTCGGGTTCGGGAACGTGTCTGCCAACACCGACGGGGAGAAGATCTTCTCTGTCGCCATGATGATGATAGGATGTAGGTTTCACGATTGGTTATTGTTTGTTTGTTTATTTGCACGTTAAAAGAAAAAAGTCTACTTGTTGCAAGCGGCAAAGAAAATATGACAGGGAAACCATCAACCAGGTTTACGAAAATAAGAACGAACGAACACAGAAAATCATAGTAGATATATACCAAAAAATACTTACTAACCAATTAAGTCAACAATTGAGGAAATAGTATGCTGAAATAGCATATCAAATTTAACAGAAATGAAAGAAAGCAATTCGCATGAAAACTGATATTAAGTTACTTCACAGTACACAGTAGAATAGAAAATACCAAATGACTAATTAATCATGCAGTGTACTTTTCAATGAGGGGTTGGACACTATCACTATATCATCGGTACAGTCATCAACCTCCTTTCATTAAACCATATGTAAGACATTTGTCTTAAACACCATGGTTATAGGATAGGATCAGAGACATATGACTGAACGTTCGAATTTGGAGTGGTTACTGCAATGTTTGAAATAGTTACGAGCTCAAAATCTATATTGAATGAGTTGTTACAATTGCAAACACTTGCAATATATTTGTAAAGGCGCATAATAATGAGCATTCCGTATCTAAAACCGTTCTCTTGTGTCTCCACAGCACTGCTCTATGCCACCATCTTTGGTAACGTCACAACTATCTTTCAACAAATGTACTCAGCAACCAATAGGTACCATGAGATGCTAAACCAGGTGAGCCTCAAAACTTTCTGCTGTTATAACGTTATTTTAGACACATCGGTGAATATAGAAAAGGTTGGTAAGTCACCAAATAACAACATGCACATTCTTTGTACACAACCAAGTGTATAATTCAACCGACGTTTCGTTGACAGTCTAGATCTGTCACCTTTGAATCAAACTATGTATGCAATTGTATGTGTGTAACCTTACGTTTGGGACCGCATCTGAAAGCAGCGACACCTACTGATACAGTGCAATGTGAACCAGTCAGAGTTGCCCTGCGGAAGGTTACAGACGGTCACTGAAACTTCGGTGGAATAACAAAAAAAATAATCGTGCAAAATGACTGTGTTTGTCACTCAAATGCTATTGCATTAACAATTGTGAGCTCATCATGAATTCCAAATTGATCACTTATGTTTGCAGTTTAATATTCTGGCATTTTACAATATAATCATCGTATCCATAATATTCTACATGTACACTTTACATGTTGTGCTTACTTCAAACATCGGGTTTATTTCGCCCCATCCTTTACAGGTTCGAGAGTTTATGAAGATATATCAGGTTCCAAAAGGACTGAGCGAAAGGGTTCTGGATTACATTGTGTCTTCCTGGTCGATGAGCAAGGGCATCGATACCCAGAAGGTCAGTGATTGGGCCACAAGGTCACAGAACACATTATCTTTCCGCAGCCCCAGGTACATAAAGTAGTGCGGATAGAATTCTTGAAGACTGGGTAGACAGTCGCATGTAACAGAAATCCAAGTGTAAACTGTGTTGTGTGGAGTAGAAATGTGACGCCTTTTAGGCTGCATGGTTTATATAGTTTGTGTGTTCCCCTGTCCGTGTATAAATACGCCTTCTCGGTGTGAATCGGCTGCAGTTCCATTGGCATCCGTAGAGCGCTGCTTCAAAGAAATGGAGGGGGGGGGGGGTATTTTTCAGGTTGTTGCCTGAACTCAAACATATTCGTATTCCTCTAATGCATCCTACAATAATTTCTACCGCATCAAAGCCAGTCACCTTGTAGCCCTTAACTATAGAAATCCCCATTGGCCGAAAACTATGTTCTGCTGCCACAACTCATGTAACACCAGTGGGGCCCCGAATGTTGTTTTGGGACGCCGGCAACTCCTGTACGTACCTAGGGTCTACTTGGGTTACATGTGTGAGAGATATAATTGACTTCCACATGGGATTTGAATGTCAGATAGGGCTCCCTTGTTTGCTGATTTGGTGCAGCTATATGACGTCATGGCCAAGGTGCAACGCCAATCAATATCCATCCACTGAGTAATTAGGCTTCACTCCAGGCGCAAGATTTTTGCATTTCCCACCAACCTTAAGCTTATACTAATGAGCAGATGGTATCCGTCAAGGCTATCTTACCTAATATGGCTCTGAAAAAATAGGGTCGGTAGAGGTAGGGATTGTCGTAGTATTTTGTTCCCTTTTTTATTTGGTGAAAGTGATCCAACAAGTACAGTTTAACAATATGCACAATCAAAATGCATCGAGATACCAGCATTTTCAACATCGTATGTCAATCATGCAGGTATGCTATTACGCGGTATGTCAATATTTTTGGTGGGTCTGTTTATATCAGTTTTTTTCTGTTGCAACAGAAATGAGAAGATGTTGGAAAACATTTCCATCATTGAAATGTTTAATGGAAAAATATATGCTCCTTACCAGCGATCCCCCGGTAATGTAATGGACTTAATTACCTCTGTAAAAATGGAGGTATTTGTCTGTCTGTCTGTGTATCTGGATATATTAGCGGTCAGCATAACTTTAGAAACTATTGATGTACTGTAATGATATTTGGTACGTCGGTAGACGAGAGTCAATGAAGATTTGGGCCTCCTGGTGTGTTGGCCTGGTACTGCATCAGAGCTTCCGTTTTTTGTATCTTTTGTATCCTGGACATGCTGTGGTCTAGATTTTTTGTGGCAGATAGCCCCTAATGTAAGGAAGATGTGGTAAAGCCCCCCCCCCCCCGCAACAACTAGCACTTGAACTGTAGAGACGGTTTTGTTAAAATCTTTCGCAAATAGCTCCCATTTGATAAATAAAACGCCCACACATAAGCAAATTGCCTAGAAACCATTAACACCTCAGCCTCTTCTAGGATTCCTGCACCGGCTTTCAGCTTTTTCCGCAAGGTATTAATAGTAACCTTCACAAAGTAACCTTGAGCAACAAAACACAGGTGGTCCTATAAATTATATCTACAGTTACGTTTTGCGATGTATGAATTACAGAGGAGGTCATTTCCTTGGCCCATCATGCCATTGGAGTTCCGTTGCTCAAGCAAAAATATCACATTTCCAGGACGTGATGGATAACTTGTTTCTACAGGCAAACTGAAGAAATGTCGGAATAGCCTTTCATCTCCGCTTCTCGCCGCCTAATGTAAAGGTGTTAAGTTGTAAAGGGTTTTTCATCAGGCGACAAACATACGTTGGTAAGCCTTGGAGGTTATGATTAATATGTGTGACTTTTATGTGCACATGTATGCTGACATTTTTATCATTCCCTCTGGAACTGGTGTAATGTAAAGTTAATAGCAGTTGCAAAGCCGTTTCAGAAGTAATTACATACATATTTACTTCCCGTATATTCCCCTTGAAGGAACCCATAACTTTTTTTTTGCCTTCGTGAAACGAGGTTATTATAGGGTAATTCAGAAAGCAAATGTTTTTAACAGGCTGTTTTTTCGCCGAATGGGTGGAAATTTGGCACAAAGGTAAAGGCGTTTATCCCATTAAGATTGAAATATCTCATTTTGTTATTCAGTCTTTCACCTGTTGTAATTTCAACTTCCTGCAGTAATTGACTTCCTGATCTTCTGACAAACTTCTAAAAAGGACGTGGTCATTTTCAAATCAACTTAATTGCTTATAGATATCTGGGCCACGACTTGAGATATTTCATGTACACGAAATACATGTACACGGCCCGGGAATGTCAAGTTTCACGGCCAGGTGTGTCAGGGAAATCTGAGTTTTCATGCAGTGCGGAGAATTTGCATGTGCATGTGCAGGATCAGCTACAGGTGTACGGAGTAACTCGAGGCACCGCACATAACCACATTCTGTTATAAATATACAACTGCGAAAACACAGAAAACGAACAGACCAAAGATTATACCTCCCCGTAAATTCGTATAATTTTCAATGACCTGTCTAATCAACGACTTGTTCTGCCACCTCTGACCTTTACTTCCTGCACTTCCTGTCAGTCATACCGGTTATCTTCTTCCTCACTAGCTGTCACACATGAATCCAAACGAACTCATACGCCAAAAACATAGACTCCGTATACCTCCTGATAGTATTGCGTGTTTGCTGGAAGTGAGACAACAGCTGCAGATTTAGCACCAAGGACGGGAAGAGTAACGAGCCCTTCTTTCGTTATTCGTTGTCGACATCTGAAACAAATTTGGCCCCTACAGCCCCATGCTTACTCTCCTTTTCCAAGGGCTAGCTACCACTCGAAAATCGTAACCAATGCATGTCCAGAACACGACATATCGAACCCGAAGTTCCGTTGCAGTAACATTACAAGCCTCAAGCGGGAATATAATCCATAGTATTGCATTGTCTTTTAAAGACCTACTCACAAACCAAATATCAAAACAATCCACCCAGGCGCGTTCTCTACTTATCTTGCTGACCTCGGACATACATCGCCCTTACAAACAAAGAGGTACTACTAATACTACTACTGTCACTAAGTCTATACAGAATATGATACAACAAACAGCGGTCGCTACAATACATGCGTTTTACGGGGGAAACTAAAGTATTACAATCTACTCCACAGGTGCTTGAAATCTGCCCTAAGGACATCAAGGCGGACATCTGCGTCCACCTGAACAGAAAAGTGTTCAATGAGCACCCAGCCTTCCGCCTGGCGAGTGACGGGTGCCTGCGTGCCCTGGCCATGCAGTTTACCACTAGCCACTCCGCACCGGGGGACCTGCTCTTCCACTCCGGCGAGAGCATCGACGCACTCTGCTTCATTGTATCGGGGTCACTGGAGGTCATCCAGGACGACGAGGTTGTTGCAATCCTTGGTGAGTGGTTGGTCCTGTCTGAGTCTATAAGCCCGTTCGCACATTCTAGTACGCATGCGTGGTGAAAGGAATTGTGGGTAATATGTCAAAGGTGAGGGCCTCTGAGATTTTAAACCAAACACGTCTGGGCTGTCATACAAATAGAAAAACAATGGTCAAGACGAGAAATGAACAAGTCAGGCGCCTTTGACAGATTTCCCACAATTATTGTGGTCACACATTCGTACTCCGGGTTATTTACAAGTTTAGTTAATATGCATACATACGTCAATTGTCAGTCCACCATAGCACAACCAAAAGTAAAACCTTCTTGGTAATCAGCATTACTGACTACGATCTAACGATAACGCACTTTCCATATACAATTTGTATTTCACTAGCAAGGAAAAGAAATACACTGGCAGTCTACATGTAATATAATTGGATCCACGCCGTCCTTGGACATTGTGAAAATATCTTATCATCATATCTACTTAAACCGATTAGAAATCTATCCTCTTAATATCCAATATGACATTGGAATAGAGTAGATCTGCTTTGAGACGTAAGGAGGAGCATTTGATGAAAATTCTCCCATGTCCCAATTCTTTTATCTGCCTTGGACATCGTCGACATGAAATTAACTTATGGCAAGGGCAAACAGGAACAAAAAGTATGTAAACTGCAGTACATGAAGAGATTGCATGGGGGCGGGATGTATGTGGGTCCTATTTAAAAAGAGCTTGTTGAGTTTTTCTCTTTCAAAGTTTGTAACAAAACTGGCTCCTGTAGTTTAAAAAAGCCAATACGAGGTCCAAAACGTACAGCTCTTTTTCTTTGCCCAAGCGCTATCTACCACTCTACAATCAAAACTTATATAGGCAGCTATCACGTGATTTAGAATTTTTGAAGCCATGTTGTGTCTTTGAAATATATGGCAATGGGTGCATGCCAATGAAATACTTACTGGTGATTCCAAACGTTCTCTTCACCTGCAGGCAAAGGCGACGTTTTCGGGGACAACTTCTGGAAGGAGCCTACGCTAGGCCAGTCATGCGCAAACGTGCGAGCACTTACGTATTGCGACTTACACGTCATCAAGCGCGATGGACTCATGCAAGTGCTGGAATTCTACACGGCCTTCGCAAACTCGTTTTCCAGAAACCTCGTGCTCACTTACAACCTCAGACACAGGGTAGGTATAATCAGGTTTTCGAGAAAGTGTCTTCCAATCGAACAAATGTCTGCTTTATACTTAAAATGCTTTCAATTCAGTACTAAGTGCTATCCAGCACAGTAGAATGACACATAAAATGTCAACGGTGTCATTATTGGTCTCTGACTTACAATGATCCTCGGGATATGTGACGTCATAAGTGGATCAAAGGTGCCCAAAGTCGGTACCTACCGCCGGCCCGGCACTTGGGTCGACAAGTACTGTTGTAGACTTTTACGCCTCTTGTGTTAAGTGTTGGATATGGCAGTAAAGAAACTTGAATACTTTTAGTAAGTATAGTATCAACACGTATGAGCTTTCGTTTTATAAACGTCTTTTTCTTTACATGCAAGTCTATAAAATGTTGTAGAGCAGTGAGGACTGCTCCAGTAGAATTTACAGCATTTCTTGTGCAATGTCACGGTCACATCTAAAAAAAGAGGCCCCTCCGGGTAGTTGATGAGTTCTTTTTTCTGCACTTTCAATGGGTTATCCAAAGTGGCCCCGTGGGACCCCCTGTGGCTACCTGGCTATTTTGGGAAACGGACGGGCCCCAGGAATTTTCAACTCGCAGTTAAAACCTTGGCGCCGTGACCTACCTGACAAAACACCCGAGAGGTATTCCCGGTTTCCATCGGGACCAATTTGTGGTTTCGGGGCCCGGCCGGGGCCACATCCCCTGCGGACTAGCACCAGTGTAAGGCTAACGTAACATTTCTAAACTGGGGCCCGGCCGGGATGTCTGTGGAAACGACAAATTGAAATGCATACTTAGCGATATACACAAATAATGCTCACGACTATTCTCTCTACGTCTTATGTACTTTGTTGTCTTTATATCATACTTTTTGTTTCCGAAAACTTCCCGGTCAGAACCCGGTACCGGTTCGAAAATGAGGCGTAGGCATATATGGGACTACAAAGAACAATGTATTTGAAACTGAAAATATTTTCCTCTTCCCCGCCTACAACAGCTCGTGTTTAGAAAGATTGCGGATGTAAAACGCGAAAGAGAGGAGATGGAGAGGCGAAAGAATGAGCCTCCTCTGGATCTGCCATCCAATCACCCCGTTAGGAAGCTATTCTCCAGGTTCAGGAAAGGCCTTGGTGACGTACAGGTAAGAAAGGTTAATTACAGGTCGTTTCGCCACAAGGCACAAGTCGTTTCGCCATAGGGCACAGGTCGTTTGGCCATATGGCACAAGTCGTTTGGCCATATGGCACAGGTCGTTTCGCCATATGGCACAAGTCATTTCGCCACATTGTCACAAGGCACAAGTCGTTTCGCCATAGGGCACAGGTCGTCCCACCTCATGGCACAGGTCGTTTCGCCACATGGCACAAGTCGTTTCACCACATTTAAATGTTATTTCTCCTAATAGCCTAATGGCACTAGAAATAGAATTTTTACCATCGCCAGCGTATTTATAGATGTCACACGCGAAACCATTTCAAAATTTTTTTAGCGATTATCTCACTGGGCCGCACCTATTGGCTACCTTTGTGATTTTTTTTACCAATTTTTCCCCGTGGACACACTGACATGCGGCACATGGGTAAAATACATTACATTGTACCTCTACAAACAAAATGACCGCAACCGGAATGTCACATTCCTAGTTTCTGCCCTAAATTATATACAAAACTTTGTTGGAAATCGCAATGTTGTCAAGGATGCAATATTAAAGACTTGCAGAAATACAATTGAATACAATTTATTTTTTAACGATCTAGAGGATCATTTCCTCGCTATTAGATTGAAATATTTTTCATGTGATAATTCGGTCGGGAAGTTATGTTAAAACGTCTTCAAAAAGTGCGACTTGGGGCATCCGAGGGCGAATTCAAATGATATGCATGACGTCATTTTAGAGAGTCGCGTTCTTCTAGTAGCTCTACCCCCGTCCGCTGTAATGGCGTCTTGTACTACAGGTCGTGTTAGTACAAAGTCCAGTAGAAGTTATTGTGTCGCAGGAGGCCCACATGGCGTTAGCTGTAAGAATAGTCAGTCTACCGAGGGGATATCTATGCACAGATTCCCCAAAGTTAAAAATGACAGAACTGTGGCTGACAAATTGAGAGTCTCGGCGAGCTAGAAAACAGTGTACAACATTATGTATCAAGTTTGTTCAGAGGCATCGGCATGGTTCCTTCCGCGACATCTATGGCTCTGCACACTTCGAGCTCCGCACACTTCGAGCCCTCGTACTTCAACATGAACCTTGAGATTATATTGGGGAGAGCTGTAGGAGGACCAGAAGGATTATCGCAGGAAAAGTTCCAACTATTGACACCGCTGGTCTGCCGACTCCAGTCACGGAACGCGCGCGGAGAAGGGTGAATTCGCCACAGTTTATCACAGCTGCAGGACGTTTATCTGTCACATACTAGTAGTAATTCGCCCTGTAAATTTACCTTGTATTTCGCTTATTCTGGTCATAACTGCGGTGCCATTATTGTGAAGTACTTGTACGCTTAGACTCCGACACAAAACAGCACAAATGATTCTTGGATTTTACATTGGATTCTTTGTCGGCGTCCGGATAGATTTCATAACAAAGTGAACCGCTTATACCGAACTCGTAACAACAAACGACGCTGTCCCAAAATTTTCAAGCACGAAAATTTGCTGACCGTATTCAAAATACGTTGGAAAAATTGTCACTAGATTTTGTCATGAATATTGTAGTTCTTGGTCTCAGTAAAACCAAGTTACGAGCGAATCTGGGATTTTTCGTCGTCAACAACAACAACTCTAAGAAAAATGGCCCCAAAAAAGATGGCGGCCGTGCGCTAAAATCCTGAGACTTTTCGAATTTTCTTTCACGGAAACACCAGTCTGTATGTTTTTCCTCGAATCACTAGGAGCTTACGAAATCTGTCTGTTGTGTAGTGTCTTAGCGGTGGACATGTTGTTGATAGGTGAGTTAAAATAGTTTGGTTTTGTATAAAAACTTCTAGCGTAACCTGAGCATGTAAAGAAAGGAAAATATATCTGGGTTGCGGGACCACAAGCATGTACGTACTCGTTACTATGTCATCGATAACTCGTTTTTTTTGCTCGTGTAGCTACAAACTTGGCACTTTTGTCGCTAGATTTTGTCATGAATATTGTAGCATTGATATGTAGTACTGATATGGTCTCCGTAAAACCTAGTTACGAGTGAATCTTGGATTTTTCGTCGTCAACAACAAAGAAAAATTCCTCACAAAAAAATGGCGGCCCCGTGCCATGCGCTATTATTTAACCACACTTTTCGAATTTTCTATCACGGAAACACCAGTCTGTGTGTTTTCCTCGAATCACTGGGAGCTTACGAAATCGGTCTGTTGTGCAGACAAATATGAGACAGAAAGAACAGTCACTCTCAAAATGTTTCACGGACTCGTCACAATCTGCAGGCGTTTAGCTATCGGCCGTGCTCACGACTAGAAATAGTCAGTCTACGACGTACTATCTATCCGATAAAAGCTTACAGGTTTGTAAACAAACACATACTTTGAGTGGGAATGTATTTTGAGTCGCATTTCTTGTGGCAATGAGGTTGCTTCTCATTTTAAATCCTGGCGAACTGTACGTAGTTAGTTGCTCAGCTGTTGTATATTTGTACGCGACCGAAGCTTTAGTCCCGGTTTCGCTAGCAGGCACAAGCGGAGACCGCAAAGAGGCACAAACTTCTGCGCTTCCGCTAGAAAACATCTTCAAATTAATGTACAGCATGGCCTCCTTACTGAGGATAATGTAAGCTCATGCTATCATTTGTGTATAGAAGAAGCGATGGCTGTTTATCCCCGCTTATTCCACACGCTACAATAATGAACTTTCTCCCCGCTTCGCTTGCGTTACGCACGCTTGGTACGTGCATCAACTTCAAGTGCCTCTAAGATATATTTTAGTGGCGTGAATACGAACGAAATTCCCTTCAAGTGAAGTGAAGTATGTGTTCTTTAGTCGTGCCGAGTTTCGTCAATGAATTATGTTTCCTTTATAAGATACGGGTCTATCAAATGTACATTATTCCCCTAGTCAACCATACCAGCTAGTAGGGACTAACTAAAATGACGTCACGGCGTGTTCCTAATTAGTTCCAGCAAAGAGCTCAAAGTACACATTTTTATGTCGCTGTTTGAGGGACTTCCGGACGGACAATTGATTTGAAACTTGCATTGACTTCTTCAGAAAAGATCAATTTTTTACATTATTGGTAGAAAATGCTACAGACGATTTCATTTCAGTTACACTTTAAAGTTGAACATATTTAGTCCTACCTTTAGATGTAGAACGAATTGGTCGAGTGTATTGAGTCTGAAAAATATTGATCAACAATTCAGACCATACTGAAAATCTTATCAACCTTTTTCTACCCAAATGTGTAAACACAGGAAAAACCCAACGAAGACATTGAGAGGGCCGACAGTGACAGCGAAGGAAATTCTCGGCCGAATACCAGAGTCATCAAGGTGACCGAAGGCAACAATTCAATAGATGGGTTACCGCGTCCCTCTAGTAGTAGTAACAACAACCAGAATCCGTCACATAATGGCGAGAGGGACAAGATGTCCGCCGGCAAAGTCAGTGCCTGGGGCAAATCCTCCAAAACTCCCAACGGGGAGACCGGGAAACAAAAGCAAGGTGACACTAGCCGGCAAAACACCCTGAGGGTGCAGACTGAGCAGAAGCACAAGGGTAGTATGTGGAGTAGGATGAAACGTGGAGAGTCTGCAGAGGATAAACGCGGACATTCGTCGTCGTCAGGCAACAACAACCCTACAACCAATCTGAGAAAAACGGACTCCACGGATAGTGGGATTTTACGCAGCGACTTGAAGTTAGACACGTTGGTGGACTCTCCATCCGCGGAGAGAATAGCTCTGTCTCCCAACGCTTCTCCAGAGAAACTTATTCAGTGCCTGTGCGGAATCAGGCAGGAGCTGAGGAACGAAGTGGAGTGTCTAAATATCAAAATGGCAAAAATAGACGAAAAGATTCAGGATATCTTGAGGTGGATGACCGTGGACAACTCTGGTGGTACCTCCGGTGGTACCACCCCAGAGGGGAACCACGGTTCATCTAGAACAAACACAAATGTACCCAGTGTACCAAAGAGGACTATAGTCACCGCAGAGATTTCTCCCATTAACGAGAAAATGTCCTCGCCGGAAAGGAGGTTTTCAGAGAGCGGGACTGCTCCCAGGTCTCCCAACGAGCTGTCCTTGCCGTACACGGACGAGAGCGGGAGGCGTCACTCGGCGTCCTCTCTCGTCCCAGGGCGAGGAGACGATCCCGATCAACCCACTGAGAGACCAAGGAGCGGTTCGTCGCCATCCGTGACCCCCGAGGTTAGGCTCAACTTACCTGAACCGAGAGTTGTCATCTCTGCACCCGGGGAGGAGACGCCGAGGTCAGGATCGCCCGTTCCCACGATGGCCCTGGATAGGGACTTCGTAAGGGCGGGCATTCGGGACTTCAGTAGGAGTGGTGAGGCAGACTGCCCCACCATAGCAGAGAACAAAGACGACATGGACATCAAGCTGTAGATAGCTCATCTCAGCTGCGAATCGAGAACTTTGGTTTGGTCATGAACTTCTGAGTGACTAGAACTCATCCCAAGTGTTTTTCCTCGCCAGAAGTGAGACTGCTGACGACACTTGTTGGCGAATGTGCCTATGGATTGTTTGTTTGCTTGCTTGGCGGGAAAAGCCAAGAATGTAAAAAAAGAACGCTTGCAGGCCAAGAGGATTTGATCTCATTTGTTTCCTATTTACAGAAGAGAAGGCCTAGGGTAGTTGATATGGAATAGATTTTATGAACTTAATAACAACGACATTTTGAGAGAAACTGAATCAGGAAGACTGACCGTGACAATTGACATACAACTTCGTGTGTAGTGAAGAGATACTATCAATGGAAAACAAATGGGCCACTTGGACAAAATTTTGGAAGGATGCTACAAACAGATCTGTGCTTCGAGACACTGTTATATAAGTTACTTACCGTGATACGACAACTATGAAGACCTGATACAAGCAATACAAAAAGTCCTGACGTTCTGCTGGGAGGCGTGTGTTCCTGTGTTCCTGTGCAGGCACGTGTTCTAGCTACATACGTTCCAGTACAGGCATGTGTTCTAGCTACATGTGTTGCTGTGCAGGCATGTGTTCTAGCTACATGTGTTCCTGTGCAGGCATGTGTTCTAGCTACATACGTTCCAGTACAGGCATGTGTTCTAGCTACATGTGTTGCTGTGCAGGCAGGTGTTCTAGCTACATGTGTTCCTGTGCAGGCGTATGTTCTAGCTACATGCGTTCCAGTTCAGGCATGTGTTCTAGCTACATACGTTCCAGTACAGGCATGTGTTCTAGCTACATGTGTTGCTGTGCAGGCATGTGTTCTAGCTACATGTGTTTCTGTGCAGGCATGTGTTCTAGCTACATACGTTCCAGTACAGGCATGTGTTCTAGCTACATGTGTTCCTGTACAGGCGTGTGTTCTAGCTACACGTGTTCCTGTACAGACATGTGTTCTAGCTATATGTGTTGCTGTGCAGGCATGTGTTCTAGCTACATGTGTTCCTGTACAGGCATGTGTTCTAGCTACATACGTTCCAGTACAGGCATGTGTTCTAGCTACATGTGTTCCTGTGCAGGCATGTGTTCTAGCTACATGTGTTCCTGTGCCAGTATGTGTTCTAGCTACACGTGTTCCTGTACAGACATGTGTCCTGGCTACATGTGTTCCTGTACAGGCATGTGTTCTAGCTACACGCTACATGATCCACAGAGTATGCCATGCAATAAACCTATGGCGAGGGTGTCTACATGAACCAATAATTATAACAAAACATGTTTCGTCAAAGCTAGAACAACAAACGTTTCATACCAAAAGGACCGACGAGCAAAATAAAAACAGAAGCAGAAGTAGTCTGTATAATAGACATGAGATGCCTTTACAAAGTATTTCAGACTCTTGCCGAAGGAAACGCTGATCACTGAAGTTTCAAGAAAAATTATCATTTCTACTAGGTCACGTACGTCGTGCGATCGTCGTACGATTCTGATGCCATAGGACTTTCAAGCAGGCTGTGACAGAACCAACGACCGACAAGAATTTAACACAGCCTTTTGTGTAGCAAGACAGCTAAACTTTGCATGGCACATGCATGTCTGATTTCAACCAATGCTAGCAATCGTACGACGATCACACGATGTATGTGACCTCGGCCTGAGTGACACCCCCGCCATATGTATTGTATGAGCATACCTCATAGTATCATGTTTACTGTTGAACCATTTTACACACCGCAGACAAATAGTGAAGAACTTCACTGATATAGGTAGTATATTGCAGCCATGTGACGCCTGCAATACGCATGCCACATAGGCTCAGTTTTGATAATAACAAACAGCATCTAGGGAAATCTTTTCAACAGCCTATAACAAGTACTATATGTAGACTAAAAGGTTCACCCAGTACATGCCAATTGTTACAGTAGATATAACAGAAATACTATCATCCGATATTCTCAGTTTACTCCAGAGTAACGACACAAACGTCATTTTGTGAAGTGGTTAATAACTCCTAATATTTTGATTTGCAATACACTTCAGATATGCTGCAATAAAAAAAGGTATTAGGTTCTTGGCATACTGAAATGAAGTGTAGTAAAAGAAGTGGTTTTATGATTTGCCCCAAAGTTCAAGCTATATAATCAGTTAGCTATAATTCATTGGTCAAAAGGTGGGCCAATTCAAAGCCGTAGAATGTATTATATAGCCTTCGTAGGTGCCATAGATTCTATTCCTTGTAAGCCTTGTCAAAATGTATTACTTTAGATTCCATGCAGGACAAGATGCTCTCGTTCTTTCCGTTGGAAGTGACAGGAATTTTGGGTAATATGTCAAAGGTGAAGCCCCCTGACTTGTAAACAGTTCTCCTCCCGACCATTGTCTTGATTTGCATAACAATGTCCAGACGTGTTTTGTTTATGTCTCAGGAGTCTTCACCTTTGACATATTACCCACAATTCAATTCGCTGCGCATGCTTACTCGGAATGGTGAAGAAGCTTATTACATACTAACAATTTTGCCGACGCCACAGGGGCGGAGCCTGCTTCATTGCTGTTGTTTATATTTCTTTCTTCGCGTTGGCACTAAACATATGCAATCGTTACTGACAGTGACTGTTAACAGACTATTAGGTCTCGCCTTATTTCCAATGTGCACTTGATCAATGAATTGAGGATCATGACGGAAAAAAAGCTCAGAAGAACACACTTTCTTGTGGTAACACTGTCAGTGGTGTCCTAGTGATTACAAAACATCTGAGTGTAAAATCACTTCCATCTTTGTAGCTATCCACGCAGGAATTTGGATGCTGTACCTTGTTTGCTTAATAGCTGCATTCTGAGTCAACCTCTTCTTTGGGCCCACTATCACAGAATCTTTCATTCCAGGCAACCTTTCCATTCATTGTAAAAATTACCAGGAGTTTTTTTTTTAGCCCCGACGATATAATCAGCGTGAGATACATGTCTGTCGATGTCATTGTACTTCTATTTTTGCTGAAATAGTCTGTTCATTAATACGAGCCAGCTATCATTTAGGATCAGTCTTGAAGACAAAGAGCTTTGAAATTCAATATCTGGGCCATTTTCATGGGGTTTAGTTTTGATACGTTCAGTGATCAAGAGTACGTAGCTCTGGCAAAATTGTTGAGTTGTTTCATGTGTGGACTATGCTGATGGACATTGTCCATCTTTATAATTGCTGCAAAGTGTGCTGACGTCAAAGAAAGATGTGTTGACGACACGGCCCAATGTGTGTTGACGTCACAGCTCCGTGTGTTGGCCTGAGAAACCAAACCCTTGATTTTTCACGGATTTGGTCTTTGTAATTGATACTTTTTCTAGTCGATGTTCTGTGGTCATTTCTAGATCCAAAAGTGAGTTGTTTGACGTTCCTTTGGTCTAGCGTCGATCGACTGTTTTTATGATTATCAAAGTAAAGTTGCGACCACTTGTAAATGGTAAGATGCGGTCGCTACACAATATTCATACTTCTGTAAAGAGAATTAGTTGTACATTTGTTGGCAAACGAAAAGACTTTCTTACATAAGATCTGCATATTATTACCGCCCTAATATCTCAGTTTTTGAGAGCTACATGTACTAGATGAAGCAATATTCGCATACAGATGACAACATTTTGTATAGATGAGATATATATCTATATCTATATCGATATATAAATGAATTATGATTAGATAGATAGAATTTGCAGCTTGAGAGAGAAAGGCAAGAAGTTGTCACGAAGACCACGTGGTTGGATCGAGTAAAACGTACCACTTATTACAAGTACTTTTGGAATGCTTTGCTGCAAACAATATTAATTTTGGTAATACGGTCATTTCATGTAGATACCACATACTAGATGAACTATACTGGCATTAAACCCTCCAATGAGGGTACGTCCAAAAAACTTGAGAATGATACGTTGCATTTCGACAAAGCGTTACGATTCGAACCAAAAGGAAGGAACATATTGAAATTTAGTCTGTGTTATAGAAGAAACCATTTTGGATCAAAGTTATGAACTGCAATTTCTAACACAAAAATTGGACTTACCCAAGTCCAACTCCATTCTTCGTCAATGAATAAACAATCCACTTCTATGGCATCATATTATGTAAATAGAACACGGGACTCGGTGAGCGGTGGACCGTAATTTGCAGAAGGCCTATGGCGCCCCCCGTCTCTGTTTAAAGATGGTCGTAAAGCCTTGCTCATCGAGTCACGTGTTCTATCAGTATAACGTGACGTCACAGAAGCAGTGAGATCGTTCATTCCTTGACAAAGACTGAAGTTCGCAGTCGAAATTTCAAGCAAGTTCAATGTTCATGATGGAAATTACAGTTTAACTTTATCAATCCAGTAATAGACAAACATATTTTGTATCCTCAGATCTAGAAAACATTATTTTGCCCATCGTGTAAGTTTCTAGTCAAGGGTTTATCAAATCCACGGGTTCGCTGAAAGTGAATGGTCTCTAGGGTTGATATTTCTAGACAAAATTCAGACAGAAAAACATGGCTATTCTTTGTCCCAAAGAAGACCATATGTCTAGAAACATTCTATGTTGAATTTGTATGTTGCATGGCTTAGTTAGCACACAGGATGTGTGATGACAACCCTCTTACTTGATCGTATCAACTTGTACATATTTTATAAAGACATGTAATGAATAAACGAGTGATGATTTCTTTTAGATAACAGTGTGAGAGTGTGTCTTTCTTTGCATTCATCCATAAAAAGTCTCCTATATATATAGTATATATATATAATGGCAGTACACTCCACTTATAAGACATAGGGCTGTGCCTTTGGTCACGGTATTGAAAAAAAATAATGTAAGGATTCTCTATTTTTTTTTATTTAATATTTTTTTATTTTGGCCGATGAATGGCATTTTAGTGATGTAAAATAGAATGCATGAGGCACTGGTCTTTTTGACATCATATTGTAATCACAGACGACTATATCAATCATTTGAACAAAGAATATTTAAATGTATAACAATGAGGAAAATTTGTGATGAAATATTTCCGTTTTTTCTTGCAATCGCTACCAATAGACGACTACATGCAGTTCCAAAAGAGCCATTAGGGGGCCCAAACCTACACGGATACTTTCCCTTCATAAGCTAGCTATCACTTCAAAATCATGACCACAGCATATCAAGAACAAGAGATATCGAAACAGGAAGTTCCGCTGCAGTGATTAAGAAGTTGCAAGGAGGCCAAATTCTAGTCAATTTAGTTTCATCAAAATCTAGCAAAATATCAAATATCACAATTCACCAAGTCATTTCGAGTTCTCTCTTTCGTTTATCTCTCTTTCTTTCTTTTTTTTTCAAACTTTATTTCTTCTGGCGAAGGAGGCAACATTTTACATTCAATATCTCAAGGATGACGCCCCTTCCTTTCCTGAATGTCTTGCTCGACTTATTGAAGTGTAAGTATCCCTTGTTTACAGAAATCTTCTTGCCTGGTAAGTTGGTAACTATGCCATCGTGAGCTCACCGCTATCTCTGCGGTGCTAGGAGTGTAGTCCGCCCGCCCAGTTCAAGCATGGACGGCGATAATTCGAAAGGCTAGCTGCAAAGACAGCCTCCAGAAACAGACTTTTACGTAGTGGACTGGGTCCGCGGTAAAGTACCCAAAAGTGACCAGTGGAGAATGAGTTAGAAACCAGGTTAGAAACCTTGACCACTTTCTGGACATCGTCAATACAACAATAGCTAGGATGCCAGACTGTTTCCATTTCGCCTACACAGGCCAACTGAGTTGGACCCTGCTGATAACTGCAAGATAGATATTACTGCAATCGGGCTGGGGCCTGGAATCCAGGCTAATCTACGTGATAATAACTCGAGCCCACGGAACACTCTGGCAGCCTCTTTTGCAGACTTTTGGGAAGCGCTGGTTCGTGATTTTCAACATAGCCTATTAAGGTATTAAAGTAGTAGTAGACTGGTTTATTGTTTTCAAGAATATGACAAAATAAAAGCAGTCTTGCAACCTTCGCAGATGAATTGCAACGCTTGACATTTTTTTTTTTACAGTATTGTTACACAAGTACGTTTAACAAATTCAAGGAGTACAACTTGAATTATATATTCAAAATACCTACTAGTACGGCACAATTGAAACAAATTTGAACTAAATTTGTTTATTTACAAAAATTGTTGTGAAGGTTAATTAAGGTTCTCAATGCTGAAAAATGGAGTTTTGGTGCACTTATGGGGCGAAAGCGGTTATTTTTTAGGAGAGTACTCGCGGCAAAACTCCCTTTCCCAGCATAGAGTAACCACCAAGCAGATCTTACGGTGCCATAAAATATAATAAGATAGTACCAAAGCGGGCAAAGGCGTATAGCCGGCCAAAGGGCACCGATAGCATACATACTCCTAGACCAGCTTCACTCCTCTGTCAGCTTTTGATACTGTCTTATGCTATCGTATTATTGTGGTTATGCTACCGTAGGATCTGCTTGGAGATTAAGCATAGACAACCTTTAATAGCCCATGTTGAAAATCACGAACCAGCGCTCCCGTAGAAAATAAACCCCGCCGGTCCAGACGTCTACGAAGGAGGCTACGCTTCTGGCGTATCGACCGAGTCAGTGCAAATTTACGGCGAGGCATTAACTGGTGCACATAATCAATGTTGATACCCGCGGTTGTCGTCTGTAGTCCCAGCAGACAGATTGTGTAGATGATTGCGCGGGCTTAGCTCGAAGCAAAGTGTCGTGTTTTACGATCGCACGGTGACGTCCACGGGCGGGTTTGATGTTTACCTGCGACGTAAACACACGGTTGCCAAGACAGGAAAGATACGAGTGATGCGACACCATTCGTTTGCCTGCGAAACTGCAGTTCCATCTCAAGGCACAGAGAAAATTTGGACACTTGATTAAATCACAGTGTTAGTAATTTTTCTGAATGATAGATACCAAATTTAATGAGCTATAAGTTTCTCCTGCAACAGACGGTGCATAGAGCGGCGCCCTTCTTCAATTCGCTTCAGTAGCCCTGGGCCACACAACTTTGTGCAATCACTACAGATGGGGTTGGTTTACAGGTAGTTGTGTGTTTTCAACTTCCATACACTTTCCCAAATGAGCAGAGAAAGCATTATGTATCATTTTTAAAGTCTTTGGTATGACTCGGCCGGGTATTGAACTCACGACCTACCAAATGAAAGGCGAACACTCTGCCTACAAAGCCATTGCACTGGTCATTTAATGAGAGAGAGGGTGAAAAACAAGATGGGTAAAAAAGAAGATAATGTCAAGATTTTCAGTTAGAAGCTCTAAGAAAAATATCTGATAGACATGTAATTGTATCAAGTGAGAGATAGCATTGGTTCTGAAAAAAAAACTCCAGTATCCGAACGTAACGTTATGAAAACATATACTATTGATCGTACCAGGGTATGCGTGAAACACCTGCGGTGAACTGAATATCCCTAAAAGAAAGATAAGAATGTGAAACTTATCTCTTCGATATCCTGTCGATAATAAATGTACAAGAAATATTGAAAACATACTTTGGTCATAAATCACCCTACAAGTTATGTCATATTGATTTGATTACACGAATGACATACTCTGTGCACCCCACATTGCAACATTTCCTGCTCAACACGATAATGTACAAATCTTGACATACGAGACTAAAGGCTTGGATACATTAGCAAAACCTTGAAGTTCACATTTCTCGGCTTAGTATGCGACCGTCATCATCATTATCATCGGTCGACGTGCTTACACAAGACGGGGTTATGCCTCCTCTTAAGGTGGGGTCACATGTGCGTATATTTTCAAGTCCGTTTGAGGTCCGTATGAAATTCTTAGCCTCTGCTAGGCTCCACAGGTTACTAGAAAAATAGTAGAAATTAGACAATATAGACAGATATCGTACAAAATTATCAATAAGTTAGCTGGATTGCAAACCATACTCCTCGGCCAGCTAACTCGTTTAGCGTGTTTCTGTCTATATTTGTCCAATTTCTACTATTTTTCCCGTGGCCTGTGGAGCCTGATAAAGGCTAGGACTTCCATACGGACCTCGAACGGACTTGAATATATACGCATGTGTGAATCCACTATTACGGGGTGACATGCCCGTTCGCTGCCGGCTGGGATGCGCCAGGTCTCCCGTCCGGGTGCGTGGATGCTGTATGGCTAATACGAGACGGAGGTTCGTCAGGCCACCATATAATGGTTTATTTGGCAAACATGTCATACGGATCGCAGCCTTGCGGGCTAGTTGCGGCTGAATTGAGGTAATGACATTACATATCATCCGAGTGATTTGAAGTGAATCACTAACTCCAGACAGACGGATATGCACAATCGCACACCAGCGCTCCCCTACACTTGAAATAAACCCCGCCGGTTCTTTCGAAAGGTGTCGTTGGCTTGAGGATTGGCTCTCCCCTTACACTTTGCCCAGTAATGCATAGAAATAGAAACATGGGACCTCGAGCCCCATCTAACGTCCTATCCGAGGGAGTCGGACCTTGTCGAAGCTAGGTAATAATTTTTACCTGAGTGAAGTGAGGAAGGGTGCAAAGCGCTTTCCTAATAAGGGCACAAGATTGGAGAAACGTCAGCATTCGAACTCGGGACCTCTTGGTCCTCTTGGGTATTTAGTAGGTTATGAATCACCTAATACTGTCAGAAAGTAACGTTTTTGGAAGAACTCCAGTCTCCAGCTATGTTTTCGTCTCTGCTAGCTGAGATAATGTAGTCCCTAATAACTTGGTTAATTAGACAGAGCAGGAAATGTTTCTCAAAGCTGACGTCAATTTTCAGATAATAGTGAGATATTTACCAAACTCCCTGCTGTTTTGGTTGGTGCATAGGAAGGTACCCAGCATGCATCCTGCTGTCACGTGACGCACCGATGCCAATCTCACATCTGTAGGGAAACGTTTGGTTGTCAGCGATTGCAACTTTTCATGATGTATCACATGTGTACTTTCAGATTATTGTTTTCATGTTTATACCTCGATCAGAGATTGCAATGCCGTATGGCAACTACACATATGGGCTCCATCTTGGTGCTACTTTTACAACTATCTAGCAAGTTTCACTTCTGCAACTACAGTCTAGGCTAGTAACGTACATACAATTATTAGGTTCCACGCAACCTATTTGCCCATTTTAGTCTATCTGACCATCCCCGAAGAAGAAAAGCAACAGAAGTCATCATTTACTCTCATAGCTGGCTAAACTACCTGGCATACTATCCTATGCTTTTATATTATTTACAAAGACACACACCTCCCACACCCAACAAAATCCTAGCTACGGGTATATATGACCTGTTTTAATATATATTGGAATGCTCTACTTTTCAAACGAAAGAAGTTTTCAAGTTGAAACAGAAACTTTGATCTTTTTCCGGGGAATAATATAATATCTTGAATGAATGAATGAAATGATTATTTGGGCAACAATTTGGCCCCTTTGTGATCTCTTTGTTCTCGTTATTGCTTGACATCTTTATTCTAGTCATCACAAGACAAGACTGACCGGGCAAATCTTCACCGGACGTATGAGCAGCAGTCATCACAAATTCCGCTAGGTGGCGCTAATGCTAATTGACCGCGCCTGCGCTCTGACGGAACTGTTCATTTTGGCGCGTCAGTTGAAAACATCAAAAAAGAGAAACACCGCTGACAACAATAACAACGAAACTGTACAAAAATGTCGAACTTTCCAGACGTATGCGTCAGGCTGGGAATAGGAGCGCTACAGAAGGGTAAGTGTATCGCAAGTAAACTGTATTTTACGTTGTCAGTAGTTGTATTTTCCTGGTTGGAGCTGATTTGTAAGGGGGAGGGGGGCATGGTAGAATTTGTTGCTTCTCTGAAATAACTATGGATAATTTGGAACCGTTATAAACTGTCGAGAAAGTTAAAATGAAGTAACAGTTATTTCTAAGCATTCTTACGTGAAGCAAGAACTCATATCATAATGAACGGCAATTTTTTTTCATTAGAAAGTGTCTAAGGGACCGTACGGCATTTAGCGAGGGGGGAGGGCCGGTCGCCAGGGGGGGGAGGGCCAAGCAAAAAAATATTTTGCCAGGGGGAGGGCCTAGCAATTTTTTTTTTACTTGGGGGGAGGGCCAAGCAAAAAAAAAATAGCTTGGTCTGCCAGCAAAATATGTCCCTTAAAATTCAAGAAACGGCGTTTCGGAGGATCAAGATTTCAAAATTTTTCTGGACCTCTGCAAGGGATCGCCCGAGGTTGGCGCTCGGGATACAGTGAAAATGCGAAAGGGAGGGGGCGGGGCTTATGCATGACGCCCTCGAAAACCTTCTTCACGCACAGAAATGTTATTAAACTCTAGATTAGTCTGCCAGCAAAATTTACCCCTGTCTTATTGCCCTCAAAATGTAAGAAATGGCGTTTCAGAGCTCGAGGGTAAATATTTGCAAATTTCCCTGGATCCCTTTTGACGTGACCGGCCTCGCGCCTTTGATGACCGACATCGTGATAATGTGTTTGGGGGGGATTTAATTTTGTATTTCTAAATTGAAATGCTATTAAAGTTAGCTTTGTTTGTCAGCAAAATATCTCCTCAAACTGAAGGAAATAGCTTTTAAGAGGGTCAAGATTTCAAAATTCTCCCGGACCTACCTTGCGATTCTTCGTGCCTTTGGCGCCGAACATGGTGTTCGGAACGTCGTTCTCACAAACTTGAAACCCTCGTATTTTTTTTTTTTCATAGAAATGTCATCTAACCAGCAAATTTTCCCATAAAAAAGCAATGCAGGAAATCGTGGCAAAAAAAGCGTGGCATTTCTAAAAGATCTCCTGCAAGTCTGCGGTCTCACGCCCACCGGCGGCTAGAGAGAGGCGACCGGTCTTACCCCGCCGTGGGAAAATCAGCGTCACGCGTCGGCGCCCCCCTCCCCACTACAGTTTTGGAAGTCGAATCGTGCTGTCGTTTTGGTTTTCATTTTTCCCCCGATTTACCGTAAGTTATTACCACCACAGGCCCGCGCCCGCGCCCGCGAGCTTGCAATACGTAAATTTAGGGAGCGGGGCGCGCGCCGCTTCGTGGCGCAAATCTACTAGAAATCCAGGTACAAATGCTTTTTAGGTGTTGTTTTAATATCAAAACAATGAAATAGCTTCTATAAAGCAAATATTTATGCCTCTATGAAGCAGATATTTATCCCTCTATTTAGCAGATATTTTGAGCCATTCTGTTTTCCTTTTTTTACTAGGGGTGAGCAAGAAAAGCTCCTTGGGGTGAGAGATCTGCTTCTCGATGAAAATCATGAAAAAGTATGACGCAAAGCACATTTCCAAATGCGGGAGCGCAGTGTTTTATTGGCGTCTTGAATATTTTTTTCAAAGTTGATAGGAGGGGGGAGGGCCAAGCAAAAATATTTTGTCTTGGGGGGAGGGCCTAGCAAAAAAAAATTTACCTGGGGGGAGGGCCATGCAAAAATTTTTTGACCCGACCCTCTGGCGACCGGCCCTCCCCCCTCACTAAACGCCGTACGGTCCCTAAAAATAAAAATTCTCCTTACTGGAAATCTCAACCATGCAGGGGCTCAAGCAAATCTGGATAATTTTTGGTCAGGGGGGTTGGGGCAGGAAAATCTGGATTGGGCATGGGGCCTATGTGCTTGAGGTCACCTGTGGCACTCCTCAAACACAGCACCTCCATTTACAAGTAATGCCCTATCCGAGGGACGGCCCTAATCAAGGCTAGGTATCGTAGAGTTGAATATTTTGTTATCACCAAGCACAGTACTGTCATCTTCTCTGGATTGTTTTGAAGAACACTTGCAGATAGATGTGCAGAAGTTAGGTGCGACAGGTCGTTCAGTGTAATATAACCAGCTGCTGCCGTGCCGCGTGCCTGCAAAGCTGGTGTGTTACTAGTACACTGAAGGGAATATATTATAGATACAAATACTTTTTCACCTGAGTAAAGTGCCTTAAGTAGCTTCCTTATTACCAATTGGTTCTGAGCCGTACACTCTGTTGTACACTCCATACGACAGGCTTTTAGCTAGGATTTTATAATAGGGTGTCCAAACTTATTGGTGAGTCGCGGTAAGTGACTATTGTAGGGGGGGGTCTGGGGGCATCCACCTTCCATGGTGCAGAGTTTGTGATGATTTTAACTTAAAAAAGTGCATTCTTAGGTATCCCAAGAGGCAAAAATACTGTTCCAGAGTTGTCCACAACCTGATGACCTGGTAGCATCCCTGGTCAATCAGAATTTCATGCTTGTCAGACGATTTTCTCCCCAGTATAGGACGTCCAGGGGCATGAAATTTCTTGTTATTCTAAGAAAAGTGCGTCCGCGTTGACGTTAAAAGCCTGCCATACGACCCCACAACCTAACCCTGCCATATTTGTTTCACAGACTGGGTAGACCAGGTTTGGGACTGTGACTTCACCATCTGTGACCCTCCCGCGGAGGAGTGCGGCATCAGCATCGACAGGCGCTACAACGAGCAGCTTCTCCGCGCCGTGCAGCTTCTGGCACGATACTCGAACGAGGAAAACGCCGAACATGGTGGACAGGTATAGTCACAGTTTTTTTGTTTGTTTGTAAACTGCATACCTAGTAAACTGCCTCATGTAGGCTTTTAGCCAGGATTTTATTATGTAGTATCATAGTATTCAGGTAGTCTTTGTATAATAATATTTATCACAGTTCATTGTTTCATGCATATTCCCTATCTTGTCTGTACCATGTGCTTGCAATTAGCCTATGGACATGAAGTTGCAAATAACCTTTCCTATTAGACTCCAAATTTCCTAGTGATTGAAAGTCATCGCGTGGCAAGTGCTACATGTGCAAAGTCCTTCCTTCGCAGGACTCTTAGACTTTGACTTTTATTTTATTTTTTATTTATTGGTTTGACTTTATTCAGAAATTTGTTTTTCACCCTTAACCACAGGACTTCTGGAGCCTCCTGACTGACCATGACCTCTCCTATCGTAACATCATTGCTCTGGCCTTCTACTGTATTTATACAGGTAAGGTGGACTGTGAGAAATTATGGTAAAGAATTAGGTGTAAAGCTCCAATTTGGGTTGTGCAAAGGTGCACATGCACCCAGTCTTTTGATCCCTGCCTTGGACTCTGATAAAGTACTCTCGAGTTATCATGTTCACAGACACACATAGACACATACACACAGACACACACGCTCCTGAAAACATAACTTTATTAGCAAAGGTATATTGATATAATGCTAAGACTAAAGATGCATTCTTACTAGGCCATTCATACATGTAAGTGCATGTTTTTTTGCTCCGATATAAACTGTGATTTCTGTGCTGATGCTCCAGGTCAGCAGAGAGTATCCAGTGTTGTAGAGAAGGAGGCAGCCTGTCTGGCCACAAGTCTGTACTTCAACCTGCTACAGGTGCCAGGTAAGACTCTCAGAGGGCATATTTTCACCAGATTTTTCAAATACATGTCTTAAAATGTGGTCTATCAAAGCACAGAAAGTTGGGCAACTATTGAACTGTAACCCCCCTGTACATACCTTTTGATGTTTTGAAATGTTTGGAATAGTCTACTTCTACAATGGGGGTGATTTTGGAATGTTCTGTGGGTTCATCTTTACATGGGCCCCCATGACCTGAAGAATGGATTCTCTGGGCAAGCATAAAATTCTGATTGACCAGGGATGCTACTAGGTCACATGTGGCCACAGTCTTCTACTGTGACCTCACTGACCTGTCTGGCAGTAATTTTGGCCGTCAGAAAGCCTTAGGATGCCCCATTTTAACCTAAAATTATAAAAAAAAACTTTTCATTCTGGAAGGGGGAACTCCAACATCAACCCCATTGCCCATGCTTGGTTGGTCTGCTATATTGAAGTTTTCCCCCAAGTTGGAGTTTTTTCTAGAAAACCTGTCATCCAAACAACTCACTAAATAATGCAGTTGCCTCATATAATTTACATTTCCATGTATCATGTTCCACACTACAGGTAGTGGTGCGTATGGCACGTTCCACGCCGTGTTGTTTGAGAAGGCCATGAACGTCCTGAAGCACTGGCCGCAAGCCGGAGGGAACAAGCGCAAACACAGGAGCGACGGCACGGAGACGCAGGGGAAGAAACCACCCAAGGCACCCAGGAGGGGGGGTCAGCCCCAGGGCAGGGAGGAGGACATGGAACAGGATGGGGACAGGTCAGTACAGGGCAGGCTTTTAGCCAGGTAGGTGTACAGGCGTACAATGTACACCCTGTTAAAAAAATAACACAAATTGTACACCCTTACACTGGGGAGCAGATCCTCTGACAAGCATGAAATTCTGATTGACCAGGGATGCTGCAGGTCACATGTGGCCTGTCTGACAGTAAATTTGCTTCATTCCTCCAAATTTGCACCTCAAAATGTGGGAAATGGTGTTTAAGAGAGTTATAAATTTCAGAATTTTCTGAGTGAGGATGTCCCCAGACCCCCTACAATCAGGCTTTTAGCTAGCAATGCGTACGGGCGTACAATGTACGCCCTTTAATAAAAATATCACAAAATGTACGCCCTATTTTTTGGATGTACGGCTTCTGTACGCCCTTATTTTCCCCCGGAAACTTCGCTCAAAGTTCAAAATTCGCCGATTCCGCGCCGAGCACCGAGCCGCCATTTTGGGTGATTCTACCTCAAGTCTCGCGCACTCTCGCACTCACTCACATCTCGCGAATCGCGAGAGTCGCACCCCATTGGCCATTTTGGCGTGACGTAGGGCGCCCGGGCGCCATTATTGGTGGAATATCTGATATCCCCGCTGTTTTCGCGGGAAAAATCACGCAGGAAAGCATAAAAACTTTGATTTGTTTACGAAAACTCGTCGAATGCCTGAAGTCATTGGTGATAAGTACATGTATAGGATTGTTTTGGAGGTTTTTTTTTGCTTGTTTGTCGGTGGAATGTGGGAAAAACAACCGCTAATGTGACGATGACATACTGGGGAGGGGGGCGGTTTCGGCACTGAATTCGTAGAAAATGTTGAACGGAGGTCGCGATTTTTTCACGGTAACTTGAGATATTACTTTTGTTGCAGTCTTTATTTTCAAAATATTGATAAATGGATGTTGTTTGTTGAGAAAATTTCGCTTAATTTGCCCTTGGAGCACATATTTTCTGCTATATATTTTCGATGAATTAAATGTTTGTACACATATTTTTCTGTACTGTGTAAAGTTAACGCTGATGTTACAGGCTACAAGTAACTTTTCAGTGCATTTATTTTCAGCTATGTTCTTAACAGAGTAGATACACAAAAGAAATATAAGATGTACCTGGCAGTCCTGGCTACACTTTCTCCTCTGTTGGTTTGCAGATTTTCTTGTAGACTTCTTTAGCTTGCTGTTGTTATATATGTAACATCACCTTTAGCAGTGAGGTTAATTTACTCTCTCTGATTGTATGTATTAACTCATGAAACATGATATTGTAAGGAATCAGTGTTATATTACTTGAAAATTACCTCATGTATTCTTTAAGCCATACCCACCTCTAATCAAGAACACATACCTCCCATTCTCAGGACAAAAGTAGTAATGCAGCAAAGACAAAAATTTGGCTATATTCTACTTCAAAATGCAGGAAACAGCATTTCAGAGGCTTTAAATTTAAAAAATTTCCGGGGGAGGATACCCCCGGACCCCCCTACAATGCTCGCGCCTTCGGCGCTCGTCGCGCGGCTCCGCCGCGCAGTGCGGAGAGTACAACACATTACAGATGTACACCCTAAAAAAAATTCCTAGCTAAAAGCCTGCCTACAATACTTGCGCCTGCAGCGCTCGCCTAATGGCAAGAAATTTGGACACCCTATGAAAAAATCCTAGCTAAAAGCCTGGTACAGGGAATTAGGCAGGGTCTTTTTTTTAAATTCAATTTTTAGTCAACAGCAGAAAAGTATGTACAGAAGACAAACAATGTAACATAAGAGTACACACACACTGAATCCAGTACATATATGTACACATTAATTAGTGTAATACATTTGCAAGATCACCCGATTTTCTGTAGTGACTGGATAAATTGTTTTGTTTTTGTTCAATGTTTTCTTCTATAGCCTAATATAGGCTTGAAATGATCCCCTACGCTGTGATTTGTATCCCCTATGCTCTGATTTGGGACCTTGCACTGTGATTTGTATCCCCTACGCTGTGATTTGTATTCCCTATGCTGTGATTTGAGTCCCTATACTGTGATTTGGTCTCTACGCTATGATTTAGGCCACCATGCTGTGATTTAGGCCCCTGTGCTGTGATTTGGGAACTAATGTTTCTGACAGTTGTAAATTTAAAAAGTTTTAGGGAGAGTATAAAGTAAGTTGTGATCAAATCCTTTGACACTCGATCTGCCTCCTTGTTGTATTGACAGAGATGGGGAGAATGCAGATGAAGAAGACAGTGATGATGAGGAGGTGGTCCTCTCAGCCCAGGAGATGACCAAGATCAAACAGCTCCTGATTGGCTGCCTGAAGAACCTGATCCGCCTCCTCCGCTGCGGACACTTCTCTCTCAAGGAGCGACAGGACAGTACCCAGCATGCACTGGAGGTATGACCTCATCAACGTACATAGCTTGTCTATTCTTTATCTATTAGGTAGGTAACGATGTACACCACGTAACATAAATTATGCAAATGTGCAGTTGATTTGCATAATTTATGATGAAATGTAAACATTGAATTATTTTCCCAAACCAAAGGGCTTCAATCTACACATACAACATATGTACATGTATTTTTGGTATTCTAGACTACAATAAACATAATTGATTATGCTTATTACAGCTTTATTTGCCTAATTAATGAGACAAAATGAAGCTGTAAGGGTCCTTATATTTCCTGGAGGTATGAGGTCTCTGAACTCTACAGCATCTCTTAGGCCTAGGAAAAGAATATGTTCTTGTTGTTGATGATGTTGTTGTTATTGTTAGACCCTGGTGTACCTGACGAGAGTAGAGCTGACCAATGAGGAGTTAAGCTACAGCACGGACATGAACCTGGGCCATGTGTCGTCCCTTACACAGCTGGCGTACATGTTGTTGTTGTTGTTGATGATGTTGTTGTTGTTGTTAGACCCTGGTGTACCTGACGAGAGTTGAGCTGACCAATGAGGAGTTAAGCTACAGCACGGACATGAACCTGGGCCATGTGTCGTCCCTCACACAGCTGGCGTACATGATGTTGTTGTTGATGATGTTGTTGTTGTTATTGTTAGACCCTGGTGTACCTGACGAGAGTAGAGCTGACCAATGAAGAGTTGAGCTACAGTACAGACATGAACCTGGGGCATGTGTCGTCCCTCACACAGCTGGCGTACATGATGTTGTTGTTTATGTTGTTGTTGTTGTTGTTGTTTATGTTGTTGTTGTTGTTAGACCCTGGTGTCCCTGACGAGAGTTGAGCTGACCAATGAAGACTTGAGCTACAGTACAGACATGAACCTGGGCCACGTGTCGTCCCTCACACAGCTGGCTTACATGATGTTGTTGTTGATGTTGTTGTTGTTGTTGTTGTTGTTAGACCCTGGTGTCCCTGACGAGAGTAGAGCTGACCAATGAAGAGTTGAGCTACAGTACAGACATGAACCTGGGCCACGTGTCGTCCCTCACACAGCTGGCGTACATGATGTTGTTGTTTATGTTGTTGTTGTTAGACCCTGGTGTCGCTGACGAGAGTAGAGCTGACCAATGAAGAGTTGAGCTACAGTACAGACATGAACCTGGGCCATGTGTCGTCCCTCACACAGCTGGCGTACATGATGTTGTTGTTTATGTTGTTGTTGTTAGACCCTGGTGTCACTGACGAGAGTAGAGCTGACCAATGAGGACTTGAGCTACAGTACGGACATGAACCTGGGCCACGTGTCGTCTCTCACACAGCTGGCGTACATGATGTTGTTGTTTATGTTGTTGTTGTTAGACCCTGGTGTCGCTGACGAGAGTAGAGCTGACCAATGAAGAGTTGAGCTACAGTACAGACATGAACCTGGGCCATGTGTCGTCCCTCACACAGCTGGCGTACATGATGTTGTTGTTTATGTTGTTGTTGTTATTGTTAGACCCAGCTGTCGCTGACGAGAGTAGAGCTGACCAATGAAGAGTTGAGCTACAGTACGGACATGAACCTGGGCCACGTGTCGTCCCTCACACAGCTGGCTTACATGATGTTGTTGATGTTGTTTATGTTGTTGTTGTTGTTGTTAGACCCTGGTGTACCTGACGAGAGTAGAGCTGACCAATGAGGAGTTGAGCTACAGCACAGACATGAACCTGGGCCACGTGTCGTCCCTTACACAGCTGGCGTACATGTTGTTGTTGTTTATGTTGTTGTTGTTGTTGTTAGACCCTGGTGTACCTGACGAGAGTAGAGTTGACCAATGAAGAGTCGAGCTACAGTACGGACATGAACCTGGGCCACGTGTCGTCTCTCACACAGCTGGCGTACATGTTTTTGTTGATGATGTTTCTGTTGTTGTTGTTATTGTTAGACCCTGGTGTACCTGACGAGAGTAGAGCTGACCAATGAGGAGTTAAGCTACAGTACGGACATGAACCTGGGCCACGTGTCGTCCCTCACACAGCTGGCGTACATGATGTTGTTGTTTATGTTGTTGTTGTTGTTGTTAGACCCTGGTGTACCTGACGAGAGTAGAGCTGACCAATGAGGAGTTAAGCTACAGTACGGACATGAACCTGGGCCACGTGTCGTCCCTCACACAGCTGGCGTACATGATGTTGTTTTTTATGTTGTTGTTGTTGTTGTTGTTAGACCCTGGTGTCCCTGACGAGAGTAGAGCTGACCAATGAGGAGTTGAGCTACAGTACGGACATGAACCTGGGCCACGTGTCGTCCCTCACACAGCTGGCGTACATGATGTTGTTGTTGTTGTTGTTGTTGTTGTTGTTAGACCCTGGTGTACCTGACGAGAGTTGAGCTGACCAATGAAGAGTTGAGCTACAGTACAGACATGAACCTGGGCCATGTGTCGTCCCTTACACAGCTGGCGTACATGTTGTTGTTGTTGTTGATGATGTTGTTGTTGTTGTTAGACCCTGGTGTACCTGACGAGAGTTGAGCTGACCAATGAAGAGTTGAGCTACAGTACGGACATGAACCTGGGCCATGTGTCGTCCCTTACACAGCTGGCGTACATGTTGTTGTTGTTGTTGATGATGTTGTTGTTGTTGTTAGACCCTGGTGTACCTGACGAGAGTTGAGCTGACCAATGAAGAGTTGAGCTACAGTACAGACATGAACCTGGGCCATGTGTCGTCCCTTACACAGCTGGCGTACATGTTGTTGTTGTTGTTGATGATGTTGTTGTTGTTGTTAGACCCTGGTGTACCTGACGAGAGTTGAGCTGACCAATGAAGAGTTGAGCTACAGTACAGACATGAACCTGGGCCATGTGTCGTCCCTTACACAGCTGGCGTACATGTTGTTGTTGTTGTTGATGATGTTGTTGTTGTTGTTAGACCCTGGTGTACCTGACGAGAGTTGAGCTGACCAATGAAGAGTTGAGCTACAGCACGGACATGAACCTGGGCCATGTGTCGTCCCTTACACAGCTGGCGTACATGGCTACGAGTATCCTCTCCACTGGAGCACACGGAGAGGTCAGGATTTGAAATTTCATTGTTTCCTGATAGGGAAAAGTTTATTGTTTTTGCTGATGTGTTCTTCTTGTTCTTTCTTTTGGTTCAATGGAAGCAACCATGCAATTCTGTTCATATACTTTGGTGTATTTAAAACTTTCCATAAAAATGGCCATATTACATCCACATCATTAAAACTCATAAAAAGAATCTTTGCAATTGTAAAGATCCCATAAAAGAATGGAGCATTACAAATACCCCAAAAAGTTTTTTTCAGTGGATGTGAATTTTCTTACAATCCTTAGTGTTAGCTAAACTGATGTCAAGCAATTGAAAATTTTAGCATCAGAATTTACTTGCTGAGCTTTGCTTGAGGCCTTTAACCTATGGCAACCTGAAATGTGATGTGCAACAAAGCTATAAAAGTTTTCAAACCCTGGTACTGTGATTGTGTACGGCTCCCCACCCCTTAGATTGGTTTGATTGGTTGTTGCTGCAGGTTACTGCAGTAGTGACCTGCCTATTCCGTCTGCTGCTCCCCAATGTGCTGATGATGGGGGAGGGGGGCAGTGTGGCACCAAACGCTATCCCACAGGCCTTGCAAGTCTTCAGTTCACAGGTAACACATTGTCATTCTTATTGCTTTATCTGTCATCAGATATGTTGTAGCAAAATGTGAGTGAATGGAGCATGATGGAAACTTATTTGAATGTAGTGAAAGTTTATTTGCAAGTTCATGTCCGGAGGCTAATTCCAAGGACATCACAGAAATATTAGGGACATGGACAGTGGTTAACTCAGGTAGACTCACCATCTCTAGTAGAAAGATGGTGAAAGAAACACTTGGTAATGTTGTCAACTAGGAATGCGTGCACAACGTACTCTAAATTCACTTTTAGGAATAGGTGTGCTGATGCATTTAACCTTAAAATTTACATACAATTGGGGCACACAACATAATATGAAACAAAGTAAAATGTCCTAAGCAATACCTAATTTCAATGTAGAGAATTGCAATGAACCCGAATTCTGTAGCTCACTTCAAAAGTATAAACAAGTAACGTTAATATCTCAAATATTTTATTTTATGTTATTTTTCAGATACACTGTATATACCTGACTGTGTATTGTTTTGCTATTTTAGGCTGTTGGGTATGTGTGTCACCTGGCACGACAGGGTGGTGAGGCAGTGATGCCGGTGTACCGGATACTCCTGCAGCACTCCTGCTGGAGGGTACCTGACAAGGCTGGTATGTATGGCTCCTTCTTTACTACTTTTCTACTGTACAGAGTTTGTGGATGTCCTAAATCCAGAATGGTGTGTTATTATTCAATACTACTTCATAAAAGAAAACAACATAGAAATATAATGTAATATTTGCTTTGTTTCCTTCTAGAAAGAAATTGTGTTTGTTTGCAAGCCAGGCTCGGAATTGGCAGCTAAGTGGTCACTGTGATGTCATAGAAGTATTAATCAACATTTGATTTGATTACCTGGTGGCAAAAGTATGATTTTGGACTGCTTGATGATTAATAACATTAGAACATATTTAGTGTAGAAGTCTATATTAATTTTTAATACTATGCTTTAGTAGTGTTACTAGTGGCGATTGCACTTTAAGAAATGTACATTCTATATAATGCCATTGTGATTCTGTTCCAGAGTACCGAACACGGGTGTCCCAGAGTGTGGTGAAAATGTTACAGGCACTCCCCACGCCAGCGTATGCAAGCTTTCTGGAATGGCTTTACCGGTGAGATATCGTAATACACAATGTTTCTGGGATTTTAAGCTTTGTTTGAGTAAACTGGCAAGTGCTTGTCACAATCAGTTTTGTTTTCTTTAGTTTTTACTCGGCATTCCTTTTCCTATGACAAAATGATATCAATGTGACATCTGATTTCAACCACCTGTCTGTATTGTAACCTGTAAGTTGTGTGGCGTCATCTTGGTGTAACAGTTAGGGCGTTTGATCCAGAACCCGGAGGTCCTGGGTTTGAATCCCCTGACATGCCACTGATATTGTGCGCCTTTACCTTTTTTACTTGCAAATTGTACTGTACCAACACTACCCAACTTTTTTAATAACACATCAGACTGATTTGTTTTTTTCTTTTCGCAGATTTTCAAGGTCCACCAAAATCGGCCACCGTACGTTCGGACTGGACATGGCGCTTGCCTTACTTCCGGAGCCAGAGCGCGAGATTGACGATAACGTCCAGGACGACCATCTCATCTACCTCACGCGCATGTTTCTGTTGGAGAAGATGATCATGGCCAGGTAAGATATGTACTTTACATCAATTGTATTTATGTAATTTTGTATTAGCTGTTGACATCCATCTGACTCAGAAGACAGGCAGACAGTCATTACTTGCCGTCTGCCTGGCCAGCACATGACTTTTTAAGGTGAAGGAGGGGTGTGCACTTCCTTCTCCACCCTCTCATCTACTGGCGCACTAAGTCCTACAGGGACAAGCATGAGCAACTTCTAGACTAACTGCAAAAGGTGGCATAATGGTTGCGTAATGGTTAGGGTATTTGGCCCACAGGGCTCGAAATACTGGGTGCATGTGTACCCATGCGCACCCAAAATTGGAACTGTGCACCCAATTATTTTCTGTTGGTGCACAGGTTGCACCCAAATATTTTCATAGGCTTATGTATGTAAAGATGTCAATATACTAGTAAACACCATATTCTTGACATCTAAGTGTTAGAAAGATAATAAAATGCCCCAAAACTGTGTGATATTTTACTTTATTTTATGTGGTGCACCCAAAAAATTTTTGGTGCACCCAATTTTCTAGTTTGGGTGCACCAGTGCGCCTAATCCCCAAAATGAATTTCGAACCCTGGCCCAGGAAGAGAGGTCCTGGGTTTGAATCTCCTGACATGCTAATGGTGTTGTGCAAAATGTGTTGATTGGTGGAGAAGGGGCACATACTTTTATTTGAGTTTTCCTATGAATTTTTACATTTTAGTCCCACAGATTTTTCAGTGACTTGCCGCAATTCAAGAGGGACACAAAGCAGTTGGGATGCATGCTTTCAAGAAACTTCGGTATCAAACAGTTGTTAAATGTATTAGAAAATGTATCATACAGTCTTTAACCGTTAGACTTTGATATTGCTCTTCCCAGGTGTTCGGACGTGGCCCCCAATGTCCGTGGCCGCGCCCTTAGCTGTCTGTCCCAGTGTATCTCCTCAGAGAACCCCAGCATCATCCTGCTGTTCCAAGACTTCTTTGCCTCAACCTTGACCAAAACCCCCGGGGTGCAGCGACCAAACACTCCCCTCACAGGTACTGGGTCATGTCCATGTTAAGATGCTTTGTCCGCTCAGCTGGATTTTGAACGTAATCTTGTTTTCTAATACACAACCAGTCATTTCTCTCACCTGCTTATGTTTCGAAGCCTTTGAGCTTTTGACTGGAGTGCTACTTCTTTCCGCAATGCTGCTATATGTATGTAGCCGATGTAGGTGGCGCTTTTGTGAAGAACATAATCCCAAACATGGCTAAGTTTGTAATCCCCACCCCTTTTCCAGACAGCCTCCTTGATCTACCAGATATCACGCCTGTTGTTTTCTCTGTCAATTATTTATTTCGGCAATGTGATACATAACATAAGCAGGCAAAACTTTACTGGTTGTTTCCATCCATAAGAAAAGTCCAATATGCTATGTCATATCAAGCTGATGAAATTTATTCTCAGACATCACTATGATACATTTGAATGAATTCTCAAAAAAATTTGAAGAAGAAAATTAAAGTTTATTCTGCAACCACTTGTGGTAGGTGATGGTAATGTTGAAAATAGGTGGTAAGTTACAATGCAACGCTGACATCTTTGCCTTCTTGCCTGCCCTAGGGAATTCAACTGCACTGACCCCCTTGGGGATGACCCCCTCCCCTGGTGCCAATACCCCCCAGGGGGAGTCCCCTGCCCCCAGGGATGTCTCGTTCGGTAGCACTGCACCTGGCGGGACCCAGAACTTGTTCACCATGCTGGGGGAACGTTTGAATGATGACAAGGTTGGAGTTCGTAAGGCGGCTCTTCAGGTATAGACATCTTTAACAGTTGCATGTTTAGAAATTCTTTGAGTGAATCATGACTATGTACAGTACACACATCGTAAGATTTAACATATTTTACAATGAGCGTAATCGTATATACCATAATCATGATCGTAATTACGGTCGGATTTAGGGGCCTGTAGCACATCATATGGAAAACAGATGGTAATATTCAGCATATTTATGTTTTGAAAAGAGCAAATATTGAAAATTCACCATTGATTATTAAATCAAACAGCCTGATTTACAGCAGAAACTCCCTATCTCAAGACTGGTAGTACAAACATCAAGAAGGCCAATGTATGCTTGCAACGACTAAAAAAATCCTCATTCTAAGTATGCCATGAGTTTCGATAAACTTTTTTAAAAAGAAAATGCCATTTTTATTTGACTTGATCTCTTCCCATTTTTGGCAATGTCTCAGGGGTGGAGGCTATAAGTATGCCTACATTTGTACATGTATGCGTCTCCGAATAAAGAGACTCTGACTCTGCAGTACAGTGTGAACCAGTCAGAATTGCCCCGAAGAAGGTGACAGACGGTCACCGAAACGTCGGTGTGAATAAAGCATTGGTTGTGTTAGAAGAGTCTCTTTATTCAGTGACGTACCAACCTGGTGAAACTGTTCACGGATGTATGTGTCTCCGCTTCAGGCATTTGAGAGCCTTGTGTCGATCAGTCCGACCCCTCCCTCAGTGAAGGAGGTGGAGATTATCTACCAGCGCTGCATGGACGTCTCGCTGTCGGTGCGGAAACAGGCGCTGCAGTCGCTCACCGCGGTACTGCACAAGAACCCCACCCTCCCGCACGTCCACAAACTCTGGCTGGAGGGGGTGGTGCCTGCCGTCATGGACAGGGAAACAACATGCTCCGAGAAAAGTCTGGAGGTCAGTCACCTCAAACGTGTCATGATCACGTACAAGTTAAAGTACATAGAAGTTAGGCACCTAGGCAAGTGGTTTAAAGAAATTTATGTAAATGTAATCCTCAGTAATATACACGTTAGATATTTTGGTGCTAAAGATATTCTTGAGAAGACCTCTTAGACAAGGCCTCTTTTTGATGTGGCTGTATTGTTATACTTTTCATGCCAGATGGTGCAACGAATGATATTCCTTTATTTGTACCTGTATATCGACTTTTCTATTAAATCTAATACCATTATACAGTCCTTCTACTACAGTCCCTACTTCAAAATCTTCTGGAAGTTCCAGTGTGTAGATAGATAGTTATGTTCCTAATATTTACACATACATGTACACGTACATGTGTTACGTTTTCTGAAATACATGTACTGTTTGTATATATTCTATGCTGTCATGTACAAATGTATGTTTTTGATAAGGGCCTGCTCCCTATAAAGAATTATAGATATTAAATGTTTGTATTGTTATATTGCAGCTTCTAGAGGACATCATCCTGGAGCAGATTGATGATGTTGGAAAATCCCAGAACGAAGACTCTGACCTTGCCTGGAACTTACTCAAGGTCATCGCTGGTATCGAGGGCCAGGAGCTGAGGTCAGTGTGATTTAATTACAGTCAAATTGAAATGAGGAACAAATTCTAAAATTAGTAAAAAGTTCGTAGGGATCAAACTCTTCCAACCAAATGGAATACCCAAGCTACCTTCGTAACCCCTGCTTTGCCTATTGAGTCAGTCAGTAGAGCTTATGAATAAAACAAGAAAATTGATTGACAAAAGTTGGTAGGAAATCTTTGATGTCTTTTGTTCCTGTTCTGATATGGTGAAGACATAAAGTAAACCGTTACAGTAAAGTGTCATTTTTACTCTTCCTGAAGGAAAACATTTTGCTGGTCTTCTTTCTTCTTCTGTCATTAACCAATCAGAACTTAGAACTGCCGGTGACATCAGCATATTAATGACATATTAACTGTTATTATATAATTACAGCAAATATGAACAAAACATTAATAACTGAAAATATTAATGACATGTTAGCTATTAGTGTTACAGCAAAATTAATATTTAGTGTTTTTTTTTTTTTCAAAGCCTCAGGACCCGAGCCTAATGGTATTAATACTATTATTTTGTGAGTAGCTTGACAAAAGCAAATTACTGGGAGGGAAATATCCGGCATTTTCTCGAAAATGTTGCCTCTCTAGTTGAATTTGATGTTTTTTTTCCTCCCTCAGACGGTACCTCGGGAAGGCCTGTAACATCTGGTCTCGTCAGGGGAAGCTGACTGCCAGGCTTCTGAAGGCTCTGAGTACTCATGTAAGCTCCGACCATACAGAGGTGAGAAACCCACATGTACAAATGTACATGTATTTTTCATTTTTAAAAAAGTGTTCTTTTTTTCTCGGTAGCAAGAAGACGTAATGAGGTAAGTTTGCATAGTCCAGTGGTTAGCGACTCTTCCTCTGGAACTAGAAGCCATGAGTTTGATTTTAGTAGAAAATAATGTTATGTACAATTATATATAAGAAAACCATATTCAAGAATTATAAGTTAGAGTTTCTTAAAATAAGAAGTTATCAGTAGACAACATAGCACTGTAAATACGGACAGGGGGATCACTATCTCATGTCTGTTTATATGACTGTCTTGTCACGTGATAATCACTTATGAGACCAGAGAACACCAATGCAAGACAAAATCTACTGCATTGAAGAAGACAGAAAGCATCTTGAAAGCTTCCAAAGCAATAAGAACTTGATGTGTGAAACTGTTTAAACATAATTCCCTTCCAAAGCACAGTTCAATAGCCAAATCTCAGGGGAAACACAGGAGAAACACACCCAGCAGAAGAGGAGATATCTCCTGTGTGTGTCTTACCTTTTTTCCCCTAGTCAGGGGTTTCTAATGTTGGTTTTGCATATGTATCCTTCTGTCATAGATTGGAATCACAATAGAAAAGTGTACCAGTATGTGTCGATTGTATGTCAAAAGTTTCTCATGATATTTACCGTTATACTTGCAGGCGGCCTGGATGATGATGGCTTTGGTTGCCAAGTACTGCCCCAAGATGGACTACTCCATGGTGCTGGACAACTGGCAGGGGTACCGTGACGGGCGTGGCGTCTTCAGCAAGGACACTGTGTCCTCCATACTACAGGTCATGGGCAGTATAGCAGGCAACATCCCCAAGCACAAGATCAACGAAATCATGGGTAGGATGCCAAGATCTCACTGTTTAGGCTTAGATCCCATTTCCTAACCGGAGCCCAGCTAGGATGTTTGCGGACACGAAAAAATTAAAGTGTTTACCAAAGACCAACTACGCAAGTTACACATGTATGCTACTAACTATGTTTTGTTGCCTTATCATATTTTTTGTTTCCGAAAGCTCAGCTACCCAGCGGTGCCCCCGGTTGGGAATTAAGACCTAGGCCTAACTATGGCTGTCAGTATGGGGGAATTTGTGGCATATGTTTAATAACTTACTATTTAAAGCATACATTTTGTCTGTTCTTTCACTTCTGTACTTTTTTTAACGAAATTCTAATGAAATACGCTGAACCTCAGTAATTATAAGGAAACAACCCTTTTAGAACTTGGGTACCTGACTTCGGTTGGGTAGGTAAAAGACTTCGCCTTTCAGTTCCGTACCCTAGACACAATGGATAGCAACCCACTGCCCCTTCGGCCTTAAAAAGGCTATAGTATAGGGCTACATGTACCGTTACTATCATCGAACCTTTAGTGGTTATTTGGATAACATTTTAATGCCCTTTTCTTATTTACTAAAGCTGACTTGAAGAAACTGCTCCGAGGATACTCCTGTGACCCCGGAATGATCAAGGACCTGGTCTGGACCTTGGAGAAACTGACCAAGGGTTGCTCCAAGGAGCCTGAGGAGGCCAGGGCCATGATGGACGAGTGGGCCACGGAACTCCTGCGGCGGTCAGAGGAGTACCTGTCCAGTCTGGTGCTGAACGAAGACCTGAACACTGCCAACTTGGACGTCATGGCAGTCGGTGGGTAGAGTAGTACATGCAGTGTAGTTACATGTAATAAGTTAAAGTCTGGATGGTGCATATAGGTCAATGCCCATGTCTGTTTCAGCAGCCCTGGGCCACGTAATGTTTGTGCAATCACTATAGCAGGGGCTAGTCCACTGGTAGTGGTTTGTAAGTGTTATACTACTCCTTGTCAAATGTTGAGTACTAAACATAAGAAGCCAGCTTGTACCATTTTTAAAGTCTTGGGTATGACTCAGCCGGGGATCGAACCCACGACCTACGTTTATATTGAATAAAAGGTGAACACCCGGCCATTGCACCATTCCCGCTGTGTAGTAGGACTGAGAATTGCCTCTAAAGATATATGTATCAACTACAATCTTTCATTGATGACAATTCTATGAATACTTATTCGGGACAAAGCAGTTAAGAAATTTCTTACAACACACACAGCAATATAGCAATTACTCAAGCAACTTGGAAAAGATCAAACATTCATGTATAGCATCCAATATCATTCGTCATTGACACTGACGAAAACATATGGATGCTACATAAACTTCCGACTGTTTCCAAAATCATGTCCAGTTGATTGAGTGAATTGCAGTTTGGCACGTCTTATTATCTAGATGCCTAACCAGTCTGGTTAGACATACATGTGTACAGACCGGGTTTATTTGGCATGACGTGTAGAAGTACATTTGTAACACCATGTACAATTTTTTTCAGTCCGCCACCTGTTCACGGTGGGTGAGGTAGCCCAGCTGTGTCCAGCCAAGACGTCCAAACGGATCATCCTGATGGTCCAGTCCTTCCTGGTGGACAACACCAAGCTGGATGAGCTTCCCTCCAGCCAGGGAACGCAGCTGTCCCAGATGCCGGGGTCGCAGATGTCCCAGATGCCGCTCTCACAGGCAGGGTCGCAGCTGTCTCAGATGCCATCGCAGATGTCTCAGATACCACTCTCACAGCTGCAGGGCCCTGCACTGCCTCCTACAATCAGGGCACACGCCATCCTCACCATTGGTGGGTGCTATTCTTCACAAGGGTTTTTTTCTTGGAAAAAATTGCAAGGGGAGCATTGAGAGGGATCGGAGCCACCAAACGGGGTTGGTGTTGAAGACTCCCTCTTCCACGATGTGGAATTTTGGAGAATGATAATTCAAAATAGGGCATTCTGCATTCTAATACTTTCAGAGAGGCAAAATCCAGAGTTAAAGACTGTGGCCATATGTCCACATCAGTACATGACGTGTACATGTAGTACCAATCAGAAGTTTGTGCTTGTCAGAGGATTTGCTACCTACGATAAAGGGGCGCATATGCCCCAGTGCCCCAGTAACCCTTTTTAGACTTAGCCCTGCTTTGATAGCTTGCTATAATCGAGAATTGGGGAGGGTACGACAAGCTGTATATTGTTCACAAACAGTTAATTGTGCTTGTCAAAAAGAGCTTACCCCAGTACAATGAACCTGTAAATACTGTCTTTTCTGTCACAACCAGTGGAAGAAAGCGAGCTAAACTGGATCAATATCACTTTCACGTTTTGTCCATTATATATTTGCAGGGCTGCTAATCCATTTTAGGGATTATATACAGGTGCACTGATGCACCCAGCTTGAAAAATTGGGTGCACCAAAAAACTTTTGGGTGCACCACTTAAATTTAAGTAGAATGTCAGAAAAACCTAATGTCAAAACCTAGTTACATACTATCAAATTCTTAAACAAGTACCATGACAGACATTCTTATTATCTTTCTAACACTTAGATGTCAAGAATATGATGTATACAAGTATACTTTGATATCTTTACGTACATAAACCCAAGAACATATTTGGGTGCACCCTCTGTGCACCCACAGAAAATAATTGGGTGCACCCTCTGTGCACCCACAGAAAATGATTGGGTGCACAGCTCCAATTTTGGGTGCACATACACCCAGTATTTCGAGCCCTGATTTGTAACTAACTGCTCTGTCGATCGTGAACTGCAGGGAAGCTGTGTCTACAGCACGATGACGTGGCCAAGAAGTGCGTGCCTTTCCTCGCTCACGAGCTGGAGACATCCCCGCACATCCCCATCCGTAACAACGTGATGGTGATCCTGTGCGACCTCATCAAGTTATACTCCACCTACATCGACCACCACATTCCCGCCATCGCCGCGTGTCTGAAGGACGAGAGTCCGCTGATTCGGAACCAGACCCTCATCATGCTCACCCAGCTGCTGCAGGTGAGGTCATGTTGATTCGATTACAGGGCTCGAAATACCACCTGCATATGCAGGTTAGTGCAGGTAAAATTGGAGCTGTGCAGGTATTTCTGGTGTCTACCTGCACCTAACCTGCACTGGTACATGTACTGGGTTTTATACATAAATGTCCTATAAATATAATGTAGGTGTATATGGATTGTTATCAGCTACATTGACTGTTACCACTTATAAAGTATAAATTAAGAAAATATAGCAATAGTTTTTGAAGTTTTAGTATGATCCATTCTTCCTATATTCAGAGTGGTGCAGGTAAAATTTGTCTGGTGCAGGTAATTTTCAATGTTACCTGCACCCGTGCAGGTATGCTGAAAAAAGTGTTAGAGCCCTGGATTATATGGATAACATCCGCTTGTGTATTTTTGGCCAAATATATGCCATGTTTGACTTTGAATGTCTGTGAAATTCTGTGCTCAGAGCAATGGTCCATTTCTCTACAAAGCAAATTGTTAAAAGGAGTATCCGACTCCCATTGGCATTTTAAAATGCTACATACATGTATCTTCGGGTAAACAAGGCTAACCACCTAGATCTACACATGTACGTGTGACTGAAGAAACTTCGCAGAAATGACTATAAACTTTACCCTACTTCGCTCTTGTTATTTTCTTGGATCCGTAGGCACCAAAACGTGTGCACACCTGCAGATACAGTGTTAATTTTCTAATTGGTCCAAAATCCGGTCTTCTCATTATTTTTTCAGAAACGTGTACATGTATGTTTTCCAACTGGCCTAATAAGAAAAAACGATTCCAGTACGATGTACCAGTCCCCACCCCTAGCACATGTTGTTCTTCAAGCAGATTCTGCAATTGTCATAATTTCACCTTTTTTTTGCCTGAGGATGTGCATTTTTGTTGTTGACCACAGGAAGACTTCATGAAGTGGAAGGGCACCCTGTTCTTCAGGTTTGTCAGTGTCTTGGTGGACCCTGACGAAGATACCCGCAAGTCTGCCGAGTTCTGCCTGGTGCATCTGTTGTCTGAAAGGTACTGTATATTTGTGGGGAGAAAATGAGTGTATGCGGTGGTTTTGAGTTCGCAATAGTGCTGTAGCCACATACTGTAAACCATTACTGATAGCAGTAATAAACACAAAACAGCAATGTTTTCATCTTTCAGTGCAAATTTCTAAAGCTATAGAAGGTTTTCAATGGTGTAGAACAAAATGGAGTTTATAAGTGAGAGTTTTTACAAGTCCAGAACTGTTTTGTTTTTTTCTTTCAAGGAACCCTAACTTTTTCATCAGATTCGCAACACCACTGAGAATATTTTAGTATTAACAGTACTGGTGCATTCAAAACTGAACAAGTCAGCCACTTTGGGGTTGGGACAAAACTGACCATTTGCTGGTAGGAAATATGATTGGCTTACAACATGGTACAAAAACAATGTATATTAAATAAATAATCTTTATTGACACGACAAACGTACAGCGACTATTTTATGATATTAAATGGTTTCTAAGTTGGTGCTATGATGACGAAATGTTGATAGTGATTTGAAACAGCATATAACAACCAACAGGTCTATTTTAAGTACACAAATGTAGTGTACAGTATCTTATGATGTCACAAGGCGACTAAGATGAGACAACAGTTCTTTTTGTCTAACAGTATTTTTCAATAGCGTATCATCTGCATATCATCTGTATCTGTCCTCACAGGCAGCCTGGCATGTACTTCAACAACTTTGTCCAGTGTGTGTACCACCTGAACTCGTACCAGCACCATCCCGTCTACAACAAGTTTAACGAGTCGGAGCGCGAGAGGAAGATGTTCTCCCTGGCCGGGGAGGCAAATCGCGAGAAGCGTCGCACGATCTACCGCTTCCTGTTGGAGCACATGACGGACGAAAACCGCTTCAATTTGATTGGGAAGCTCTGTTCTGAGGTAAGCGCGCAAACGACCATTGTGTTGTCAGACTATCATAGAAGCTCATCTATGTTGGTAGTAATCATAGTACAATGCTAAGCTTTCTTTCAACACAAAGGTGTACACAGATCGAGTTTTTGACGAACATTGTCGCCTTCTTCAGGATCAATTAGGCCTAGGAAAAAAAATGTTGTGTTTCCTGTTTCCCTACCTACCCTAAAAAAAACCTGCCGACCCTAGACTTTTTTTTGGGTGGGCAGTGGAGTCACATAGCTTCCAGTTAGAATTTTTATTTAGCCTGCTTCCTATTGAAGTAAAACACTGCTTGTCCCATCTAATGAAGGATAAATGTATCTATCATGCACAAAATTAAAGTTTGACATTGAAAGACAAGACTAGTGTAATCATACATTTCAGTTTACTTTGTTCAACTGTATTGTAAATATGTATCACTAGAATTTTGGATAGCCTAAAAAAAAAAAAAAAAAGAAGATAAATAATCCCTACCTACCGACCCTAATTTTTCAGGACTGAAACAGGAAACACAACATTTTTTTGCAAGAGTTGTAAACATAATGACCTTACAGACACGTGATCTTGAAATACCTGCACAACTCCATGTGGTATTTCGTAAAGTTAAACTTCATTAAAGTCCTTCCCTCACCATAATGGTGAATGGGGCATTGCCCATCTCTATTTCAGTAGACCTGGGCCAAGCAATGTTTGTGCAATCACTATAGCAGGGGGCTAGCCCACTGTTAGTGGTGTGTGAATTCAACTTCCGTATACTCTATCCCAAATTCTGAGTGCTTCAAACAGAGAAAGCAACATGTACCATTTTTTCAGTCTTTGCTATGACCTGGGATATCGAACTCATGACCTACTGAATGCAAAGTGAAGTTCACTCTACCCACCGGTATACTAGTAGGTACTTAGCACTGAGAAATTACCACCAATATACCTGTTTGTATAGGTGCTGGAAGGGTTTGTGGACAACGTGCTGCCTCTGAATGCAGAGACGAGTCAGATCCTGCAGGACACCCTGTCCATCCTGTCCTGTAAGGAGATCAAACTGGCCTCCCTAAAGGCTAACGCTGAGGAGGATGCTCTGAACGAGGGGGACGCAGCAGGGGCTGCCTTCCACAGGGCAACTAATAAGTTCCTCACTCAGGTGTGTACATTACAATACACTCCATCTCGTGTGCTTCTGAGACAAGCCTACTGTTGGTAATTAGTGTTTAGTATATGTAAAAGTTCCAGATACTGTCTTTGATATGACTTCTCTAAGAATTTCCAAAAATGCTACCCGACTTGTTTGTGGTTGTACACCAATCATGGGTTTTTCCATTGTTGAATATTATGATCTCCATTTTTTCTAAGGCCTTGTTGATTTTTATTTTTTGGATGACCTGCTCTTGTAACCCCAAAACAGATACGAGCGTGGAAAAAAGTTTTATAAAAAAAGTTGCCTTCATTAGTTAAGTCACTAAGTAACCAGGAAGGTTGTATAAATGACTAAACATATAGAGTGTGGTATACCAAACGATAGATGATTAATTTTTTGTTCTTTCACATCTTCTTTTGGAATTGAGTTTGGCATTTTGCGTCATTCTTTTTCTGATATTTTTGTGCTTAATGGCGTGGATTTGCTCATTTTTCAACTGCTTTGTATGATTTACTGTATGGTCACCAACCCTTTTTTGTTAGGAAAAGCACAAAAATTGATGAGTGCCCCTAATGTCATCCATAAAATTAAATCAACATTGCCTGATGTTGTTTTCCGTGATACAGGTGGTGAAGAAGAACATGATCGAGAACATTGTGCCAATCATCATCGCCCTGAAGCACCAGCTGGAGGCCAAGCGCTCGCCACTTCTGCGCAGCCTCATGGTGTACCTCAAGGAGGTCATGAAGGACTATCGCAACGAGGTCAAAGGTCAGTCATGATCCCAATCCCACTCCACCACAGTGTATTGAAGTAAAAACACTGCTTGTGCTTATCTAATGAAGGATAGATGTATCTATTATGCACAAAATTAAAGTTTGACATTGAAAGATAAGTGTCCTCATGCATTTCAGTTTAAACAAGCCGTAATTTGATTCCGGAAAAACAATTTAATTCCAGACTGCAGGCAAAATGCTTTACCCAATCAAATTCATATTTTTACTGGGTACATAGTAGGGGATGAGGAATATGTGGAATACATACATGTAACTGTACTTTGTTCAGCTGTATTGTAATATGTATCACTAGTGTTTTGGCCAGCCTAAAAGAGTTACAAGAAAAAAGATAATCTCTAACATCTATTATCATAATACCGGCACGTTTACGACGATTTCTCTAGCCATACTGATTTGACAAATTGTCAACGCATCATTTTCTCCAGTTACATGTTGCTGTTATAGCTTACCCTTGCCACTTCTTCTGCGTAACTTTTCTGCCACTCTTGTCCTGCTAAAAGCGTAATATCGTAATTGTAACATGCCGCGGAATTACACGGCGAACGGGCGCATGGTTGGGAGGGGGTACCGGCCGGAAGAAACAAGGCACAATTAACTGTCGCTATGTACCTTTATACATCCTCCATGTTCCTTCCTTTTCTGTTAGTAAATGCATAAAACATAAACCTGCATGAGCATACAAAATGTCATTTTCTTTCCCAAGTCTAACTGATATTTAGCACAGAGATTCAACAACTTGGACGTCGCTTCAAAGCCACTCTACACTTACGTTGACTGTTTTTGCCACACAGATATCATGGCAGCTGATAAACAGCTGGCGAGTGAGATTGAGTTCGATCTGCGACGTTTTGACGAACAGCAGCGGGAACAGGAGGAGGAGCGACAGCGCCGCAAATCTGTGGGAACTCCCGGCGCTGCCGCCACCCCTGCAGCAGTACGTCAGAATCCCCTCTTTGTACTGATATGTGATGCTGGTTAGCTTAACGTTTCAATGGTACACAAGGGATCATTGGCCTCCGTCCGTCTAGAACATCAGACGGAGGCCAATGATCACTTGTGTACCATTGAAACGTTAAGCTAACCGTACACAAGTATTACCACAAGTATTTATTGGTCCATGGCAGGGGTCTAGCCAGCGTCCGTTTTTCCGTCAATTTACGGAAATTTGCTGCGTCTGACGGAAAAATTTTAAAACCAATCCTTCAACCTTGACGGAAAAAAATCCTTGGTGGAAGCTACAGGTGGCTTGGGGAAAAGCCACTCACTGTTTGTTTTGCTATTGTTATGATTGTTGACAATGTGTGTCGGCGCCCTTTCACATACGATAATCTCATTAAAACCCGTTTTTCAAGGTCTCAGTTCAGTCCTTCTATTTAATTTTCGCGGTTTTCGCGACAATTGTAATTGGCTGACGGAAAAAAATTTCGAGCTGGCTAAATCCCTGGTTCATGGTTAGCTACCACACCATTGATTTGATAATTACAATGGATGATGTCCGCATGAGCATCTATTTTTGGTCGTTTCCCTCCAAAAATGGTTGACAACCAACTACTTTACATTGTACAAAACAGATGCAAAATGAATGTGTTAAATGGAGAAGATTTGAAAAAACATATCTATCTTTCGGCAAACATAACAAATGTCCTAATTACATTGTATCATTCCCCAGGGAGGTCCCACACCATCTGCACCTGGAAGTGCTCCAGGTGCACCAGGCACCCCACAGAGACATCCCGGTCAGGTGCGTGGTGTTACATGTACTTATATTGTACCTACTAATGTGTTTGGACGTGTTCATGGTGGTTCTATTACCTTCACCAAAATGGTATGCTTTTGATAGTGTGTGTCAGGGTTGTAGCCAGCACCCATCCTTCTGTCCTTTGACGGCATTGTGCAGCTAGGGATGGAAAAAAAATTTGCCCATTCCGTCCTCTGTGAGCAAAATCTAACCCTCAAAATGCAGGAAATCGAGTTTCAGAGGGTCTAGATTTCAATTTCCTTAGGAGCATGCCATTCAAAATCGAGAGGACGGAAAATGATTTCTGGCTGGCTACAACCCTGGTGTGTGTATTTCAAAATCAAGACAACGGTAGTATGTAGTCCACTGTATCACAGTAACTGAGTGCTGTAAAATATTATTGTTACAACCACAAACTTAAAACACTGACAGTGTGCAAAATTTCGTTTTCCCTCTTGTGAAATTAAGTCTGTGCAATAAAAAATGAATCTACAGGAGCCGGGCGCCGTTCCACGAACTCCAGCCGGTGCTCTCGGCGCCAGGCAGCTGAACGTGCTGGCGATCATCAACTCCGCCAGGAAGAACATGTCCGCCCGCAGGGCCGCGCGTGTCGCCGAGCAACCCGACGGTGGGGACGGTAAGCACGGCTGTCAGAACATACAATCTGTAGATACAATGTACAGAAAGTTCTGAATCAAAGTTGAACTGTAATTTCAAACACACACAAAAATGGGATTTACAACCATTCGCCAACAGAGATGGGGGTCCACCGTAGACTTTCTGCACCTTATGATGACAATCATGTATTACATCTGCATAACATGACGCCACGGAAGCAGTGAATTGCTTATGCTTTGACAAAGACAGAAGATGGTCAGTCAAAAATTTGGGTGGATTTGTGGCTAAGACTAACAGAATGAATGAGGGAGAGTATGGGTGAGTGAGAATGTGAATGAGTAAGTCTGGGTCGTTTTGTTTGGGTGAAGTGATAGTGAACTTGTGGGTAAGACTAAGAGAAATTGACAGAATGAATGAGGGAGGGAGTGGATGAGTGATGTGAGTGTGGGTGGTTGTAAGTAAAAGTCAAGTTCCTCTCCAATGTCAGCAGTGTCAGGAAAAATTGTGTACAAATTTGTCCTAAGTGTCAATGAGGATGCGAAAATTGACTCACACGAAAATAATACATCTTTGTTCCTTTTTTTGTTTGTTTGTTTGAACCTTTGTTTGTTCGTTTCTGTGTAGGTTCCCCCAACACTAACAAAGCCTCCTCCCCTGCTAACCAACCTCAGCAACCTGATACCCAGCAACCCTTGCAGTCACCGAACGTTGACACCCCGTCTGTCATCCAGAATGCTTTGCAGCCAACTAACATTGATACCCCAACTACACCTCCAGGCACCCCCGGCAAACCCCAGTCTCCGTCTCCCAAACCTCAAACCCCCGCTCGCCCTAGTGACGCCTCCCCCCTACCGCCCCCCGCACGGCCTCGCACACCCCTGAGATCTGCAGGGTTTGCCACACCCGAGAGGACCAGGCAGCCGTGTCGGGCCATCAGTACTCCAGACAACACCATACAGGACATCACCTTCCAGGTACAGCTTCTTTTCACACTCCCTCTTTAGGCCACACCAATTTTATTTGTTGTTTCTCTGATTTTTTCAGAAAAAAATTCAGTCTGTCGGTCGGTCGAAAAAATTTTTTTTCAAAAAGTCGAGGGTAGGAGAGATCGGACAGGAAAACCTAAACTTTCAACATTTAGGCGGTACCTGGTAGTAAAGTCCAAAGTTTGAAGAAAAATGATGAACAAAATAGGCACATACAGCTACTGGAATTTGAGACCCATAGTCAATTTGAGAAAGGAGAGGCAGTGAAACTTTGTCAACACAAGGTGTGGCCATCAATTTGAAAATCAGAATAAATAGGGTCGGGAAATCCAAGAAACATCAAATAAAATTGTTGTGGCCTTAAGTACCATTGAATTGATGAAGAAAAGGAACTACACAACATGGTTAGGTACAATGTAAGTAATGCTTGTCATACCCAGTCTGTACCTGTACATGTGCCTTTCATGGTAAAACCTTACCAGAACATTATGCCGTCATCAAATTTCATAGCACAACCCAAATGATTTCTGTGATCCAGTGCCCAAAACTCTTCTTAAATGATAGGATGTTTCCTGATGACACTAATGTTTTTGTGAAACATTTTCAGACATTGTATGTTTATGAATCCAACAGTCTGTCAATATGTAGCAGAAGTAATAGAAGTTCATTATAATGAGGGTGTGTGTCTTGTCACAGGCTCCATTTGATGTCAGTGCCATCACACCGATCGTCGCCAGTGGCAGACCCCGTAGAGCCCCGTCCGGATCCGAGCGTAGTCCCAGTCTGGACACGGAAACCGACACGGACGGGGCCGAGGTGACGGAAAAGATGGCCGTCATTTGTCTGAAGCACCCGGAGGCTGTGGAAAAACCTGTGGAGTGGAAGGTCGTGACCCCTAACAAGACGAGGCAGCGAACCCGTAGTCGTCCTCAGAGCAGCAGTGCAGAGGAGACAGAGAACCAACCGGGGGGTTCCACAAGGAGAAGTGCTCGGACCAGGACTCCCAGAACATCCAATTCATAACTTTATCAATGTACATGTGTTATTGAGATCTGTTTAGAAATACAACTATCAAAAAGGAGACATCATTATCGTTATGCCTTAGTCTGGCATCAAGTAAATTTGAAAAGAGTTAAAGTTTCATATATGATATTTTGTGAAGGTATAACAGTGTATTTTTTCACATGGAATCCTCAATCAATTTTGTATCTTTACCAAGATATTTAGTAGATGACTATTCTTCATGTCACTAACTTTTTATAGTATTGACTTCATTCTCAATGTATTTGGAAGATCTACATGTAATAACCACCCATGAATTGTAGGGGAACCATTGTGGGAATGGTCCCACAAAGGTCAAAGTTGAAAGTTCATCTGACAGATGAGGGAAGTATGGTGGACAAAGCCTTGACACTTGGAAAGGGTCCCATGATGTGTGAACCTAGATTGAAAATAAAACTTTGAAATGCGTTGTTGAGGAAGTGTGTTAGCCTTTCTGAAAGGTCCAATTTTATGTATGACATCTAGCTCATTACGTTTCGGCTGTTCTGAAAAATCATGAATCTGCCAACTCATAACAGCTAATTGCATCAACCTTCCATTCAATGAGCACCGTCATATCAGTACAGAAAATGAAATGACCAAAATACCGACATTGAAGACCAACACAGTTTATGACAGGTATACAGTCAACGTTTGAATATTTCTTGACGTCACAGTAGCGTAACTATGGCAACTCGATAGTCTCAACCGGACTCCTCAAAATTTGTTACTAAAAAGTAGTAAAAGTTAGCCAAAAGTAGTGCCTAAAAAATGCTATTTGGCCACCTATTCCCTGAGGTTCAGAATACATTCATATGTGTAACATCCGATACGCCTTAATTAATTGGACTTTCTTTCTGTCGCGTTTAAAATGTCACAATCATTTTAATAGGCGGTGCGTTTACCAGCTGAACACTTCTTATTTCACTCCCTTCGGGGTAGATTTACTCGGACAAACATACGTTCTCATTATCAGGTACTGTAAAAGTGAAAATATTCACGATGGTTTCATGTTCATCGGCCTTTTTGCCGAGACTGGAATATCACCGCCAAAATGTGTGTGTTTTGTCTTCTAACCTGAGCCTGAAACGCTTATTTCATTTATCAAACACGAGTTAAAAAAAAATAACACCGCGAACAACGCCCCCCCCCCCCCCCCCCCCCCGAATTTAAATCACGTAAATATTTCTCTTTTACAGTAACTACCCAACTCTGTTAGAAAAGGCCAATTTCGCTACTTGATCGTTTTACAGTGATTAGATTGAATCGCATTATATTCAAGGCTTCCCTTCATAGCAAATGTAACATGAACTGAAACTGTGCAACAAAAACGTACCGATATCAGTATGCGCCGTCTATGCTACCACAGAATAAAGAATAAATACATGAGACAAAGGCCATAGCTTCGAATTTGTCATGTATTCTTTCAATTTTACGTAGCTGTGCAAACACATAAGGAACTGGAGATATTGTGCCCATATCTACATATACAACACTTCATATGCAACAGTAATTATTTTCATATTTGTATCATGAAACGTAGATATGTAGAATGAATATATAACGTTAATATGGACAAGTTGGACTCACAGCGAAATCACAGAAAACTTGTTTTGTTTTAGATTTCAGTCCGACACAAATGAAAGCAAAATCTACAACATGTACATAGCGAGCGAGACACTGGACCAAGAAGCTGTGAGTTCGTTTCCCGACTGTGTCGTTCACCTGACCTGCACGCCAGACTCGAAAGGGCTGCAGTCCATAGGTCTACGTCACATTTCAGACAGGGGCTCGGCTAGGCAGTTTTCGGGAACGATATAAAAGACACCAAACTACGCAAGACGTAAAGAGAATAGTCATGGGCATTATTTGTGTATATTTTTACACAATAATTTTCGTTTCCACAAACGGGCCCAGGTTTGGAAATGTGACGTTAGCCGAAGGAAGGGACGTGCTCCCCTGTTAATTTTGCTTGTCGAGAAAAGCTAGGGGAATTTCACCGGTACAATGAACCTGTTAACTGTACATGATACTGCACATAACATTTAAACTGTACATAAATACAAGACATAGCGTCTGTTTCTCTGTCACAACCAGTGGAGGAATGGCTCTTCGGTGAGCTTAACTGGATAGATGTCACTAATGAAGGTAGATAGGTATAAAATATAACATTACATTGTCTATACTGGTATTCAACTTTGGCGTGATCCCTACGTGACACCGTGGGACACCCTTCGGCTACCGGGCTATATTTGGGCCCGGCCGGGTCCCGGATTTTCATTTACCTCGGATTTCAAATCAGCCCGGGACCCAGCAACAAATAGATGCAGAGACTTACCCGTGAAAAGCCCGTAGGGTATCCCACGGTATCGATCTTGACGTCAGTTGGGACAAATTTGTAGCTTCAGAGCCCGGCCGAGGCTACAGCCCGACGGGGACCGAATCATAACTCAGACATTTGGTGAGAGTTTTTTGTTTCGTTCAATCTATGGATCGAGTTCGACGTTTCCGTGGTTGTTACGGAAAGAGCCGTGCGACGCCCCGACGTACCTCCTGCAGACGGAACCCGTAGATCACAGGGTTGATGGCGGAGTTCAAGATGATGAAGACAAACATATTAGCGAGAGAAACCCTGTCTTGAGCGAACATGGCCATCTTGACAGAAAATGGCAACCACCCCACGAGGAACACCACGGTGATGATGACGATGGTGACGGCGGATTTTCTGCTGACGCTCGGCGGGGCTCCCACGGCGGCTTCTTGTGCAGCGATGGCGTTCACGTGTTTCCAGAGGCACCAGAAGACGCTCAGGTTGAAAAAGATGATCGCGGCCATCGGGATGAAAACGAACACTGAGATGAGCACCACGTAGCTGAGGGTCAATCCTCCGCCGAATCGCAGGCATCCTTCCTCCGTACGACTCGCGCAGTGCCACCCGAAGTTGGGCAGCATCGCTAGCAACACAGACCACAGCCAGACGATCAAGACGACGACCTTACACTTGTCGTTGGTGACGTTGTTGACGTAGGTCATCCCGTGGACGATGAACCAGTAGCGCTCAGCCGTCAAGGCTAGCAAACTGTAGGCTGATGACAGTCCGGAGAGCAAGACGAGGGTGAACCGGAGTCGCAACATGGCGTCGGACGGACAGGTCTCGGTGTTGACGTTGTACAAAACCGAACTACCAGTAAAAATGAAGTCTATACCAGTCAGAACGTCGCTGGCCGCCAGGTTGGCCATGAGGATGTACGCAGGTGTGTGGAGATGTTCGTGTTTCATGATTGCAGCTAGCGGGAGGCTGTTTGCCACGACCGACCAGAGGCCAAGACATAGTGAAGCGTACACGGGAGCATACATAACGGGGCCGTAAAAAGAAGTACTTATTGGATCGTTTTCCCAACACTTGAAGACGTTAAAGGTGATGTTTCCTGATGCTCTGGAACTGGCGATGAATGTCGTATTGATGTCACTGTCCTCAAACGAACCGTTGTGCAGGGTTGAGTCGATGAAAAAGCCCGTTTCAGTTGTCAAGTTGAAGCCCGGTTTAGATGCCGATGATGCCTCAACGCAGCGAATCACTGCAGCGCTGAATACAAGCGACAACAACCGCGAGTAGCGTTCTCTGTAACCCATTATTCCGTCGTGATTACGAGATAAGATGTCTAAGATAAAATGAATAAGACAGAGAGAGAGAGACAGAGAGAGAGATCACGAAAGTTTGAGGATAAGGACACAGGAAAGTAGGGCCAGCAAAATGGTGATGTCTCTGGCCTTTACCGCCAGTCGGAAAGTACTAGCCCCACTACGAGCTTGTATAACCAGCTATCATATGCGGTTTGACGTCTTGCTTTCTGAATGCATTAGAGCAACAGGTGGAATGGGTAGCACTGATTGGCCTGTGAAACACGCGAAGCCACACATGACGCCAAATAGAGTGCTTCATCGTACTGAATGGCGTCGTGATTTCTTGTAGGACTAAACATAATTGCTGATTACTCTCTTGTGGTAATTGTAGAAGCTGACATCATATTATCACACTCGAACTGAAAGATCTAACTGAAGATCACTGAAACACCCATCCATCCATTCATTCATTCATTCATCCATCCATCCATCCATCCATCCATCCATCCATCCACCCATCCACCCATCCTTCCATCTTTCCTTTCCTTCCTCTTCGTCTTCTTTTCCTTCTCCAATCAAATAAGGTTAATGACCTGTACCAGACCGCAGTCACCATGGTTACTGGAGGTGTGTCTGGGACCCTGACCCGTGGTGTGCCTTTACTACTTCATCATGTTACAATCGGCAATTAGGAAAGAAGAGAGGGGCTGTTAATGCACAGTGAATGTGTCAGGCCACACCAATTTAGTTTCTTGGTTCACGGATTCGCTCGCTCCTATTTTTTTGGGGAAAAAAAATAAAAATAAAAATTACCACTCAGCAAATTTTCACCATTAATGAACTATTCACCAACTTTCTGGTGTAGCAAATTGGCCTTTATATTATAAGCTCCTTAAAGTGTGGGTATAGATGCTGTTACTAAACAATAATAGTGTTTTTGTACTTTTTTCAAGCTGAAAACTTTTTTTCGTCATGTTTTGGATTAGCCGTTACCTTTACCCCAACCATTTTACAATTTTTATTTTTATTTCGCCTTCTCGCTCCATATTTTTTATGAAAAAATCCGTGAACCAAGAAATTAAATTGGTGTGGCCTGATTGAGTAATAATAAACAGAGCAGTAGTAGCAGAGCTAGACCTGTGAAGGTAAACCAAAGCATATTGAAGATATAATGGAATGTTCTAGATACGCTAGTTTACGTAATAAATTATTCAGATTTCTCGAATCAAGTACAGCAGATTTCAAGAGATTTGATGCTACAAACAGATTTGTATATATCTTTAGATGTCAGAACTCCCATAATGTAAAAATAGGCAAATATATCAGGGACTGCTCTGCTATTAGAGAGGATACCGAAACTAATGATTAGCCTACTCCATTGCAATACTATATCTTAGAGTTATGTTAACTCTGTTATCAACATTGTTATGTTAACTAGGTTGTTAAGCTTTATCCTATATATACCTCTATTTTGTACTTTGTGTAATAGTTGTCGCCATACATTGTATCATGTACAATTGTCGTGCAATAAAGTTCTTCTTCTTTATAAAGTTCTGTATTCGGCTGCAAATACTTCTAGTAACGTTTTGGATTATTCGTTCGTCCATACGCTTGTAGTCCCCAAAGATAGCAAGTTCCCTTGCTGTTTCGGTAGCAGGGCATACATTTACAGGGAAAGTTTGCTAGCTCTTCGCCAATAATGTGCTCGAGGTACCTCCTCGAACAAGTACCAACTAATTAGAACCAATAGCTGCTACCAGTTGAGCTACAGGGGCCTTCGATTTCTTTATTTTTTAATGTACTATTACCTCCGAGAAAATGTGGTGCTATTTTCATAGTCATTGTTATCCAATGTACCGTTTTTCATGTCGTCACAGGGACACGTTGCTCTTTCCATGACGTCACCTTGGAGACGTTGCCAGGCAACCGGGTTGTTGTCAGGTCCGCCATGTGGAACAAATACGGACGCGACCGCGGAGGATTTCTCCAAGAATTATTAACAATAAAATGGAAAATAAAGGTTTGCGCGGAACAAGGTAGGCCATTAACAACTTATGGACCATGTTCAGGAACGAAAAGGGTAAGTTAGCATTTTATTTCGATGCTTTTGTTTTATTTTGCTTTAGAGAGATCACTTTCAGTCTGTCGATCCAGTTGCGCATTTTGCTACATTATTGTGAGTCGTGTTGCAACCTGACCCACGTGCAATAAGATCTATGTTCCTTGTAATTGAACCAGTCGCCCTAAGATCTATGTTTGCTACACATAATATTCGTTCGTTTATTTCTATTTTTCATTTTGTATTCTAAACTTCATCATAACGTTATTACACACGAGGATTTCACTGAACAATACAAGCTGCATATTGGCTCGGCTTCATATTGCTTCTTGGTAATGGTGAAAATGTAGGTTTGTATTGGTTTACCTATAGTCGGTTTGTCAAAACGCATGGGGAATATAATTCTTCGGAGCTACACATATGTCTAAAATGAAGGAATCTACTTTCTATACAACGTTAGCTAAATAGGAAATTTCTATGGTGAAGTGCACTTTATTTGGTACCATGTCTGAAGCACAAACTTGGCAAATTCTTTGCCCTAAAATTAGTTATATTCTTGCTGGTTGAAAATGTTACACCTAAGTTTATTCCTTTACACGTTTTTTTTTCCTCAAGAACAGGAACGTGTTTGTGAAAATGCTATTTTAGTTTGTATAGTAGTGTCCATGAAGATTTTGAAGGCGTATTTGTGTGTTTGCTCAAAAGGAAAATACAATGTGTTCTAGATGTACACAAGGCCATATGAGGTTACAATAGTTGCTTAGCAACAAGGTTGTTTACAAACAGCCTCGCCTGTCAGAAGAAGGCTGACCGTGACCGGAGGCGTCCACAGAAGAGGATCTTCCTGGTAAAATCCACAATAAAACGGTTTTTGACAGGAAATAAAGGAATATAATCACAAACACACATTTCTTTCAGGTCCCTTAGCACCGTCAGGCGGAATCTTGGAGGTAAGTTTACTTTTTTTCTTTGTTAACGTTATAGTTATTAGTGTGTGTCACTGTGTGTGTGTGTGCGGGGGGGGGGGTGTTATTGTTTCTACGTGGTGAATATCAATGTACTGGCAAGCGTAAGGAAAACTTGCGACGGTGACAGCGAAACACTACGAGATGAATATTTGGACATGGACTTATGCCGGTAGAGGAAGTTTCTGTGCTGGCTTTGCGGACTTCAAGCAGCGCTGCTGTTATTCAGGGGGTGGCAAGTGTAAGCGCTGATGTGCGATTTTCAACATCCAGCTAGCTCTGCGTTGAATGGGAACAATAAAATCAAAGTTTAATGGGAATTAGCTACGGATTTGGTGGGATTAGATTGGCAGATTTGTCGCTCTAAATAAAGAAGAGCAGGCTCAATTTTGAAGTGTAGATAATCTGAATGATATTTTTGCTGGTTGAAATCACAACGTCGAGTTAAATGTTAATCGCTTTGTTCTTGAAGATTAGCCTTGTTGGTCACATTTTCCGGACATCATTTCTTAGCGTTTTCACTTCGGTTCCGGTTTCACTTCATAAAAGCAGTCGTTTTCCTTAACTATTTGCAATAACATGGCTACTGCCGATAAATTACTATGTTTTTAGGGACAGGTGGCTGTTTCGTTACATGTGGTTGCCTTTTTCTTTTAGTAGGAAGAACGTGCATTCGTAAGTTTGTTCAGGGGACAACTGTACGTGTTCTGGAACAAGTGATGAGCATAAGGTCATTTGAGGTTACAATAGTTGCTTAGCAACAAGGTTGTTTATAAACAGCCTCACCTGTCGACAGAGGAAGACTGACCGTGGCCGGAGGCGTCCACAGAAGAGGATGTTCCTGGTAAAATGGAAAATAAAACGATTTTGAAATAAAGGAATATAACCATAAACATACATCTATTTCAGGTCCCTCAACACCTTTAGGAGGAAACTTTGGAGGTAAGTTTGGAGGTAAGTTTATTTTGTTTTGTTTTGAAGTTTTGGTGAGTGGGGGGGGGGGGGTGAGGATATCGTATACATTGTACATACAGCCCCCATTGTTTGCGCGTGGTGCGACGGTCGATGGGCAAACGTGAAGAAATTGTACGACGACGACGGCGAAACACACAACAAGATGTTGAATATGTACGACTCCTAGGCATAGTGAGAATACAGGCGCTTGCGTGACGTGAAGTTAGCAGCGAAAATTCATCTCAAAATATTGTTGTGTACAGATATCACGAGGAACAAATAGGTTTTTTCAGGTCCCTTAGCACCGTCAATCAGAAACTTCGGAGGCAAGCTTGCTTTTCTTCCCTAGTGTTGTAGTTCTCTCTCTCTCTCTCTCTCTCTCTCTCTCTCTCTCTCTCTCTCTCTCTCTCTCTCTCTCTCTCTCTCTCTCTCTCTCTCTGTGTGTGTGTGTGTGTGGGGGGGGGGGGGGGGGTACACACATAGTAAAGTTACCCATTGTTTGTACGTGGCGCGTCGATGCACTGGCATGCAGGCGTGAGGAAAATAACTCTCTAAGCACAAAATGGTGGGGAAGATTGTGAACTTTTTATCATATGTCCCGTTTTGTGTCCGTTACTTTTATAGGGAATACGGACAGAAAACGGGACATAACGCTATGATAGAAAGGTCACAATCAAGGTTGACCCCTCCAACCTCTGCAGCTGCTTAGCGAGTAGAGTGAAATGCGACGGCGACACGGAAAAACACAATAAGATGTGGAATATTTGCGACATCTACGCATATAGAAAATACTCTACTGAGGCGTGTGTCTGGTAGTCTTTACCTTGAATCTTTACCTTGAACCACAGCCAGTCGATACGCTATTGGGTAATAAGGCTGTCCTAGTTGTGGCAGTCAGTATGAGAAGTGGTACTCGAATAGGTCTGGATGCAGTCCCCATTCCTGCCCCAACCTTGTCTTAAACTCTTTCACTGTCTTACCGTTGACTGTGCTCGATTTGCTTAATAGAAGTACAAAAAGAAACGCATGGCGTAGCGATGAAAATTCGTCTGAAACTACAAAGGTAACATTTACAAAGACTGAATGCATAATGTTAACCTTCACGTGGTAAGCCTAACAAACTACTGTTCTGTTTGTTCAATACTCCAACACATTCATATGTACGGTGACCAGGCCCTCTAGATCTGTCCTAAGCCATTTGCTACATTGTAAACAGCCCAACATTGTAACGTTACATTGTAACGTTATGTAATCAAACACCACAGGGTGTCTGCTACTTTACCAGTAACCATGGTGACAGGTGACAGCTGACCGGTCCAGGTCATTGACCTTACAATGAATGAACTTTATTGCACGACATTTGTACATGGTACAGTTGTAAGGCAACGGTGATAAGTCAATCAATACAATGACTCGTCGGTCTATAACTACGTACATGTATAGTACAGGAATGTGAACATGCATTCAAATGGCGTATTGACATAGTGTAATATACAAGTTTATAAACAAGTCGGTCTGTTACTGTACAATAGATTCTCTCTTTTTTAGAGCATTACATATGTATTGTATTACATGTTTGGAGAAGAAGGGTAGCAGAAATAGTAAACAAGAATACCGTTACGTGTAAAAATGAAGAAAAATGTACTCCCAACCAAGAGGAAAGGTCTACTACACACGCACAGTTTTGCATCATTTTCCCCCTTCGCAACCTTCAAGGAGCGCTGGTATTTATACATCGTATCGCTGAGGGAGCTATATTTAGTGATTAGTGATTGTCAGTCAACATGGGTCTCCAATGCCAGGAAATGGAGTTTGGGCCCTAGTTTCGCGGACTTCTACCAGCGCTGGATTTTATGATTTTGACTGAGCGATGAGTTCGCGATTGGCTGAGGTTCTATAATGCCGGGTTTCTGCACCGACGTTAACGTTGCGGGTCGAGGACTTATGCTAACGTCACATTTGCACAAAGGGGTCCGGCCGGGTAGGTTAGGGGCTGAATTGTTGCACTTTCGGGCGGGTCCCCGTGACCCCCCCGGCGGCTGCCGGGCTATTTTGGGGCTCGGGCGGGGCCCCGGTTGATTCTAAGTCGGACATAAAATCAATCGGGGCCCGGGCAGGAAAATACGCCGAATCAAAGCCGTCAACTAACCGTGAACACATCGGCAGGGTCCTCTACAGTACCTGCCCGGTACCCGCTCGGTACTCCGACGGTACTCGACGGTACAGGCCCAACCTTCTTGCATTACAAACTATTGCATCCGTTGTGTCATCCCGGAACACCGCAAGGGCCGCTGACGGGGTCCCTCGGTCATCAAACAGGACAATTTGGGCCATGGTCACATTTCCACATAGGGACCCTGCCGGGTAATGTACGGACTGTTTTTTGGCTCTTCCGGTCGGGGTCCTGCTGGTCTCCCAACGGCTGCCGGGTTATTTTTCGTCTCGGGCGGGGCCCCGGTTGGTTTTAAGTCGGACTTAAAATGAACCGGGGTCCAGGCGGGGAAATTATCATCAGTAAAACATTCATTTTCTACTCTTCTCAATGGAAGGTCCCACACGCATAAGGCGCATAAAGGACTTAAAGTCGCAAGAATGTTCTCACATTTATAGCTTGCTCATCAGCGTATCGTAAACCCCAAAACATGGTTCGGAGCCTAACCCAACATATTCTTCTCTGGCACTGCCGTTCCGCTTGTCTCTCCTCTTCCACTACCCATGTAGCAAGAACAAGGATGAAACGGTGACGAGCCGTCGCCACCCTCAGCCTGAGCTGTGCAAGCGGCATGTGCTCACCCTGCCAGTCGAAGTGCAGTGGCATTTTCCGCTTCTAGTAGTGTTAGTACCTCGTGGCACAGTTGCAAAAGTCAACGAAGACGAGCCAGCGAATGCTTATACCCCCCCCCCCCCCCCAAAAAAAAACACCAACAACAACACATGATGGTCGTGGTTCGCGGGGCGTACGACAGGGACCATACAGTTATTTACAAGGGGTGAATCAGCCGACCCACTGCCAGACCCCTGCGGGGTACCCGTGGACATCCACAGGGCAGCTCGCGGTTGCCTGCCGAACATCGAGCGATAAAGGCTTAATGCATACGACTGTTGCACGAAAGCCGCCGGAATTCCCACCGGAGCCCCCCGGGACCTCTAACGGGACGCGTGAAGAAAAAATTATTTGTGACTACGTGAGCCGATGTCTACCCGGCTTCAGAGCCCGGCCGGGGCCTACATCAGTTAGACACCGCGCGGACCCCCTATGTAATGTGACGTAGGCCTTAGGGAGCGTTTTAGGGGACAGAGCTGTCTGGAAAGAAAGAGTACTAGTGGACCTGGTCCGGGCAGGCCACCCGTGATGATGATGATGGTGGCTTTAAATTTACATTTTTGGCTTAGCGTTGATTCCCAGTTGTCAACATATGGGCTGAGATTCTCTATGATATGCCGGGAGATTTTCTGCGCTGGCTTCCAGCAGGCTTCTAGCAGGCTACATTCTTTTATCTTGGGGGAGAGCGCTGACTGGCGATTTTTCTGAGGTTCACATTGATTATTACACTGTGACAGTGTGCATTTTTATGAAGAAAAAAATGCAAAGATGTCGGTCTAGAATTGAAATCTATTTGTTCGTCTAGAGTTCAAGATTTGATGAAAATTGTTTCTCTACAAAGTTGTTAGTCCCCCACCCTACTGCTGGGCACTCAGATAGCACTCCTGAGGCCGTGACCACGTGGGATCCTTTGTTTACTGGGAAAAATAAACAAAAACAAAAAGGAAGTTCACATTTTACACCCAAACAACACCCACGCCTTCCCCTGACTATATGCCCACTTCTCTTCTCGGGACAGAACAAATCAAATGGTTAGAAAAGTAACATGAGACAGAATATTACCTTATATCAATATTACGTTAAGATACTTAATATTACCTTTTCATTTAGGATATGTAGATGCGATTATATGGATGAGATTAGATTCATGTGCGCTTCAATTTTCGTCCCTTTCCAGTAAAAGAAGTTTTCCACCATACTGCAAATTGTACAAAGCAGCTGCAAAATTGGAAACACTCCATCAATATAATGAATAATGGCGCCGATGACATGAAATTACTAGCATTATAATCAACACTGAAGTGCCTTCGTTATTGCACATTTTAAAAATGAAGCGTTTAAGACATTAGAACGTTTCAGACTGATCCTTCCAAAATTTATAGATTTATGAATCATTTTGCCAAGTTTTAGCCCAGATATATTTGAATTGTTCTGTCCTGCCCCACCCTATTTCAACTGCACCCACACCCCTCCCCCCACATACACCAATAGAGGCCCGCACACACGTTAACCTCCCCGGGATGTTCAAGGCTATCCCATTAAAAATGTTAGCAGGTGGGATAAGTAACATCGAAAATATTTGAAAACATCTGGATATTATGATCCAAGTGCTTTATTACAGCTGTGAGATTTCTCCTCTAATATTTTTAGTGGGATAGCCTTGATTATGAAGTAAACTACCAAGCAAGAAGGGTACACATGGGGGACAGAGGGGAGGAGTAGCATTGGATAGTCTCAGGGAGGTAGCCCCCTGGGGAGACCCCAGAGTCGTAGAAAGTCGAAGGTGGTGCGGTGTAGGGTGTTGGACTGATAAAAGCGCACCAATGAAATGTCTTACTTTGATGAAATATTTCAAGACATATTTCATATTTCAACTTAAATTTTACATTACAAATCTGAGTTACAAAATGTGTATTCTGTTCAGTCTGGCCATAAAATGATAACAACGTCCATGCAAGTTCAAAGTTTTGAAAACGCCATTTCAAGCGACCAAGTGTCGGCTGTTGTTGACATGTTGGCGAATGTCTTTCGCAAACAGACGCAGCCCTAGTATACATCATCATCGGCATTCGTTTGTCAAGATCGAGCATTAAAGTTCATGTCAGACCAGCCTCAGTTACTGCTTGTGGATGACGGTGTCTCATGTGGCTATTCAAGCCCAGGGTAGTACGGAAAAGTCTGGAACACTTAGTGAAGGGCAGGGTCGGTGGTGAGCGAGGAAGGAGTGGTCGCTATTTACATTGTAATCTGCTTACAGCGTCAGTGCTGCTCCATGTGATCTGTCCCCTGGATGATGGTGCATTTCCACTCAGTACGGTTCTCAGCGAGAGTCTCCTAGGTTTTATGGTTTATGGTTATGTCACAACGAAGGAGGGTGGCCTTCAGCTGGTCGCGAAACCAACGGCTCCTCGGGATTTTGTACCGGATTCCAGTTGTGAGTACAAGATCTGGCGAGGAAGTCGGGTTGTGGGCATTCTTTTGACATGTCCTGCCCAGCGGTGACGATGTCGTGTCATCGTGGTCTCAATGCTGGGGAGCTTCGCCTGCAGAAGAACAGCTTCACTTGAGACACGATCTTGCCATTGATATTCAGAATAGCACGGAGTTTTTGGCAGATGTTTTGCTGTTAGAAACGCTCTAGTTTTTTTTATATCACTCAGATACATTACCCACACCTCACAGCCATACAGGAGGGTAGAAAGAACAATGGCTTGGAAAACCATGACCTTTGTTTGAAGACTGAGGTCATGGTTTAGGAAGACACGCTGGAGAGCCTACCAATTGCAAAAGCTACATGTGCGGCCCGAATCCTGTCGATGCCTTTTTGCATCGTGCAGTCATTTGAGAGGAAGCTTCCCAAGCAAGAGAAGGGTTCCACTGTCTCAAGGACTTCACCACGGAGTCGGATGTTGCAAGTGTCAGAAGGAGGATGCCCCGGAACTCCCTGTGCGAGGATCCGATTTAATTGTCTTCCCTGTGTTGGAAGTGAGACCGAAGCGGGAGTAATTAAGCACCGTTAAGAACGACGTCGGCGGTAGTCTTAAGGGTGTCAACTGTATCCACAGGAGTCGCGTTGTCGTCAGGTTGAAGCTTTGCTGGAAGTCCTTATATAAATACTTTGTTTTTAACTTACAATGTACATAATGGAATTTTGAATGCTCGACGGCAGAAAGTGAGTAAGTAGCTTGTAGTTTTCCCAACGTAATAGGCGGTAGCTTAAGTGCTTCCGGCCTGAAGTTGATCGATAATAATAAGGTTGAAGCTTTGGTGCTTCTGGCCTGAAGTGAATTGATAGTTTATATCTAACTTACCGGGTTGAAGCTTTGGTGCTCCCGGCCTAAAGTGAATTGATAGTTTGTATGTAACATACCGGGTTGAAGCTTTGGTGCTCCCGGCCTAAAGTAAATTGATAGTTTGTATGTAACTTACCGGGTTGAAGCTTTGGTGCTCCCGGCCTAAAGTGAATTGAGAGTTTGTATGTAAATTACCGGGTTGAAGCTTTGGTGCTCCCGGCCTTAAGTAAATTGATAGTTTGTATGTAACTTACCGGGTTGAAGTTTTGGTGCTCCCGGCCTAAAGTGAATTGATAGTTTGTTTGTAACTTACCGGGTTGAAGCTTTGGTGCTCCCGGCCTAAAGTGAATTGATAGTTTGTATGTAACTTACCGGGTTGAAGCTTTGGTGCTCCCGGCCTAAAGTGAATTGATAGTTTGTATGTAACTTACCGGGTTTAAGCTTTGGTGCTCCCGGTCTAAAGTGAATTGATAGTTTGTATGTAACTTACCGGGTTAAAGCTTTGGTGCTCCCGGCCTAAAGTGAATTGATAGTTTGTATGTAACTTACCGGGTTGAAACTTTGGTGCTCCCGGTCTAAAGTGAATTGTTTGTATGTAACTTACCGGGTTGAAGCTTTGGTGCTCCAGGTCTAAAGTGAATTGATAGTTTGTATGTAACTTACCGGGTTGAAGCTTTGGTGCTCCCGGTCTAAAGTGAATTGTTAGTTGGTATGTAACTTACCGGGTTGAAGCTTTGGTGCCCCCGGCCTAAAGTGAATTGATAGTTTGTATGTAACTTACCGGGTCGAAGCTTTGGTGCTCCCGGCCTAAAGTGAATTGATAGTTTGTACCGGGTTAAAGCTTTGGTGCTCCCGGTCTAAAGTGAATTGTTAGTTGGTATGTAACTTACCGGGTTGAAGCTTTGGTGCTCCCGGTCTAAAATGAATTGATAGTTTGTATGTAACTTACCGGGTCGAAGCTTTGGTGCTCTCGGCCTAAAGTGACTTGATAGTTTCTACCGGGTTGAAGCTTTGGTGCTCCCGGCCTAGAGTGAATTGATAGTTTGTATGTAACTTACCGGGTTGAAGCTTTGGTGCTCCCGGCCTAAATTGAATTGATAGTCTGTACCGGGTTGAAGCTTTGGTGCTCCCGGCCTAAAGTGAATTGATAATTTGTACCGGGTTGAAGCTTTGGTGCTCCCGGCCTAAAGTGAATTGATAGTTTGTATGTAACTTACCGGATTGAAGCTTTGGTGCTCCCGGTCTAAAGTGAATTGATAGTTTGTATGTAACTTACCGGGTTGAAGCTTTGGTGCTCCCGGCCTAAAGTGAATTGATAGTCTGTACCGGGTTGAAGCTTTGGTGCTCCCGGCCTAAAGTGAATTGATAGTTTGTACCGGGTTGAAGCTTTGGTGCTCCCGGCCTAAAGTGAATTCATAGTTTGTACCGGGTTGAAGCTTTGGTGCTCCCGGCCTAAAGTGAATTGATAGTTTGTATGTATGTAACTTACCGGGTTGAAGCTTTGGTGCTCCCGGTCTAAAATGAATTGATAGTTTGTATGTAACTTACCGGGTCGAAGCTTTGGTGCTCCCGGCCTAAAGTGAATTGATAGTTTGTACCGGGTTGAAGCTTTGGTGCTCCCGGCCTAAAGTGAATTGATAGTTTGCATGTAACTTACCGGGTTGAAGCTTTGGTGCTCCCGGTCTAAAGTGAATTGATAGTTTGTATGTAACTTACCGGGTTGAAGCTTTGGTGCCCCCGGCCTTAAGTGAATTGATAGTTTGTATGTAACTTACCGGGTTGAAGCTTTGGTGCTCCCGGCCTAAAGTGAATTGATAGTCTGTACCGGGTTGAAGCTTTGGTGCTCCCGGCCTAAAGTGAATTGATAGTTTGTATGTAACTTACCGGGTTGAAGCTTTGGTGCTCCCGGCCTAAAGTGAATTGATAGTCTGTACCGGGTTAAAGCTTTGGTGCTCCCGGCCTAAATTGAATTGATAGTTTGCATGTAACTTACCGGGTTGAAGCTTTGGTGCTCCCGGCCTAAAGTGAATTGATAGTTTGTATGTTACTTACCGGGTTGAAGCTTTGGTGCTCCCGGCGTAAAGTGAATTGATAGTTTGTATGTATGTAACTTACCGGGTTGAAGTTTTGGTTCTCCCGGTCTAAAATGAATTGATAATTTGTATGTAACTTACCGGGTTGAAGCTTTGGTGCTCCCGGCCTAAAGTGAATTGATAGTTTGTACCTGGTTGAAGCTTTGGTGCTCCCGGCCTAAAGTGAATTGAGAGTTTGTACCGGGTTGAAGCTTTGGTGCTCCCGGCCTAAAGTGAATTGGTAATTTGTACCGGGTTGAAGCTTTGGTGCTCCCGGCCTAAAGTGAATTGATAGTTTGTACCGGGTTGAAGCTTTGGTGCTCCCGGCCTAAAGTGAATTGATAGTTTGCATGTAACTTACCGGGTTGAAGCTTTGGTGCTCCCGGCGTAAATTGAATTGATAGTTTGTATGTAACTTACCGGGTTGAAGCTTTGGTGCTCCCGGCCTCAAGTGAATTGAGAGTTTGTACCGGGTTGAAGCTTTGGTGCTCCCGGCCTAAAGTGAATTGATAGTTTGTATGTAACTTACCGGGTTGAAGCTTTGGTGCTCCCGGCGTAAAGTGAATTGATAGTTTGTATGTATGTAACTTACCGGGTTGAAGTTTTGGTTCTCCCGGTCTAAAATGAATTGATAATTTGTATGTAACTTACCGGGTTGAAGCTTTGGTGCTCCCGGCCTAAAGTGAATTGAGAGTTTGTACCGGGTTGAAGCTTTGGTGCTCCCGGCCTAAAGTGAATTGATAGTTTGTATGTAACTTACCGGGTTGAAGCTTTGGTGCTCCCGGCCTCAAGTGAATTGAGAGTTTGTACCGGGTTGAAGCTTTGGTGCTCCCGGCCTAAAGTGAATTGATAGTTTGTATGTAACTTACCGGGTTGAAGCTTTGGTGCTCCCGGCCTAAAGTGAATTGATAGTTTGTATGTAACTTACCGGGTTGAAGCTTTGGTGCTCCCGGCCTAAAGTGAATTGATAGTTTGTACCGGGTTGAAGCTTTGGTGCTCCCGGCCTAAAGTGAATTGATAGTTTGTATGTAACTTACCGGGTTGAAGCTTTGGTGCTCCCGGCCTAAAGTGAATTGATAGTTTGTATGTAACTTACCGGGTTGAAGCTTTGGTGCTCCCGGCCTAAAGTGAATTGATAGTTTGTATGTAACTTACCGGGTTGAAGTTTTGGTTCTCCCGGTCTAAAATGAATTGATAATTTGTATGTAACTTACCGGGTTGAAGCTTTGGTGCTCCCGGCCTAAAGTGAATTGAGAGTTTGTACCGGGTTGAAGCTTTGGTGCTCCCGGCGTAAATTGAATTGATAGTTTGTATGTAACTTACCGGGTTGAAGCTTTGGTGCTCCCGGCCTCAAGTGAATTGAGAGTTTGTACCGGGTTGAAGCTTTGGTGCTCCCGGCCTAAAGTGAATTGATAGTTTGTATGTAACTTACCGGTTGAAGCTTTGGTGCTCCCGGCCTAAAGTGAATTGATAGTTTGTATGTAACTTACCGGGTTGAAGCTTTGGTGCTCCCGGCCTAAAGTGAATTGATAGTTTGTACCGGGTTGAAGCTTTGGTGCTCCCGGCCTAAAGTGAATTGATAGTTTGTATGTAACTTACCGGTTGAAGCTTTGGTGCTCCCGGCCTAAAGTGAATTGATAGTTTGTATGTAACTTACCGGGTTGAAGCTTTGGTGCTCCCGGCCTAAAGTGAATTGATAGTTTGTACCGGGTTGAAGCTTTGGTGCTCCCGGCCTAAAGTGAATTGATAGTTTGCATGTAACTTACCGGGTTGAAGCTTTGGTGCTCCGGCCTAAAGTGAATTGAGAGTTTGTACCGGGTTGAAGCTTTGGTGCTCCCGGCCTAAAGTGAATTGATAGTTTGCATGTAACTTACCGGGTTGAAGCTTTGGTGCTCCCGGCCTAAAGTGAATTGATAGCTTGTACCGGGTTGAAGCTTTGGTGCTCCCGGCCTAAAGTGAATTGATAGTTTGCATGTAACTTACCGGGTTGAAGCTTTGGTGCTCCCGGCGTAAAGTGAATTGATAGTTTGTATGTAACTTACCGGGTTGAGGCTTTGGTGCTCCCGGCCTAAAGTGAATTGAGAGTTTGTATGTAACTTACCGGGTTGAAGCTTTGGTGCTCCCGGCCTAAAGTGAATTGGTAATTTGTACCGGGTTGAAGCTTTGGTGCTCCCGGCCTAAAGTGAATTGATAGTTTGTATGTAACTTACCGGGTTGAAGCTTTGGTGCTCCCGGCCTAAAGTGAATTGATAGTTTGTACCGGGTTGAAGCTTTGGTGCTCCCGGCCTAAAGTGAATTGATAGTTTGCATGTAACTTACCGGGTTGAAGCTTTGGTGCTCCCTGCCTAAAGTGAATTGAGAGTTTGTACCGGGTTGAAGCTTTGGTGCTCCCGGCCTAAAGTGAATTGATAGTTTGCATGTAACTTACCTGGTTGAAGCTTTGTTGCTTCCGGCCTAAAGTGAATTGATATTTTGTACCGGATTGAAGCTTTGGTGCTCCCGGCGTAAAGTGAATTGATAGTTTGTATGTAACTTACCGGGTTGAAGCTTTGGTGCTCCCGGCCTCAAGTGAATTGGGAGTTTGTACCGGGTTGAAGCTTTGGTGCTCCAAGCGTAAAGTGAATTGATAGTTTGTATTTAACTTACCGGGTTGAAGCTTTGGTGCTCCCGGCCTAAAGTGAATTGATAGTTTGTATGTAACTTACCGGGTTGAAACTTTGGTGCTCCCGGTCTAAAGTGAATTGATAGTTTGTACCGTGTTGAAGCTTTGGTGCTCCCGGCGTAAAGTGAATTGATAGTTTGTATTTAACTTACCGGGTTGAAGCTTTGGTGCTCCCGGCCTAAAGTAAATTGATAGTTTGTATGTAACTTACCGGGTTGAAGCTTTGGTGCTCCCGGCCTAAAGTGAATTGATAGTTTGTACCGGGTTGAAGCTTTGGTGCTCCCGGCGTAAAGTGAATTGATAGTTTGTATGTAACTTACCGGGTTGAAGCTTTGGTGCTCCCGGCCTAAAGTGAATTGATAGTTTGTATGTAACTTACCGGGTTGAGGCTTTGGTGCTCCCGGCCTTAAGTGAATTGATAGTTTGTATGTAACTTACCGGGTTGAAGCTTTGGTGCTCCCGGCCTAAAGAGAATTGATAGTTTGTATGTAACTTACCGGGTTGAAGCTTTGGTGCTCCCAGCCTAAAGTGAATTGATAGTTTGTATGTAACTTACCGGGTTGAAGCTTTGGTGCTCCCGGCTTAAAGTGAATTGATAGTTTGTATGTAACTTACCGGGTTGAAGCTTTGGTGCTCCCGGCCTAAAGTGAATTGATAGTTTGTACCGGGTTGAAGCTTTGGTGCTCCCGGCGTAAAGTGAATTGATAGTTTGTATGTAACTTACCGGGTTGAAGCTTTGGTGCTCCCGGCCTAAAGTGAATTGATAGTTTGTACCGAGTTGAAGCTTTGGTGCTCCCGGCCTAAAGTGAATTGATAGTTTGTATGTAACTTACCGGTTGAAGCTTTGGTGCTCCCGGCCTTAAGTGAATTGATAGTTTGTATGTAACTTACCGGGTTGAAACTTTGGTGCTCCCGGTCTAAAGTGAATTGATAGTTTGTACCGGGTTGAAGCTTTGGTGCTTCCGGCCTAAAGTGAACTGATAGTTTGTATTTAACATAGGCTTAGGTCACATTTCGCGGGGCCCGGCCGAGTAGCTTTCGTGAGGAAAAAGAAAGATATAAAAGACAGCAAACTACAGAAAAGTCTACATAAAATGGACATGGACATAATTTGTGTATATTTCTAGGCATACATTTTGATTTTTTTTCAAACACCCTGGCCGGGCCATTTTTTGGAAATGTGACCTAAGCCTTACCGGGTTGAAGCTTTAGTGCTCCCGGTCTGAAGTGAATTGATAGTTTGTATTTAACTTACCGGGTTATTAGTGCTCCCGCGATATCCTAACCAGACTGCGATCGGACGCAACGACAGGAACAGAGTGGATTTACCCCACGCCGTTCTACTTTCGACAGGATCCACATACTCCAGACAGAGTTTAGGAGGCTTCTCTACGCCGCCTATGTGGACCTTAAGCAAGCCTTTGACTCCGTGGACAGGAAAGTCTCTGTGGAAAATCTTTAAGATCCTGGAAGTACCTGCAAAGCTGCTCTTCTCCGACACAATCTCCGGCGTAAGAGTTAATGGGATGCTGTCGGACACATTCCTTATAAAAGGCAATGTCCGGCAAGGATGCGTTTTGGCACCTACCAACTTCACCACCGCCATCAACCATGTATTGGGAAGTACTGTGGCCCAGAGCGCCTGTGGAGCGAGCTTTTGCAATGTTATTATCTTTGATTTGGATTATGCTGACGATGTGGCCATTCTTGCCGGATTAGTTCAGACCCTCCACCTCGCCCTCAAGGTCATGAATAAAGCAACCAAACCACTGGGGCTAATGATCAGTTGGAACGAAACAAAGATCCAAAGCCTAAGTGACTTTGAACCACCTCCAGCTACACCAGTTATCAGCACCCAGGGGGTGGATGTGGTGGAGGAGTTTAGCTACCTTGGCGATATCCTGACCTCCTACTGCAAAAGCACAACAGACATAAGGACCTGCATTGACCGTGCCACTGCAGCAATGGCAGACCTCGCCAACCAGCCGGACCAACAGGCGTCTCTCTCTCCGCAGGCGCAGAAATCTGGTACCTGACAGCCACTCAAAAGAGGCTTCTGGATGCCTTTGATGGCAAGTGTCTGCGAAGGATACTGAGACTCCAGCGGTACAACTTCAACTCGTTCGCCAGCTGACCAACCAGCCAAACTAATCCGATCAGCACACCTCTGTCTATTTGGCCACATTGCCAAAACAACTCCACCTATTGAGCTGGCCAACGTGATCAGAGAACGTTGGCCACCGTGCACTGATGCCGCCTTACGGTCTGTGTTTGCACTTTCGGACATAACCGCTACGTGCCCCCGTGGGAATTCTGCGGCTACCGGCTTATTTTGGGGCACGGGACGACTTAAAATCAACCGTGGACCTAGTAACAAATTGACGCCTTTCGCTTATATGAACACTAAAGAGGGACTCCCGCGGTATTCGGCAGTCCATCGGGACTAATCTGTGGCTTCTGTAGGACACCCTGCGGCTACCGTCTCATCTTTGCACACGGCACGAGTTAAAATCAACCCTGGACCCGGTAACAAATAGACGCTATTTGCTAATCACTTAAAGAGGACACCCTGCACCTACCGTCTTATTTCTGCTCACGGCACGACTTAAAATTATCCCTGGACCTGGTAACAAATAGACGTCGTTCGCTAATCATGAGCACTTATGGAGGACTCCCGCGGAAACTGGCAGTAATAATAATAATATATACCGGTCTTAGGTGCAAATTTACAGTTCTTATCGATCATAACTGTCATCGGCACACCAAATCAGTGTGTGTCCTCGTTAATGTTCTTGTACATTCCATTGCCACTTGTGCATTCCACTGTGCCTTGTGCGCTGCCTGGTCCCGAAGCCATTTTAGCATATAGGGTGCCATCTTGACGTTCTGATTGTAGTACAGTTAACTAGTCTCACGTCGTCAATCAGGCAGTCTAAAAGGCATTCGCGGGGCCTACCCAGTCTGGGTGCCAGTCTCTTGCTGAAGGCAATGTTGAGTGCCTTTTGGGCAGGTGATGACTGAGGCATACGTGGGATGTGTCCAAAATGGTGCCATCTGCGACGGTGTACTTCGTTGTGTAGTGGAGACGTTTTGCACTGCTTGTAGAAGTTTTTGTTGCTGATGTAGTTTGGGTAGGCGTAGCCGGCTATACGTCTCAGCTGCTTTCGGTGCCATCTGACTAGCTTACTAGCAAGTTGCTCCGTAACCCCCCATGTCCCGGCGTTGTATAGCAGCACAGGTGAACATACACGTGGAAGAGCTTCAACTTCAGTTCCAGAGAAACAGCTTTTGCTCCCCACATGTAGAACATGTTCTCCATGGCAAGGTTGGCAAGCTGCATTCTGCCCTCGATGTCATCTGTACATAATGCCGAGACGGGAGCCTACAGACTTCGCCTTTCTCCACACTGGCAGTACACCGGGACAAATTTGTGGCTTCGGGGCCCGGTCGGGACTACACCCTCTGAGCACATGTGTAAATGTGACCGCAGCATATGATTGACAGAGCACTTTGTCCGCATAGAAAACAACAGAATCTCCAAGATGCTACAGAATCTCCAAGATGCTGTATGCTGTACGGACAACTGAAGCAATGGCATCGCAACCAGGGCAGACCCTTCAGATACGTAAACAACGTGCGGGCATGCTTTAGGAGCTGTAACATCGATGTTAATTTCCAGGAAGCAATTGCCCACGACAGAGCCACTTTGAGAAGCAAGTGCACGTTAGAAACCAGGGTTTTTGAAGCCAACAGAGTAGCTGAGAAGAAGAAACGTTAACGTGGCTCATTCCTCTGCAGCAGCTGTTGCCGTTCGTGTGGGTCCAATAAAGATATAAAATGTACTCCATTTTCTAACCTGCTTTTAAATTTTTTCTAATTTCCTTCTTGTTTTCTTTTTTTGTTTTGTTTTTCCTGTCCGATATTTTTCATTTCTTGCTATTTTCCATCTTCTTTCCTTTTGTTGTCTGTCGACATTTGCTTTATATACATGCTATTTTAGTTAGACAATAGTACAAGTATTAGTTATCAACATGTATACATTCTTAATGATCTGCTGCGAGAGGGCATTAAATACAGGCTGGAAGGGAGGGATAGTCTTTATTCACATGCACGGCTCTTCTGCATCGGAAGTATTTTCTGTGCTCATTCTCGAATCAACATGACCTTAGTTGTATGACAATGATTATTGCGATAACGATACACTTTAAGGTTTATCATTTTTCATTGTACTAATAATAATTTCATTAGGCTTTTTTGATTCGATTATATGGATGCACCTGTCAATTTTATTTTGTATAAAGAATAGTATTGACCATACTGTACATTGACACAGTTTCAAAGCAGTTGCAAAATCAGTAAATATGTTGATTGCAAAAAAATGACACGAAAAACAGATGCATGTATTTATGTTATAGAACTTCAAGGCAAAGCCAATTCTAAAGTCGAAGAAGATGTGAAAGAGCCTACTGTTCGGTACACTATACTCTGTGTGTGCAGTCATCCATACGAGCTTCACGACCACACAGATTCCAAAATATAATGAAGGTAACTTTTTTGCCAAACTTCTTTCTTTTTGTAAGCTCGCATCGGTTGTGTTCCCAGAGGATGTCATCCATATGATCAAATCAACATTGCCTAATACCTTTTCAGATTCCAGGTTCATACGGTGGTGTGTGGGCATCGCTTGTATCTCTCCTCTCAACGGTGATTTTAACTTGAGAAGAAATGACTTATGGACACAAAATATCAATTGTGAATACATATTGTGTACAACTCATAACTATTCGACCTTAAAGTTTACAGTGAACAGAATGTCTGTTGAGAGGGACCTGGTCGTCTGTCTTCCCCATCCGTTGGACGGTGACTGGTCTCGCCTCCTCGACTCTGGTGCCGTCTGGGCAACAACAGGACTGAAGGAAATGTTACAAACTTTTTCCTGTGGTCTTGCTGGCTAAACGAGACCAAAAGTTTGGATAAAGTGAACAGAGAGTGTCACTTGATCTGCACTTGACCTACATCATAAACAAACTCTACGCTAATATTGGTACCTCCGGGAGTCATTTTCATAGACAGGTATCTTCGGACATTGGTCACGAAATTCGACTTACCTTATTCATATACACACACGGTGACAGTCACACTGCGTAAGAAACGATACTCAATTTATCCTCCAAAACTCTGTGAAGGATATTCATAATTTTTCCTTCTCTTGTAATCTTGAAAAGATGTATTGAAAGATGACTTAACTTTATCCGTCTACTGCTCCTTCGTGACGGGACATAACGCCGAGCCACACGACGGCAGCAACGGCAAGTAAAGTGCCAGATAACCTGTGTCGCCCCACGTCTATGTTCACATTTGGGCAGCGAGCTCGAACGTGCACTTCCTCCATTCGGATTTCGGTGAAGAAGGCCGACGGAGTAATTAGAAAATTTGAGTATATCCTAATTTATCAACACAGATAAACTTTCATGTTCAGTGTGAAAAGATGTCATTGCATCCTGAATATCTGTGCCTCCCGAAACGTACTTTTCATCCATCCATCCACATTTTTCAATTCGCTCATAATGAGATCAATGCCTTAGTTGAAACTTAAACTCCGTGCAGCTTTCTTGGTCAAAGTTATCAATTCCAGAGCTGTGACCAGAAGCTTTTTGTTGTCCCAAATTCGAAAAAAAAAATATATATATATATATATATAAATGAAGCTAATCTGGGAACAGAAATGATAAATTGGTGTGTGCTACAAGTGCCAGGCCTAAATGCGTTAAAAGGTTACACAATTCGTTTCCAAGTACAGTGTGTCACAGCAATTTTTAAATGGGAGTGACCATGTGTTTTGTAATAGTGTATGCATATATGTGCAACATTAGCAATGTGAAAAGATTTATTACGACTTTAAATGAAAGAATCTGCATTTTTTTTAGTTAGGTCTTGTCTGACCCTTTCCTCTTACTTCATTACCTCTATGAAAAGCAGCATGCATGGATGTTTTAGCTTTTTCGTGAATAGACTTAAAGCTTCAAACAAACATTAGCCAAAGTTAGCATCAAAATGTGTGTAAAACTGTCCCTTATCCTACATCAGCATGGAGATTTCATACGTATACTTGTAACGAATACATGTAAATTATACCCTCATTTGCATGATTCATGAGATCATGTATCTTACATCTGCTTGGAGGTTACAGCCTTCATATATCTATCCCTTAAAAAACTGCACCCTATTGAAGACCATGTTGATTCCATTATATGTTGATTTGACCATTATTAACTTTTTGTGTTGTCATCTGTTCAAGATTTCATACTGAAAGTACCTTTTTCTTACTTATTTTTTTTATTGGCATACTCGCATTAGTATAGGGGTTTCCAGAGAATGTCATCTATATAATTGAATCAACATGGCCAAAGTATCACTAACAGTGTCACAAACAACAGAAAGAGAAGACACAACAACCAGGGATTGCTTGGCCTCATCAAGTGTGATTTGTCTGGTTTAATTTTGATTGATCGCTTCCATTTCTCCATGTGGAACATACAGTAGGCTGCATGTGATATTCACTATCATAAAGTTAGACTTGAGTGACTCCTGAAATTAACACTACTGGTACAATTATACATGCACTCTGGAGGGAAAGAAACGGAGGCGTTCGTTTTACAGTGACAGCCAAGCGTTTTGTACAGTGCAACTTTCTTCTCATCTTCATACTGTACAGACGTTTAAAATTGCTAGGCATTTTGCCAAGGAGAAATTACCGTGGACTGATATCTCCTGCAAGAAATTACAGCAAAATTATCCCTTTGTACAGGTCTAAAATTACTCTAGTACAATTCTACCATCATTTTTTAAAACGGACAAAAAATATTTCCTCTGATTTTGTAGGAAAAAATCATCTACAAATTTCGGGGGAGGGGAGGGGGGCTCCAGACAGCAATGTCACAAAATTAAGAATAGACACTGGTTTAAATACGTATGGCATCCCTTTTTCTTGTGTCTTTGAGCAGCATTGGCTAGCATTTAAGGATGCGCCCTGCATTATCAATAAAACCAGGTCCAATTTAATCACAATTGACTTAAAAATCCATCTTCAGAAATACGGACCCACTAGTAGGTCACCTAACTACTGACAAAATTTCCTTCGTTGTATTACTGTCCCAATTTGGGACAGAACACATCAAATAAATATGATTACAAACAGACAGTGGAATAAAAAAGATGATGGCTAATGGGGGTTTCGGGGGCCAAAAAAACTGTACAAGTTTAGGGATGTCAACTAGTGATGGCTGAATGGAATGAAGAGGGGGTCTACGGGCAACATCTGTCAGATTGGGACAGACTAAAACTGTACAGGCACAAGTATTTACAAACTGTTGCAATATGCACAATATGCAACAGGGGGAGCTATTTGGTGCTGTGCACACAATTCCACTTGCGCAACCATCCACAAAGACGTCAGCCGTTGCACAATTCTTAACATGGCACCATCGCTCATTCGCTTACCGCACGTGCTGTCACAAACATGCCCCTATTATGTGGGGAGACCATTCAAAATCCTTTCGAAAGTGTCCTAGTGTATTAACTGTCCTGGAGACGACATCCACACTGACATTCCTCGCACATACTGTACAGTGAGACTGGTTCACATAGTTCGACCTAACAAGCAACATTGGACAGCTATGTGTACAAGAAAAATAGAGCTATTTTAAATTTGGGCAGATCATTTGATTCTGGTGCTGCCCACCCTTGACAATTTCTATTTTACATGAGCTACACACAAATTTTTTGTATTGGCAGAATTAATAACATTTGAGACATTCATCAAGAGTGGCTTGCTACTGGGCTCTGTTGTACGCAAACGCCCACCATCGGCGAATCAGTCTGATCTCGTGCTTGGCGCGACGCCACCGCTGGATCCCCCATCATCATACCCCCTGCCACCGTGGATTGCGTCGCAGCCAGCGTGAAGGGGAAAGCACCCGTGGCGTTTGCAAGGTAATTACTACTGCTACTGCTATTCGTCGACGCAGCCGGAACGTTCGTCCGCAACTGCATGTTCATGGACCCCACCTGGGTGCAGTCCACCGAGTGCTGCTGGGGGTAAGTGTTCACGTTCACATCCGCCGCACCCGACGCAGAGTTGGAAGACGAGTTGGAGGAACTTTGTCTGGAGCCGCCGCTGCTCCGCCCGCCACTCCCCACAAGTCCGTGTCCGCTCGGGGTCGAGTGGCTGGAGGACGGCGACTGGTGCGCGCCCGTCAGGCCCACGCCGCCCAGCTGGGCCACCGGGTGTCTGTGCCCGGACACGGCCAGCGGCATGTTGTTCCCGTTGTTGGGGACCATGGAAACGGTCGCCGGGTCTCCCCAGACCAACGGCCTGGCCTGCTGCGGCTGCGTCTGGTAGTACTGCTGTTGCAGGGCGGGCGGCGGGGGCTGCTGGTGCACCGTACGCATCGAGTGCGACTGGGCGGACCCGGGGCTATCGCAGTCCATGGCGGCCTGTGTGGCGGTCGACAGTCCCATGGTTACGTTTTGGTGGTGCGGGTGATGCGAGTGATGGGGGTGGTGGTGCGAATGATGACCGTGCTGGTGCGTGGGATCCGAGCGAGCGCGAGCGCCCGACGTAGTTCCTCCTGCAGAGCACAACAAGTCGTTAGTACCGACAAGCGGACACGTCACAAACGAACAAAGCTGTCACAATTTGCAGGTGGCATGCAGCAGACTATTCCCCCATTCCTTCCCTAACAGCATCACCCTTTAAATCCCATCTACATCAGGTGCAATTGCAGGCCAGCTGCAAGTTGCCCAAACTTTCGAAAACGTAAAGAATAACACAGAAATGACCAGGCAATGGATAAATAATGCAAAAGGACAACAGGGACAGAAAAATAAGTGTGTGCACGTATTGTAGATAACTACAATGGAATGCAATAACTGTAGACTATTATATCTTGCCAAGCGGACCGATGAATCACCACAGAATGTACTGGTTAGTGATACTGAGGACAGAGGTTGGGAAACAACCCTGAGGAGGTCATGTGTGTGTGAAGTCTTGTTACTTGCATGTGTGAAATGAATACAACATGTCCCAGGTAGAGATGAAGCACACAGGGGATGGGTCCTGCACTGGTTACCCGTCTGTACCAGCTGCTAGCACAGTGAGCGTTTGTCTGCTCATTATTGTCCCATGTTCTGCAGTCTGGAACTTATATCTTTGTCCGGTTGTCTTACTCAAGACAGTCTTACTCAAGGATATTTGCTGACTTTTCACTGACTGACATAGAAAATACAGAAGAGGAAAAGCGCTTATTTTCTTTTCACTTTCGACAAAGTACAAATTTGAAAGAAGGCAAAAATTGCAGAAAAAACATGGTTATCTTATGGACTCTGGAACTGCCAACAACTTTTTACTGTCTCTTACTGGTACACATTTGGAAAGGAATTGGAGATTTGCTTTTTACTTTTTGAGGGCACAAAATGTACTTTCTGCTTGTGTTGGTACTTTGGGTTCTAACTCTGTGAGATGTTTTCTTCCAAACTGCAGTCATTGCACTGACAATCAGCCATGCTGGCGACAACTACAGAAGGATAGCCAGTCAAGGACCCATCCAAATTTCAGTAAAATTTAACTAGGACGGAGGTACTAAAGTCCACTTACAATGTGAGTCTCTACTTGCTAACGTTAGTAGCCACAGACCTTGAATCTGCACAAGACAGAACAGTCATGGGCCTCGTGCAAATGAGTATCAGAAAAAGTCGCAAAGAAGGCAACAACACAAAGGAAAATGGAAAAGCAAAAGATGGAGAAATAGGCCAAAACGAAAGCCAGACAATGTGGGCCTTACGGAGAAAAAAAAACAGAGGCAAAAACTCAGAAAGGCAAAATCAAGCAATGGGAAAGGAACCATTGCAAGCAAAGTCCGAACCAAAGAATGAAAATAAAATACCAGAACTCGATGCCGATGACCCTGCACCTGAGCTTTGCTCCATTGCGGGGCTGGTTGATACACTATTACTGGTATTCGTACTCTCATCCGCCGTCCGCTTGAAGAAGTTGTGTTGTAACGCATGGAACGGTGTTATCCTCGTCTTGGGGTCAAAGTCCAACATTCGCAATATCAAGTCTTTGAACTTGAGATAGTCTGCAACACTGTGGCCGGCTTCGCCCATCCGCCGCCCTCCGGGGCCGCCCGTCTCTGCGCCCAGGATGTCGTGCAGTTTTCTACTGCCCGCTGGCTTGTACTGAGATGGAGAAAAGTTACAAAACATTTAACACGACAGATGAACACTTTTCCATGGCTACAAAAAGCGCTACATGCACCAGTGGAATACTTGCTATGGTGCATCTAATAAAAAAATTTAGCTGCCAAGAAAAATCTTTAGTTAACACGACAGAGGAACATTTCTCAGAGGCTACAAAAAGCACTACATCTACCAATGGGATAGTTGCCATGGTGCATCTATCCTAAAAATATAGGTGCATAGAAAATTTATTTAGGTGCACACAACATAAGAATTAAGTATGTTGTCAACGAAACATAATCACAAACCTCACTATTTGGAACCTGAAATTCTAATTCTATTCTATAGCTAAACAAGTCAACATGTACAACAAAGGTTTTACAATTTTTCCTGACAGTTAAAGTTAGTTCACCTTTATCTGTGGGGTAACCTATATCCAGGTGGTTTCAAAAAATATATTGAAAGTGTTGCATTTGAAACCAACTTCCGTCGACTTGATATTCCTACATACACCGGATATACGTTACCCCTCTGATAATGGTGGAACTACCTTTTTCATACATAACTCTATGCAAACATCTAAACTACGTGTACAGCTCCAATTGTGAGTGCAATAAGTCCACAACCACAAGCCTGGCGTACATCATCTTCAAAAAATATTTTTCTCCATGTAGTTGTCATACCTTTTTCCCATCCTTGCTTTTCCTAATGCTGTACGTCCCGTCAGGGTGCTTGTCAAAATACTTGCGTGCCTTGGGTGCCTGGTCTAGGCAGTGAGCGGGAGGAATGCCCAGCACTTCCACAATCTTGTTCATCTGATCAACCTGAGGAAAAGTGTTGACATTTTCATTTATTTTGAAGACCTGATTATCGGGAGGAAAGAACCGAACTACTGGATGCAAACTTGGCAGTGAAGAGTGTAGGTTCAGAATGCAAGTAAAGCTCTTGTCGGCGACAGTATTGTGGGATTTTTGGCCAGTTTACCCCTTGTAGTGACACTGATGTGAGATACAAGGATAAAACATGACCTCTGCAAATGTCAAATCCACAGTTTTTGGCCCCAAATTATTGGAAATCGCAGTGTTACCACCTAATAAATAACCAATGCACAATGATATACCTCCCTTTGAGACGGGGGGATGAATGCCATTTCAAAAGAAATGGAATGCCATTAAAGAAACAGCCAGAATTCTGAAACATTTTTCTTGAAATGAATAAAGCTGTCCTTAGCTTTCAAATATTTTCCCACCCTACAAATATCTTGGGATCCCATTTTGTCAAATCGTTATCAAATGTGTCATTTTTATCTTATGGAAATACATTTTCATAATTCCTTGGGCGGACAGAGAGCAACTTTTGTCCGTCATGTGATTGAGCGGTTAGAAACTGACCTCGTTTGAGCCGCTGAAGAGGGGTTCCCCTGTGTGCATCTCCACCAGGATACAGCCCAGGCTCCACATGTCGATGGCCATGTCGTAAGGGATCCCCAGCAGCACTTCTGGTGACCTGTAGAACCTGCTCTGGATATACTGGTATATCTGTGGACACATCAGGCACAAACTTAGTCAAACGTGAACATGATCTCGATCTAGTTAAGTTCACTGAAGAGCTATTATTCTAATGGTCTTGACTGAGAAGACAGACGCTATGCACAGTGTTTATTTACAGTGTTTATTTGAGTTTGAGTATTGTAAGGGAGATATTCGCTGAGCTCTTTTTCACAAGCACCATTATGGATAAACATCCTGTCCTAAGGACTGCAGCCCGTTCCGGTAGCGTGCATGTCACATGAATGGTATCTGTCTAGACCTGTACCTGAACAACTTGACAAAAGTAAACTGTGCTTTTCATTGAGGATAAAAACATTAATAAACAGAATGCTATTCTAAGGCTTCAACTACCTATTAGGGGAACCAGCTTTTGAGAGTACATTTTGTATCTCAAAACAAAGGTGGTGATGATTTCAATGCTTACACAAATGTCTTAATCTTTTTCCAGTGCTAAATTTTGATCTAGGAATAACATGCTGTAAGTAAGAGAATAAGTCCAAAAGTTTAACACTTTAGTGTGAGCCTCCTCAGGTACAGTAATTGTACATTGATATCGTGTATCTTGGACCTTTACCTAGATAATTTTCCAGTACTGTAACATGTATCCAGTACCAGTACACATCCCTACCACAGAGAGGGATACATTCTATGAGAGATCAACAAAATACTGCCCTTACCCTTTGTCCCAATTGACATGAGCTCCCAAAGTCCACAATCTTAATTGCACTTCTCTTGGGATTGCACAGGACAATGTTCTCTGGCTTCAGGTCACAGTGGATGATGCTGAGCTCTGGGGTGGAGAGGAACAGCAGGGCCGTGCACATCTGCTGAGCGAACTTCCGCGTCAGGTTGAGCGACACGCCCCGGAAGTTGGTGTTCCGCAGCAGGTCGTACAGGTTGTAGGACAGCAACTCGAAGACCAGGCAGAGGTGGTTGCGGAACATGAAGTGCCGCTTCAGTTTGACTGTTGGAGATAGATATTACGATAATGAGGAAACAGAGAGAAACAGTCCTGGAACTAAACGTTTTACGCAACTGTCCTAAAAGTGTCAAAATAAGAAATGCAAGTCGCTAAGCGAGATTTAATTGTCCCAGGCTAAATGGTACTTTAAATCGTATGAAATTTACTAACAGCGGAAAATGAGTTTTACAAGTTTATCTTTAATATTCATATACTGGATATTACTACTACTACTACTAATACTGTTACTTTGCAATTTACTATACTACTACTACTTCTACTGCTTTGCAATGTACTATAGTACTACTACTAATAATAATAATACTTCATGTACTATACTATAATTAACAGAACTTTGATGGAAAAGGAAATGAAAGAACAAAATTTTCTACCAAATGTTTAACGTGGAATCCAGCCTAGCTTTGGTCTGCGAAGTAGCGACCTTCGGGAGCAGACCAAAGCCAACAAGGCTGGATTCCAGGCTACCAAATGTTGCCTTTAGAACAAACCTGGTTAAAACTTTTCGGCTTGCGCTGGCCGCGTGTGCCTAGAACAAGTAACTTTTTGAAATGTTCCAACCCAAAGCACACATTGAGTTATCCCAAGCCAAATTTTGGTAGCATGCACTAGCTAGAACCATGAATTTTCTCAGATACAATAGTGCTATAAGTAACAAAGTACTATAGAACTTTAAAAGTGAAAAAAGGATTTGTGTGTTTTTTTACTTACCAATGTAACACTTTCCTTCTGGGTCATGCTTGTTCATTAGTTCTAACAACCGTACTTCGATCTGTGCTTGATTCAGAAATGCTTTCTTGTTCTTGATTATTTTTATGGCAACATACTCCTGGTCACCGTGATCGTATGCCTTCACCACCTGTATTAATACATAAGACAATAAGAGTATTAGTGATATTCATTGTTGGATATAATAGTGACATACCTTACATAGTGAAGCTAGTTCTATAGCCTTTTCAGGCTGTAAGTGTAGTAGGTGTCTAGGGCCTTTTACCTCACACCTGGGTGGTGTAAGGAAAGTCTTGTATAGTGTGGTTCCTAAGGGCACAAGTCAGAACAGAATTAGAACCCAGGACCACTTGGTTCTGAGTCAAGTACGTTGCAGTTACAGCCCATATAAGACAAAAGATGCAAAAACCAGGTGTTCTGCTGCAGTACCAAGGTTACACACAGGGGGCTTAGCATTGACCTTGACCTTTCCAACCAATATCCACATATCAAATATCTTATTTTACAATTTATCCAGAGTTTTTAAAGTTATGCTGACCACAAATATCCAGACACATAAACACAAATAACGATACCTCCATTTTTCATGGAGGTAAATATGGCTGTCAATGTAACATTAGTTCACCTTTATCCCTGGGTAACCTATATCCGTTGTTTTAAAAAAGTCGATAACTGTGGTTTCAAACTGCAATATTTTGAGAATACACAAGTGTATTGCGATTTGAAACCACATATCCATTGACTTGATATCCCCCAAAACCAGATAGAAAAAATGGATAAAGGTTATGTCGCGGATAAAGGTGAAGCGTCGTTACACTGTACATGTTTGTCTAGAAATGGCACTCACCTGGCCAAATGATCCTTTCCCTATAAGTGAGTCAATCTCGTATCTGTCCTCCCACTTCTCTCCTATCCTTACGATGTAATCGTAGTTGTCATCGTCGTACCCATCATTGTACACTTTCCTCTCCTTCTTATGGCTTGTGTCGTCACCTTGGACTTGCTGAGCCCGCCGTTTTTTCTTTGCATAGTAAACCTGGAAACAATCGGACATTACGGTTACCCTCGTTTATACATTACGTCTTGAACAAGTCCTGTTCGGAGGAAAAATTCTTCTGGACGATGCTCACATGCCTTCCACAATATCCCCATAAAGTCTTGTTGCAAACTCTTGTGACGCGTGCATGCGCCTTCAAGCGTTCCAGCTGCAATACTAAAGTATAGGTACTACTTACAGGCTGCGGACACAAAAGTGCACTTTAAACATGCCATTCTTGAGGTGTGTTATATACATTGTATATTGATAGTGCAAGAAATGCCAGTAAGTGGGGAGGGGGGTTCACATTTGCTTGACAATGCAAAATTTCAAAGTTTTTTTTTTTTACACTAATGATCAAAGAGCTTCATCTCTTTCTAAAGAAATAAATGTGTTTCTGATTTGATAGAAAATAACAAAAATATCAAGTATGAAAATATTAAAAACAAAATGATGCAGAGCAAGATCGTGAAGGAAAAAATGTGTATTGAAGAGCACTTTGACCACGGACCACGAGTAGAAATATGACCATGACATGCTCACAAGTTGCCTGGTTAGAAAACTGGTGCTAGCAATCTTACATTTCAAAAATACTATAATGGAGGGCCAAGTAATCCATCGACAGCATAAATTTAAATCTTTCAGTGTTCAACTAGTGCTGCGTACCAGTACACCAGACCGGACCTGTTTGCGTTGAGTTAAAAAATCTGTTGCGAACCAGTTCTGGGCTTGCCAAAAATAGTCTCTATACTCATATTCTTCTTCTTGTTCTTAACCATCCAAAAACTCCATAGATTGTGACATCTCATTCTGTGTTGGAAAAAGATTACAACATTGTTGCTTTTCTTGTATTTATTACTGAGTTATTGTTATTCATGCCTATTTTTCAAACTGAATGTAAAATTTATGCAAACATGCAATTTAACATCTAACCCGAAAAAAAAGGGGATTTCTACCATGCATGCGCCATGGGTTCCGGCTTACAAGTCCCCATCCGAACCTGACCCTGAATGCAGACCTCAAACTGAGTTCAGGTACGCAGCACTGTTTTAAAGTCCCTTTCTGGTCATGCATCTTTTACACAGTTCAAATTTCAAATTTCCAATTTAGAAACGGATGCACATCTAGACAGTATATGTTGATTGCATGTTGCGTTTGTTCTAAGAGAAACTACTTCTGATCATCCATCCAAAAGGCAGGCACAATAGATGAAGAGGAATAACAACATAGAACAGTATATATAGCAAATGAGATGATATATCGTATGGCTGGCTCCCAGTCCCCACTTACCAGAGAAGAAAGGGGCATGTGTCAGTCAGATATTGTGAAGACATCATAACTCACAGGTTACAAGAAACGGAAGACAGTCAACAGATGAAGGGGGTGGGGGGAGGGGGGGTTGTAAAAAATGGAGGAGGAACATAAAGTATGGCATAAAGTTAGAGAAAGCATCACCAACAACTCTTCCAGAAAGCAGACAGCAGTTAGGGAAAACCCATCATTGAATTTCGACAAATGCATGAAATGCTCACTCAAAAGCAAAAAGAAGTTCTAACCAAAGCAAAGGAGTTGTTCTCAACCGTTCTCTGCACCATGCAAAAACCCACTGGCAAGCCACAAGGCCCTGCAGTGCTCATTACTTGTAGAGTTAGGGAAAAAAATCCAAGATGGGCTAGTTAGGCAAACTTTTAGTCAGCATGCCACACCAAACGGTTAAACTTAAAACCTTTACCACCAAAGATAATACTTGGTAAGTAGAAATTTCAAATTGGTTGGAGGCTGTTTTTAGTTTGTAATTAGTATGACTTGATGAAATGTGGTAATTTTTGAGGGGGGACATATGTAGTGAGCTGAATAACAGACTTGTACCATACACATAAGAACCTTACAAGCAAGAAAAAACAGCAATGTTGCTGTTACAGTGTTAGGCCATGTTGATTTGACTATATGGATGACATCCAAGCAGGCATCAACTTTTGTCCCTTTCCAAAAAAATCGTCAACCATACCGAAAATCTTACAAAGCAGTGAAAATATGAATTGCAAAATTATATCCGTGAATGTTGCTGAATTCCAAGGTACATTTCCAAATCAAAGAAGATGTCAAAGAACAAAAAGGATGAATCTATTGTTCGGTAAACCACACTCTTTATGTTTTGTCAATTCTTTTTTTATAAACCTTCCTGAAATTTCATAATAAGGCCACACCAATTTAATTTCTTGGTTCACGGATTTTTTCATAAAAAATAAGGAGCGAGAGGGCGAAATGAAAATAAAAATTGTAAAATGGTTGGGGTAAAGGTAAGGGCTAATCCAAAACAAAGAATAAAAGTTTTCAGGTTGAAAAAAGTACAAAAACACTATCACTGTACAGTAAAAGCACCTGTACCCACACTTTAAGGAGCTTATAATATAAAGGCCAATTTGCTACACCAGAAAGTTGGTGAATGGTTTCATTAATGGTGAAAATTTGCTGAGTGGTAATTTTTATTTTTATTTTTTTTTCCCAAAAAAATAGGAGTGAGCGAATCCGTGAACCAAGAAATTAAATTGGTGTGGCCTAAAGGAAATATTTGTTTTGCTAAATTTTTCAATCTTCACATGCATCAGTTTTGGGTGTCCAAGAGGATGTCATCCATATAATCAAATTAACATGGCCTTATTTGGGACAATCTGACTTGTATGGTTAAGATGTGCGTGGTACGGTATTGTCATGCCTACATTTCCTGTCACTCGTGAAATATTGGCAAGCCTTGTCGCCAACGGTTAGTACTTTTTTAAGCGTTCTTGTTCACACGTAGAGAGAGGGCGGTTGGGACAGACAGTGTCTCGGCTCGGTTGGAATGACTGGTGTTAGCCGTCAAGCTGGCGAGTGGGTTTTTGCAGAGAACAGAGAACACATAAAGAAACCCGAAGACCCCTTCTAACTGTTCCAGAGTTCCACCTGATAAAAACATCCAAACCTAGTGCTGGGTACCTATACAACTTACCAGAGCTGGACTTGCAAAAAGACTGTCGTTAAGGTTCAGTTTAAAAAGAACCTGAACGTTCTGGACGTGCAAAAAACTATATCTCGCTTACAAATGTATATTTTCCTTTTTTGTTCCAAACCATCTAAAACCTTCTATAGTTCGTGAAAACATTGCTGTAATTTGCATTCATTACTGACTCATCTGAATATAATTTTGCATGTGTATTTTTCGAATTGCATGTAAAATTTATGCCAAATGCAATTTTACAGGTAACAGAAATTAAGTATTTCTAGCACAAAAATGCCACAAGTTCAGGTCTGATTTTGTAAGTATAAACCTGGACCTAAACTGGATCTGAATCCGGACTTGCACAAGAACTTGAGTTTAGGTACACAGCACTAGATGAAACTTTAGGCAGAACAGGTGAAACAGAGAGGGGGATCGTCACGGGGATTTAATAGTGAGGAGGAAAAAAACACAGGAGCTACAGTAATGCTACCTCACCTTTATCCGTGGGGTGACCTATATCCGTTGTTCTAACAAACAGGGTATTAAGGGGTATCAAGTTGACAGATGGCAGTTTGAAACTGCAACATTTTGAAAATTTGAAACCACCATCTGTCGACTTAATATCCCTACATTCCACCTGTTTCCAAAAACGACGGATATAGGGTACACCACAGATAAAGGTGAACTAGCGTTACAGTGATTCTCTCAAATATGGGAAATGAAGAAGAATGAGTGGAAAGAGGCGGCCATACCAATTTGCTAAATAGTTTCTCTGATATTTTTCCATTATAAATCAAAGCAAGAAGGCCTAGAGCTCTCACAAAATCGTACGTTTTCATGTTACACTAGGAGAACTCAAAGGCATTTCTTGCTTCAATTTATGATTTTACGGAAAAATGATCCAAGAGAGAACCAAGATCAAGAAGGTATGGCCAGACAAGTAGAAAAAGTGAAGTTATTGATCAAATCATGTACAGAAGAAGAAGTAGTTCACATTAGAACAACCCCTTCCTACTACTAGCATTGATACACCTACCATACATGTAGAGAGACAGTGTGCGAATCAAAAACCGAAAGGTGCTTTGGGGGGTGGGGGTGGGGGGGTTTTTGTGAAACATAACAATTTCTTTCTGTTGAAAGATTTCTGATGTGTAACCGTGCTCACAATTCACAAGACCTTGTGAACACAGGAAAAAATTCAACATAGTCAAAAATAACCAGTGAGAAGACTTTCTAAATTGTAACTGATGTTTTTTTTACTTTCCAGAGAGAAAACTTTCTAGCTGATTTTGAGTGTTTTTTTTAAAGTTCTGAATGTGACAAAATGTTTCACTTTCCGAAGGACCTGGTATGGCTTGAAGGAAAGACTTGTTTTGATGTTGTTGTTTACCTCGTTGATATGTTTATACGTCTTGATCAGGTCCACGCTGAGCTTGCGGAGCGGGGCACCAGCCGGGTCGCGAAACGTTAGCGGGATCCGACTCTGCAGTGCCTGCATCTCCTGAGTCTGCGGAGAGAAAAGTATGGGGTTAAACCATGGAACCATCTGTCTCAGTTCTAACGTTAGTTCACCTTTATCCGCGGGGTAACCTATATCCGTTGTTTTTCAAAACAGGGTAGCTAGGCACATCAAGCCGACGGGTGGTAGTTTTAAACTGCAATATACTACAAACATTGCAATTTGAAACCAACGTCCGTCGACGTGACATCTCCAAATACCCTGTTTCTAAAAGCAACGGATATAGGTTACGCAACGGATAAAGGTGAACTAGCGTTACACTACATTTCAGTCACTGTCATCCATATAATTATATCAACATGGTGTTATGATTGGTTTATAAAATGTCAAGCCACTTGAATAACTTGTATACAATTCTCGTCTCGACCATTGTCTCGAATTTTTTCATAATTATATCTAGACATGTTTTGTTTATGTCTCACCTTTGACATATTACCCACAATTCCTGTGCACATGCATAATCATAAGTTATAAGCAGTCTGAATGTATATAAAATACAAAGTACATGTTTGTCTGTTTAACTCCTTCTATTTATCTGCACTTTTTGATACCTTTCTGATACTGTTATAAAAGTTTGCTGTTTGAGTTGCAGATAGCATATCTTCATGCAAAGCAGTGTTTCCCCTCTTAGTGGCCTGTTCAGTTCAAGACACTGAACACAGACCAAGACTCAGTCTTGTCTCTTAGTCCCTGCTTGAGTTTTTTTTGTCACCACATCTCTGAGTTTGTCACATCAATTAGCTACTTCTTTCAATAATAAATTGCACAGATAAGAAAATTTTGGTGCTACTGGCAATGTCTTGCACACTTGGCAAGCCGTGTGGTCTTGCAGAGTTATACATATATCTCAGCTATGTTCCTTATTAAACTTTGGGTATATGTTCAAGATCATACACAAAATGACTAGCTTTGGGGAAACACTGTCACACCAGTTCAGGGTCAGACAAGTCAATTGACCAGATTTCCTAGGTCAAGTGAAAGTGCCCATCGGGCAAGTGAAAGTGACAATCAGGCAAGTGAATGTCGTTCTTTACTTGCCTGATTGGGAAAGTGTGATTTTTCCATGGGTGTGATTTTTCCACGGGTGTGATTTTTCCATGGGTGTGATTTTTCCATGGGTGCAATTTTTCTAAATTCTATGGGTGTGGTTTTTCCATGGGTGTGATTTTTCCTTGGGTGTGATTTTTCCATGGGTGCAATTTTTCTATGGGTGTGGTTTTTCCATGGGTGTGATTTTTCTACGGGTGTGATTTTTCCATGGGTGTGATTTTTCTATGATTGTGATTTTTCCATGGGTGTGATTTTTTCATAAGTAGGTAAAGGTCCAGTTATATATTTCACGAAGTGCTTTTTTTATATTACTGAAAAATAAAAGGATTTCCTTGCTGCAAATAGCAACGAAACATGTCATTTCAATTTCTGGTTTGGTTTCAAGTTGGTTTGGGGTAGTAGACATTTTATAGTGCAAGCAAATTCTTTCCAAACTTGTCCAACCCTGTGAGTGTTTTACTTGCTAGCGGCTATAAGAGAAGACAGCTGTAGGTAACACCAATTCACCTTTATCCGTGGGGTAACCTATATCCGTTGTTTGTAAAACAGGGCTTTTAGATATATTAAGTCGACGGATGGTGATTTCAAAATGCGATATTTTCACAATATTTCAGTTTGAAACCACCGTCCGTCGACTTGCTTTCACTAAATGCCTGTCTTTGAAAACGACGAATATAGGTTACCCCACGGATAAAGGTGAAGTAGCGTTAGGTGTAGGGTGTGTGGAGGAAGTCAGGCTACCTTGGACGGTTCAGCCCAGGACTGTTCCACCTGGATAAAGGGAGAGGAAAACTTGGCATAGAATTGCTTTCTTGACGTCACAGCCAATCATGCGAGCAACAGGACCGATCCCGACTGTCAATCAATCACTTCAACCAATGGGAGCAAGGCAATTAGCAGTTCAACCAATGAGAGAGCGGGGGCTATGGGATCGGTCCATTCATGCAGCAACATCTTTTATTAGTTGAGTGATTTTTTTTTTCAGGCCCTGAAATGGGAATTTTTAAAACTATCCTTTCCATATCATTCATTAACGTGGTACTACATTCGCACAGGCATTCGCAGTTTTTAAATTCTTGGCCAAGCTATGTGAAACTTTTCACCTCAACTAAGATCCATTGGATAATCTGCTGTGCCAAAGTTACTACTCAGCTTAGCAGAATTTATGGATGCAAATTAAATGATAATTCTGCATTATCCAAAGCCTGGTTTGCAGAAAGTTTGGCCTGGAAGCAATCACAGGAGCAGGCCGGGACTGAATTAGAATGGATACCAGGCTAGGATTTTCTGGGGTGCAAAGGAAAAGGGGATGCATTATAACAATATTCTGTGCCATTAGGGGATGAAGTGACATTTCCGCGTCTTACCGGCTGCATTGCTTGGTCGTGTTGCTGGTTTGTTGCCATGGTGACGAAAATGCACGACGCCCCCTCACAAGCCTGAGAACATCGCTTGGCACCACCGCCTGTAGAAAACACAAGAGAGACAAAAAAACAACCTGTTAGTTACTGTGGTCCAACCTTTCAACTTAGTTAACTGTAAAACGCAGAGATGTTAAAACAGCTTGTTACTTCCTGCACTTCAACCTATAAGTAGTTACTGTAAATGCAGAAATGTTTGTGTTGTTTGTTTTTTGTATGGTGTTTTCGCTGTCGCCACTTAACTGCTAACTGAAAACCACATGGAAATTTTTCCATTTACAGTATATGGTGCTACCGCCAACTCAAAACTACCGCAAATTTTAATCTGTGAAATTAAATCCCCGTGAACTTAAATGCATTCACGGTAAATTGTGACATATTCACAGTGGTGCTGTGTTTGGGGTTTTGCAGTGAGAGGTTTTTGCAGAGAAAACCACAAACTTGTGGTTCAAAAAACCCCTCCTTTCCCTCCCAATGCCAGATTAAGTCCCATCTAACTTAAAAATACATCTCCAGTACTTCATAGCCCTTACCTTGAACTTCAACACATGATAAATCTATCTGCAGCAGGGAAGCCAGCATTTTGCTTCAAGTTCAATGCATAAAAATTACAGCAATCTATCTCCTATCATAGCCATGTCATTGTCAATAGCACAATAAGCCTATGTGTATGCTGTAGGGTTAAGCCTACCCGCACCCTAGCAATTTGCCTAACTGTGCAACGCCATTGTCTGTATCAGTGAGACGGAGAGACCATAAGCTCCATGCGTGACAGCTTAATAAAGACCTCTTCTTTACAGTCTGGGCAATTTGTATCCAACACACCACTTAATGATATTGTCGTTAAGAATCTGTTCACCGGGTCAGCTGACTCGCAGGGTTTCACATCAATCAATGGCGGCTCTTATTATGGGACCGCCGCAACCTTTTATCTTGTTTTATTGACTTCCACAATCTTCAATTCTACTTCGACAAAGAGTCGTGAAAAGACGTGTTCTCTTGACTTGTTAGGCAACATCAGTTGGGATATTCCACAAGGGGCCTTTCACAAAGGGCCTTATCTTTTAATAGGGAACCTTTCTAATGTTTAGTCATCGAGGTCGAATATGTATCTCTCTCTTCTCCAAGGTTATGCATTTTGAGCCAAAATGATATTTTAAAGTAAGTTGGTAAATACGAATTCCTCCTACCCAAACAAAACACGTAACACAGAAGAAATGCAATTAAAATGAAATTTTCAACAAAACCAAACCGGCTCCTGCAGTTTAAAAAAAAGCCACCAGGGAGCCAAAACCTACACCACTTACTCCCTGCCCCAAGGACTATCTACCACTATAGAATTATGACCAAAGTATGTTGAAAACACCAGTTATCAAAATTGGAATTTGTGCTGCAGTACCTTAGAATGCTGCTAGGGTGCCCATTATCGAACTTCAACTTCGTCTTCTCAATTACTACCGACCTTCCAAATATCACAAGGATCCATCCACGGCTTCTTGTGTACAGTTATGCTATACACTGTTATGCTATATACATTCACACCCACACACAAGATATACAAGATGGTATTGAAAACCTTCTTTGCTAAGGTACTAATAAGCAACGATTGTCAAGGTCAAATTTAAAGCTTGAACTTGACTGATAATTTAAAACGTAAACATACATGTCAATCATCAAGAGCAAGCAACGAGGTACAACAGCATAAAAAAACACCATCAACAGGCACCCCTTCTCTGACAGACCTCTTGGTACGATCCTACCTTTCCAAATTAACCACTGTTCATATTCCTTGGGAATTTACATATTGCTGACTAGCTTCCAAATCAAAAATAGGAAGCTATTGTTGGAATGCTCACGATTCTCCATGCAATTACCTCCCAACTTTCCATCATTCTATTTTTATTTAAATTGTTGACACATCCTTTATTCTTATGCTATATATCTATAGAAGGCCAACAAGGCTATATATATGCTTTGTAACTGTTATAGAATGTCTACTCATGAGAAATGGTAAAGTTATCTATATGAAATTAACCTAAAGCCATGTTGATTTGATTACATGAATGACATCTGCGCAGGTATCATTTTTTCGTAGTTTCAACAAAAAAAAAGAAAATTTGTCACTGTACTGAAAATCGTACAGATGCAAAATGGGCAAATACATGACGAAGATATATCGGAAAATAGAAACTAGTGTTGTAGAATGCCGAAGCCAATTCCAAAGTCAAAGAAAATGTCAAAGAATCGTAAAAAAAAAAAGAAGAATCTATAATAATTCGTTACACCATAGTCTACACACTTCATTCATTTGTTCAACCTACCAGACCAATTGGATTTCATAATGAACGTTTTTGCCAAACATTTCTCTGTTTCCTAAGCTCACATAAGCTTTGGGAGTTCCCAGTGGATGTCATCCATATAATCAAATCAACATGGCCTAGAGAAAACATTATTAAGTTGCCTTTCAAGATAAGCTTATACTTTGCCTTTATGTTTGCTGTGAATATCGGTAACAAAATACGACCAGTTAGTTACTTTAAACCAATGTTTTTCTAGTATGATTCTCGCATGTAACACAACTGAGTTATGCCTATGGCATTTACCACGAATCATGTAAACGAGCTGCATGATTTGATATGGGCATAAGTCTCAATTCCTCCAGAGAAAAGATATGTAACAAACTAGAGGTCATCTTGTTTGAAATACCCAACAGCTAGATGTCACAGTGATACTTCATTCCATCTATAACTATCAACCCCACATCGAACTATTCCACAACAAAACACTGACTTACGGGGGACTCAAAACAACCGCTGAAACCGGCGAGACTAGAGTAAACAAACATACGTGTACGTGCGCGCACCTGAAGCAATCACCGTCATTGTTTCCCGTGAGCCGCCGCTGCGTCACGCCGGGCCATCTCCAGCCAGATTTATTTCCCGGGCGCGGGAGGGGTTGTGCCGGCAAATGGAATAGGTCATGACCCAGACACCTTGAACGCGGCACGCATCATAAACAGGCCCGGACCCAGACGCAATTAAACGATCTCCCACTCCGAGCCCTAAATTCTGGGCCCTAAATATAGCCAGGGTCCCATCTCGCGCGGGGAAGGGAGACGGATAAGATTCACGGATGGATTGCCCCGGGGGGGCGCTCTCGTTCCGACGGGCCAAATTTGATCGACGGCCCGCCGATCCGGCTCAGAAACCGCAAAGCGCAATCCCCACCCTTTGGAAAGCCGACATGCGTATTAGATACACTAGAATAAAGAGCAGCTCCGACAGGATCAATACTGCAAATTGGATCACTTTGCAGTGCAAGCCCGTATCAAAATTCCTCCGTGGAATACCTCCAGCAATCAGATTCAGACCACGGGTGATGAAAGGGTGGGACAGGCGAAAAAGCTCGTCCAATTATTTGCAACCCGTTCCCGTTTTTCGCCCCCGCCGCCAGACGGCCAGCCATTTATTTTCCACGCCGTCCGCATGGCGGGTTGCGAGACTGTACATAACAAATAGTAAACCCGCAAACCTCCCTGAGGGATATACAGGAATTATACCCCACCAGACAAGCTGGCCTTAAGAGTACTTATCAAGTATCGGGGCTATTTGGGGATTTGGCCATATTGGGAAATGTCCTAGTGAACTCCTGCACAGTCACCAGGGAGAGAAACCCTTTGGTAGGAAATGAGACCTGTCATGTTACAGGCCTCGAAATACTTTTTTCAGCCAGGTTGCGCAGGCGGCAACCTGAATCAAAAACCAACTTGCGCCATCAGCATTTCAGGTTGCGCCACTTCCAAGTTGTCAATTTCTCCAAATTAGCTACTTATCCATTATCTGTAAAAACAGTTCATTTCAGTTGAAGAAATATAGCAAAAAAAAAGATGCAGGGCAAATTAAGCGCACTTTTCTCAATAAACAACATCCATTTATCGATCTTTTGAAAATAAAGACCGCAACAAAAATAATATCTCAATGAACCGTGAAAAAATCGCGACCTCCGTTGAACAGTGCTGACCGTGCGCCCCTCCCCAGTGTAGTCATCGTCACACTAGCTGTAGCATTCCACCGACAGTATTGTCCCAACAAGCAAAAAAAAAAAGCTCCAAAATAAGCATATACATGTACTTATCAGCAAGGACGTTAGGCAGACTGTCAAAGTTTCATGCTTTGCTGCGTGATTTTCCCTGCGAATACAGCGTTGGGACATCAGATATTCCACCAATGGCAGCACCTAGGCGCGCTACGTCATGCCGAAATGGCCAATGGAGTATGACTCTCACGATTCGCAAGATGTAAGTTAGTGCGAGATTGCGCCAGACTTGAAGGTAGCTGAAAAATGGCGGCTCCATGGAGGCCGAAATCGGTAAATTTTGAACTTTGATCGAAGTTTCTGGCGGAAAATTAGGGCTTACCAAAGGCATACATCCCCAAAACAGGGCGTACATTTTCTGATATTTTTTAGTAAAGGGCCTGTAACTTAAGGATCATTTTGTTTACCCAAAAAATCAAGTTGCACCACGCGCAACCTGACTTTCTGAACAACTTGCGCACAGAGAAAACTACTTGCGCGGCAGGGGTGGGCAAGTGGTTAATTCGAGCCCTGTGTTAGTTGAGCCTGTAGACTTTGAGGACATGCTCAGCTGGATGGATCATATTCATGTACATGTATTAGGCCACAGCAAGTAATGTTTATGGACAACATCTGCTGTAGATTACAAATTTAATGCAAGAGGACAAAACAAAACAAAAACAAGACTGAATATTCAAATTAGACACCATAAACGCTGTGACAACAGTTGTGGCGAGAAAACATTGTATCACTATGAGCTAACAAGACTTTTATTCCTGTATTTTAATATGAAACAAACAAAGTGACACTAGTGTGGTACAAAGATATCACCAAGTTGAAGACTACACTCAAGGCTACCACACAGGTGTCACTTCTACAATTATGAAACTAATTTTACTTCTATATAACTACAGTCATGGCTATCTCACTTGTGTCACTTCTACAAGTACAATCATTAGGCTACAACAGAACATATTTTTCCATCTTGGTATTTTCTCCTCATGTTGACTATCTCCTACTGGAAAAAATTCCCTTTTTTTCCCTTCAGATTGGGTGAAAATTTGTGAGCTTGCATTAATCCATAAAATTTATTTGCTGTTGCCTTATAGTGCTACCCAAGCAAGTCTGTCTACAGGAGTTTTCATCTGGAAGTTGGCTCCAATGGGGAAAAATTTTAATTGTTTTTCTTGAAAATCAGGCAAAAATTAATGACATGGCATCAGATTGCTGATGTCATTCATAAAACTTACTTGCTATGGCCTTATAGGGCTATCCAAGCATTGAGTCTGTCTACAGGGGTTTTCATCTGGAAGCTGGCTTCCTTTCCTATGTTAGGGTGTTCAAGATTAAGTGCTCTATAACGAGCTTGTCTGACTTAGCTTGTGAAGACAGGAACTTGGCATCCTTCAAGTATAACATCCTCTTACAAACCATCAGTTCGGGCGAGACCCCTTTAACACGGGTTTAAAGCCCGCGGTCTCCCTAGTTGACCTACAGTTGGCCGACGACAATATGGGTGGTACTGGAAAAAATGAGATTATCTAAATCTAACTCAGGCCAAAGGAATAAAATATTGAGTATCCTGGTGTTAACAGACCGAACCCTTTAGTAAAAACCTGCCAACCATACAGCCTACATATGCAGGTTAGTGCAGGTAAAATTGGAGCTGTGCAGGTATTTTTGATGTCTACATGCACCTAACCTGCACTAGGTTTTATACATAATGTCCTGTGTATATGGATATGCATCAATTCGACTGTTGCCACCTATAAAGTATAAAAGAAAAAATAACAATTGCATACAGAACAATTTTAGTGTGATCCATTCCTAAATTCAGAGTGGTGCAGGTAAAATTTGTCTGGTGCAGGTAATTTTCAATGTTACCTGCATCAGTGCAGGTATGCAGAAAAAAGTATTTCAAGCCCTGAATCTAACTTCCGACAACTGTTAAAGGAGTTTCTTACAGTAATCGAGAATAATTCAGTGTTACAAGGGCTGTTATACAGACCAGATCATCTATTATGACATTTTCTATCCCATCAAGTTGACTCATGCAGCTATTTAGGCTAATAGACAATTTCTAGCCTCAAGGAATCATCAATTATATCCTCGCAGGGAGCTAATAATACCACATTATTCACTCTAATGATACCTTACAGGAATACTTCCTGTACTGTACTGTCTCAGCCTTCATTTATATAGAAGGCCTAGGAAAAAAGAAGTTGTGTTTCCTGTTTCCCGACCTACCCTAGAAAAATCTGCCAACCCTAGCCTTTTGGGCAGGAGTCACATATCAGGGATCGAAATACTTTTTTATTGCTACATGCAAAATTGCAAGTTGGCAAAAATTTTAGGTGCAATTTAAAATATTTACATGCAAAATACAACTAGTCTATACTGCAATGTTCTAGCCACCATCCATCATTCTGTACTTTGGTGGAATGTTGCTGCTCTGGATGGATAAGAATTTCGCCCATTCTGTCACTGTTGATGGACTGAAATTGGCACATGAAAAGACAGAACTGCAAATTTTGGAAAGATATCCACATAATCAGCATGTTAGTTTGCAGCAAAGCCGAAGTTGATTGTTAATAACACCTACTGACAACCAGTGACGATCCCCGTCAGACAAAGGTATCGTGGCCTCAGTATTTTTACTATAGGCCATGTATTTTCAACATGCAAGATTGCAAGTTCAGAAAATTTTTACATGCAAATCTCAAAAATTATGTGCAAATTGCAAGTTAAGTATGTCTATTTCGAACCCTGTCATATATAGATTTAGTTTCTAGTTAGAAATTTTACTCAGTCTGCTTCCTATTCAAGTAAAAGCCCTGCTTTTCTTATCTAATGAAGGATAAGTGTATCTGTAGATTTGTAACCATTAGGCACAAAATAAAAATTTGACATTGAAAATATATGTGTCCCCATGCATTTCAGTTGTACTGTGTTTCACTGTATGGAATTGCATCACTAGAGTTTTGGCAAAAGTTTTGGAGAAAAAAAGATAATACTTATCTACTGACACAAATTTCTTCAGGACTAAGTCAGAAAACACAAAATTTTTTTCCTTATAAGCCTTTTCAAGTCTGACTTGTACTGGCTAGAAAATGACTACTAGTATAGAAATAGATACATATAGACTACATGTATGAAATGACCACCTAGAGGAAGTATAACTTCACGATCAATCATGAAGGTAAGAAACCTTTGAAGCCAAAAAATGATAAGACATACAAAAAACAAACATACAAATGCTACCAAAACCATAACCCTCTTCTTCAAGGACTATGAAATCTGTGCAATGATCAGAAGTAACATCCCTAAACAGGGTACTGTCCAGTAGTACACCAAAAAACCCTTCGATCATTTTTACTGAATGAACCGAAACCGAGTTCTCATGTCCCTTTTACTGTGCCTATGTATGAGTCAGTCCTATATGTGGGTGCACATCCGGCATAGTTCGGACCCTGTTCAAAGGCGGACACAATTTTCAGTAAGCATAACCTTCACATGACCTTTATCTACTATTTATATGAGTTTATTTTGGTCAAGCCTCCCCCTCGGACCTACCGCTGTGATTGCCAATAGGGCCGAGTAAGGTCATGTACAGTATTTTCTCGATTAAAGTACTCAATCCAATTAAGGTACCCTCCCAAGGTTCATCCCTAACTGTAAAACTGTCCTCCTCTTTACATCATTACAGGCCTTTCCCTAAATGTGATTGCCCAGTTCACACATGGTCAGTAGAATTTACAAGTTGATGCATCAATTAAACTATCATGTTTTCTACATAACAACCCCTTATTCAAGATTCATCCCCAAGTTTCAAACTGTCCACCCCTTCTTCCCATCATTACTGGCTTTTCCCCAAATTTGACTGCCCAGTTCATACATGCTCAGCAGAATTTACAAGTTGATGTACATGTTTTCCACATGCAACCCCTTATTCAAGATTCATCTCTAAGTTTCAAACCGTCCTCCTCTTCCTATCATTACTGGCTTTTCCCTATTTTTGACAGCTCAGTTCATACATGCTCAGCTCAGTTCATACATTGCTTACAAGTAACTAGTTGATATGTTATATGTTTTCTACATTCAAGATTCATCCCTAACCTAACTTTTGTAACGTCCTCCTTTTCCCATCATTACTGGCCTTTCCCTAAATGTGACTGCCCAGGTTCTACCACACACGCTCAGTAGGACTTGAGTCATTTTGACAAGTCGGCCTTGAAGGCTTCAGAGAGGCTCATTCCAGGATGTGATGAACTTTCTCTTTACCAAGCGGAAATCCACGTAGACCGCAAGTAACCTTCCTGCTGGGCTTAGGTACGTCGATGTCCGAGGGAAAACCAATCCCCAGAACAACCTTGACTCCGTTGCAATGACCGTTGGCCCCTCCCACACTTAAAAGCCCACATATATGGCACTTGAAGCTTTTAACAGCCATCCGTCCCTGGTAATGGCAATAACATGTACACACGTTTAGGAGGTGCTAAGAGGCGGGACTACCCGGTATTTTGATTATGCCAATGACGTTGTCGGGGGAATGCCCCCGCTTGATGTTCCCAGTTCGGTAACAGAACGTGTCACCCTCAAGACCTGAACTAAACATAGTACGCAGGCCTCAAACTTAACTTTTTTCCCTACTGTCCCGCATTGTCCCAAAAATAAATTTCAACTGTCCCGAAGTGAGGATGGACTGTCCCAACCCTATTTTCAGAAATTATGTATTACAACAACTGTAAGTCAGAGTACGCACACCTGACAACCGCGGGGCAGGCTTTTAGCTAGGAATTTTTTTAGGGTGTATATCTGTAATGTGTTGTACTTTCCGCACTGCGCGGCAGAGCCGCGCGATGAGCGCCGAAGGCGCGAGCATTGTAGGGGGGTCCGGGGGTATCTTCCCCCGGAAAATTTTGAAATTTAAAGCCTCTGAAATGCTATTTCCTGCATTTTGAAGTAGAATATAGCCAAATTTTTGTCTTTGCTGCAAAACTACTTTTGTCCTGAGAATGGGAGGTATGTGTTCTTGATTTGAGGTGGGTATGGCTTAAAGAATACATGAGGTAATTTTCAAGTAATATAACACTGATTCCTTACAATATAATGTTTCATGAGTTAATACAATCAGGGAGAGTAAATCAACATTACAGCTAAAGGTGAAACTTGACTGTTACATATATAACAACAGCAAGCTAAAGAAGTCTACAAGAAAATCTGCAAACCAACAGAGGAGAAAGTGTAGCCAGGACTGCCAGGTACATCTTATATTTCTTTTGTGTATCTACTCTGTTAAGAACATAGCTGAAAATAAATGCACTGAAAAGTTACTTGTAGCCTGTAACATCACCGTTGTAACTTTACACAGTACAGAAAAATGTGTACAAACATTTAATTCATTGAAAATATATAGCAGAAAAGATGTGTTCCAAGGGCAAATTAAGCGAAATTTTCTCAACAAACAACATCCATTTATCAATATTTTAAAAATAAAGACTGCAACAAAAGTAATATCTCAAGTTACCGTGAAAAAATCGCGACCTCCGTTCAACATTTTCTACGAATTCAGTGCCGACACCGCCCCCCCTCCCCAGTATGTCATCGTCACATTAGCTGTTATTTTTCCCACATTCCACCGACAAACAAGCAAAAAAAACCTCCAAAAAAATCCTATACATGTACTTATCACCAATGACTTCAGGCATTCGACGAGTTTTCGTAAACAAATCAAAGTTCTTACGCTTCCCTGCGTGATTTTTCCCGCGAAAACAGCGGGGATATCAGATATTCCACCAATAATGGCGCCTGGGCGCGCTACGTCACGCCGAAATGGCCAATGGGGTGTGACTCTCGCGATTCGCGAGATGTGAGTGAGTGCGAGATTGCGCGAGACTTGAGGTAGAATCACCCAAAATGGCGGCTCGGTGCGCCGGAATCGGCAAATTTGAACTTCGAGCGAAGTTTCCGGGGGAAAATAAGGGCGTACCAAAGGCGTATATCCAAAAAACAGGGCGTACATTTTGCGATTTTTTTAGCGAAGGCCGTACATTGTACGGCTGTACGCATTGCTAGCTAAAAGCCTGCCGCGGGGAGATCGGACATTCTGATGTTGATTCGTTTTCCTATTGTCCCAAAAGTGTCCCAAAAAGATTTTTCAGTTGTCCCGGCCTAAATTTTAGTGGTCTCGGGACATCGGGACATTGTTAACTTCGAGCCCTGGTACGATGAACTGATATGTCTTTATGAACCGAGTTACTTCGCTTAGCCCAAAGGCCAGAGTTTCTGGGTTCGAAAACCCTTGATATGCAACTATATGTGCCTTCAGTAAAGGTTCTTAACATGTCTTTCCTTACTTCACTCCGGTGAAAATGAGTACCTAGCTTCGGTTAGGGACGTCCCTCCGATATAGGACGTTTAATAGAGGTCCTGTGTTTGAGGATAGCTACACCTCGAGCACGTAGCACCCATACGTCTTATCGAAAATAGTACGGGTCCTGCCCATATAATTTCTACATCAAATGGCCGCAACTGTCATAAGTACTAGGTGCTGTGTTCAAGTTACCATTATAGACCCTTGCCATTGAGCCCAGAGCAAGCTGCTAGGTAGCCCAAACCTGTACTACTTCTTCCTCAAATGAAAAGCTATTTGCTACCAATAAAACAAGACCATAGCACGTCCAGCACAAAAGATACAACAAGAATCGTAAGTGCAGTCAGTCACCGGACGGCCTAAAATTGACCTTCGTCTTTCCAAGACCTATCCACATACCAAATATCATTACCGTCCATCCAAATGTTCCTAAGTTATGCTGACCACAAACATCCAGAAACACAGACAGACCAAAAACAATACCACCATTTTTCATGGAGGCAACAACTTGCTTTTTTCCTCTAAACTCATGGATGGTGATAATGTCCCATCTAAATTGTCTTCTAGTCACTTGTTCTAAAATTCCTGCCTGCCACCATCCTTGGCACATTATAGACAGGCTCTGTCACTTGACTAAATGTACCATACAGATTACACAAACCATGTTCGCAAGGTATGTGACAATGTAAAGATAGAGACGGCGGAGACGAAACCTTTCAACAAACTGCTGCACAGCCGTCTTGTTTCAACAGCGGAGTTAGACTATCCTTCTGTGTAACTTTTGACGCTTGACTGTACCTAAATATACTTCTATAGTCTGCTGCCTTTTCCGTCATGCTATTTGTAACTCTTGTAAAGCAATGCTAATACTATGCTGTCTGTTACAAATGGACTGAGTCAAAGCATTACAAGTTTTCATGCACTATTTCTTAGAATCATGAGTGCTTACGTCACCAATGACATTATACTACAACAGTTCTTGAGTACTACAAGCAACCATTATGAGCAAAGACATGTGTACTAAATACAAACCCTAATATGATGTTATTGAACATCAAATCTTGCAAATCATATTTATGTTTCCCGAAGGGAGAACATATAGTATCCTTACAGGTATTTGCATATAACAAAAAAGTCAGGAGAAATGGAAGTTGTACACGTTTCCATCTTTTTGATTGGCTGACATTCTTACTATCTTGCTCAGACGTCAGGGCTAAACCTATCAACGCAAAGGTCACAAAATGGCAGTCCCCACAGAGCAGCTTTTTGATTGGGCAGAAGTCTAGCTTGATACGTCAGGGGTAAACCTATCAACGCACAGACCAGCTTTTTGATTGGGCAGAAGTCTAGCTTTGTCATGGATACGTCAAATGTGAACCAATGAGCTGCTAGGTCACTGCACTGTAGCAGTCACGCGCGCGTCTACGAGGTGGTGTTTTGGTTTGTCGGCTCGCGCGTACGAGGTGTGTTTTGTCGGCTCCACAGCTCCACCAGCTGCACTCGGCTCGGTGTTTTGTCGGCTCGCGCGTACGAGGTGTGTTTTGTCGGCTCCACAGCTCCACCACGCACTGCAAAGCAGGTAAGCAACGGTACATTTCCATGGCCTTAGCGGGACAAAATTTACGCTGCACGAATCTCATATTTTCCCCTTGATCCACGCTGCACGAATCTCATATTTTCCCCTTGATCCACGTTGTGCTCCCATCCCCGAAAAACTAACGTTAGATCCACAGAAATATAGGCCGTTCATGTTCAAGATGTTTACTAAGTTTCCGTGCTTTACAAGCCTTTTAAGTCCCTTTGTTGACAAAATTTACGCAAGCGGTAAAGGCCGCACGTAGCAGCGTGCCGGGGATGGCATAATTTTTTCTCATACCGTGGCCCTTGTGACAACAAATATTCTATAACTGAGGTATCATGCGGCTGCACGCCGGCACATCCACGAACATTCTACCCAGAAAATAATCGCTATGATCCGAAAATGTTGCAGGCTTCTTCTTTGCGGGAGTTTTCTTTTTGTGTCACCAGAAAAATGCGACATCATTTATTTTCGGTGAATAACCCACGCTAACTCTCAGCACAATTACGGCTGCATCGAAACCCAAAATTACGCTAGAGACACCATCAATGGAAAGTTCTTTGGATTATGCATTTATTTTAACTACGATGGTCCAATGTAATCGTGAAAATAGCGTTCTTTTGCGTTTTAAAATGTAACTCTTTGAAACAAAAAAATGGCGGCAGCAAGCAGCAGCCGATGGAAAGCTCCCATGATGCACCGCTCCAACCAATCAGAGCGCGACTTCGCCGGGGATTCCCCCTCTTTATGTATTCAGTTGTTGTTGTTGTGCTGCCATTCACCAATCAGAGGTGCGTATTTCTGACTCGCGCCATCTCTGTACAAAAATACGTATTTCTTGGGAAAAACAGCGGGCCACGATGTTTTATTATGACAGAAAATACTTTTGCTTACCTTGAAAAAGCCCGGTAAAACTGAACGCTCCCTGGATATAATGGCATCTTAGCACGGTGCGTCAGAGCAAGCCACCGGAAATTTGTAGAGTGAATTTTCTCTAATAACGTTACGTACAAGATGAAAACTTCACAGTTCACTCCCAAAAAAAATTCTGGGGAGAGCCCGGCGGTACGTTCTTATTTTGGACGTACGTTTATTCTTTTCGGCCAAATTGGGGCTTTACAACCTTTGTTCCATTCTGATGTGAATTTTGGAGACGCAAATTCAAACAACATAAAAATACATAATCTGACAACTCATCTCATGCACATATCATCTTTCCATTGCAGGACTATCAACCAGCCCAGAAAGCCACTTCTGTACAACGACACAGTCCAACATCACTAACGCAACAAAGCAGCACTACTAGCAGCTGGACTCACCATGACAAGGACCAAAGCTACAAAATCAGCCTTTCCATTTATTTCCAACATTCTCAAATACATTCTCTGAACTATAACATTGTCTCTTTGTCATTCTTCTGACAACATGTATCTATCTATATATATATATATATATACAATACACACACACGTGTCTTATATATATAGCCGTATCACACCAGCTACCACCCCAACCACAGGAAGGATCACCCAAAGACCCGAGAGTAATCCGACCCGCAGCACGGCTGGAACCAAGGATGATGCAGAATACACCGTGTTCTATTTTATTCAGGTCATACCCACGAGAAAACGCATACTTCAATCCGAAATGTACCATAACTTCAGAACTGTTGTCTCCTCAAACAAAAGTGTAACAACAGCAAGTCCTATTACCAACATACCACATTTCACCCCTCCAAAATTCTTCCATTTACTCACAAAACCTGTCCAATATATATATATGTATATGCATATGTATATGCATATGTATATGCGTATATATATATATATATATATATATATATATATGTATGTATATATATATATATGTGTATATATATATATATGTGTGTATATATATATATGTATATATATATGTATATATATATATATGTGTATATATATATATGTATTTATATATATATATATATATGTACATATATATATACATATATATATATATATATATATATATATATATATACATACATATACATATCTCTCTCTCTCTATATATATATATATGTGCATATGTATGTATATATATTTATATATATGTGTGTATACGTGTATAGACATATATGTACACATATATATGTACATACACACACACACACACACACGCACATTTGTATATATGTATATATACATGTATATATATATACATATATATATATACATAAAACCATACCTACACAACACTTCTTAGGAGACAGATAGATCACTACATATGGCTACTACCTAGGTCAAATTGCTCCAAGGGAAACATTATGCATTTTCACGAAAATGTCGCCTCTCTAGTTCTAGTTCTTGATTCCTGCCGCTAACCAACCCAGGACCAACTTGCCATAAAAGATCTTTTCCAAAAGAAACAGTGCATAATGGTGGAAGGTATATTATACTATATACAATATTGCAAGTTTTCATAATGTATGCTTTTCTTTGTTGTCACACAGTGACAACCAGGCTAAAACAGGACAAGACTGAGTGCAAGCATTCAGGCTTTACCAAAAAAAAGAAACACATGGAAAAAGCCTTGCCCATGAGGAGTAGGCAAAAATACAACCACCAGCTATACACCTTCCCCTTAACTCCTCTTAATTCTAAAACCGACACCGACTTGTCTGCTGTCTTATCTTTAAAACAGCTCTTTGCGCTGAAGCACGCTTCCGCCAATTGTACTTTCCCCAGGTTAACATAACATAACACACACACACACACAGACATAACATATTTACCCAGGCCCTGGTGGGGCAGACAGTAAATTAACCATAAGGGCATACAAACACAGCAGGGATTATCAACAAGGAGGGATGATAGATGGCTTCCCCAGGCCTTCTGTCTACAGTGTAGAGGTACTACTGAGGTAACAGGACACAAATGTATATCAAGAGATCATTGTGTGCCTAGTAGGGCTGTGTACCTAAAGAAATTTTAGGTACAGATACAGGTACACGTACACGGGTTTAGGTACAAGTACGAACCTTCACCTGTACCTAAACATGTTTGATCAATCATCTGTAAGTTATAACTGTAGCCAAATCTTTATATGAGGATTTAGATATTTGAACCTCAAAAAAAATTTTCTCAATTTTCAACTGCAAGATGATCAAATTGTTATCTTTGATTTGGGGGATTTACTTATCGTTAGTCTCAAAAAGTGGTGTTTGATAGTGATTTAGTGTGTTTAGGTACAGGTACAGGTACACAGAAGTTTAGGTCCGGACCTGTACCTAAACAATTTTATAGGTACGATACAGGTACGGGTATTTAGGTACACAGCCCTAGTGCCTAGACTACAATCAGTTAAAAAGTAAAGTAATTTGTTACAGAGACTTAGAGACAGGTCTGGTCTTCTTAGAAGACAGAGACATATGTATAAACAATGAACTGAATGTTATTTAGGATTCAGGTATCTTCTGCAAAAAACTTAAGTGCTTTTTAGAGAATCTCAAAACAAAGATGGTGATGACTTCTTCAATGATTATACATCGTACATACAAGTGTTTTCATCTGTTTCCAGTGCTAAATTCTTATCGGTGAGAGAGGAATAACATTACTTTAAGAAACAGAATAAGTCAAGAATTGTAAGCTTATTCAGGTATGGGAATTGTTACACTGATGTCAGGTATTTTGGACATGCACCTAATGATTTTCATGGTACTTTAGTGTCTGTATATATATATATATATCCTTACCAGTGACTGTTATTAGCACGTAAGATAACAACAACAAAGCAAAGCTTTTCTCCTAATACTCCTATAGAAGAATTGTCTCTCGATACTTCAAAGACAGAGCCAGAGCCAACATCTGGTTGAAGATGAGTTCCAGTGACAGTAATGTTTTATCACTGATTAGCGATCCCCCCCACAAGGATCATGACAGGTGACCAGATGATCCCTGTTAATGGATTATCTTGTCATTCATTTGATTTCATGCCTTGGAATTTGTTCTGGTTCAGATTACTCTGTTCTATCAGTATTGGACACATTTCATAAAAATAGTATAGGAAAAGAACATTTAAGAAAACCTACGGACCCGAAACAACTTTTCACTCGCCCCAAATATAAACGACATAAACGACAAGTTTTTACCTGGAGCAAGGAAATCCTTCATTTTTCCGTTAAATTATAAGGTTTTAGTTTTTTATATTGAAAATTTATGCCCATGGGGCTAATTGCAAGTGAACAAAATCAAATACATGAAGTGATGAAAACAGGCAAATAATCTAAATTCTAACGTACAAAGATGAAGTGATTGTATGTACATACAGAATTTTGAACACAATTCTAAACCTACATTACTATTGTGGGGTTTGACTTTGTAGCATGGGACAATGTTTTAACTACAAGAACAAGGGATTAGGATTCTTTTAGCTTGGTTAATTTACACTTGGTATTGATGTTAGTGGCTGGGAGTACGATTTCATCATACAAGTGGACCAATATCTCCCCATATCTACTTCCTGAAATCACACTTATGACTGTCATGGAAAATCACACGGTACTAGGATATGCATTTGTCCAATTGGATATTTCACTTGCCCTGGGCAATCGTGCCAATAGACTTGTCCAACCCTGATTGGTCAGTGCGCTTCTTGTGACTTATGGTTTGTTTCTCTATGCTTGTTTTATCAAAAACATTATTTTATGTTTCCGATAATATATTGATTATTAAAGCTCTTTGGTGTTTGATGCAGTTGGATTTTGTGTTCAAACTGACATGCATGGACATCATTTTATTTGCTCCATTTCATTTGATGGTTATTTTTACTTGTCATACTTGATTGCATATATAGTGTTTCTGTCTATACAATTTCAGATCATAATAAGATATTAATCTCAACTCTCATAATTCCACTGGATGCCATAATATAATCACATGAGAAAAAATACATAAGTTTATTTGAAGTGATTTCAAGCAATATGCCAATGCAGCATAAACTTCTGGTGTTAAACTTGAAGAAAAAATTATTGAGCAGGCCTATATAACAACTATTTTTAATCTGGCGGTAATATGCTATATGTCACCTGGTGGAATTATCAGAGTTGATATTAAGACTATTACTGTAAATATTCTAACTTCTTAGGCACTACTCTTTCGATATAATCATATAGCACATGAAACATGTACGTATCTAAGTTATGATCGTGCTTTACTTGATTGGTAATCCTTTGTCTCTAAACATCGTTAGTCTTGTTAGTCTTGTATGCGAGAGTGTTACACCACAGGGTTTCAACCACGTCGTGCCAACTGGGTCAAAATGCAGAACATGCCGTCAATGTTACTGATCAAATGCTTAGAATTTTGTTTAAAATTTCTCCGACTATGCCCTCCTTTGTACTTGTCTAGATTTGGCCGATGACCTTAGAGTGCGACTTAGAAACAAGCGTGTCCCCAGTGACATATTATGTATCTTACAATTTTCTTCCTTGTTCACAATTACTGACCTCATTTGCTATGACGCTAGTTCACCTTTATCCGCGGGGTAACCTATATCCGTTGCTTTCCAAATCAGGGTATTTAGGGCTATCATGCTGACGAAATGTGAGTTCAAACTGCTATACTTTGAAAATATTACAATTTGAATCAACCGTCCGTCGACTTGATATTCCTAAATGTGCTGTTTTGAAAAACAACGGATATAGGTTACCCAACAGATAAAGGTGAACTAACGTTATGCTCTACAAGAAAGGAGTTGAACTGTTTATTATAACGACTTTTTATATGTAGGGTTTAATTGTTTCAAGCCTCAAACGAAGGGAATTTATAAAAAGATATCTTGTTTCCAGTTTAGAAAAGTCTTTGTATATCAGTCATTTGCGCAGTTAAGAATTAGAAACCAAGCATTTCGGGTAACTGGTATCAAAGTCAAGTGCATGAACATGTCCTTAAAAGCCTTCTTAGAAGTATTTGCAGTACAAAGTATGACTTCTTTTACTTTGTTTAAAAACTCACAGAGGTACAAAAAGCCTGACAACATGCGTAAAACACTGACGCTGTCCCTATTTGTGTGACATATTTTTTAAAGTATTTGCATTACATATATCTTCTTTAGGCCACACCAATTTAATTTCTTGGTTCACGGATTTTTTCATAAAAAATATGGAGCGAGAGGGCGAAATAAAAATAAAAATTGTAAAATGGTTGGGGTAAAGGTGACGGCTAATCCAAAACATAAAGAAAAAAAGTTTTCAGCTTGAAAAAAGTACAAAAACAATATTATTGTACAGTAACAGCACCCGTACCCACACTTTAAGGAGCTTATGACATAAAGGAAAGTTGGTGAATGGTTTCATTAATGGTGAAAATTTGCTGAGTTGTAATTTTTATTTTTAATTTATTTTCCAAAAAATAGGAGCGAGCGAATCCGTGAACCAAGGAATTAAATTGGTGTGGCCTTAGTTTTACTTTCTTTGAAAACTCTTTGGAACACAACAGAGGTACAAAAAGCCTGACAACATGCGTAAAACACTGACCCTGTCCCTACTTTTCACTTTGCAACACGCAGGCTCAACTTCTTGACTGGAAGAAGGTTTCTGTGTTATGGGGTCATCCTAAATCCAGCGTTATCTATCACTCAGAGACAGGCTCTCAAACCAGAACAGGACGAACTCTTCAACCGTACCAAGACAAATGTCTGGATTAGATCTCAGCCCTCGGAGGGGACCAACGGTGTTTCTCCCAGGACCGTCCCTCGGTGTACGACAATTCATCAACCAACCAGCCGCTATATCAGAAATGGCGAACTTTTCAACTACGACGGGCAGTGAGGAAAAAAAGATGATTTACGGTTCATAAAGTAGTATTCTGTTCCCTAGGGGTTTTTGAAAAATCCTTGACACTCAATCATTTGATAGAATTGGAGCATTTCTACATTATAACAGTGCAACTTTTGAACCCTTGGGTGGAAGAAACAGAGAACATCTTCTGTCCAACTTGTTTGCAAAGTCTGGAGTATGTTTTTTTTCTACCTTCATCTTTCTTATATTTCCCATTGTGTACGTTGTATTTGTAGCAAAACTTCAAATTAAATATCCTCAGGCCTAGGAAAAAAAGTGTTGTGTTTCCTGTTTCAGTCCTGAAAAAATTAGGGTCGGTAGGTAGGGATTATCTTCTTTTTTTTTCTTGTAATTTTTTTAGGCTGGCCAAAACTCTAGTAATACATATTACAATACAGTCGAACAAAGTAAACTGAAGTGCATGAGGACACTTCTCTTTTAATGTCAAACTTTAATTTTGTGCACAATAGATACATTTATCCTTCATTAGATGGGACAAGCAGTGTTTTTGCTTCAATAGGAAGCAGGCTGAATAAAAATTCTAACTGGAAACTGTGACTCCTCTGCCCACCCCAAAAAAAAGTCTAGGGTCGGCAGGTTTTTCTAGGGTAGGTAGGGAAACAGGAAACACAACATTTTTTTTTCCTAGGCCTCAGTTAGGTCAAGGACAAGGCTTACATGTTAAACATGTTCAAGGAAACAGAAGACATAATTTGTGTTTCAAATGTTGGTGAACATCCAACTGTTTCAAATGGTCCTTCCGCATGAAAACTATACATTTGTACAGAAGGTACTTAACTGAAACTGCGAGCTTGTGTTACACAATATAGTCAACAAGAAACGATTCATGAACAGAAAAATATACCTTAACCATTCGCAGCCCAATAACACAAATATGATAACTAAAATTTTCCAAGGAAAAATTCACTTAAATACTTGGGACAAAGGATGACAAAAATGATTTTGAAGCTATTTATGGACCTTTTATTAATAATTTGTGCTTGTTGTTAGAGGACCTAACGTTACCTTTCCCCTACTTCAAGCGTAAAAGCAAATCCTGCTATAACATAGCCACTTGAGCAATAGAATGGGTTGGATTATGTAGTTATGGTGCTCTATTTGTGTCTGAAGGATAAGATGACAATATGGTTCAAATATGAGGGTTACCACTTCTATTGTCTATTTATGGACCTTTTATTAATGATTTGTGCTTATAGTTAGAGGAGCTAACGTTACCTTTCCCCTACTTCAAGCGTAAAAGCAAATCCTGCTATAACATAGCCACTTGAGCAATAGAATTGGCTGGATTATGTCACTATAGAGCTCTATTTGTGTCTGAAGGATAAGATGACAATATGGTTCAAATATGAGGGTTACCGCTTCTATTGTCTCCAACCCAACGCACACACAAAGGTGGCGGGTGGCAACAGTGCCGGCCGGGGTCTAATTTTACCATCCATCACAATGGTAACGACAGGAAGTCATTTAAAATCATCAAGCTGACGATTACATTCATTACTAAACAATACCGCGCCATAATCCATCCGGTCCGACAAGAGCCACGACTGTAAAATGAACCGTACGACAACTGTCAAACAGACAACGCTCATATAGGAACCACCTCTAATGTTTATCCAGGCAACTACAAGGACCTATTTTTGTCAAACACTTGCCATAGTTCTTCTCCTGTGCCATGCTCCAAAATGTCTGGCCAGGAATTTCGGCCGGCATTCCTATATATGAAGCTTTGCCGGCAAAAATTCTACCGGCGGACCACCATATGTAGCACACAGGCAACAGCTGCGAAATCACACACAAAAAAAAGAGAGGGGATATAATGAAACAAGTGCACAGGCATTAATCTATGCGGTGGGGGAATATCAACCCCCAAGGGAGCAAATATTAGGGTTACAAACATGTCGGATGGCTGCGATGGTTCCTGACGCAGCATAGGGGCTCGCTCTGGGGCCACTCCACTTGATACGCAGCCAACATGTTCCACCCTTTCTTCACTTCCCTCCTGGAAAATACACTCGCGCACACTTCCTTCTCTCTCTCTCCCTCAGATGTTTCTTATCCTTCCTCGTTTTGCCGGTGGTTCCCAGAGAATTCCATCATGGCCAGGCTTCCACAGCTGCACTCAAGGTCGCAAGCATACTCCCTACACCATTCTATAATTAGAATGCAGGCTTCGCCTTGTCGCTGCGGCCAGTGGGCTGCGTCAGACAGCGGGGTATTACAGCCGACCCTCTCAGAATGGTAATTACGTGATACTGGGGGGACCTTACATGATGCAGGCCAAACCCCGATGCAACCTCTGTCCCGATTGGCTGATAACCCGCATCTGTCTTCCAGATGTGTCAGTTTGCCCAATCACAGTGTGCATTACAGTGTTTGTGCTGGGAGACTGACGGGAAGATTTATTTGATCAAGGCGTGTGGTGAAAGAACGAAGCACTTGAAAGCTTGCATACTGTTGAACTGATTGGCTTTGAATAAAAAAAAAACACATCAACAATTGTTCTTTTATATGGAAATATTGTTTACAATTTTTTTGATAAACAGAAGGAACTGAAAGAGAGCATATGGCTATTAAGATTAGTCTACAAAATCCCAAGGGTATACAGATATGAGAATTAGTAGAAGTAAATATTATTGAACATGGATTGTAGACTGAATGCAAAATGACCTTTGTACACAGTGTAAAATACATTTCTTGTGTTTGCACATTATCATATGGCTGCACTACAGAAGGGTCTGCATGGGGGGATCCTGGAAATGTTTGACAGGATATTTAGGAGGGCTGGCAAAGCTTGATGGTGAATTCAAGAGGACCGTTAAACGCTTAACGCTCAATTCACGAGTTTTGAAAGGTATTTAAAACGAGCTCATGCAGACATGTAGGATTGCGTTGTTATATTCGTGGGGTGAACGCTGACACTACAAGGACTGAGTTTCGGAACAAACTAGGCTTGCTCAACTACACGATACGGAGAATTTGTCAACAGCGCTTAACGACAATAAAGAACGTCTCATGTAGAATTAAAACAATCAAGCTTCACAAACAATTCACCTACAACTTATCATTGAATTAGACACTTCTATAAACAAAGAAGATGACAACCACGGCCTCCTCAGTGCTATCTGTTAGACAAAATAATAAATTTATGAGTTTTGATAACTGTAAAATGGACAACACTAGCTTTACTTCCATACCTGATATGGTATGTATCAAACATCAGACAACAAAAGCCTTTTCATGCACAACTAAACAAGTCATGTAAGCTGTTTATGTAATCATTCATAGAATGACACCCAGACAAAGTAAGTGCAGCGCTCCTGGGCATGTGCGTGAAAGAATAAAGAGCTCAATGAAACAGAACATATATTTCTAGGAACGAAGACTTGCTAAACAGAATCTTGATATGAGAAGCTCTTTCGGATTGGCCACTCTCATGGTGCCATTGCAGGGCTCAAAATACCACCTGTATATGCAGGTTAGTGCAGGTAAAATTGGTGATGCGCAGGTATTTCTGGTGTCTACCTGTACCTAACCTGCACTGGTCCATGTACTGGGTTTTATACATAAATGTCATGGAATATAGGTGTATATGGAGTGTTATTAGCTGCATTGTGCAGGTATGCAGAAAAAAGTATTTTGAGCCCTGAATGGTATTACTGGGAACAGGTGGTTTAATTTCACACTTGCCATGTAAACACAAACATACGGAATATACCATAATGGAAACAAATAGACGTTGTTGTATATAAAAATATCATAATTAATTTGTTAGCTATGTTTTAAGTGAATCCAGTTTTGTGTGCGGCAGATACCAACCAATTTCTCAACTGAAATAAATGTCTATTTCTACCACATGTGATATAAGTGTACAGTACATTTTCCACCCATCTTGTAATGGATTAAATATCTATAAATGCAGTGCTTAAAAAGTTGTTTTTTTGTTGTGATGTATTATGTGATTTATACTACTAAGCTTGCCAAATTGGGCATTTTCTCAATCCCCTATTTTCTTTTACACCTTAGGTGACAAATAGGCGAGATTGAGATTTGAATATACCCAAAGGCACAAAAATCTCACTTGAAATACTTGTTGGACAGGTACCGTATATGTAGACAAGTAGGGTGAAGACTACAATTGAGAGTTGACGTCACTCTAGGGAGTACGTCTAAAAATAGTCTTTGAGGCAGGGCTGTCTCTAGGACCCATCCCTTCAGGGTTGGACAAGTTTTCTAAGGCCCAATCTATACACAGTTTTTACAGATATCTGTGGATGTGTCGGGAGGGATCTGGAACGTAGGGGGCCGGACACCTGTGGCGCCTGCAGTCACAAACAGCTATATAGCCTAATGAGCCCGCGTTGTATGCTAATGAGCCTTCCCGAAGTCGGGACACATCTACACGCGCGCGGAAGCTGTCGGGGACCCCTGCTAAGCTATCGTACGAATGGTCCGGACCTTGTGGGAGAAATTTTCCCAATATCTTTATGGCGATATTGCAGTTCCATCTAGACGCTGAAAAAAAGCCGTAGGCGAGAGGTTGTTGGCTCGCCGATATCGGGAAAAAACGTGTCTAGATCATGCCTAAAATTCACTCGTCCTATCGGGCAAGTACATGAAAAAATTACTTGCCTGAACCAACTTTTCACTTGCCTGAAATCTAAATGACGTTTTTCTATATATTTTCACTTCCAGCAATGGAATTATTTTATTCTTGACTCTATTTTTGTGTGTTGACCATTGCTTGATGCTATGACTGTGAAAAGTGCCTAGTTACAAAATCATGAAAAAAATCATGGAAACACTTGCCACATGCACTTGCCCGATCGGCATTTTCACTTGCCCCGGACAATCGAATCTGTGGACTTGTCCAATCTACCCTGGCCTCCGTGCCAGAACGGAAACTTGTTGGTTGGGATGGAAAAAAAAATACCCCATCTGTCCCATGTCTTATGCGTGGTGCCTACTTTAATTTAGAAAATGTGGAGCAGGGCTCAAAATACCACCTGCATATGCAGGTTAGTGCTGGTAAAATTGGAGCTGTGCAGGTATTTCTGGTGTTTACCTGCACCTAACCTGCACTGGTCTATGTACTGGCTTTTACAGATAAATGTCATATGATGTAGGTGTATGAGGATTGTTATAAGCTGCATTAAATGTTACCACCTAGAAAGTAGAAAAGAAAAAAATAGCAATGGTTCCTGAGCAATTCTAGTATGATCCATACTTCCTGAATTCAGAGTGGTGCAGGTACAATTGTCTGGTGCAGGTAACTTTCAATGTTACCTGCACCAGTGCAGGTATGCAGAAAAAAGTATTTGGGGCCCCGAGGAAGCTTTCTATTCTGGTTTCTCCTTACATAACACCAGCAGGGCATGCATGACAAGATTTCCTCTGGCCCTGCCAAGAATTGATGAGTTTTCTTGGACCCACTTGTCAGGGGTAAACTGTTTGGACAGGTATAATCACCGGAGGAAAACGCCTGCCAAATTAGCACTGTCGACCCTGTCATTAACTACGTCAGGTGTATGAGAAGTTGTTATGAATTCCTTATACCCCAAAGGGTACACAGTGTTCAAAACACCCTAGGGAAATGCAATTAAAATGCAATTCTTAATAAAAAGGGGGTCCTGCAGTTCCAAAACAGGCGCGAGGAGGTCACTCATACACCACTTACTCTCAGATCTAGAACTACCTTTAAAAAGTCACAACTATGACCAGTCTAGAACACTGTGATAGCAAAATTGGAGGTGCTGCTGCAGTACCATACATAGCCACAAGGGGCCACTTATCATTTCGAGATCTCATCGGGACCTAACCAAGAAATTATCAACATAATCCATTCATTCTTCTCTTCTTTTGCCCTCTCTAAATCTCTCTCACATAATGTTACTGAGTGTCATCTGCAAACTAACGATCGCAATAATTTCAAATTTGGTGGGGGGAAATATACTTCATACAACATAATTACACCCCGAAATTTGAGTTCTTCGCGTTATTTCTTAGCAAGGCACATAATATATTGATAATCCTTCATACACAATGAAGGACAAGAGACAACAACATTACTAAATCGCCTGCAAATACTGTTCTCTTGGCGTAATACCTTTCCAACAGGTCTCGCTTTGCCAGTTGTTTATCGACATTAACTGGCCAAATCAAAGCAGGTGTCCAAACACTTAAGGCATGGATTGGCCATGTATTAGCCTTACAAAACGTGACCATTCAAAGGGGAAATGTTCACAACAATCATCTACAAAGCCAAATGTTAGGCAAACGTGTGTTGAAGCGAGGTCCAAATATTTGCCATGGACAACACCTTACCTGTATTGTTAAGCCTTAAGTATTTCTTTACTACACCTGCACCTGTTTTTTTGCTTGTTGACAAGTCATTGTCAAACATTATCCTAGAACTAGTAAAAGAAAACAGTATACAAATACACCTGTTGAAAGTTATTTTGGGAACATAATGTGTGGCACTGTTTTCAAACCGTGACCTGAAAAGTTCCCTAGATAATTTTTGATAAATCAAGAATTTGTATACAATGTCATAGCTTATAATTGTGTACGTGTAAGATGCTAACTGCTATCTGATGGTATCATCTTGTGAATCGCCTACCGCAAGATACAAGATTGCTAAAAAAACAACAAAGTTGTACACAAAAATTACAAGTATGGTTTTGCACTCTTTCTATAACAGTAGTACCACCTTGCTCTATTTGAGGTTCTTTTCCATTTACCTGTGCAATAAACTCAAATAAAACATTCAACACGACTTTGGCGACAACTCAGGGTTCTCCCCAGAGAGTGGAATAAGGGAGGCCCTCCACTATACTCTCAGCCAGCTCCACTATACTATTTTTTCAAATTTAGTGTGTTTCTTCCCTATTTTCTTTGTTAGTTTTGCTAAGATTAATGACAATTCACAGATTTTTATACCAAGTGGCATCACTTTTCCAGTCAGCATTGTCTGCAAAAACTTGTGAATGAGCAATGATCAAAACAATAGTAGTTTTTCCACTTCACAACAAAGAAAAAACAACAGTATATTATACTTGTAGTATTTGACACCCTCTGTCATTGCAAAATGAACCCATTTTCATGAAAGTGCAGCGCGTTGGTGCGGGTTATTTTTGCCAGCCCCTCCACTATACTAAAAAATTCTGGGGAGAACCCTGCAACTTGTAGCACCTTTTGAATTTTTAAAAGTTAAAAGTGTACTTGATTAAAGAAAATACAGTATTGGGAGTACACGGTGATTGTCAAGGGACCTCCGCAACTTTAAGGTGTTTATGCCAGCCCTGCGTGTTTGGGAATGACTAGAAATCCCTGGATATGCCTGGATATGTACGCCAGGATTATCATCACTATGGGTGAAGTCTGCTTTGAGAGAACATTTCCGTTCTGTTTACCCTTTCCTATCTGGTGTCCTTCATAATGCCCCTTGGGTCCATATAGCCTGTATAGCTGAGACCACATCATTTAATTTGTTGGTTCTCGGATTTTTTCCTCAAAAATATGGAGTGATAGGGTGAAAAAAATTGGTGTCAAAAAAGGGCAAAAAGCCTGTGGTAAAGATAAGGTCTTACATAATGTAAGAGAATAAGTTTTCAGATTCAAAAAAAGCAAAAACACTATACATTATATGTAGCTGTTGAAAATACTTGGATGAAAAATTCTACTGCAATGATAAATGTACACACATTTATAAAGAGCTTACAAGGCATCTACTATAAAGGAGTTTTGAAAAATTGTTACATGGGATTCGCAGTGATGCCTTTTTATTTTGGTAAAATAGTAGTGGAAGATTCCAAGAACTTAAATTGGTGTGGTCTGATGTTAGTTATAAACATCTACAGATAGCAAACATATGTAGAAAATTTCACGGGTCTCAGTGGCAAGTGTGCAGATGTTGACACACTGGCAGCACGAAATCCGTAGGTGTTTTCGGCACCTTTAGACATATAGAATATATGTACAGCACAAGACAACAACATGATATAAACTGAGCCTCTTGTTCTATACAAGGGTTCTAGCCAGGATTTTATTTTAGCATAGTGGGAATGGCATGGTAGCAAAGTGACCAATCAGGAGATTGGTGTGGAAGGGGGGTCTTGGCCCCTCCTCGGTGAGATTTTGATAATGTTGAGTTAAAAGTTGGTATTCTGTTAACATCACAGTCAGTTTTGAATGGCATATCATCATTTTTCATTGTTTAGATATTGATTAGACATTGTTGAACAAGTAAATGATAGCAAAGCACCACTACACTAGTTAAAAATGAGCGTAGTGGACCTTATTTTAGCGTAGTGGTCACAAATTTTAGCGTAGTGGCCCACTACGCTAAAATGCACTAGCTAGAACCCTGCAAGGATCATGCTCCCACAATGGTTTAAGGTACAGGTACACAACAAGGTAGACCGGAAGCCAGAAAGCTCAGGTTGCATGGACCCATTGAGAAGGCAGACCCCCACTTCTATGTTTATGTTGACGTCATAAAAGAGGGCAACATGGCACGTGGCGCTTTTTTTACATACTCATGAAAAGCTGCATGCTCGGCAACTATGGAACCTGCAAATGCTATCAGTGTACAAAATACTTTTCTGAGCCAGGTTGCACAGTGTGCAACCTCTGGGCTAAAACTAGGTTGCACAACTGAATGTCAAGTTGCACCACCTACAATTTACTAATTTCTGAAAAAAAAAGGTACAATACAAACATACATACATCACCTTTTACTATCATGTTACTTATAAGCATGTTTGTTTCAAGTACATTGACAGCAAAATCAAGTTCTGAGGCTCAAAATCTAAGTTGTGCCCTGTGCAACCTGAGTTCAGAAGTAAGTTGCACGAAGCAAAATGTGGTTGCAATGTGCAAGTGGTATTTTGCACGCTGGCTATGCTCGGCAACTATGAAACCTGCAAATGCTAGCAATGACAATTGATATATAATTTTGGGTTACATATCTTTTATTACATTGAGAAAAAAAATGAAGGAAAATTCTACTACAGCAACAACTTGATATTATTAATATGTTAACATAGGATCAGCCATACTTATCCTTTATCTAGTCATGCACAAATATTCGCACAAAATACTATAGGGCGAGCATAATGGTATAGAATTATGTTAATGACCTGCTCTAAAAACCAAGTAGATGTAGGGTGCCTCTTTTTTTTGTACTTGCACGCAATACAAAATTTAGGGAGTGACATTAGTAACTGTATGCTATTGTGTGCGAGAAGCTTGATAAAAGGCTACAAGGAAAACATTCTGCATTTTCACAAAAATGTTGCCTTTCGTGTGTATAACTAAATACATTCTGTAGGACTTGTAAACCATACAGACACCTATATTAATACAGTGAACTGATGACAAAGCAAAAATACATAAGGTTCTTTTCCCAAGGGAACAAGTGTTCTGTGGGAAGATTTCTGCATACCACAGTTTCCATATCTGTTATTTCCCCAGAATGGTTTGTCACTTCCTTTACGAAATTGGCGTCGAGAGTTTGGACAACCATAAATGTAACGTAAACCACAACGTTCACAAGGGCCTATTCCGTAGTTTGTGGCACGTTTTGTACACGTAATAATTTGCGTGTGTACATATTTACATAACAAATAAATTACCAATAAATCTTGCGTCGTGAGCTGTGCTTGAATTTTCCTGCATAGCTTTCCCCGTTTTTCATAACCATAAGTAATAACGGTGTGATAAAAATAGCTGAGGATATAAAATTCATATCCCTAGATATGATATTCACCGACTAACCCAGACCCAGACAATATATGACTATTGATAAATGTACCTGTAAGACTGATTAAATTCACCCTGCTATCATAAGTATCTATATGGCCGGTGACATGGCCCTACCCAATACTTGACATCCCTCACATACAAGCCTCCCAAATATGGGCAATATGTCTGTGAATTTTAATATAGCCACACCCTGCAATAGTCATACATAAGCACGGTAAGTCCTAGCACACCGGGAACACTCCACTGACCGAAAGGAAGGTTATCTTCTGACCTCTAGTATTGTGTTTGGGCAAAAATTAGCCCGACATATTGCCTAGTGGCGATGGGAAGGGGCGATAAATTAGTGCCAACAGGCATACGCCTGCACCTGAATCTGTCTGAACATGGTGTACTCAGTCAAGCATTCACACATGAAATCCCGTCTAAATACTACATAATGAGATACAGGTTTCCTTGAGAAGTGTTTGCGATATGTGTCGGGCGTAAGATCTGTCTGGCACGCGCAGACAGCAAGGCGGCAGGGGCCTCTTTTTTTCTTCCCATAATTTCTGACGGCCACAGCAAAGTGCCCCTGCCTTATATTCAGGCCAGACAGTGGCTCTTCCATGCTGCAGGCACACTCCCCGGCAGGCGGCAGCTTCTTCTGAAGAAGAGTCCCTCCCCAGTCCTTGGACTGGGATGACCCCTCCTTGCGCTAGATAACCCGCATTTCGTTCCATTCCTGCGCCGTTACCCGTAGTGCGTACGATCTATTTTCCGAACACCTCGACTATACCCACAGCACCAAAAAGAATCTGACTCACAAAACTTCAAAAGATGAACTAAAAATTGCACAAAATTCGACTTGATCACGTGACATCAAATAGAGCTCGTCTAAACGAACCCCTGCTGTTTTTTGACATACGCAGGGTGCCAAATTAGGTAGCTTACAATAGTTGTCACAAATGATGGGATGGGTCGAATACCTACCTAGACAAGTACATGACATGTGCACTAACCTGTTCTGTATATGTATGTAAATGTAGGTGGTATATGAGCCATACACTGCATAGCTTCACAGCTGTAATAACACTGGTCAGAATACCGGGTGCATGTGCACTTTTGTGTATGCAAAAAATTGGATCTGTGCACCTAATTTTTCGCTGTGGTTGCACCAACACACCTAGATATTTCTGTAGGATTATGTACAAAAAGGTATTGATACCTTAGTCGAGAGTTATGTTTTTGATGCTGCTAGTCTTGAGTCCGTGTGTTTGCGTCTTAAAACCATAACTTAAGAAGCTGTGGATGGATCCTAATGATATTTGGTAGGTCGGTTGGGGTCGGGAAAACAAATGTCAGGTTTAATACTGGGCCCCCTAGCAACTACCTTAAGGGAATTGCAGCAGAACTTTCAGTTTTGGTATCTCAATGTACGCTCTTAAACAGAGTTCAAAAACTGTTTAAAACATTGAAGCTGGCAATTTCTTGTTTTAAGTGGGTGAAGGGTGAAGTTTCTCCTACTATTTGATCCATTCGGCTAAATCAAAGACTTAACAAAGACAATGTCAGGAAAACCTTCATTTCAAATCAGCTACTTTTCTGTAATACCAGCTATAAAGCCTACATATAATGTTACATGTTTCTAGACTTATTCCTCATGCAAGCAAGCCCCTAGTACTACATCAAAATCCAACAGTGAGACACATATTCCTTGCCAAATTCAGTTTAAATCTTAGCATGAAAGTTCATCTGTGTTGGCAAACGACGCATTTTTCTGACGTCACATCCGGAAGCTACAGTAGACAGGTAAATTCCGTAAACAAGGCTGACGGCTGAAAATGTGGGGTAAGTCCCAATCAATTTTGGTGTTGGTTAGGTTATCCATAACGAAGTCCCAGTGTGATGAAGTGCCGCCCAAGTCGGTTCACTGAAGTGTGAAGACCTTCTGACAACAACCCTTCCAAATATACCTCCCCCTCAAAACACCCTCGGGACCGCAGGAGGGGTTTCCCCAACAACATTAACCCTTGTACCACCGAGGATCAGGTTGTCCTGACCCAGAACAGTGTCTGTGTACACTCACTCAGTGTTTTACTTCTGACAAGAACGCCCCTGTCGGCATTGAGAGAATAACATTCCCAAGGGCTAGTCGACCATGAAGGGACTACTGGTCCAAGTTTGGCTATATGTAAAGGATGGTATTGACAGAAGGACTTCAGTTTTGAAGATGACATTACCACAAATGACTGTTCATCCTATGCTCTCTATTGGAGTTACAAAGACCTGGGATGATTGTCCATACCTTTTTTTTTCTCTGCAAATTTCTATGAATCAAGACTTATGGTCTCCAGAACTATGATTATGAGATGTTACTAGGGAACCATTTGGGAACCTTTTCTGAGTGCACATGTGTGTGTGTGTGTGACTGTGTTTGTGTGTGTCTGTGTGTGTATAAGCACAAGTGTGAGCATGCGAATGTGTGTGTGTCTGTATGTGTTTGTGTGTACAAACATGTGTGAGCATGTGTATGTGCGTGTGTTTGTGTAAACAAGAATGTGTATGTGTGTGTGTGTGTGTGTGTGTGTGTGTGTGTTTGTATAGAAGTATGTGTATGTACATGTGTAGACTCCAAATCTGTATGTACACCAATCCTTTAGTATTGTAAGCCACTCTGACATGTTATACATGTTACACTGTAACCTGTATGTCTTTGCCCTACCACCACCACACACACAGTGTACACGTGCAGGCCTGTTCTAAGTAAACCCTATCCCCCGTGTGAACCTTTTCAATGCAGTGTGTTGAGGGCAGCCTGATAGCGGTGGCTTTGTGAACCCGGGTCAGCTCGGAGTGACTACAAGTGGATAAGAGAGTTAGTGAGTCAATTGAGCGGGCGCGCCATGACCATGCCAACACGGCGGGAAGCCGAGGGGTTAACCTGCCGCACCAATCAAATCTCAACAATGCGCGTCAAATCCTATCTTTAATGCAATTGAAACTTAGACCTTGTCATTTGTTGAGGTTAGCTGAGGTAACATACATGAGTTACCATCTGTATCTACAGATAAAATATTTTTGGGCTACACTAATTTGACTTGTCGGTTTTCTGATTTTCATGTAGCGACAGGAAAATTTCTTTAAAAATTCCAAAAAGTCTGGGGTAAAGATAGGGGCTAATACAAAACTTAAACACAAATAATGTATTTTTTGGCTTGAAAAAAAAAAGCAAACACTGCTACTGCACAGTAGGTGCACCTATTTGAAATTTTGATGAAGATAATCAACAGTTTTTAATTAAATCCTTCGTAAATGACAAAAATTACTGTTATTTTACACCTGTAATTTTACACTTGGATGGAGAAAGGAAGTTGCTTGAGGTGCCTTTCAAAAGGGCACAACATTGTGGCATGTAAGAGGATTCAAACTCAAGACATCTGGGTCAAACACCTTAACTCTTCAGGGCTCGAAATACCACCTGCATATGCAGGTTAGTGCAGGTAAAATTGGAGCTGTGCAGGTATTTCTGGTGTCTACCTTCACCTAACCTGCACTGGTCCATGTACTGGGTTTTGTACATAAATGTCATATGATGTAATGTATATGGATTGTTATTAGCTGCATTGACTGTTACCACCTACAAAGAATAGAAGAAAAAATAGCATCGGTTCCTGAACAATTTTAGTATGATTCATACTTCATAAATTCAGAGTGGTGCAGGCAAAATTTGTCTGGTGCAGGTAATTTTCAGTGTGACCTGCACCAGTGCAGGTATGCAGAAATAAGTATTTCGAGCCCTGCTCTTACACCAACACAATGAATGCCACATGCGACATAACATGTTTCACAACACAAACCTAACTGTACTGCTAGCCTGGGCTTGTCTAATAATGACTAGATGGTGGGAGCGACGCTAAGTGATTTGCGGGGACCCCCCCGCAGCTAAACCCATCGACCACGCAGTCAGACGTGCGCTCCAGACAGATTTACGGGAGCGACAACACAATAATCCACCAATAACCCGCCAGAAGTGCGCAGCCTGTAACCAGGTCAAGTACATTAACTTTGCTATAAATAGTCGCTGGCTCCCGACGACGTAATTGTATATTTATGTACCTCAACGATGCTATCCTGCATATGGTAACCATAAATGATGGGAGGTACGTATTTGTATTCTCGAGGAGCGATGGTTTGTATACATCGGTCTTAATCAGACCACTTCTTTACAGAGGGTGGTTTTCAGCCACTTGTGTCTACAGCAGGTGGTGGAAAGCCCTACAGCTGCATACATGACTTCACATCAAAAGTACCGGCAACACTTCTGTACCCACAGGGAAAAATTAGCTATCTCTCTAAAGGGTTGGGTCTTCATGCCCTATTATATGTGTCAACACTGCATTTTCTATTCTGAAACCTATGGCTAGTAGTGGTGCTATAAAAAAAATGTGGATGGGGCAAAAAAGTAAACGCAAACATGCTACAATCTTGTAGCAAATTTGTACTTTTTTCCAGGATGCTTTGTACATTAGTTTTAGATTAAGTGTAACATATTTCTACCATGTATTTGTCAAAAACACCACTGGCCCTGGCCTCAGCTAAAACAGAGAAACAATATCAACAACAACAGCTACTTTTCTTGAGCTTGCATTTTGTTGTGTACCTAAGCAGGGGTATTCTGTTTCAGTCACCTTGAAAGGGCCTAACTTTCACCTTGAGATTTTCATCACATTTCGGAATCTGCTGCCTCAGCGAGTCAGAGGCCTTAGCAACAAGTAAACAAGAAAACAGACGACATGCGGATGGATGAATTCTTATCTCAGTCAACTCATGGTCATAGGACAAAAACATGTTTTCATTCCTTTAGATTATTATTAGATTCCAAACAGAAATATCTCAAACACAGTTGACTTTGCCCATTTGTACATTGATAACAATATTGTACAAGCAGCTTTTCTGCATATGTTCATGAAGATTAAAGGTTAGACATCAAGGTAAACGATATCTTTAAGACCCCAAGAACTGACGGACAAACACAATTCAATCTATAAACTGGATAAAATTCGGAGACGACATCTCGACATTTAGAGTGACATCCATCACTCTTCTTCAGTATCACTAGAATGAACTGGCAGAACAATTTAATATTATGTCTCAGGTACATCTAAGGCCACACCAATTTAATTTCTTGGTTCACGGATTTTTTCATAAAAAATATGGAGCGAAAGGGCGAAATAAAAATAAAAATTGTAAAATGGTTGGGGTAAAGGTAACGGCTAATCCAAAACATAAAGAAAAAAGTTTTCAGCTTGAAAAAGGTACAAAAACACTATTTTTGTACAGTAACAGCACCTGTACACACAATTTAAGGAGCTTATAATATAAAGGCCAATTTGCTACACCAGAAAGTTGGTGAATGGTTTCATTAATGGTGAAAATTTGCTGAGTGGTTATTTTTATTTTTATTTTTTTTCCCAAAAAATAGGAGCGAGCGAATCCGTGACCCAAGAAATTAAATCGGTGTGGCCTAACTGGAAAAAAAAAACAGTTACTACTTAAACTTGTAAGAATTGTAAGCAAATTTTACACTGATTTTCTGCATTAATCACGTCCATGAAGAATGATATTGTCGTCCTGATAGACCGGTTTGAACCGGAAAATTCAATCAATCCAGTTCAACAAAAACACAATATCAGTCAACCAGTTTTTTTTTCTGTTTTCTTTTTACCGGAAAAAATGCAAACCAGTTTTTAATCATCGGCCAATCTGAATATCTGATGGCATATCATTAGTAGTTTCTCTGCATATCATAGCACCTTTATATTTGGGTCAATATTTACATGCCAATTCTCATTATGTACAAGAAATGGCTGCTCAAGTGAATCACCCTGAAAAGGATGATGCAACACTTAGGACAGGCCCTAGAGGTTACCCGAGGTCATTCGTTTATGAGCTCTTGTCATCCCATAAACATGTCAATAAAACTATACATGTGTGACTATGGACAAAGCACGGGTAATTTCAGTTCATTGACACGGTACTATGTGGCTGATATTTTCATCACGTCATCTGGTAATAAGCTGGAACAAGCTCCTGCTGCGTGACATTGACTTGTCCCAACAATGCAAATAGTCCCGATGATGCAAATTGTCCCAATGATGCAAATAAATATTATAAGCAGTAGGATTTCATTCCGTTTTGTTGTTGTTGCTTTTTTTTTTAAAAAGGACAAAACTATTCTGTTCATAAACTGGGGAATTAATATGCAGCTGGAAATCCCTTTGGCAACTATGTTTATATCTGTATCTGCAATAGTGTAATATAACGTGAAATATGATGTAACTTCCCTTTGGCATAAGATGGCAACTTTAAATGGAACAGACAAGACGCTTATTAATGCAAACTCAACATGAGACAAAAGCCCGACAAGACAATTTTGTCTAGGAACAAATTGAAGTCTATGACTAGTACCTGATAGACTACACTGCACCATACTGTGGTTTTTGATATCATGTAGTCTGCCAGCTTGAAATTTTTAATTATCTTTGACGTAATTTTAGGTAAATGTTTTGCCACCAAAACAACAGAACAGCCAGTATCCAATCAATATTTCCTAACCATACTGTTAGTGTCTCATTGATACGGCAAACTTGCTGACTCTAATGTGACTTCCAGTTGACTTGCATGACGCACATATAATCGCAAACATTCAAATAATTGAGAAAACTCAGTATGATCCATGTACTCCAGAGCCCAACTCCCAGATCGAGTCCCCAACTTGCGTAAACGACTGACATTTAATCACTCTTTATCCAACAATTCACCCGACATGTACACTGCCTCCTGACGCAGTTTAGACAGGGGTCATGTTCAAGGGTGGCAAGAATGTCACATGACACCCAGGACTGGTGAAAGCTAGTGGGAGACTCCTGTGCAAAAAGTCCTTTTCGGTAGCCTAACTCACTTAAAACTTCCCCATTGACTGGCTTTCACTAACTACGCACCCTTAAGTTGACTCCGACAAAGATGACCTTTGTACGCTACTGAAACATATCGTTTGAAACGGCAGTCTACATCTGATAAGAAACCGTGGTGAAATCGGCGCTTGACGTTCAACAGTTGTTGCTACATTCAAAATCAAATAATGACACGATTATGGCTTGCACGCTAAAATGGTACTAATGGTAGGGATCTTTTTCCCCATCTACTAGTAGTAGTTGCATGATAATTGTCACATTGACTTATGACTGGTAAAATAGCATTTTACACTTTGGAGAAAATGAAAATGGCACTGATCCGACATAAGTTGAAGTAAGATCAGAAATTAGACATTTCAACACGCTGATCTCAATGCCCTGTAGCGGTTTGTTATATAGCTTCTGCCTCGATACAAGGATAGAAATAGATAAAAGGTATGCCTACCGCCATAACCCTTGTAGCTATTTTGGGACTTGACAGAAAGATTCTAGGGAGGGCAACTGCTGCGAAACTACAAGTGATATTATGTCAATTATGACTGGCATGATATCCTTTGCATCGGGCCAGCCTATCATAACATATCGGAACAGCTTGTATGCGACAGGGACAGACATCCCAGGCAGCACGTGACGTCTCACGTTTCCCTGCGATACTCTTTAGCTGAGGGCAAAATATACAGCTTGGGTCAGTCAAGAACATCTCACGTTTTCATCGCCTCTGACAATCACTGTACCTACCGCAGGGGCTACCGTACATCCACGTGGGATCCTCTGCTACCAACATGGCGTAGGACGGCATCCGCGAGAGAAACGCTACAAGACTCCTTCGACACACTCACTGGCATCCTACTGATTCAGATCACTCGAGATAAAAGCTAAACCAATAGGAGGCGCGATGTTTCCTGATTTGTCCCTAAATTGTTTCTGACGTATCTGTTATAGCTGTTTTGATCCAAACATACCACCAGGATGCAAAAGAAAAGACTATAAAATACAACATAAGCCAAGCTGTCAATGCGAGTTCTCATAAATTTTCACTGACAAAATTCTAAGCTGGCAAGCAAGTTCGTGAATCATCCGAATGCCTTCATGTGTATTTTCTACCAAGCAACTGATAGAAAATTTCGTTAAGATAATTTAAAACTGTGAAGCTATTAAAGCTCAACCTAAACTAACCCCTCTGCAAAGGGGAACCCCTCGCACGCGACTTAAGGTCCCCGCGGGAGTACTGCATACTAATTGGAACAGCTGACGGCTACATGTAGCCAAATATTCAGGGACAGATCGTTCCATTTTTCTGAGGATCGCACAATTTTACTAGCCGCTATAGTCCAGAAATTACTCCCCACAATTTTTAACGCTATCAAGGGTTATAATCATGGTAGAAAACCCCAGTTAAATCCACGAATAATTTGAAAATTTCCAACAGAAAACGCCGACTTCTTCGCGTCTAGGAAAGGCGGCCATTTTGAATACAATTTCCAATGCGAGGCCGTCATAACAAAACAAAGAAAACGAGACAAAAATCGGCTCTGATCTTTTAATTAGCAAGACAAACACCTTTCAGAAATGTTCTTAAAATCGGGATGACTTGATCCAGGTGGGTTTGGTGGGGTCAGGGTGGCGTTGTCTGCTCGTGATGTCGTCGGGAAAAACTAGACGCTCCGCAAGAATGGCTGCAATTTTGAATTGACATGCAAGGAACAGCTGATCACCCAAACAGTCCGACGTGGCCACCCAACAATGAACACATTTGGGGTCCAAAAACGGACTTCTGAACAAAACATGAGAGAAATTTAACGCACGATTGCGTTAAGAAAAGCAAGATGTGTTTTTGTGGGTAGATTGGAGGCGATTAAAAGGAAGATTTGGCAATTTTTGGGCCGGCTTCGTGAGCACCGAAAAGGCGGAGGAACAGTCACTTCCGTGCCGTTCCATCCTGCCAGAAATGCCCGTCATACCACAAAAATAGGGCGCTATGTCGCTAACGCAGCCGCCACTACATCACCAGGATATCCTAGACTTATTTTAAAACTGCAAGGTCCACAAATCCGTCCGAAATTAGAGCCAAAATACGATCCTTCCGAGCAACAGTTCCCGCACATCCACCCCTTCGCCCTCCCCACGCTAGCCAGACTACGCCACTGTTTATTCCCCGTCTAGAGCCACATTCTTTGAAGTCATCCCAGAAATTCCACCGCTATGGTTTTCAAGGACAAGAAATGACGCTCAAATATGCCTACTGGTAGTCTCATTTTTTCTCCCGTGTGCCCTAAACAGACAACAATACGGCAAGATGGAGCAGAAAGCCGGTCGGAACCGGGAAGTGCACCAAGGCTACGCCGGCTGATGGTGTCCCAGTGTTGCGTTGCGTCTGTTGCAACATGCACCCCCACTCGGTGACCTCGCACAAATTTTTCCTACAAGTTTTTCATAAAATAATCACTTACCAAGGTGTATTAGGGCCAGTGTATCCCGATCTGGAACGCAAAATCCAAGTTTGGCGGGTCAGGACTTCCGGGATCCACAATCCTCTCGTTGATCGTCTGTTCAAATCGTTGTCCCTGAACAGGCCAATAAAAATGGCGCGCGAAACAAATTTCCTTCCAATTCAGCCTTGCTTTGTCCAGATTTCCACCCGATTCATCTCAAAATCCACATCAGAGGGCGGGATGGGATCAAACAATTAACCCACGACGAATTCCGGCTCCTCGACACGCCACTTGCACATCCGATTTCGCTCCAGAAATAATTTTTTCGATCGGCTGCAACTGCAGACAAAATGGCGGAAAAAATACGTTCTTTATTTCGAATTCAGTTCGGAGGGGAATCGGACGAATGACGCGACAGCTTCGTTGCCCCTGGCAACTGTCAATCAACTGAGTTCAAAGGTGCCCGGATGACGCACTGACGTCATGGGAGTGGCATTTCAAATGTCCCGGATGAAGGATTGAAGAAGTAGTATGGTGTTTTCAATGCCTATTCATTCATCAGGAGGACATGTCAACTTGGTGCGGCGCACAGAGGACCGCCAAGCAGATCTGAACGGAATAGCAGCTTAACCTATTTTTGATACAATATAGACAGGCTGAATACAAATAGAACACTAGAAACTGGCAAATGTTTTGTGATTTTGATATTTTTGTGATTTTGATATTTGATCTATCAAGGATCGATCTATCAATCATGTATTAGAAGTATCTTTTCTCACTTAGTATTGCATCATATGTTTTATACAATGTTCTCAATTTTATTTTAAAAGCATGTAACTTTAAAGCACTTTTCAGATTCAAATAAAAAGCTATGCCATCAACATAACGTTATAAGTTACACACACACACACCTTAGGCCACACCAATTTAATTTCTTGGTTCACGGATTCTATTTTTTTGGAAAAAAAAAGAAAAAATTACCACTCAGCAAATTTTCACCATTAATGAAACCATTCACCAACTTTCTGGTGTAGCAAATTGGACTTTATATTATAAGCTCCTTAAAGTGTGGGTACAGGTGCTGTTACTGTACAATAAGTGTTTTTGACGACGCCTCAGGGGAGTCGTCAAGTGGTATATATTGCATTCAGTCTGCAAAAATTCTAGGAATTGCACAGGCATTTCCACAGGAATGCAGTTTGCTGGGTATGCAAGCCCTCCCCCCCCCCCCCAAATCTGTTCCAGATGTATCTCTGGTATGCAATGGTGGAATGTAGGTCACATTTGCTCCCTGGAGGAATTGTCCTTTGAAACTAGATAGGGAACTCTGCACAATGGATCACGTTGTCTTGGTTGTTATGTTATGTTATGAAGGATACACTTTCTTTCCTAGAGCTTGTTCAAGCCATACGCCACAGGCATACAGGAATACTTCTGTAGTGCTCAGCTGTAGGTTTAGGTCACTGGCAGACTATTGTGCTGTACCGGGGATAGTACATTTCTGCTGGCTGTAGGTTTATGTTACAGGTGGGCTAGTATATTGTGCCAGGGATAGTGCGACAGGGAAGTTCCAGTCTATTTCTGATTTGAGCTGTATTGTTGTACCCTCAATCGTCGTCATGGCAATAATACATTTTTATTGCCAGTCTTGTTGTACTTTTTTCAAGCTGAAAACTTTTTTTTCTTTATGTTTTGGGTTAGCCGTTACCTTTACCCCAACCATTTTACAATTTTTATTTTTATTTTTACTTCGCCCTCTCGCTCCATATTTTTTATGAAAAAATCCGTGAACTAAGAAATTAAATTGGTGTGGCCTTACATGATTTTGTAATTTTTATTTAATGTAGAACAGGGAGGTTAAAAAGTCCTTGATTTAAAGATGAATTTTGTAATATAACATTAAATTGGTTTATGAATTATTTTGTTTTCAAAGTAATGCCCTTGGAATACCACTTAAAATCTTTTTATGGTTTACTATCAATTTTCTTCGAACAATGACTGTTTATTAAAGGTAGAGAACGTACCTCCAAATTTTTTATGGTTTGCTAATGGGAATAGCCATAAATGAGCCAAGGAGTCACAAAACAACATTGATAGTTAACCACCATGTTTTTTTTTATTGCCATAGACAAGTGTAAACTATACGAAGCATAAGGCATCACAATAATTTGCTTCCGCTCCTATGAACAATGTACAATGGCAGAAACAATATAATTCTTGTCAAAAACACCCGTCATTATTGCACAACAATTGTTGTTTCTAGCCACGAAAACTAAGTGGAATAAACATCACCTCTTTTTTAATTTCATTGCAATGTCATCACAATAAAAGCGATGAAGACAAGCATATCAAGGATACATGTACAATGTACATAACAAAAAAACAACAACAAAAAAACACGATAATCTCAGTGTAACACTGTCTGTGGTTGTAACTGGAATATTGGGCCGGTCGCCATAGGCACAGTTTAACTCTTTCAATACGAGAGGCCCTGTTCCTGGCTTTCCCGTAGGTCACGCGAGAAGCCATGAACGTGGCTTTCAAAACAAATTTAGAATCCCCAAACCCCAAAGCCTGTAACTTGAAGAGGTCTAACAAATCAGAAAGCGTATTTTGATTTCATTCAAACCTCATGTGAACATCATCCCGAAGCTACAAAAATCAATAAAGTCAACAATTATCTTGCATACTTTATATATAATCCAGGATTGGAGTAGCTGTCCATCACTTAACTGATAACTCTTTGCTCTATAACAACCAAATAAACGGACAGAAAAAAGAGTATACCAGTATTTCTGGATAAAATTCTGTATCCCAACTGCATTCATTGGCAACTCTCTAATTCTCCTGTCCCACTTTCAGCAACAAAGAGTGAAAAAGATTCAGGTCATACCAGAGCACTTATTGTTTTCCTTTTAGAGGTCCCTTTTCCCTTAAGCTTTCCCCCAAATTCACCTACGTTGGTACAGTATAAAAGACCAAGAAATCCAAGTTGGAGAAAATATGTCCAGACCTCTGACTATAAATAAATCTCCCTTTCCACACAAGCTTATCATAATGGAAAATATTACATTAACAACTGTCCTATCCAATACCCATATCGAATACACTGTTTAGTTTTTGTTGATGGCTACTAGGCTACATGTAACAGTCCATGTAAGCACTGTTCTTCATTTTAAATTTTGCTCTTTATATATGGTTTGGCAGTTAATTAGTGTGTATTGATGTCAAGTTGTCAAAATCTGTATGCAGAATTTGAAGAGTTTGAGGCACTTTTAGACTGTTAAAGGTTTACTTCACGAATATTACGAACAGGAATATTAGATGGTATTACGTACATACAATAAAAATAATCTGCAACTTTCAGAACAAGAAGTTTTTGGCCTGAACCCATCATGGTGCACCTATGGTGAGAAGTCATCTTGTTTAAGAGCGTGAAAAAAAAATTACGAAAGAGCTTACTTTGCATACCCGGTACTAAAACTTGCATGTTGTGTCTAAAATGAAACAACAAAATCAAATGCTAACAAAGGACTCTTCTTATTGAAAAGGGGTCGATGGGTATTGCAGCATCCTACAACACAAAACAGCAATTTTCTTTCCCTATTTCTCCAACTCATACACAACATGTTTTTTTTTTACTTTATCTTTTGTCCATAATTATGAATCACAGAGCCATGATATTAAATAATAATAATTATCGTGGTGGGTCACCAAAAAAGACAAAATCAGAAATTAAGTAATCTGTCAAATGCTGCTGGCATGAGTTGAAATAAATCAGTTTAGGTGGCTTGGACACATCTGTCTGTGGGATGCCAGACCTTAGAATTGTAGCAACAATGAACCAAACAACAACAATTCGTCCTCAAGAGGAGCATAATAAGTAGATTTTAACCGCACAAGCTGCTTTTATCATAGGAGACTTTGCTCACAAACTGTATGTCATCGCCCATGTCCGTAAATAACAGAAATTTGTTTGAACGACATTTCCCAAACCTAGAAGAAACAGGTGATTACCACCCTAACTGATTTACGACATGTAAGCCAATATCTTTATGGACAATGTATTTCATGTAAAAGTGAGGAAGGGGAATAGCCACTAACATTGTGTAGCGATATCCATAACATTTGCCTGCATATGTGGGGGGAGGGGGGGGGCACCTGGCTGGTGGAAGTCGGGCTCCATGAAACCTGTCGTGTTTGGAGAATGTCGTTCAAATGCGCTCTATCAATTATGAACATAACACTCCCTCACACTCACTATCCGGTTTAGCGTCCGTTCTTCCCTGTCTTGCAGACGTTTGACGTAAAGTCTTAGTACACAGTTTGTGAGCCCACTTCCATGACAAAAGCAGTTTATGTGTTACATATTCGTTTCAATTTTCCATCCGTCACCAGGCCACTGGAATGTCTACACCAGCATTTAAGTATCACCACAGGAGTGATTCCTGTTTCATCAGTTCATCGGTGGTTTGCTGCGTGTCAATCTGTCACTCCCTGAAGTAAACAGTTTCTCCCAAACTGGGCTTGTCACAGAAAAGCACCTCGGGAGCAGCTGTCCTCTCCTCAAACACAATTATCTGCAAGACAAAAACACTTTTAGACATGCAGTAATACACATACTGGTTCAGAAGTGAAATATCAGAAATGTGGCAATGAAAAATCATTGCCATGCATAGTGAAGGTGTCTGTTAAGTTTATTAACGCTAGTTTATCATTATCTGTGGGTAACCTATATCCGTTGTTTTTAAAAACAGTATCTAGGGATATCACGGTGACAGACGGAACTGCAACATTTTGAAAATAGTCAGCTTGTATTGCAATTATTTGAAACGACCGTCCAGCGGAGATATGATATCCCTAAATACCATGTTTTTTTATAACGTCCTTGGTTTTTAAAGAATGGATATTGGTAACCTAGCAGATAAAAGGTGATTTAAAAGTACTTTCACCAAGAAAGTTATGTTTGTCAGCACAAAAAGTGACAGGCAAAAAAAATTGCTTTTTGGCGCCCTATCAGCTTTCTATGGTATTGTACACCTGCCAAGAACATCACCTTTATAGCAGATTCGCCATCTTTTGTATTTCATCACTGACTTTTACCAAAAAGCATGTTCTGTACAAGAGAGACTTCAAGGTAGTAGGTATCTAACACAAACAGACAAAAAAAGCAATGGATACAGTAACAGGGTAACAATATGAATTATCATTTGCAACAATTTTTTTTCCTTAAATGAACAACTTGCTACTTACCTCATTTTCTCCTTCTTTAAGGAAAGGTGCAGGTAGGTACAAGGTTTCTTGGGGCCCAACGTTCCAGTACCTTCCAAGGTTGTTGTGGTTTACAATAACCACACCCTTCTCCCAATTTCCCTGAAAAGCATCAATTTGAGAACGTTGTAAAATTTGCTTGAGTGCTAAAACAGATACTGATGCAAAACTAGACTGTAACATTTGCAAGTAAATATACAATCATTATGTTCAAGTTTATCTATAGCTTTACAGGCCTAAGTCTAGCAAACTTAAGTTTGTTAGACTAGGACAGTACTACTACTACTACTGACTGACAGTAGAATTAGTAGTAGTAGTACTGGCCTAGTCTAACAAACTACTGCTCTGTTTACTCTTGTTTAAACACAATTACCAGATCCTCCTGTTTAAACACAATGACTGGATCATCCTGTCCTGCCACTTGCTACATTATGTACTGTAAATGAACACCACAGGTGTCTGCTACACCTCCAGTAACCATGGTGACAGCCTGTCTATGAAAAGTATTTCGAATCCTGTGTGCATAACCAGAGTTACCTTTTTCATATGTACAAATGTGTCCTTAGGCCTGCCCTCCACTGTAAATGTTGCCCTGTAGAATGCTGGAGTTTTAACCTGTTCCAGTTCTGTACCTGATGTCCACTCACTGTGTGCTGTTAACCTACAGTGGTGAAATTTGTCGATGTAGGTTAGACATCCAGGTAATACGATATGCCAAAAAGTAGTTACTCAAGCGACTGGATATGGTTTTGTCTTCATTCGTAGTTAGAGTATAAAAGACCTGTTTCTTCCAGATCACTTCAGTGTCACTGACGAAGGATAGTGGATTCTATCCAAAACGTCTGACCTTTTCCAAAACCATATCCAGTCGCTTGAGTAACTACTTTTTGGAGTGGTGGAATTGTCACAGTTTCATCATCATCATCATCAGTCAACATGCTTATAAATGACAGGGTTATACTGCCCCTTACGGGTTGACATACCCTTTCACTAGCTGATCACAAGACAAAGCTAGGTAGTCATTTTCACCTGAGGGAAGTGAGGAAAGTTGTGAAGTCAATGAGGATGGTTGTGCACCAGGAAAGCCATGCAGGACATATAGAATACAACACGGTGTATTCCGTATCACCTGAGGTCCCAGCCCGACCGCGAGTCGGATCGCCCGACGGCCGGAGGGTGATCTGACCTGCGGGAGGGCTGGGACCGAGGGTGATGTGGAATACACCGTGTTGTATTTTATTTATGTCATACCCACCTGAGAAAACCCCTGTTTTTATGCGAAATGCGCCAGAAGTTGAACAAATTTGGTGCCCTCGAACAAAAACTGTTGCAACAGTAATGTTCCAACGTCCGAATCAGGTATTCGAACTTTCGATGGCGCCGCTCTCGGCCTGCTCAAAACAGTTCGATTTTTTCCAATGGAGCCCATGTGTTACGCCTTTCGAACCGGTGCAATACGGAAGTTATGGCCTGGTCCGGAACACCCGTATCGAACGTTTTCGCATCATAGGTATGAAATAAACTTCGGTTCCTGCTAATACAAAAAGTCCATGACAACACTTGCCCCTCTAGGTGATACCAAAAACCTGTCTGGCCCATGGACTATATCCCATACTTTGAAAAATTTTATTTTGTACATTTATTTTATTAGAATTTCCACACTGGAAAGTAGTAATGGTATTGGGAGAAAGAATACAACACAGTGTATACCATAACCATCCTGACCGTGAGTAGAATCGCCAAAAGCCAAGAAAGCAATCAGACACACAGGAGGGCTGTACATGGCCAATGGTGATGCAGAATACACCAAGTTGTATACTTTTTGTCATATTCACCTGATAAAACACACATTTCAATGAAAAATATACCTGAAGTTGAGAAAATCGTGATGACCGGTCCAGACTACTCACTTGTTCAGGAAGTCCTCTGACATGTCCAGCGTGTAGATTTTAAACTCTGGTACCTTCTTTTCCTCTGAGTTGATGAACACATCACCTATGATCCCTGAAAACAAAAACAAACTGGTTCTAAGAAGGGTAACTACCATAGTGTATAGAATGCACAAAGACCTGTGCATCTACCATGGAGTCACGTTATTCCCTTTGGAACAGGAACTATCTGACAGCTGTACATGTGCTGTGCACTAAAACTAACAGAGGCCAAAGAACATTCTTCTACCAAGCAACATTACTCTGGAACGCAGTCTGCAATGACATTTGCTCTGTCATTACACCCACCTACTTCAAAAGGAAATCCTGGGACTAAGGCCCAATCTAGACACAGTTTTTACTGATATCTGTGGATACGTTGGGAGGGATCTGGAACGTAGGGGGCGAGAAAACCGTGGCGCTTGTAGTCATAAACAGCTATATAGCCTATTGAGCCAGCATTATATCCTAATGAGCCCTCCCAAAGTCGGGACGCATCTACACGCATGCGGAAGTTGTCGGGGACCCCTACTAAGCTATCAGAGACCCATGCTAAGCTATCGGGCGAGCACTCCAGACCTTTCGGGAGAAATTCTGCCGATATCTTGGCGATATTGCAGTTCCATCTAGATGCTGAAAAAAAGCTGTCGTCAAGAGGTTGTCAGCTCGCAGATATCGGAAAAAAAACTGTGTCGAGATCGGGCCTTAGACACTCAGATATGCACGTTATGACCCTGACCTCTTGCTATACATACCATTATTGACACGATAGAGCTATAATAATTATAGACCATCTATTTATAACAGTTTCTAATATGAACTTAGCATATTGGTATTAATTATTATTCTATATACACAATGTAATTCTATACCATGTAAATGTTTGCACCTTTTATCTGGTCCTTGAGGCCATTGCCATAGTTGACTCTTCCCTGGTTTTCTACAAGAATCTTCAGGGTATACGGCGCATCTCCCTACAGTTTACAGAGGGACAAACATTCGTGCTTATAGCATCTGCATGATATGGAGTCATTCTGTATGAATACTATTACTACATGAAGATAATAGATAGAGCGAAGCAAATTGCTTTGGATTATCATTTTCTTACTAGTATGAGAATACTAGTAGAAGAACAACAGTATTCAGTACCAAGGACAGACAAAGCCATCCACAGCAAATTGTTGTAAATGCAGAAATGTTTTTGGTGGTTTTATGTACTTTGCAGTTATCAAAACCACCGCAAAAATTGCTGTTTTGTCATCTCTCCACCTACCACCTTGTCTAAGTGCTACATGTAGTACTTACTATAAATTGTACAGTATAGTAATATGTTGCAGATCCCCATAACGGTGATTATGAATGAATACTTACAAAGCATGAATTGAACACAGACTGGATCTTTGAACATCAAATAAATATTGGCCGAGAGGTGCTACTGTGCTACGTATGAAGTAGTTTGATACGGTTACATTAGTGACAGATGACCGTGCCACATGTCACCAGAACTGCTGAAAGTGACTGTTCTGTCTTTCTGTATAACCCTTGCCCAGTCGTTAGTCGATATTTTTGACTGGCTGTCCGCAAACTTTGATGCTAAAGGCACCGTGCTTTCCATTACTGTAAAGCATGTGACCATAGCACTTTGGTGAACTCAGAACCACTCCGACACTCCATTTTCTCCCTAACTCAAAATTGAATCCCAGTGATATTAAATGCATTTACAGTACTTAGAGTATTATCTGTAAATCTATTAATGGAGATTTACTAATATGCATATACTAATTGTCCATATCATTTTCTGCCTTCAAAGATTGAAATAGATGCAGAACAGTACTATCAGCACCAAGGACAGGCAAAACCTGCCAAACTACTATACTACTGTTTTGTGACACATACGACAGATTTAAACAAACCTTGATCAAAGAATTGTCAGAATTAATCAAATATGGGAAAAGGTAGCAACAGTACGATCAGCACCAAGGACAGGCAAGACCTGCCACAGCAAACTACTACAATACTGTTTTGTAACACACAAGATGGATTTAAACAAACCGTGATCAAAGAATGGTCAGGATCAATCGTGATTTCATCAGTGTCTTCGTCCATCTCACCAACGAAGATATCATTGACCATCACCTGTAAAGCATGATATAGGCATTCAACGGAGTCAAGCATACCTTACATTTAATTAAGAAAGTGCCTATGACTCAGCCTAAGTGTTATCCTAATGGGTGTTCAGAGATACTGCCAGTATATCCGTCTTACTAATTTTGATAAGACCTTCTTATCTTCGATTGCATGGTTATAAAAGCTTTTGTATTCTGAAAACTTCATTATGGTGGTATTACTAATGGTGCATTCAGCATTTAAACACTAATGGAGATTCCTTGATAATCGAACAATCAACTTGAAGCATATAAATTTGTACTTCAACATGCTATCTTAAGAACCCCGGATATAGATTATTCCCCGGAATTAGGTCCCCTACCATTATTAGGTCATATGCCATTTAAAGTTGTATTGTGTCATTTTGTGCATTGTTGTGTTGTGCTGTGTAATATGTTATGTTGTACTGTGTTATGTGTTGTGTTGTACTGTGTTATGTGTTGTATTGCACTGTGTTACATTATGTTGTGTTGCGTTGCATTGCATTGTTGTACTGTGTTTTATGTAATACCTGGACCGTGATAATATTCGATAAAGTTGTCCCAGACTGGGTGATAAAAAGCCATATCTTCGAAGTTTTATCATACTGGCTTCCATCGAATAATTTGAACACACTCTGCGCACGCTGCGGCATGGTCAAAACTTCAAATACCTGATTTGGACGTTGAAACATTGCTGTTGTAACAATCATTGTTCGAGGGCACCAAATTGATTTCAACTTCTGCTGTATTTCAAATTGAAAGATGGGTTCTCTCAGGTGGGTATGACATAAATAAGATACAACATGTTGTATTCTGCATCACTCTCAGTCCCAGCCCTCCCGCAGATTGGATCCTACCCACGGTTTGGCTGGTACCTCGGGTGATACAAAATACACGGTGTTGTATTTTTATATGTATAGTAATGTTGTGTTGTACTATGTTGTGTGTTGTGATGATTTGGGTGAAAATCTAATGTGCCCATGCTGGCATGTGATACTGTAATGTGCTACATAATGTAGTAAAAACAGACATTACCAGCGCTCGATCCCTGATGGTGCCTTTCACTGTTAGCCTCTCCGGCTTATTGTCTACTGTTGTTGTGTACAGCAAATATCCATAGCCTAGGCCACTGAACTTCCCAGATGGAATAGGCTGGCATAAACAAGCAAAAATAATATAAATTAGTGTAATTATTATACATACTATGTTGTAAGCTAGACAAGCCTCTTGCTTAGCCTGGGTACCATCCAGAAAGTAGTTCACTATGGCGTTTATTAGACACTATATACAGTCGCTTTTCACTCTGACATTTAACCAACACTATATACAGTCGCTTCTCTGCTGTTCTGTCTCGTATCCTTGACCACATTAACATCTGGAATCGTCAATACATGTACACGCCTACCGATATACACGTAAAGTGTTCATTATCTAATCGGACCAAACTCCAATGATGATTGTATGTGCATGTCTTACTTGTCGTGATAGAATTACCAAGCCCCCTCCACCATTTGGTATAGGTAAACTTCAGATGACAAAGTTACAAAAAGATGCTAAATCATACTTTTGGTGACTAACAAGATCTTGCCAGGAAAGTTGCAACAGGATAAGACAAGTGCAATTCTTAGTAGTATGCACCACTACCAGTGACGTCATATTTTGAGTGGTGCTCGAAAACTTAAATCTCCACTACAGTACATACCCGGTTTGGCATAACAAAGAGTCTGGCCACCTTGTCCAAGAGTGGAATAACTTTATCCAAAGGCAATGCTTTGGTCACAGCTGTTCTTCCTGCAAAAATACAGTACACATCATTCATGGCAAAACTAAAACTCTGTAAGTATCTTGATTACACTCTTAAGGTTGCATAACACAGTATTTTTGTTTGTATCCCCGTCCCCAATTACAGTGTACTTCGGGTATACAGTAGCATTTTTTCAGTGAAGTGGAAAATGTGTGACTTGTAGATTCAGGCTTTTAGCCAGGCATGCGTCGACGCGAGCAGATGACACGCTTTTCTTAGAATAACAAGAAATTTGACGCTCTGGACGCCCTTACACTGGGGAGAAAATCCTCTGACAAGCATGAAATTCTGATTGACCAGGGATGCTACCAGGTCTTCTACTTTGACCTCTGTAACAGCATTTTTTACTTTTAGGATACCTTAGAATGCACTATTTTAATTTAAAATCATCAAAAACTCTGCACCATGGAAAGTGGATGCCCCCGGTCGGACCCCCCTACAATATTCACTCACCGCGACTCACCAATAAATTTGGACTCCCTATAATAAAATCCTAGCTAAAAGCCTGTGTAGATTACATCAGCTTTGAGACAGTGTATTCGAATTTGTGCCTTGATACTGGAGACTTACCATAGTCAAACTTCCCCACTGTAGTTGGGGGTTCTGGTAACTTCTCTGGCACTGAAAAACACAACCATTATATAGACACACTGACAAACATCTTTGTCTAGATGCAAGAAGCAAAATATGGTACAATTTCCAGTAGGATTCTCACCACAATCAGAAATAAAAATTTCAAGGTTCTGTACATTAAAAAAAACAACTTCCTGACTACTTATTAGATTTCAAAATGAAGGCAAAAATTATTTTTCTGCCAAACTTTTTTTCCCACTTGCATAAGTTTTGGCGTTCGCAGAGGAAGTTATCTATATTATCAATAACCCATATAAAAAAATTGTCAGATCTAACCTAAGCCATGTGAATCTGGACTTGACTAGAACACAATTATAATCATCAAGTACTTACCCACACCTGGTGGTGTGTGTTGCTTCAAAATCTCCCTGATTTTGAAATACTTTGGGGTCAAGTCACCAGTCTCTGAGATTGGGGCATCATAATCTGGAAATACAAGAAAGAGTTACATGTATACCCTAAGTTAGACTAAAATATTACATTCAAATTGGAAGTTCAAAATGTTGCTGCCAACTTTTCTTTTCAATATCAAAAGAGCAATATTCATGGATGCATCTTGGATGACTCTTTGACAACAATTCAAGTTGCCAAAACTTCAGTAAGTTACCGTTTAAGAATTTGATCTTAGATTATTACTTAAATTTAATTGGTGTACCCAAACATTTTTTGGTGCACCCATTCTTTAAGCTGGGTGCACCAGTGCACCTAATCCCAAAAATGAATTTCGAGCCCTGTATCCTATCTGTCCCAAAAATCTGAACTTCACAACATGAAACTGTGGAAAATCTATTTTCATGAGCTTAAGAACAATCTTTATTGCATATTCATGCCCGAAGGCTAAATGCACAGAAGGACCACATGTGGTCTTATGGACGCAAAGGCAAAGGCAAAACTAAACTTTACAGTGATTTTAAACTAGGCTAGATGGAAAGACACACTATGTGTCACAACAGGTAAACAGCATGGTCTCCCAAATAATGAGCGGGATGGAAAAAATTAAAGATGGAGACAGCTCTGCATTACAGCCACGATTTATGCTTGCCAGATTCGAAAACAAATTTTGTGAGCCATATCAAGATCAATCAAAATTCATTTTTGAACAAACTTCAAAAGCATTACAGAAAAAAGGAACCTGATATCTTTTTACCATAACTTGTGATGGTAGGGAGAGTCCTGCCCCCTGACTTGTACCGTGTGTTTGCACCGTTCATAAAACCGAAGTTCGTGCCCCCGTGGAACATGTAGAAGTTGACGGATGCTCCCGCGTCTAGGATGTCTATCAAGGTTCTTTCAAAATCTGCAATAGACAACACAATAAAGACTTACAACTTCATTGGGATAAATACTGGACAATGTTGATTATTGGAGTGAAGATTGCATCATTAAAACTTTCCAACGTATAACTTAAGAAATAACATATCTGTGTAGCAATAAATTAAGATGCTAATTTTCAACTTCACTAAGAAGGTTAATATGTTTTTGGTTGTGCTATGGTTGAGTCACCGTGAACATGTGCGTGAATAACTCGAGAATCTGTACTGTAGATGATATTGGTAGGTGTTTTGGGGTCAGGGAGACAAAGGTGAAGTTTGATAATGGGCATCGTAGCTGTTTCCTATGGTGCTTCAGTGGAACTTGCATGTTTGTGTGTTTAAATGTGCATGTATTTGTAAACAGCATAGCTGAAGAAGGTGTGGATGTATCTCTATGACATTTGGTCGGTGAGTAGGTGTCAGGGAAATAAAAGTCAAGTATGAGCCTCAAAGCAACCTCCCAAGGTACTGCAGTAGGACATCCTCATTTGAGATTTACTTTTCTGAAAGTGATACGGTTGTGCTCTTTTTATCAGATGAAGGGAGGGGTTCCACCTTGGAAGTGAAGCACCCTGGAATGAGTGAGTGATAGTGAGTATAGTGACAGCTGAAAGGCAAATCTTTGCATTTTTGAGGTCAACAACAAAAAACGCTGTGAACAAAAGACTCACTTTCCAGCCTGTATAAGTGATGGTCCTCTCCCCAGTGATCAAACCAGCCGGTCCAATACTCCATTACCATCATGGGGCGGTCGGGCTGTGTGTATAGGAAACACAAGATGTCACGTCATGAGATACAAAATTCTCTTTACACGTAAAGTTATGAACAGGAATGCCAGACAGAGTACGTTTTGAACAGGAACTATCAAAAGATAAAAGATCATGATACATTCACTGTCAAAGATATTGTGAATTTCTTGTTTTATTGTGAACTTCTTGCTAATTCTGTCTATGCAATTTTCTACCTATACAACTTTGAACTTGGTGCAAGACAGCCTTCCAATCCTGCCATTCTCAGCTTACACCATCTTCCACATCACATCCTTTCCCTCTATAATATACATAAAACTAGAGACACACAGCAAGACAAACAATACATTCATTTTCATAAGGTAAGTATAATAAATAGATGCAATAATAAATAGAGGGAAGTGTAGAATATTTACCTGTATTTCTTTTAGTTTCTGTAACTTGTCTGAGGCATTGTTCTGGAAGTTGACAGTTTTCAACACTGAAAAAAAACAAACGATTGAGGTACTCAAAGCAAATTCATGTTATGCTTCTATTAAGTATTACACAATGCAACTTGCTAATTGGATACACCTTGTTGTCATTTGTTGACATGTTGTGACTGGTAAAGTAGAACTGATACAAAAATATGCAGTACAAAGAAGTGATGAGGCTTGGGACAAAACAGTTATTGTCCAAAAAAAAATAGAGTAGGTAGGCAGGGATTTCTTTTATTTCTAGACTTTGGCTGAAGTGATAAAACAAATACATTTTACTGAAATGCATCAGGCATTGGTATTTTCAACATAATAACTTAATATTGTATGCATGTAATCAAACAAACATTTTACAGCCCTTTCCTCCCACACTCGATAAATTGTAACATCTTTGACTATGTTTTCAATTTTATCAAAATGACCGGAAGATTTACTTAATCTGATCTGAAATTGATTGGTAATGCCAGCCTTGTATGCGCTTTAGCCCATTTTTGTTGTTAGTATTTTTGTTATTCTTATGTTGCAAAATGACGTTCATTTTCATGTCATCTTATTAGATATACATTTCGTTATAATCTCAATTTTGTTACCTTTGATTGTCATTGTATGTAAAACAGAGCAGAAGACCTCCATAAGCTCATTGTGAGCTTCTTCTTCAATGCTCAAAAAACGAATGCGAATAGAATAAATAACATTTTACAAGCATTTTACAATGTTCATAACGCATTCTTACATCAATAATTGATATTCATGCCTTCATCTGTTAACAGAGTGAGATACAGGAAGTCTGTTTTTAAATTCATCTCTCAGATATCAAATCCAAAACTTTTGCCTCTTGCCAGCGGTCAACTAAAAAAATGACTAGGGTTAGGTTTTTGCAAGGGTTGGTTGGATAACAGGATACACAGCATTTTTGGCGATGCCTCAGGGGCAAGCTTTATTGTTTCCTAGGTCTGATGACTGTACCTCCAGGTATGCCTCCACTGATGAGGGCACCTTTCCCATCTGATGTGAAGAGAAGTTCAACTATTCCTCTGGACTCCAGAATCTACATATAAAACAATATACGATAACTATATGCATACTGGCGACATTGACACACGCGTCATGTTCAATACTAACTGAAACACAATACAAATGTATAATTATCTAATAACGTAGTCTTGTATGATTTGTACACTTTTTTTTCAGACTAGAACTAATGTTCAGGTAATGTATAATTATACAAATGTCCCTGTGGCCATATGGATGAAATTTTGTGGATCAGTGCGCCTGAATTTGATCTTAAATGATTTGATTTCTAATGGTGATGTAACGCTGGTGGCCCCATGTATGAGGGAGCTTCAGGTCTTAGCCTCAAGCGTCAAACTCCTGCATGTAAAAGAACCTGAAGCAAAAAGATTAGGGGTAACCTGGTGCACTGGATAAATATGTGAGCTATAAAGCGACATTGCACAGATACCCAGCTAATTACAAAAGTGTCATGCTTCGTCCTTACTCTGGCGTTCAACCACTTTGTATTTTGTACTTTATACCGTACTTTATAACAGGTCTTTCAACAATGAAGAAAAGATATACTGTAACAGCCTCTTTTGTCCTCACCTTTTTCAACCTCTCCATATACTCTGTGCTATTGCTGAACCCCCCATACTCGTTCTCTATCTGCACAGCTATTATGGGACCTCCATTGCTGTACTGTGGAGTAGAAGATGATTTTGTCATTTTAGCATTAACGTTAGAACACTCCAAAAATGACTTGAAAAAATAGATAACATTCATCATTTATTCAGAAAAAAATTACATAGTTGGATTAATGGACTTGATGGTTAAAAATGCATTAGACACATATTATTTTCGTGTCACAAAGTTGTCATTTATTCCCAAGGTTGAAGGTAAAGTCCATTCCAAGTCACTGTGCGTATGTTTGTTGCCATTGTTTAGAATTCAGATTTTGAAAGCTTTGTAGTAAGAGGACATTTGGTATTTTTTGTAAATGGGTCAGTGGGCTGGGAAGATAGCAATTCACACATCCTTGCAAAGTATGGCTGGGTGTCATGCAACAATAGCTGAGCACAAAAGATCTACCAGTGCCCAGCAGTGAAATCTATATAATATGCAGAGACAACAATAGTGCTTACTTTTATGGGGACCATAGACTTAGGACAATAAATCTATTTTACTATGTGGCAAAAATTACATATATTTGTAAAGAATCAAATAAAGATATTTTTGTACTGTTACTTTCAAAATGTTTCTATGTATCTTTTGATGTTTCAGGAAGTCCCCTGACCAATTGTGAGTCCGTATGTTTATACGTCCTGTATTATGATATGTGTGTATATGGGGGAGAGAAGGATATGTTTACCTGACGTGGCACCACCTCAGCCAGCAGTCTCCCGAACCAAACCTCCACTGGGTCTATAAACATGGGCCGTGTGGTCCTGACGTGTTCCTTCACATATGCTAACCATCTATTAGTAAATAAAACAAAAGACAGGCTAACATTGTTATATTGTAGATTGAACAGGATCAATTGGTGTATGTTCTGTGAAAAACATTTCTAATAATAAATTTTTTATCCTGTCGGAATACAGCCAATATGATGAAGTATTGGGAAATAGTACAAGAAACATCTGCCAAATTAATTTTCGACTAAATATTGTACCTTGGACAAACGCTTCTAAACTTTTACAATTTATACTTAAATTATCGACATTTTGTAACAATCTTTCATGCCATTGTATGGATCATAATGACCCCCAGCAAGGGTTGTCACACGTTGTTGAAAAATCGAAAATCAGAATTTGAAGATTTTTTCAAACAATCTCCAGATTTTTCAGAATCTCCAGATTATTTCTAACAATTTCCATATTATGAAAAACAATGTCAGTTTTATACAGTATTATTATATTAATAATATTCTATCTCTCCCATGTAATATTAGACATTACCCTGGTATGCCTCCAAACTCCCATTCTGCACAGATATAGGGGCCAGGTCTGAGAATCACCCACAAGCCAACCTCATGGGCAATGTCTAAGTACCTCCTGTGGAACAAAGGACAAACTGAGTTATACATGTACTAGCTAGACACTATTGTCAAACCCAGCCTGTTAAGAAATAGCCAACACTAGTATTTGAGAAGTCTCTTTTTACAATAATATTTCTCACTATCCATTGTCACATGTATGATATGTGTGTTTCTACCATGTAACGCTGGTTCACCTTTATCCGAGGATAATCTATATTCGCTGTGTGTTTGTAAGAAAAAAAAATAGTTAGGGATATGAGGACGACGGACAGCAGTTTCAAATTGGAACATTTTGAAAATACTGTATTGCAAATTTGAAACCACTGTCGGCAGACTAGTGTCCTAAATGTGCTGTTTTTTAAGACAACGGATAAAGGTCGCCCCACGGATAAAGGTGAACTTGCGTTACTTGCAATTAACCCTTCGGGCATGAACTAGCAAATAAACTTTCTTTATCATTATATATCTCAGCCATTTGGGGACACAATCAAAATAAGAAATTATTAGCTATAGCCTTCTATGCAGGCTTCTTGGGCTGGCATTTATTGTTTTGGGATTCATGATTTTTAACATGGTCTATGGTTCTCTTATGCCGTGGAAAGTCCCTCCCCCAGCATTTCGGGAACCTTAGCACATGTTGAAAATATCAAAAAAGTGTGGCAATTAAAATTATTGCCATAGCGACGGTTTTAATGTTTATAAGTTTTACAGATTGTTGTTGTTAATGGGTTTTAATAGTCGTATTCCATTCGTCTGGCGATGGATGTTCATAGAGCATTGCTGTCAAAGGGGGTCCCTTGTGAGTGAAGGGTGAACTAATGTAAATGCTTCGATTTTACAAATCAGGGCCTCATTTTACATGAATGATATCAGTTGAGCATCCTCTCTAGCTAAATAACAATATGCTTAAAAAAGGGTTTTGGCCAGTATTGATATAGATATATAGATAGATAGATAGATATATAGATAGATAGATAAATAGATAGATAGATAGATAGATAGATAGATAGATAGATAGATAGATAGATAGATAGATAGATAGATAGATTGATAGATAGGACAGATAGATAGATAGATACATAAAAATATCTACATGTAAGTCTTAGCAACGAAAGCTAATGTAGTATTTTCAATTAATTTATGTAAATGAGACCCTAATTTACTTGATCTATGTCTTATAACGTTCAAATGTCGTAGTTGCCAAATGTTGCAAGAATAAAATTATCATCATTAAACATAGTCTGTGTAACACAAACTCTGCTGTCCAGGGCTGTAACTGGCCCCTTCTAGAGGGCCCGCCAATGTTGGGCGGGCTGCTATAAGCGAGATTCAATCAGGCTACATTAAACACTTTGATATTATAACAATTTCTCAATGATTATGCAAATTAGATAACAATTCGTATT